>OY755040.1:0-1245000 GCA_963576565.1 Aspidapion aeneum | reverse complement strand
GAAAATAGAAAATAGAAAATAGAAAATAGAAAATAGAAAATAGAAAATAGAAAATAGAAAATAGAAAATAGAAAATAGAAAATAGAAAATAGAAAATAGAAAATAGAAAATAGAAAATAGAAAATAGAAAATAGAAAATAGAAAATAGAAAATAGAAAATAGAAAATAGAAAATAGAAAATAGAAAATAGAAAATAGAAAATAGAAAATAGAAAATAGAAAATAGAAAATAGAAAATAGAAAATAGAAAATAGAAAATAGAAAATAGAAAATAGAAAATAGAAAATAGAAAATAGAAAATAGAAAATAGAAAATAGAAAATAGAAAATAGAAAATAGAAAATTGAAAATTGAAAATTGAAAATTGAAAATTGAAAATTGAAAATAGAAAATAGAAAATAGAAAATAGAAAATAGAAAATAGAAAATAGAAAATAGAAAATAGAAAATAGAAAATAGAAAATAGAAAATAGAAAATAGAAAATAGAAAATAGAAAATAGAAAATAGAAAATAGAAAATAGAAAATAGAAAATAGAAAATAGAAAATAGAAAATAGAAAATAGAAAATAGAAAATAGAAAATAGAAAATAGAAAATAGAAAATAGAAAATAGAAAATAGAAAATAGAAAATAGAAAATAGAAAATAGAAAATAGAAAATAGAAAATAGAAAATAGAAAATAGAAAATAGAAAATAGAAAATAGAAAATAGAAAATAGAAAATAGAAAATAGAAAATAGAAAATAGAAAATAGAAAATAGAAAATAGAAAATAGAAAATAGAAAATAGAAAATAGAAAATAGAAAATAGAAAATAGAAAATAGAAAATAGAAAATAGAAAATAGAAAATAGAAAATAGAAAATAGAAAATAGAAAATAGAAAATAGAAAATAGAAAATAGAAAATAGAAAATAGAAAATAGAAAATAGAAAATAGAAAATAGAAAATAGAAAATAGAAAATAGAAAATAGAAAATAGAAAATAGAAAATAGAAAATAGAAAATAGAAAATAGAAAATAGAAAATAGAAAATAGAAAATAGAAAATAGAAAATAGAAAATAGAAAATAGAAAATAGAAAATAGAAAATAGAAAATAGAAAATAGAAAATAGAAAATAGAAAATAGAAAATAGAAAATAGAAAATAGAAAATAGAAAATAGAAAATAGAAAATAGAAAATAGAAAATAGAAAATAGAAAATAGAAAATAGAAAATAGAAAATAGAAAATAGAAAATAGAAAATAGAAAATAGAAAATAGAAAATAGAAAATAGAAAATAGAAAATAGAAAATAGAAAATAGAAAATAGAAAATAGAAAATAGAAAATAGAAAATAGAAAATAGAAAATAGAAAATAGAAAATAGAAAATAGAAAATAGAAAATAGAAAATAGAAAATAGAAAATAGAAAATAGAAAATAGAAAATAGAAAATAGAAAATAGAAAATAGAAAATAGAAAATAGAAAATAGAAAATAGAAAATAGAAAATAGAAAATAGAAAATAGAAAATAGAAAATAGAAAATAGAAAATAGAAAATAGAAAATAGAAAATAGAAAATAGAAAGTAGAAAATAGAAAATAGAAAATAGAAAATAGAAAATAGAAAATAGAAAATAGAAAATAGAAAATAGAAAATAGAAAATAGAAAATAGAAAATAGAAAATAGAAAATAGAAAATAGAAAATAGAAAATAGAAAATAGAAAATAGAAAATAGAAAATAGAAAATAGAAAATAGAAAATAGAAAATAGAAAATAGAAAATAGAAAATAGAAAATAGAAAATAGAAAATAGAAAATAGAAAATAGAAAATAGAAAATAGAAAATAGAAAATAGAAAATAGAAAATAGAAAATAGAAAATAGAAAATAGAAAATAGAAAATAGAAAATAGAAAATAGAAAATAGAAAATAGAAAATAGAAAATAGAAAATAGAAAATAGAAAATAGAAAATAGAAAATAGAAAATAGAAAATAGAAAATAGAAAATAGAAAATAGAAAATAGAAAATAGAAAATAGAAAATAGAAAATAGAAAATAGAAAATAGAAAATAGAAAATAGAAAATAGAAAATAGAAAATAGAAAATAGAAAATAGAAAATAGAAAATAGAAAATAGAAAATAGAAAATAGAAAATAGAAAATAGAAAATAGAAAATAGAAAATAGAAAATAGAAAATAGAAAATAGAAAATAGAAAATAGAAAATAGAAAATAGAAAATAGAAAATAGAAAATAGAAAATGGAAAATGGAAAACAGAAAATGGAAAATAAAACTGAAAATGAAAATGGAAAATTAAAAGTGAAAGTGGAACGTGGAAAATGGCCAATGGCCAATGGCAAATGGCAAAGGGCAAATGCCCAATGGCAAAGGGCAAATGCCCAATGCCCAATGACAAATGGCCAATGGCACCCATGGCCAGTGGCAAATTGCAAATTACAAATGGCTAATGGCAAGAGTTAATTATTATAGCCAAGTTTAAATAAACATTTTCAAATGAGTGAGAACCTTTCATTTCGGAATATAGTAGACCACATTTTGCTTTATAATTTGTGTTATAACCAAAAACTTCGTGTTAGTTTGCGAAATATTCACAAAAAACTGTTTTTAAAACTTGAAGTGTGCTAATCGGCTAGCTAGGAAGGTATCAGATCCATCATGGATCAATTTATTTTTAAGTTCAAGTTAAAAATCATAATCAGCGATCTGAAACATCCAGGGGAAAATCCATTATTTTGGATCTGTCATTTTGATTTTTTTTTTAGTTTAAGTTAAAAATATCTCAAAGTTCCAAGTTTGATGCATATCAGTTGATAAATGGGAAAATCCGCCATTTTAATTTTTTTTAATTTTAGTTAAAAATTGTATTGAATTACCTTAAGCGTCGCGATGTTTCAAGTTTGAGGCAAATCGGTTTATAAATAAAAAGGTACGCCATTGTGGATCCGCCATTTTGACTTTTTTTTAAGTTAAAGTTAAAAATCATATTCAGCGACGTGAAACACCCCAAAGTTCCGATTTTGATGCATATCGGTTCATAAATGGAAAAATTTGCCATTTTGAATCCGCCATTTTCATGTTTTTAAATTTAAGTCAAAAATTATATTGAGTTACCTTAAGCGCCGCCATGTTTCAAGTTTTAGGAAAATCAGTTTATAAATAGGAAAGTGCGCCATGGTTCCGCCATTTTATTTTTTTAAAGCGACCTAAAACACCCCAAAGTTCCGAATTGGATGCATATTGGTTCATAAATGGGAAAGTCCGCCATTTTGTATTCGCCATTTTAAATTTTTTACCTTAAGTTCAAAATAATAATCAGCGACCTAAAAGGTCCCACTGTTCCGAGTTTGTTGCATATCGCTTCATAAATGGGAAAATCCGCCATTTTGGATCCCCCATTTTATTTATTTTTCTAATAAAAAAAAATGTTGGATTGTATACTAACCACCAAATACCTAGTTGAAAAAGTTTGAAAAACATACAAATAAACAAATATATTTTATTAAATAAAAGTGTTTAAACAATTGCCAATGGTAATTTCATCAAACAAAAAATATCGCGGCGAATTGTCCCCGCGGCGAATTGTCCCGCAACAAATTGGCGAATTGTTTTTTCGAAAACTAGTACCTTATGTTTCCGGTGGGCTATCCTTTATGTTAAACAATTAAAAAAGCAGGTATTAAATAAAAATATCTCTGTCTAAGTCTGTATTAATCCGGCCAAAATACACACATCCTATGCTAATAAACAAGAAATCAGCTAAAAAAAGAAATGTATGTATCCAAAAAACGTGTATGGCCAATATTCCAAATAGTTATTAATTTCAATAGAAAAATTGCATTGCACAAAAGTGCACAGCGACAGCCGATCGACGTGGAGTCGAGGGAGTGAAAGCGCGCGATACGATGTTCAATAATTCATTCATTCATAAACCTCGCCCGGTATTGGAATTCTCATCCAAGCTCTTTTGAAAACGGCAGCGGCCATTTATTAAGTCCCCGACTGTACATCGTCGCAAGAAGAGCTATTAAATATTTGTATGAGAGGAAGATAGAGGGCAATAGTTAAATAAGAAAAGAGACAAAGATTGGCGCATGCGCAGTTGAAAAAATTGGATTTGGGTTTTTCTTTTACCGCCGAGTGATTTTATTTTTGTTTATGTATGTATTATGAATGCAAATAGATTTTTTTTCGTTAATTTTGTGGTGTGAGACGTAAAAACAAAGGGTAAGTTATAAACATACCTCAAACGGGTGGAATTACGTTTTACCTCGATGGTTGGAAATGCTTGTTTTTTTTTAAGGAGGTGTCTTAAGCCAAAACTCTAAAGAGCCGACAGTTGTCCCAGTGTGGTTTTTTGACATCTCTATGGCCTCACTCATCCTAAAATTCGCTAAATTCATTGAGTTGTATAACGCCCTGTAGAAGTCAATGGCTAAATTACATTTTTCGGGATTTATACTCACAGTGTAGCTTTTTGGCATCTCTATGGCCTCACTATACTGCAACTCGAATATGAATTTTCAAAGTTTTGCCATTTTGGTCATTTGGGATCTCATATCCTAAAATTTGCTAAATGACATTTTTCGGAATTTATACTCACAGTGTAGCTTTTTGACATCTCTATGGCCTCACTATACTGCAACTTGGTGGTTTTGTCGATAAAGTGTATTGTTTGTAAAATATGCTTTTGTTTTGCCATTTTGGTCATATGGGATCTCATCCTAAAATTCACTAAATGACATTTTTCAGAATTTATACTCACAGTGTAGCTTTTTGGCATCTCTATGGCCTCACTATATTGCAACTTGGTGCTTTTGTTGATAAAGTGTATAGTTTGTAAAATATGAATTTTCATAGTTTTGCCATTTTGGTCTTATGGGATTTCATATCCTAAAATTCCCTAAATGACGTTTTCCGGAATCTACACTCACAGTGTGGCTTTTTGGCATCTCTATGGCCTCACTATATTGCAACTTGGTGCTTTTGTTGATAAAGTGTTTAGTTTGTAAAATGTGAATTTTCAAAGTTTTGCCATTTTGGTCTTATGGGATTTCATATCCTAAAATTCCCTAAATGACGCTTTTCGGAATCTACACAGAATCTACACTACACTCTATCGGAATCTACACAGAATCTACACTACACTCTATTTCTTTAAAATATTTCATACCTACATCATATATGTAATATTGCACGTACTTATATGACCTACATGGCTCCAGAACGAAATAGCAATGTACCTCAGAGTAATAATTATTACTCTAAGCAATGTACAAAATAGCGACGTACGAAATAGCGAGTAATGAAATAGCGACTATCAAAATAGCGATGTATCAAAATACCGAATCAAAACGAACCGAAAGGCGCTATTATATCCTGCGGTATTTTGACTATACCAGCTTATTTAAAAAAAAAACTTTCCTGATTCTTCTCCAGGATTCTAGACGGTGTGTACCGAACTGAACCGAACCGGTTCGGTTAGGATTGACACTCTCTAGGATTCCGGAAAAAAAGTGTGAAGAGTATTTTTTTGCAAAAATATGCTGGTTCAGTTCGTTTCGGTTCATTCAAAATAGCAATGTCTTAAAATAGCGTTTGTAACAAAACAGCGACATATCAAAATAGCGATGTATCAAAATAGCGACAATCAATATAGCGATATATCAAAATAGCGACAACCAAAATAGCGACAATCAAAATAGCGATGTATCAAAATAGCGATGTACCAAAATACCGAATCAAAACGAACCGAAATGCGCTATTATATCCTGCGGTATTTTGACTATACCAGCTTATTTAAAAAAGAAACTTCCCTGATTCTTCTCCAGGATCCTAGACGGTGTGTATCCGAACCGAACCGGTTCGGTTAGGATTGACACTCTCTAGGATTTCGGAAAAGAAGTCTAAAGAGTTTTTTTTCAAAAATATGCTGGTTCGGTTCGTTTTGGTTCGGTTTGGTTCACACCCTCTAGAATACCAGGAGAGAAGTCAGGAAAGCTTTTTGAAAAAATTTCTCAGAAAGAAACCCTTTAGTCGAACTATATGGCAGAACGGAATCGGAATATCGCTGATAGTCGCTATTTTGTTACATCGCTATTGTGATAGTCGCTATTTTGTTACATCGCTATTTTGTTACAATGGCTATTTTGTTACATCGCTATTTCGTTACATCGCTATTTTGATGGTCGCCCTTTCATTACATCGCTATTTTGATTGTCGCTATTTTAATACTCGCTATTTTGTACATCGCTATTTCGTTCCAGAGTCGACCTACATACCTTATCATGCTTTATTATGAAGTTTATTTTACCAGGCTTTTTATCTTATTTCAGTCATCACGCATTTTCAAGTAGGAAGTAACTTTGTTCTTATCTTGTTAGTGAAAAGAGACATTATCCATAGAGAGTGATTTTATTTTTACCGCTTTTTCAAAGTTTGACTGTTTTTATTCAGTTTTTTTTTATTTGATTTGCAGCAAGGTAAGGTCAACGTGATGATGCTACTGCTTACAACAAGCCAGATTTAATTACCATTCGATCAGCATTTCTATAGCCCGCATTTGCCAACATGGATTTCAACATCGAAGTAAGAAAAAACCAACTTAAAAGTCTGGGCCAATTTGTTGAATCTTCCAAGTCAAGTGTAGAAGCTATGTTTAAATCATTAGGTTGGAATTTTAAAAAGGTAAGTGTATCAGAAATTTCGTGTCACTATATATCTTTTGGTTCCTGTAAAATTTTTATTGTAGTAGTTGTAGCTCTAACTATAAAAAAAATCCGAATAATTACCTTTTCTATTTGACAATAGTAAACTCCTTTTTTAAAGGATTTGGATAATATTTAAGTTTTGAAGTAGTAAAATATGCGGAATATGTTAAAAACTTTTGAAATGCCTTGTTCAAAATTTTGAGGTTTTTTAATTTTTTCCCATGGTTTTATCTTAGAATCAACCTTCCAAAGCTCAGCTCTAGCGTTTCTGGAAGTGGGCAATGTTACTTTCAAATAACTTTACATTTATAGGGCAGGTAGAAAATTAAAATTTTGGGGTTTTTAAATATTTTCCTATAGTTTTATCATAGTTCTTATCAGTCTGCCAAAGCTCAGCTCTCTAGCGTTTCTGGAAGTGGGCAATGTTACTTTGACTTAATTTTACATGTAAAAGGAAGTTAATTTTTGAGTTTTTTTATTTTTTCCAAGGATTTGATCATAGTTTCTATCAGTCTGACAAATTTCAGCTTTGTAGCAGTAGTATACAGTAGAATTTTGATGATGTATATATGTATTGTTAACTTTATTTTCTCTATTTCAGGCCGAGAAGGCAAAAATTACATGCCCAGTAAATAAGAACCATCTAATTGCGAGTCAAAGCAGTGACGAACATATAAAAAGATGCAGAATGCAAGCTCTCGGTTATGACTTAAAGGATGTTTTTTTGTCTGAACCTCCAACGGAATCTACCAGTACAATCCGATTGGATAATAGCATCAAAGTGTCTGTACTCACCAAAGCACGTGACACCAGCAGTACATTTAAATCAGGTAAAGTCGCCGTGCGTTGTCAATCTCACCTGTATCTGGATGATTCTACCAAAAGTGGGCTATATGGATATCATTTTTGGTCATTGCCTTTAAATAACAGTACAGCACAGTAAATAATTTTGTTTTATTAAATTTATTTAACTAATTAGGTGTAAGCTAAGAAACATTTATTTTCCCGAATTTTAGGAATTATTGCATAAAAATTCCAGGGGGATGAGTACCAGAGGAATGAGTTTTTTTAATGGTTTTCCAATTTAAATCAAAATCTATTTAGACTACTTAACTTAAGTTTTATATAAACAAAGTTCCTATACTTATAATTTAAAAACAATCAACAAAAAAATTATACTATTGATATCGGTCGAATATTTACTTACCAGAGGGATGATAATTGAACCGTTCCTTTTCGATTTCTCCGAAAAAAACTAATTTTCTGCCGAAAATAAAAAGATCTATAACTTAAACCAAACTAAAGTTTCATTATGTGTCACAACTTGTCACCCTCACAAGTAAATTAGATATCCAGGGCCGTCTCTTTCTCTAGAAATTAACCGGTGATATTCACAAATACTGTGTTATTAAAAAAAGAAGATGTAAATTCGGATTTTCAAAAATATGACTGCAAACTTAAGTTTTATCAATTTTTTGATAAATAGTTAAGACTTGGTTAAATATTATTTATTAGGATATTTTTTTCAATTTGAGTTTTTAAAATTTGTTTTGGGACTACACCAGAGGAATGAGGTATTTGCTTTATAATAAAAAAAATTATAAACTTGCAAATTTTTTTATACATTAAACTCAAATGCTCCATAAAGAAAACATTTCGTTTTAAATCTTATAACTAAAACTATGCTTCATTTGCAGTCTGTGTTTGAAAAATATGCATTCCTACTCCACAGCACCATTTTTGTAGAATCATAAAGACATATTTTCATTTAAAATTTTTCTCTCAAGGATAATACCTTCCAAAAATATTAGCATATTATTCAATAACACCCTGTAGATCATAAATCGTTCCAGATATTTGGCACAGTGGCGGCTGGTGACGTTATAAATTGGGGGGGGGGGGGGAAGCAGAAATTTAAATTGCATGAAAAATGAGATAAAAAAACTTACCGAAACAATTTTATTTTAGTATTTTCCAAACAAGCAGCTACTTGGTGTAGTTTTTAGTTTATTTGTTTATACATAAAGTCCATTCGCCTTTCTTTTTTATGGCCCGTAGAGCAACCTCAAAAATCCCACAGAATTTTAAACAGTCTATTAACCTACTAAGTATATGCCTAATTTTTATCACATTTTCATTATGTTCGGTAATGTTTTGCCTATAGGCACTATTCAATTGGCACCTAATATCAGTCTTGCCTAACATAGAAAATTCTATGTGGTTATTTAAATGAATAGCACTTACTTTGTGTCTTTTTAACTTTTCACTAAAGTGCTTGATATCCAGTGGCGACTCGTCCATAGGAGCGCTGGTGCGCGCGCACCCTTAGCAAAAACAAGAAAAAAAATAAATACAAACTATTATTAAATAATTACTGTTGTTTTTTATTTATTTTTTAATGATCCCGATCCCGCTAGTGGCATCTATCGGCCATTAACGGAAGTAATTAATATCTATTCGACTTGACGCTTGCTGCCGCATACGGTGGCCTTCGATCGCCTCGCCTCGCTTGAATCTAGAGATATGAGAGGGCGGGCTTGAATCTGGAGGTGCGCGTGGATTCGGCGTTCCTCTTTAATCCAATTTTTGCCACGCAATTGGATCGGAAATGCTCGGGATATCGGCCGAGAAAAGGGCGAGGTGGTGCGCTGAATCAATACACACTTGCATCTTGTAGTTCTCAGCTGTTTACTGTTTATATTATCGTTAGTATGCGTGTATTGGGCGTAATTAAAATTTATTTACGCAGTTTTTAAGTGAATTTTATGCTTTTTTCGGCTTCTTGTTTATAATTTTTGGGTTAATTATTATCTACTTGTGTCGAATATGTCTGAGGCAGTTATAAGTTCGGGTTCGGGTAATCCTGGAAGTAATTCAAGACTTAATTGTGTACAAAACATTATAGCAAGCTTTTCCTCCTTTAATTTAAATCAAAAAATTGAAATTAAAAGATTAGGAAGGCCGACTCCAGAACTAGAATTATCGCAAACTTGCTCTAAAAGAAAAGAAGGTAGGAATTTTAAAAGATACTTTAGAAAAGATATTTACCAAAAAAACAACTGGATTTGTGGATGTGATGTTACAAACTCGTTATTTTGTTTTCCATGCTTATTATTTTTCAATGCAAGCTGGATAAAAGCTGGAGCCGCATGGTATTTGAATCAAAAGCTAAGATAAAACGGTTTTGTACATTGAATTAATGTTATCCATCGTTGGCTAAAAACTAATATGTATGTATATTGTAGGTATTTTTTTTTTGTGTAGGCATATTTTTATTTATTGGAGACCTGCTTTTTTTTACTTTGACAATCTTATTACCTAGTGGGCACCATAAGTTCTTTTATTTGGCTACAAATAAATATGCAATTTTTTTGAACTTTATTTATTTTAAATTTTTTTCGACTCACTTATTATAGCGCACGCCCATTCTTATACTTCACGAGCCGCCACTGTTGATATCACACATTGCACGCAGGATCACTTGCAGCAAAATATTTATCCGTGGGTAACTCGAAAGCTTAACCTCACGGGGGTCCAAGATCTAATGGACACCTAATAATTGTTGACAGTTAACTGTTTCGTCCTTATGGGACTCCTCAGAACACTGCTGGTCAATGTGACAAATCTTGCGAAGTTAATAAGACGGTTTTGTCTCTAATCAAATGTAAATAGTGAGAAAACCCTCGCAAGAGACGCCGAGATACGAAAGAAAACTAGAACAAGAACATTATAGCGATTTTAATGGCATCTTTTTGGGATCACTCGGCTCACTTTCCCTATTCAAAATATAGAGGGAACGTTTACCACTCGAAAGAGGTGCGTTCTACCAAATTTCAAAATAGCCAAAAAGTGTCCCTCTTGCAAACAAAATCGATACCTGAAAAAGTCCGTGTTAGGTTTAAAACGTGGGCAAGCAAAAAATATCAGACCAGTACCTCCCTAATTGTTATAATTATCCACTGACCAATGTCGCATGTTTATCAAACAAAGGTAGCTTAAAACAGAACAAACAAATAAAACTATTCCATAGAAGTGACAAATTTTACTACTTACAATGTAATAGCGGCCAACTCGCGGTCCATACAATTTAAGTAATCTAATAAATCGCTTCCGCAGCCCACGAGAAAGACGCGGAAATATCACGTGACCGTAGGAGGCTCGCAAAAAAACGCCTCACGGCCCGCTGTCATTATAAAACATGTGTGTGTTCAGTTTTGGTATGTTTGTTTACGTCGATTTTTTTTTAATTCGGGCAGGAATTTTATGTGAATTTTATCAAAGTTATTAAAATAACGCAGCCCACGAAAAAGACTGTAGTGGGCTGCGTTAAAATAATTAATGGCTAATGAGTAAATTATAAAGAAAATACCTATAAGATAAACAATGCCGCGAACGTGTAATTAGTGTTGTTCCTTGTCGGTCCAACTATAAAACTGAAACCTAATATGTTGCAAACGGGAAAGAAGTGGTAAAAGATAAGATCTTGATAAGATTGATCAAGTAATAGACATCCTTAGTGACATTTTCGATAGTGAGAGTGAAAAATGTGTTCAGTTGTCATTTCTTATTGAACAATTAGGTCTAAGGTTAGGTAAGGTAACCTGAGAATCAAAGATATGGTGGATACACTTTAATGTTGGCTTCATCTTTGTTTATCCAGTCATCCAGTGCATACACGTCAATTTACAATTCTAAGGTAATATGTCTTCCGCACCCTCGCAATATTAAAAAACTGATTTGTAAAATATTGTTAACAGATAGTAATCTCTCTGGTAATGTGAAATATTTAAAAAGTAAGATACAGCTTTTAAAAGAACATGAGTTGGTAGTTAACTTACACTTTAATGAAATATATATTAAACTTTGTGCTGGGTAATTTTTCAAAAAATTATTGAGGACCACTACATTCAGTTCATTGAATGTGAAAACCATCTCACTTAGTCACAAAATCACTTGTTTCTTTTTAATAAATTATTGTGAAATGTTTTATATTGAAAATTTTTCTTCAGATAACTCTAGCGAGTGTTTTTGTGGAGAAAAACTATTGTCAAAGCTTGAGAAAATTAGTTTAAGGGCATGTAAAGTTTTTTGAAATAATTTTATTAAAAAGCACAATGATTTAGTTTCTGCTAATAAATCTTTGAATAAGAACTCAGACAAAGATGATAACACTCAAAGAAAAATTAAAAAACTTAAAGCTTAGGTTTGGTATGTCCAATTTTGAAATACTTGTATAGATTTGAAGTTATTAACGATATTATGTACCTAATATATGTACCTGAAGATATTAGAGTGCAAATTTTGTATAATTTTTTATTTTCTTTTATCCATAATAAACACATATATCAGCGAAATATTTTTTTCAATTTTTGCCTATAGAACAAAAATTTTTTGTTAATTTATTTAAATTGTGTAAAAACATATAATATATTAAGCAATACAATAAGAATCCTGGGACTCCTAAGATCACGTGACCGCCGACTTGCCTATAACGCGCCATGGCCGGTCTTTATCGTTGGCTGCGATCGCTCTAAAATCCATCAAAGGGTGCACGAGGCAAGGGACGGAAAACTTTGGGCGTATTGACGCGACATAGCATGTGAGCCTACTTTGTTTTTTCGCTACGCTGCCCTGACGCTCTACCGAGGTCACAAACTTGAGAAACATAAGCCTTAACGTGCCAAGTTTCAAAACGTTCCGACTTTTTACACCTTTTTTATGTCTCCAATGGTTGGACTCATCGTTCATTCACGATACTTTTTTGTAGTATGGAATGGTCATGACCCCGATCCGGCGACTACGGATAGGCTAACAAGCACTTATTCCAGTGACGAACGATTGGCAATCTATAATCACTGCATTAAAAACATCAAACCGCCTCCAGCTTCCGAAGAATTTACATTGTAAGTTAAAAAATTCTGTAAACAAATGAGGAGATTATGCAATATAGTATATATATATATAGTTGAATATTCAGAGCTCTCAACACCTTCATATTTTATGAAAATGTTCATATTTTTTTTTCAGACTTCATAAAACTTCATATTTTTAGAAAAACCTTTATATTTTTCATATTTTCCCCAATGAAGAAACTTGAATTTTGAGTTCCTTTTAGTTTATTATTAGTTTGTTGCCTCTGAGAAAGTCTGAATAAAGTAGGGCTTTTTTGCCTTTTGTTTTATTCTTCTTATGTTTGTTGCATTTTTTATGTTAATTAGTTGTTTTGGTCATCAGTGGTTAGTTCTAAAAAAGTCTAATTGAGCAGGGCTTTTTCATGAATTTTATTATTTTACTCTTTTACTGAGTTTTTTTTAATGTTTGAGCTCGGAATAGGTATTTAAAGTGTACCAAGTATATCATCGAGTAAACTTAAGTTTTCTGTTTTACTAGATGTACAGGGTGTTTTGTTATATTTCCACAAAGGTGTACAGCGTGTCCCATTTTCGATGGGATTAAATGGGAAACTCGGTTATTATTAAAGATATTGATTTTCTGATTGCACCTTACCGTGCTCTTTTTTTGAGCCCTTAAAAATGGCGTAACCAGATTTTTGCTATACCTCGTAGTTTCGCTAATATAGGGAGTTTTTGGAAAAATTGTATTTTTAATAATCCCTTGTATCTCGCTTATTTTACGAGATATTTTTATTCTGTAAAAGCCTTTTCATGGCAACTTTTTTAGAAGAAAATAATGACGTTGTCAAATTTTTAAAATATTGTTTAGTTTTTGAGATATGGTATGTATCATAAAAAAATTAAATACGGACCTGGATTTTTTTTATTACTATTTTGATTGGTTTCATGCTAGTATTATCATAAAATAATAAAAATTTTAAAATTTTTTGTTTTAAGGTTAAAAAAAAATATTTAATATTAAAAAAAAAAATTAGTCCGAACCTGGATATTTTCCACATAAATATAAATTAAAAATTGCTAGATAAACAATTTTTAGTTTAACTGTTTTGATACTTAGCATATTAAAATGGTTTTACGTTAATTTACAGATTTATTTGAAACAAAGTCTACGAAAAAAATACAAAAAAAAAATAACAAATTTTTCTGATTACCATTATGTGTAAGACATTGTTGGCATTTTTGAGTCATTTTTCTTAACGCATTTTGCATAAAAATATTTCTGCCATTTAAATATTGGGATTTTGTTGCTTGAATGAAGCAGTCAAACATATCACATTTTTCAAAATCTGGATAAAGTCCATTTCTAGCCAGTTTAAAATAATTGTGAGCCATTCACAAAAATGACAAGTAAAATGACAATGTCAATTCCACGCTTTTGTTTTGTAAATTTCACGACCTGCTGTTCGGTTATCAAATAATTAGTATGATATTATTTTTTAACGTTTTTTACTTTATTTATAAATCTTTTAATTATTATTTCAAAACAGATAAACTAAAAATCGTTCAACTAGTGTGTCTTGCAATTTTTAATTTATAATTACGTTGAAAATTTCCAGGTTCGGACTATAATTTTTTTTTTCAAATATTAAATAGTTTTTTTTAACCTTAAATCAAAAAAATATTAAAGTTTTATCATTTTAAGGTAATAATAGCATGGAACCAAGATATATTTATTTTGTAAAAACCTTTTTATGGCAACTTTTTTAGAAGAAATTAATGACGTTGTCAGTTTTTTTTAAATATTGTTTAGTTTTTGAGATATGGTATTTATCATAAAAAAATTAAATACGGACCTCGATTTTTTTACTACTATTTTGATTGGTTTCATACTATTATTATCTTAAAATGATAAAACTTTTATATTTTTTTGATTTAAGGTTAAAAAAAAATATATTTACTCTTAAAAAATAAAAATTATTCCGAACCTGGAAATTTCCAACGTAAATATAAATTAAAAATTGCAAGTTGAAAGATTTTTAGTTTATCTGTTTTACAACGTTAATTCAAAGATTTATACATAAAGTAAAAAAGATTAAAAAGTTACAAAAATAATATGATAGTAATTATTTGATGGTAGCACAGCAACTCATGAAATTTACTTCAACATGGAAAAACAAAAGCGTGGAATTGACATTGTCATTTTACTTGTCATATTTGTGAATGGCTCAGTCAAAATTATTCTAAAATGGCTAGAAATCGACCATATCCAGATTTTGAAAAATGTGATATGTTCGACAGCTCTATTCAAGCAACAAAATCTTAATATTTAAACGGCAAAAATATTTTTATGCAAAATGCGTTAAAAAAAATTACTCAAAAAAACTAACAATGTCTTACACATAATGGCAATCAGTTTGAACATTTATATCATTAAAGAAAAATGAGTTGTAATTTTTTTTTTTTCGTTATTTTTTTTGTATTTGTCGTAGACTTTGTTTCAAATAAATCTTTTAATTAACGTAAAACCATTTTAATTTGCTATAAGTATTAAAACAGTTAAACTAAAAACCGCTCAACTAGCAATTTTTATTTTATATTTATGTTGAAAATTTCCAGGTTCGGACTAAATTTTTTTTTTAAATATTAAATATTTTTTTTTACCTTAAAATAAGAAAAATTAAATTTTTATTATTTTGTGATAATAATAGGACAAAACCAATCAAAATAGTAATAAAAAAAATCCAGTCCGTATTTAATTTTTTTATAATAAATACCATATCTTAAAAACTAAACAATATTTTAAAAAACCGACAACGTCATTATTTTCTTCTAAAAAAGTTGCCATAAAAAGGTTTTTACAGAATGTATATATCTTGCAAAATAAGCGAGATACAAGAGATTATTACAAATGCAATTTTTTCAAAAACTCCCTGTATTAGCGAAACTACGGGGTATAGCAAAAATCTGAATACACCATTTTTAAGGGTTCAAAAAAAGAGCACGGTAAGGTGCAATCAGAAAATCGATATCTTTAATAATAACCGAGTTTCCCATTTAATCCCATCGAAAATGGGACACGCTGTACAGTAAGATTGTATAAAATTATAATTTTTACAAAGTTGCATGCCAAGAAGTGTTAGATACGGTCGCAATATTATTTTTATAATTAATTTTTGATTTTACCTCCTCTGCGGAAAAAATTGCAATAAAAAAGTAAAATTTTTTCAGTCAGTTTTGGATTGTCTTTGTGGTTGTGGTATTAAACCGAAGATGCTTTCTACGTTTTTTGTTTTTTTTTAAATTAAATTAATTTTGACTAGATCCCTGTACTCCACTAAAGATGGTTCCAGAGAGTTAACCCTGGAAGAGCAGTTGAGTCAGGAGAGAGACGCTAGAAGAAGAAGAGTGAAATACAAATCTGTCCATACCAATCGTAAAAGTCAAACGGAAATTATGAGAGAAGTAATTGATAATCAAATGGAGCTTTTTACGGAATGGTAAGTGGTTTGTTTCCTTAAGGCCGCAGATTATATCTAAGGAATTTAAAATTCATTGTTTTTTTTTTAAACCAATAGGTGGCGCTGATAACGACCGTGGTCACTGCATCCTGGAAGCGTCTCGCAGTGACCCTACCGTGCTTAGGTGACTTTACTTTAATCGCGATTTAGTGAGATAATCGGAACACTGTTCATACACACGGTCAGGATTAGCAACCAGTCGAACTCGTACGTGGTTGTACAAAAGCCCCTAGGTGCCATCCTACGTCTATAAATCACGAGTGTTTGCCCGCAGGTAGAAAAACGATAACTGCAGTGGACTGTATATATTTTAATTAATGAAAGCGCGATCAAACATAAATATATTGATATGAAATCACGAAATAATTAAGGTCCATAGGTTAATTGTTGGTACTACACAACGGAAATCAGAAACAAAGCACTCACCAGTTTGCAGCTAATTTCTCCACGTTCCAAGGGGCCCCTGTCTGGATCTAATGATGGCACCACGTAGCTGAAGGGCTGAAGTTTCTAGTTCTATGCTTCAGTACACCAAAATCGAGCACTTTCAAGTGTAGAAATTTGTAAATGTTGGAGAAAGTAAATTAACACGCCATTTTCTTGAGGCGGTAGAAAGGATCTCCCGGATTCTTGGAAAAAATGTACTCTGTCCGTCATCCAATTGTGTGGTTTTAAAATTTACAAACAACCGCAAAATTTAGCGGGAGCTAACATAACTGCCGTCCAAAACACACAATTTTAGAATAACAGCCGGACAGATATAGATATAAGAAAAATGATCGACCGATAAATATAAATGAATGAAAAACAGATAGGTAGCGTAAGTTTATTTAGAGATAACGAAATCCCGAAAAAGGCAAAACAAACAAACAAAATTAAAAAAAAATAATAATAAAGAATTACCTATTGTAATAATTGACTTCAATAGGTAGAAAAAATTAAAATTACTTTTAATTCGGCAAGAGGCACAGTTTTACAACTGGCCGCTTGTAAACACCGGTAGCCGTTTGTACCGTCGCTACACGCACTTGACCGTCTCCGCCGGGATGCAATTCGAGAACCCGACCGACTGGCCATTTCAAAGGCGATTGGATGTGATCACTTGTTATGATAACCAAATCATTTAATTTGATATTTGGGGACGAATCAGCCCACTTGTGTCGCTGTTGTAGCGTATGCAAATACTCTACAGAATACCTTTTCCAAAAATCATTATGTAGTTTTTGGATTAGTTGCCATCTCGAGAGCCGATTTAGGGGAACCTCGGACAAATCTGACTCCGGAATTTCTGAATTAAGGGGTTCAAGGGTCAAAAAATGCCCAGGGGTAAGAGGTTGAAGATCGTGTGGGTTAAGTACGGCTTCTATGCGACATGTAAGGGTGGACATTTCCATGATGGCCAACTTCTGGTCGACGACTACTCGAACAAAGTGAGTTTTAAAACTTTTGACGTCAGCTTCTGCCAGGCCATTGAAATGTGGACTGAGAGGAGGTCCCAGATGCCAACGAATAGAAAGTCTGGTGGACGCACTTCTTGCGTAATCAAGTAATTGGTGACGAAACCCTATAAAATTACTGCCCTGATCTGACCAGCATTGCGTCACGCTTCCACGCCCGGAAATGAATCGATGGAATGCACCTACAAACCCTTCGGTGGACAGTTCCATGGTTAATTCCAAATGCCCGCAATGTGTGGCCGTACAGACAAACACACAGACATACGATTTGAAAGCTTTACAACCACGGTAACGATAAGGAATCACAAAGAAAGGTCCACAAAAGTCGATAGCTACACTCGAAAAAGGTTTAAGTTGATTGATTCGATGAGCGGGAAGTGAACTCATTATGGGCGGTCTATAGGGTTTAGGGTTGATTCTAAAACCTTGCAAACACTTGGATATGGTTCTTTGAATTGCCCGTCTGGCAGATAATATCCAAAATTGCTGTAAAAGCAGATTATGTAATGTTTTAAACCCAGGATGAAGGTATTGTCGATGAGTGGACTCGATAAGAAGAGTAGTTAAACGATGGTCACTCGAAAGTAAGACGGGGTCTTGCAGAATAAGACAAAAGGTCAGATTTTTGTAATCTGCCACCGACTCTAATGATATTATTTTCATCAAGAAAAGGTGAAAGTTTTCGAAAAGGTTTCGGTATTGGTTTATCCTCATATAACGCGGAAAAAAGCTCTCCCTCTATTTTATTTTATTTTATTTGTGGTGTGGTGTCTACTCACCACAATCAATAGGGTATTTGACAAATTTTAGAAAAGAGTTTAGAATGATACATAGATCCCTAATTTGCTACGCAAAATTAATAAAATCGTATATTTTATGATGACTACATTTAAAATCAAGTTTTCTAATTTCCGATTTGAATTTGCCGCTAAAACGCTCATTTCTAGCATGGCGTTGCAATGACGTCACAGCGCAGTAAACTCGCGGACAGATACACGGCATTCAAGTGTTTATTTGTTTTTGGTTTGTGTTTTTACTGCTTTTTATGTAAAAAAATGTCCTATAAGTGGTGTGTAGTGCCACAGTGTACGAATACTAGCATAAAAACACCTGAAAAACTATTTATTCATGTGCCTACAGCAGTAAAAGAACGGAAAAAGTGGCTAGAACTTGCTCGAAGAGACCCAAGGGCCTTATCTAATACATCTTCACTTTACATTTGTAAAGATCACTTTGATGTGAGTATAACTAATTTGTTTCTATTAATTTTTCTCACGTTGTCTATAATATATATATAACTATTTTGTAAATGACGATGAAATTTTTGAGGTTATGTTTAATACAAGGAGTGAACAACTATAATAGGCAGAAAGGTGTACAAATTTTTAGGCGGTGCTAGGCAGTTATTAGGCAGGACTAGGGAGTACCTCTAAATGCAGGATTAGGCAGTGCACATGCAGGCTAAATGTAGGACTGAACAGTGCATACGCAGGACTATGCAGTGTAACCTATGCAGTACTTCAAGTATTGTATTTTTAACGTTTCTAAATTCCGCAGAACAAAAATCACTGTTGTTGGCAAAGAAGCCTGCCACCATAAAGGAATTCAGCATTGGCAAGTTGGAGCTATCGGCTTTGGAGAATCTGTTTTCCATTGAAAATGTTTTTATAAGCAAAACACAAAATTAAAATCTAATTTAGGACGATAATTCGCACTTTAAACCAAAGCAAACATTACCATCCATAAGAAAATAACACAGAAAATAGGTTCGTTCGAGGCGTTTACTGTTTTGTGACGTCACTCGCAGCTGATTGGTAGACCGCCTGTTTTGAATCACGTGGCTAATTGTTTTAATTCAATGAATTTATTTAATTAAAAGAGCTATGAATTTGAGAAAAAATTCCCAAGACCTAAAGAGATATTTAAAACTAAATATATATTTATTTTAGCTCACACATATACTATACTATAGTAGTGTGAGCTATGGTGATCCTAATTTTTTCGAGAAAAAAAAAGTTGCTCCGATTTCAAAAATTTTTAAATATCTTTGCGTCGGTTCATTTTGAAACTTTTTTGTTGCGCCGTCTGTCTGTCTGTCTGTCTGTATGTCTGTCTGTCTGTGACGACAAACGCGCATAACTCAAAAACCGCTTGGCCGATTTTAATGAAATTTGGTACCTAGGCTGGGTTTTGGGCCGAGATGGTCCCATTTAAAAATGAACAAAATCCACCGAACACAAACCAAATAAAAGGGTGGGGGTAGATTTCAAAAATTAGAGTTTATGGGAAATATGGCGTGTGTGATATCAAACGAAAGGTAATTGAGTCTGGAGTCAAACAAAATACATTTTAGTTTTTAAAAAAAGGGTGGGGGTAGATTTGAAAAATTAGAGTTTAAGTCAAAACATGGCTTGTGTGGTATCAAACGAAAGGTAATTGAGTCTGGAGTTCAATAAAATATACTTCAGTTTTTAGTTATATTAGCTTTCACGTAGATACACTATAACTATAGTATCCAGTGTGAGCTTGTGTGCCCATAGATTGGCAGAGTATTTTCTATTGCGATATAATCTATGTAGTTATAATTAGGCCAAAATTCCATTAACTTTTATTAAGTTTGAAAGAAATTCAGTTAAAACGTTTCACAAAAGATAAACTAAAACTTAAACCTAAACTTTAAACTTAAACCCTAAACCTTAATGTACTTTTATGCACGAAAACCGGTAAAATTTACTCCACTTTTTTTATTATATTTTCAGGCTAAAGCAGAAACAGCTATCCGAAAAAGAAGCACAGGCAGAAATTGAAAAAAAGCGAAATGAAGAAGATCCATTCAACAACGTTGGCAATCAAGAATACCAATTTATTCAAGTGCACACAACTTACGGGGATGTACCCATACCTGCTAATTTTTTAGATTATTCGTAACTTTATGTTTGAGGTTAAAATACATATCACAAAATAAAAATAAATTATTGTTATGCCTATTTTAGAGATTCAAAAATGTCTCATTCTTTCAGAACCGCCAAAAATACCAGCGAAAACGTTAGTAAAAAAAATTTACCAAACATATTTTCTGTTTTAGTTTTATTCAGTAAATTTGATAATACGTTAAGCTTCAAGACTAAAATATACAAAAAACTAAAAGACTAAAATCAACTTTAATTTTATCAGACTCCCTCACCAGTATTTACTAAAGCCTAAGTTTTAGTCTAGGTTTTGGTTTAAGTTTAGGAATCAAACAAGTTTCATGGCTAATCGGGCAAAAAGGAGTTTTTTGTTTCCCTTATATTTTTTCGTGGGTAGCTTGAAAGCTTAACCTCACGGGGGTCCAAGATGTAATGGACACCTAATAAGTGTTGACAGTTAACCGTTTCGTCCTTATGGGACTCCTCAGAACACTGCTGGTCAAGTGACAAATCTTGCGAAGTTAATCAGACGGTTTTATCTCTAATTAAATGTAATTAGTGAGTGAACTATAGCAAGAGGCGCCATCTACCGACATACGAGAGAAACAAAAAACCAAAAGCAGGGAAAAACACTGCTATACAATATCGATCAATGAAAAGATCGAATGCAAATAAAAGAAAACAACTATAGTCCGTGACCTACGACAGGGTTTAGGTTTAAAGTTTAAATGTGCATTGGTTTGGAAAAATTGATTTTTTGCCGAAACAGGCCGCAATTGATTTGGTATTTTTACCTGTATCGACGATAAAATGTCCTAAAAATTGAAATTTACGACGATTTGTTCTTGAAATGGACCATATAGACCGGAAAAAAGAAGAAAACATGGAAAACTGATTTTTCTACAACTGTCTAATTTAGGCTACTACGTCACTTTAAACCCCTAGGTAATGGGATTCCGACTAAAAATCGTCCTAAATTTTAAACTACCTCCGGGGGGTGGTTTATCTCATTGTAACTTGAAAACAATCACATTTGTGTTAATTTATTTGTTAAAAATGTAAAATTTGATCATATTTAGGAACGAAATGACAAAATTTTATACGATTTTGAGCTTTAGAGCGAGTTTTTTAGGGCAATGTACAGAAGGCTGGATAAACCGTTTAGTACTAAATTCTCATATCTCTTTTATATTTTAGCATGTAGCTTTTAAACGATATTTGCCTTGACGAGGAAAGTAAAAAAAACGATCTTCAGATTAAAATCCAAATAAACTCAAAGGCGATTTGTTTATTTGCAAATAATCTTTAAATTAATATAAAAAAAAATGTTTTTATTTATTTATTTATTTATTGTAGCAGTCATTTTCCATTAATAGTTTTAATACGGTCTAGCCATACAGATATATTTAAGATGTACGTGCACCGAGATGACAGCAGATGACAATCCCAGTACTTAGTCCAGCAAGTGTCAGTCAAGTCACTTTTACGTCATTTTAATAAATTTAAAAATTTATTTTTCTGTTTCGCTTTGTTTGCGCAAGTTATATAATAAAAATTACGAAATATAAATACATTTTCCGACAATGTCAAGTTTCGGAAGTAAGTGAAAATTGAAAAATGTAAGTAATTCACAAAAATATCGCTGCATTTTGACTTAAACCTCGTTCCCTACAACTTAAACCTATAGTTTAAACCATTTCTTTTCCGCTTTTTTTCCATTTTGTTACGAAATCCTTGCTGATATTTATTTAAACCGTTTTTTAGCTCACACATATACTATACTATAGTAGTGTGAGCTATGGTGATCCTAATTTTTTCGAGAAAAAAAAAGTTGTTCCGATTTCAAAAATTTTTATATATCTTTGCGTTTCAGATGATTTTGAAACTTTTTTGTTGCGCCGTCTGTCTGTCTGTCTGTCTGTCTGTATGTCTGTCTGTCTGTCTGTCTGTCTGTCTGTCTGTATGTCTGTAACGACCAACGCGCATAACTCAAAAACCGCTTGGCCGATTTTAATGAAATTTGGTACCTAGGCTGGGTCTTGGGTCGAGATGGTCCCATTTAAAAATGAACAAAATCCACCGAACAGAAACCAAATAAAAGGGTGGGGGTAGATTTCAAAAATTAGAGTTTATGTGAAAATATGGCGTGTGTGATATCAAACGAAAGGTAATTGAGTCTGCAGTTAAACAAAATACATTTTAATGTATTTTAAAAAAAAGGGTGGGGGTATATTTTAAAAATTAGAGTTTAAGTGAAAATATGGCGTGTGTGATATCAAACGAAAGGTAATTGAGTCCGGAGTTTAACAAAATACATTTTAGTTTTTTGTGTTTTTTAAGGGTGGGGGTAGATTTCAAAAATTTGAGTTTAAGTCAAAACATGGCTTGTGTGGTATCAAACAAAAGGTAATTTAGTCTGGAGTTAAATAAAATATATTTCAGTTTTTAGTTATATTAGCTCACACGTACACTATAACTATAGTACCTAGTGTGAGCTTAGGGGCCCATATATTGGCAGAGTATTTTCTATTGCGATATAATCTATGTAGTTATAATTAGGCCAAAATTCCATTAACTTTTATTAAGTTTGAAAGAAATTCAGTTAAAACGTTTCACAAAAGATAAACTAAAAGTTAAACCTAAACTTTAAACTTAAACCCTAAACCATTTTAGTAAATACTGGTGCCTAAGTTCTATCCAGTTAATTTGTTCAGTCTATTTAAAACGTCTCATAATTCATATGATTAAAAACAGGGCTGGATGGGACAGGCGGGCAAATGCCCGGTGGGCCGGTACAATTTAGGGCCGGTTGGGCGGCAGACCCGATGTACCTATTCCAAATTATTAAAATTTATTTTTGTATATTTGACAAACGAACTAATTAAAACATTAAACATTTAAATTTAAAAAATCTGTATTTAGTAACTCCAGGCCTGCCATTGGCGTAGCTAGGGGGGGCCTGGCCCCCCCTGAAGTCCCTCAGGCCCCCCTAAGATATTTTAGGCCTCCCCTACCGACTACTAGTAAAAGAACATGACGCTGAAAATACGTACTTTTTTATTATTATTCGGGAAATATTCAAATAAAATAGATGCATTAAAATTTAAAATCATTCAGATAATGTTTACATTTCAGGAAAAAGCCCTTGTCTTGCGGAATTAGGCTTTTTCTCTTTAAATTATTAGTAACTTTTCTGCACTTATGCAATTTCCCGAAAATATTTTTTAAATTTAAACATAATTATGCATATTGAATATTTCATACCTATTGGCGACATCTTGTAAAATATTATAGAAGTGTAAGTTGACTTTCGCATTTAATAAAGACAGCGACCTTTGCCCCTCTGTTTCCGAAATCGGGTTGTAGATGTCGTAAGGTTATAAAAGACCTTTTTAAACTGTTTTTCTAAAATAAATATAATAATCTTTTTAGTTTTTTTGAGGTTAGCGTTTAGTGTCTTATGGAAATTTTCCGATTTTGGTGACAATTTCATAACCATTTTCATATTAAGTTTTCCCACGTCGTTAAATGGAATAAATTCGTCGAGCAATACCGGGAAATTTTTAATATTAATACTTTTACTCTAAGAGCAGAAATGACCGTTTTAAAGAATTGTATTTTTCGGTTAAATCAAACTGTTGGTCATGATTCTATTAAACAACATATAGCAGAAAACACCTATCCAAACCTCTACCAACTTTTTAAAGTTGCGAGTATTCTTCCAATTTCAAGTGCAACTTGCGAGAGGTCTTTCTCTGCCATGGAGAGTTTTTAATTGGCTTAGAACAACTATGACTCAAGAGAGACACTCAGGTTTGTCATTGTTATTCATAGAAAAAGATGTTGAGGTCGACTTAGACAGTGTGGTAGACGCTTTCAGTCAGCGACGTAGCAAAACTTTCTTTGTAGAATTGCTGAATCACATACTTCCTGTGTATACATATAAATAAGTTGGTAAATGTATTATTAAATTTGTTATATTAAAATATTAGAACATTTAATGCGCGTATTTTTTTTATTCATTGCACACTTTGCACGACTCTTTAAAACCTACATGGGCGCACCCAGGGGGGGGGGGCCGGGGCCTGGGCCCCCCCCCCAAGCCTTAAATTTTTGAAGATATTTGGTACATATTTGATGATAAAACATGAAAAATACCTTAAAATTTGACATCAGGAGGCTTTGGGCCCCCCCAACCCCAAGCAGTGGCGTAGTTGCGAAAAGACATGATGACCTTTTTTTTTTACAAAATATCTGATACTCGAATATGAAGTATCAGTATCTACTCGATACTTGGAAAAGTAATCGTTGCACACACAACTACTAAGCGCACGAATTAAAAGTGCCCGTGATCTGCTCTAACATGCAACGCGAACCAATGACGCATGGGTCATCACGGGGGTGCGGGCGGCATCGAGGCTGGTTTTTGTATACGCGCTGTGCCGAAGAAAGGTTCAGATTCTATGTACTGTAAAATTCTATTGGGACATGTCGTCTCTCTCTTTCTATATTTCGTAATTAGCATGCGACATAACATCTAGGGTGCATAGAATTTGGTTCCAGTAAATAAAAGCCATGGAGAGTTTGAACACGAATACAAACACATACATAGCGGGTATTAATTCCTAGATTATATTCCAGTCTTTAGTGAATTTCTTTTGGGGTAATTATGAATTAAATTAAGGAATGATCAAAGTTTAATATTTTTTTAAGTATCTAAAATTTGGGAGTGCACGTTCACATGTACACTTATGGAGAAACCGCCACTGTGTTTATATGAAGTTTTTTTCTCAAAATGCAAATTACATCCTTTAAAATTAGCATGTTATTTAATGACAAAACCTCCATAATATCAAAAACAAAAATAACACAATATGGCTTCGTTTTCTTTGCCGTAAAATTTTTGTGCCGAAGCGAGGGCCGAATAAAAAAAATTGCCAGGGCCGGTTTGTTTGAGCCAGTGGCGGCTCGTGAAGTATAATAAAATTAAAAAAATTTGCATATTTATTTGTAGCCAAATAAAAGAACTTATGGTGCCCACTAGGTAATAAGATTGTCAAAGTAAAAAAAAGCAGGTCTCCAATAAATAAAAATATGCCTACACAAAAAAAAATTACCTACAGTATACATACATATTAGTTTAGCCAACGATGGATAACATTAATTCAATGTACGAAACTGTTTTATCTTAGCTTTTGATTCAAATACCATTTCGCCATTTCATATTGTAATGTTCGTATACGTTGATTCAAAAATTCATGCTTTTTAATTTTAAAATAATAAACATGGAAAACAAGATAACGAGTTTGTAACATCACAACCACAAATCCAGTTGTTTTTTTGGTAAATATCTTTTCTAAAGTATCTTTTAAAATTCCTACCTTCTTTTCTTTTGAAGCAAGTTTGCTATAATTCTATTTCTGGAGTCGGCCTTCCTAATATTTTAATTTCAATTTTTTGATTTAAATTAAAGTAGAGTTTATACAGCAACATGACAATAAGACATAGCATGACATAACATAACAGAGTTGAGCTTATGACAAACCCTGTTGGTGTTTATACAGAAAAATAACATGACATAACATTACATGGCATAACATGAGACATAAAAAGATGCCCAACTTTTATCTTTTTATGTCATGTCTTGTGTGAAAACACATTACGCGCATGATCGCGACGTTATTTGTTTACGATTTTTTACCATAACCCTACTTTTATATTGTGTTTGGATAGTTTTGATGTGGTTTATTTGTTTAAAAAAGAAATAATTATGCAAAAATGGTAAGTAAAACATCAGATATTTAGGTACATATAAGTAGGTAGCCTTTTTTTCATTCATTTTTGTTGCAGGTAATTGGGGCTCCCCTAATACATGTGATGATGGCCCTTTGGTTAGTTTAAGTGATGTATATACTTGTTTTAGATGGATGAAGAAGTACAGCTTCTACTTCTCATTGGCCTTGCAGCTAGTGCTATATGTATAACAAGAGTGTGAAAAAGAAGGCACTTTAAAATACACCCAATGAATAAGAAGTTCAAGCCATTTTTTTTGGCATTCTTATCTTTGTACCACTTGTCTTTTTTATTATACAGGGCAGGGAAGCCCTGCACCTGTTCAATTAATTCACCATCATCCATATTTTCAAAACAACAAGAGAAAACTAAATGACAGAAGACAGCTTAAAGTTCCAAAATCACATGAACAAAAGTCAAGCTGTGATTGGACCAAGCTTTATATTATGTCATGTTATGTTTTTTGTATAAACAGCCATTTTTCCTTCTGTAATGTTATGTCATGTCATGCTATGTCTTATGTCATGCCATGTTTCTGTATAAACTCTACTTAAAGGAGGAAAAGCTTGCTATAATGTTTTGTACACAATTAAGTCTTGAATTACTTCCAGGATTACCCGAACCCGAACTTATAACTGCCTCAGACATATTCGACACTTGTAGATAATAATTAAACCAAAAATTACAAACAAGAAGCAGAAAACAGCATAAAATTCACTTAAAAACTGCGTAAATAAATTTTAATTACGCCCAATACACGAATACTAACGATAATATAAACACTAATCAGCTGAGAACTATAAAAAAAAAGATGCAAGTGTGTATTGATTTAGCGCACCACCCCGCCCTTTTCTCGGCCGATATCCCGAGCATTTCCGATCCAATTGCGTGGCAAAAATTGGATTCAAGAGGAACGCCGAATCCACGCGCACCTCTAGATTCAAGCCCGCCCTCTCATATCTCTAGCTTTAAGCGAGGCGAGGCGATCGAAGGCCACCGTATGCGGCAGCAAGCGTCAAGTCGAAAAGATATTAATTACTTCCGTTAATGACCGATAGATGCCACTAGCGGGATCGGGATCATTAAAAAATAAATAAAAAACAACAGTAATTATTTAATAATAGTTTGTATTTATTTTTTTTCTTATTCTTGTTGGGGGTGCGCGCGCACCGGCGCTCCTATGGACGAGCCGCCCCTGGTTTGAGCCCATTCAACCCTGACAAATAACTATTTAGAAATGGAAGATTGTACTTACCTTCTCCACAAAAAAGTGTTTTTTGCAAAAAAGTTAGGTTTAGAGAAAAGCGAATAAAACCTAAAAAATCCAGGTTTTTGAGGGTTTAGAGGGGGATTCAAAAACAACCGACATATTCTGATTCAGGATTCAGCGGGTTCGAAACAGAGGAGAAAGGGCAATTTAGATTTTTTTGCCTTAACTAGTAGCCATAACATGCTTTTCAATTATTTATCCTCTAAGCTTGATCCCATTAACGTACTTAAAAATCTTAAATTATATAACAGCGCGATATGAAGTCTAAAGGCCACGGGGCGGGCCGGACGGGATCATCAGGCGTGTCCTTTCCCCTCTAGTTTAATTTAACTGGTGGAAGGTATCAAGTTCGGTTTACAAACTCACCCCGTAATTCAATCGTTGCGTCTTTATTTAACATTATAAAAAGCAAAAAAAGATAAGTTGAGGTGTTTGTAAAGTTTTTAAAGGAACATGAACGTGTTGCTCCTGAAAAGAAGCTCCTTCAGGTGGGCGCGTGGCTTTGAGTGATTGCATTTTGCCGGAATTTATTTCCTGTCCACAGGAATCAAACCCGGATTTGGCAGTCGATTATAATGAATCGCTTTAGTTCGCGGGCGGTTTAAAAGTTGTTTTTGATTATGTCAACTTAAATCGACCAGTGGGTGGTTTTTATTAAAAAAAAACTCTCTTCAAAAGAAAAGAAAACTTTAAAATGAGCGAGCATTCCCTTTTTTGTGATCACACAGAAGTGGAAAGGCATTTGGTAAGTAATATCTAATATTTTTAATTTAATATCCCACTGAACACAAAAACATTTTAATAACGTCAAAATAGTGTAGAAGTTAAAAATAATAACCCGTTTTCTGACGTTAGAAAAATAATCTTATGTTTTTATAACGTTTTTTTAAAGTGTTTTTCGAACGTTAAAAAAATATTGATTTTTAACAGTAAAAAAGAAATGTTTTTCTAACATTGAAAAATAAATGTTTTTTTAACAATGAAAAAATATATTTTTTCCAAATATCTCTAAAGATAAGGTAACATAAATAACGTAAATAAAATTCTTCTATTTTGGAAACGCAGGGCAGCAACAGTCTGTTGAGGTTTAGTCTGTTGAGGTTTTCGTGAACTCCACACTCAGTAAAGGAAACTTGGATCCGTAGCTTCTGAAAATAAAATTTAAAATTCTATGTAAACAATAATTTTGTAGTAAGTGCCTCGCTACGAGGCCAAACAATTCATGCTCAAGTGAATACAAGGCAAACAATTTCAAGGCGCGTATTCACTTTAGCATGAATGCAAACGAAGCATTCGTTTGGTCCCACTGTGATGCTTGCGAAGTAGCGGTTTGCTAAACCTCGCCTATGTAACATTTATTTATCAATAAAGACGATTTATTATTATTATATAATGCTGCATCAAATGAATACGCGGCTTAAGGTCCGGCGGCTAATCGTCCGCGGTGAATTGTCGCATTCCCTGTCTGATTACCTATATTTATGCGATATTTCATACAAAACCATTTTTTTCTTTTGTTTACTTTTTCTTACCTGATTTTGTGGTGCTTCATTTAGATCACTGCACACACATTTGTTGTTATTTAACTATACCATCTTTTCCACACAACTGAAGTAATATTCCGATCCAAATATGTATTCACTATCAATATTAATCATTGTGCTTTAAATTTGTCATGTTTGTTTCTGCAAAATGCAAATATTTTAACCAAAATTACAAAAACCGTCTTTGCTACCGACTCGTATCAACTCGCAGCGAAACGCAACTAATGGCGATGTTCAGGTAGTGGGACTGCTATGCTATAGAGGGCGCTGCCATCGCGCCCTCTATAGTATATATTTTTTTAATGTTTAAAAAACAAAATATTTATTAGCTTCATATATCTTAAACTCAACGTTAGAAGTGAGATCTAGGAAAAACATTATAAAAATAACCATATATTGATGGTATTATTTTTCATGTTAGTGAAATTATTCTTTTTTAATGCTGGTTTCTTAACGTTATTAAGAAATATATTTTTGGTAATGCTTTTACATGAAATTTTCGTTAGGATTTTCTACATCTTTTTTTAATGTCAAAAGTTGACTTAATTTTAACACAAATTTGTGTTAGAAAAAAAACATTTTTTTTTCAACATTTATTTAACGTTTTTTACGATTTTGTGCTTAGTGGGATTCTTAAGTTAGTCTTATCCCACCAGCATACAATCACGTGGTTAATACGTAAAAAACGCGTGATAAAAAAACCTTGATTTTAAAAGCTGCTAGAAAAAAACGCTTATTTCATATATGAAAACAAGCTTAATAGGCAGGGTTGGATGGGCTCAAACAAACCGGCCCTGGGCATTTTTTTTTATTCGGCCCTCGCTTCGGCACAAAAATTTTACGGCAAAGAAAACGAAGCCATATTGTGTTATTTTTGTTTTTGATATTATGGAAGTTTTGTTATTAAATAACATGCTAAATTTAAAGGATGTAATTTGCATTTTGAGAAAAAAAAAACTTCATATAAACATATGGATGATTCTACCAAAAGTGGGCTATATGGATATCATTTTTGGTCATTGCCTTTAAATAACAGTACAGCACAGTAAATAATTTAGTTTTGTTAAATTTGTGTAACTAATTAGGTGTAAGCTAAGAAACATTTATTTTCCCGAATTTTAGGAACTATTGCATAAAAATTTCAGAGGGATGAGTACCAGAGGAATGAGTTTTTTAATGGTTTTCCAATTTAAATCAAAATCTATTTAGACAACTTAACTTAAGTTTTATATAAACAAAGTTCCTATACTTATAATTTTAAAACAATCAACAAAAAAATTATACTATTGATATCAGTCGAATATTTACTTACCAGAGGAATGCTAATTGAAGCGTATATACGTACCAAAATCCAATCAAAAAGCATAAGTAGTCTACAAAGATCTTTTTCAAAAATGTTTTATAAAAATAATAATTTGGCAACATTGCCTGAAAAATACTGGTGAAAAAAATATAAAAAAATGATAATTTTTTATTATGTTTAAATTGCACCCACCTACGTAAATTTCATTATTCAAAAGTTTTGTTGTTATTATATATTATATAATATAAGCCATCTAAGATTAAAAAAAAATTAAAATAAAATGATTTCTAATTACCTACCTATGCAATGAAAATAAATGAAATGTGCATTTAGTAAACTACTAAACATTATTAAAAATCTTTCAATTAAAAAACAAACACATATAAGGGCATGTCCTTAAATTACTTAACGTTCTGGGGGAGCGGTTTGGCCTTGCGTTACACTCAATGTTTTTTAAGGTGTTTTTTCTTGAAAATGTGTTTTTAGGGGGGGGGGAGGGTCAAAAATCATGAATTTTTACGTTACGTAATTTAAGGACGTTCCCTAAGGTTCTTGTTGAAGTGCAGTGGTCACATCAATTGGGAAAAAATCTGCTACAAGGTCTGGGACAGAAAAAACAGCAACGGGACGAAAATCTTTGTTTGATTGGTATAGAAAAGGTTTGTACATACCAAGCAGCACAGTGTTGCCACCTCTACTGATTTTTCGGTAGATCTACCGATTTAGCGAATTACCATAGTTTTCTACCGATTTTTTTTTCGATATAAACTTTTTTTTATTTATATACGCCTCGTAATCGCGATTTAAAAAAAAAACACCATAAATAAAATATTCTTTTTATGTAAGATTCTTTGTAGAATAAAAATTTTATTTCAAGCCATTGTTTTTAAAAGTATTTATGGCGCCATCTCTTGGATTTTGCGATATACTTAGCCAGCAGCCGCAAGCGGCATTAAAGATCACGCTATTATAAACCCTGAGGTTTTTTTTATAATATTATCTACCTAATAGGGACCTATTGCAATAAAGCCAGGCACAAATTCTGCCGGGCACTATATTGACAGTTTCACATTATAAGAACAGCTGTCTTCTTTCAAAATAAGACCATTGTGTATTATAAGAGCCGGAATTAATAGTGACGCCACAATTAATGGAAAATAAACGACTGGATTTCTAAATTCGACTTTGGTATGTCAATTTTGAAGGATCAATTGTCAGTTTTTAATGCGAAACTGTCAATATAGTGCCCGGCACAATTTGTGCCTGGCTTTATTGCCATAGGTCCCTAGTATGTACCTAATTTTTTTATTTAATTCTTAGTTTTGGTATTTTGTCAGTAAAAACAAATCGTAGAAATACAATTTACCTACTAAATTGCAAAAAAAAGCACTGCTTGCTGAGATGATTAAAAAATCTACCGAAATCTACCGATTTTTCTCGAAGCCTTCTACCGAAGACCTCAGTGTCGAGGGTGGCAACACTGAAGCAGCAACTGATGTTATTATTGTTACCATTATACGTCTGTAGCTCCTTTCAGGACCATACTTCTCGAAAAGTGTCGTTTTACGCTTCTTCGTTAGGCTTGCCTTAGTTTTATGATAGTAAGGATTAGCACATACAAAGTGATCATATAAAGTACGACCGAACCGAACCGAACCGCAACTGAGTTTTCCTCCACAATAAAGTTTGAATTCACATCTGTAACTTCGGCGTGTTTACTAAAGCTTTTGCCCATTTTAAAGTACACTATAACTTACTTACGTCTAATTTGAGTTTTCATACCTTTGACAGTGGGAACGAAGAATTATAGAGATCAGTTAGATGACTTGGTCGAGTTAATACCCTGAGAGTTTCTCGTTCTTGTATTGAGACACCGCACACATGCATAGATGAAAGTTTTCTGAAAATTTATGTATGGTCTTCGGTAGTTCAATGTTAAGAGCGTTTGCGTACAGAGCAAGAGATTTCGGGTTCGAGTCTCGGCCGAGGAAAGAAAACTTTTTCTTATTTTTCTTTCTTTAATTTAACTTGTTGTTTATACTTTTAGGTTATTGCATTATTTGCAATTCGGTATTTGAGAATAATAAATACTTGTTAAACTTCTTAACTTTTTATAAAATGGATTTGTGTATAAAAAAAAAAACAAAGTACGAATCCTGGCATGATCGCCATGTAGGATTAAAAACTATGCAACGGAGTTGATTAGTAAAATTGAAGTGGTTTTTTATAATATTTGGATCAGTTGATACATAATAATTTTAATGACCTAAATAAGATTGTTTAATTGACATAAAATTTCGGACTTCCATTGTCTTTATTTATTTTAAACAGGACGTTTCGGTTAGTAAGTATCTCTAACCGTTTTCAAGTGTAAACTAAACAATCTAGTCTCTAGGCTACTACTTCAGAAAACATAAGACGAATAGCCAAACACTATAATATAAAAACAGTATTTTCATCGGGAAATACGATAAGAAGTTTTGTAACTACAACAAAATCAGAAAATCCCTCAAATAATTAGGAATGTATTTACCAAATCCCGTGTGAGTGTGGTAAATCACATGTAGGTGAAACCAAACGCCCACTTCAGATTAAAGTAAATGAATATCTAAAAAGTACCCAATTAGGGAATATTGCAAAATCTGGTTTAGCGGATTATGTATGGTCAAATGATCACAGGATTTAATGGTCAGAAGCTAAAGTTTTGCATAAGGAGTCGCATTAGCGAAATCGAAAGTTTATTGAAGCTGCGTTTATAATGCAGAATAAAGAAGTTTTCAGTCAACGAAGCACAGACATACCAAACATATGGAAACCATTCCTTAAGGAAAACAGGCGTCTTAGGAATAAAAAAAGGAGGCGGACCGTCACACCTGACTGCACACCAAGTAGTATAAGTAAAGAGACTAGAGACTAGATTGTTTACTTTACACTTGAAAATGGTTAGAGATACTTACTAACCGAAACGTAGTGTTTTTTAAATAAGTAAAGACAATGGAAGTCCGAAATTTTATTTCTACTCAATCATTGTTTACGAGTTTCAAACAAAGATTGGTTAATGTTATATCTATCTATAAGATTATATTATACTAAATAAAATTTAATACCCGTTAATAAAGAAAACAACAATTTATCGCGGCTAAGCGGGTATGAATACTATACTAGTAGTAGTAGTGGTGGGGATACCATTTTTGGTCAAGAGCTCCCTTTTCGCAAACTCCGATTTGTCCGTACATCATATATCAAAGTGATGCACGTGTCCCTTTGGATGCAAGTTTTCTTTCTCTAAGAGGGCTTAATTTTGCCTGACACCTCTTTGTCGAGGGCAGGGATCTTTATACTGCGTAGCAAGTATACACAATGGACCCACGCTTTTAGACCCCTTCCAAAAGGTGGTCCTGCTACATGTTAGACTTGCGTCTATCTAACACCGCTATCGTCCCAGCAGAACTTGGTTATAGACGATAGACTTTTTTCCTTTGCAGCGCAACAGTCGTGGTCGTCGTGAGTTGACTGTAGGAGATTTATGCTGGAGCCATCCTGGGTCCGACTATATTAGCACTTATAGCAGGCTCCTGCGTTATTATTCCTGGTTCCTCGGCTGGCTGCGTGTCAGCTCCTGGACTACACCTGTGTATATTCTCGATGTTCAAAGGTCAACTTATATTTTTGCATCGCATCGCTTGCTTATTCGATGACGGCTGTTGAACGCTGTAAAGTGCGCCCACAGGGCAACGGATTTTTTTGTTTGTTTTTGCATCGTTGCTCGAGACGCGAGCCTGGTACCTTCTGCATGTGAAGCCGACAATCATACCAAGGCCCTACCCTGCCACCTAATATATAATACTATACTATACAAGTTACAAAATGTGATTTTCTTAACTTCTTAGAAGTATCACGATCTATATTTGTTAAAAATTAATAAAATCACAAAAACTTTGTGAATATTGAGACTTTTTATAATATGTAGGTAATTTCGCAAATATTTTGTAGAAATCAAATTACAAAATACAAATAAATAAATGTATTAATTTCACATAAAACTTGTGATATTACAAAACATAACATTTTTTCAAGAGTTTCGCCCAAAATTAAATGCTGATGCCAGCTGGTTTCAAATTTTGGTATATTTAATTTACTAGGCAGTCTGTAGTGGTTTATGACCCCACATAGCACAATCACGTGTTTACCACGTTAAAAAGGCGTGAGAAAAAAAAACGTGGATTTTAAAAGCTGCTAGAAAAAAACGTTTATTTCATATATGAAAACAAGCTTAATAGGTCATTCATTATAAAAAATAACGTTGCTAAAAACTGCGTTTTAATAACGCCATTATCAAATCAAAACAGTAATGTTTTTACGTTAGTTTCACGTGATTTTTATCAACATTAAAATCACATTAGATTCACGCCTTTTCTACACGAATTTTAAAACGCGACTTGCATTGCTTTTCCACCGAATATTTTTGAGATTTTACTGGCAGCAGCGCCACCTATTGTCGGGATTTTTCACTTTGACGAAATCTATCAGGCAGTGCTTTGGCCTCTAAACTCCAAAAACCTGTTAAGGAACTGATCCCTGATCCACGATCACGACGCATCTAAAAAATCTTGTTTAGCTTTAAAAAAAAACATAATGTATATAGAAAGATATATAGATATTTTGTCTTGCCTTGAGCGCCATCTATAAAATTGTCTTGAAGTGTTGTAGTCGTAAATTAGTGAACTTTTATAACTTCCTTTCGCGTCTCTTTTAAATTAAAAAAAATGTTATTAAAAAAAACGCGACAAAAAAAGACGCAGAAAGTTAGTAGGTTTGAGAAGTGTTAATCTAATGGCGTTTTAGAACATGTTTTGGAGGACTTTTTAAGTGTGAATTTGGCACATGAAAATAACGAGGGTAAAAAAGACGTTATATTCACAGCACCAGAAACTTCAGCAAAAAGTACTTTTTATAGCTTGATTTCGCCTTCTTTTTAAGTTATTTTGAAGCATATGTAGATATAACAAAACAAATATTACATGGTATAAAGTTGCTTTCTAGTAAAAAAAACGTTAATTTAACGTTGATGTGATTTTTGTGCTATGTGGGTTGGAACGCCCTGTATAACACTCAAGCAGGACGGAAGGAATATTAGCCTTGCGTTACAGTCAATGTATTTTTATTAAGGCCGCTTGACATGGTGCATGACAATAAAATTTGCAGGCAAATGCATGAAATTTTGCCCAGGTGCATGCGCAGTACAAATCCAGCTGATTGTTGCAGGCAATCAATTTTTATCGGTCCGGTGCCATTTTTTTGCATGCAAACTGGGGAATTTTTACCTAGATTCTGGGGAATCAATGCATGGCCATGCACAATGTCAAACGAAAAGAAGATTTTTTGCAGGCAACAATTTGACCGAAATTTTTTGCTTGCAAATATATGCAGCGCGTCATGCACCATGTCAAGCGGCCTTTATAATTTTTCTTGAAAATGCGTTAAGAAGGGGGTATCAAAAATGCTGAATCTTTGCGTTATGTAATTTATGAGTGTTCCCTTACTGCCATTGACTTTTAGTCATTTCAATTTCCTTTCCTTTAATTTTTTTCATAAAATTTCTAAAAACAAAAAAATGTTAGTTACTTCCTATCCACCAAAAAAATCAATAATATGTGGTAGTTTACTTTAGTGTCCGGCGGATAATGTTTAATTAATATGAACAAGAGAGTCGATTTAACTTAGGAAAAGTATTTATAATCGTGTCCAGAATATGATATTTATAAAACTATTGGAATTTTTGTCATACATTTTTAAATTATTTAATTTTTTAATAAATTTTGGATTATGACGACCTCGAATATATGACACGAAAACTAATAGAAGAGTACAATAAGTGGGGACTAGAGGTTAATCTCAATAAGACAGAGTATATGTGTGTCGGTGAAACGAAACTGGATCTAATCTTAAATATTCGGGGGCAGCGAATTCAGTCCTGTGATGAGTATAAATACTTACGTCTAAAAATTACAGCTGACGGAGCACTAGACAAAGCTTTAAAAGATCGAAACGTACAACGAAGAAAAGCAATAATTTTATTAAATGGAATAATTTGGGACCAAAGTATATCAAAACATAACAAAAAGCTTATATATAACACTATTGTAAAAAGTATTATTACATACGGCTCAGAAGTATGGCCAATTAAGGATAGAACAGAAAAAAATGCTTTCCGCTACGGAGATGGACTATTGGAGAAGAGCAGCAGGGAAATCAAAAAGAGAAGGAGTTACAAATCAAAGAATAAGAGAAATTATGACAGGTGAACTCACTTTAGTGGATGATATAAGAACAAAACAACTGGTGTGGTACGGACATGTACAAAGAATGATTGATGAAAGACTACCTAAACAAATACTACAATGGAAACCAACTGGCCGAAGAAAACGAGGACGGCCAAGGAGAAGCTGGAGAGAAGGAACAGGCAGTAAAATAAGAATAAGAGGCCTAGATGATGAATTATGGGCAAACAGAAACGAGTGGAGATTGGGTATCGGAAGACGTAGAACGTTGTGAAACCGATAAATATATATATATATATATATATATATATATAATAAATTTTGGTTTTTTTTACGGCTTCTATATTTATTTCTCTCATAATATAACGTATAGATCTCTTTTTATTGATCGTGGAGCAGGCAAATTGGCGCGTCATAGGCTGCCGAGTTCTTATTGGCTGGGAGTTACCAGACAATCGGTTTCTTTGCGGACCCTGGACGAAACCTACCCTTTCTTTTAGTTACGTTCCTTTTAATTTAACTCTCTTGCATATGATCACATAACTGAAGTAAATCGATCACTACGCTAAAAGCATTCGTTTCTTTGAACTAGTTATTTGGTGGTTCCATTTCACCAAAACAGTTTTAAAGCACAAATTGTGAAATGCTTTCGCGGCCATCGTCCAATGGTGGGTGTGCTTTCGGGCTGTTCGGCCGTCGTCGTTGGAAATTCGTTCTCGACGTTTCGCCATCTCGAGTGGATGGCATCTTCAGGAGATGTTGACTGTTCCAACGACGATGGCCGAACAGCCCGAAAGCACACCCACCAGTTTTAAAGCAGTTTTGGTATTAGGATGATTCTACAGAAATGGTGCTGTGGAGTGGGAATGCATATTTTTCAAACACAGACTGCAAATGAAGCATAGTTTTAGTTATAAGATTAAAAACGAAATGTTTACTTTATGGAGCATTTGAGTTAAATGTATAAAAAAAATTGCAAGTTTATAATTTTAGCTCACACTACTACTATAAGTAGTGTGAGCTATGGTGATCGTGATTTTTTCGAGAAAAAAAAAGTTGCTCCGATTTCAAAAATTTTTATATATCTTTGCGTTTCAGATGATTTTGAAACTTTTTTGTTTTGCTGTCTGTCTGTCTGTCTGTCTGTCTGTCTGTATGTCTGTCTGTATGTCTGTCTGTAACGACCAACCCGCATAACTCAAAAACCGCTTGTCCGATTTTAATGAAATTTGGTACCTAAGTTGGGTCGTGGGCCGTGATGGTCCCATTTAAAAATGAACAAAATCCACCGAACGCAAGCCAAATAAAAGGGTGGGGGTAGATTCCAAAAATTAGAGTTTATGTGAAAATATGGCGTGTGTGATATCAAACGAAAGGTAATTAAGTCTGGAGTTAAAAAAAATGAATTTTAGTTTATTTTTAAAAAAAGGGTGTGGGTAGGTTTCAAAAATTAGAGTTTAAGTGAAAATATGGCGTGTGTGATATCAAACGAAAGGTAATTGAGTCTGGAGTTAAACAAAATACATTTTAGTTTTTTTTAAAAGGGTGGGGGGTAGATTGAAAAAATTTGAGTTTAAGTCAAAACATGGCTTGTGTGGTATCAAACGAAAGGTAATTGAGTCTGGAGTTGAATAAAATATATTTCAGTTTTTGATTATATTAGCTCACACTATAACTATAGTACCTAGTGTGAGCTTAGGTGCCCATAGATTGGCAGAGTATTTTTTATTACAAAGCAAATACCTCATTCCTCTGGTGTAGTCCCAAACCAAATCTTAAAAACTCAAATTGAAAAAAATATCCAAATAAATAGTATTTAACCAATTCTTAACTATTTATCAAAAAATTGATAAAACTAAAGTTTGCAGTCATATTTTTGAAAATCCGAATTTACATCTTCTCCGGAAAATTTTACAATTTTAAACGTGCTCCATTTTTAATAACACAATATTTGTGAATACCACCGGTTAATTTCTAGAGAAAGAGACGGCCCTGAATATCTAATTTACTTCTGAGAGTGACAAGTTGTGACAGATAATGTCAACTTTAGTTTGGTTTAAGTTATAGATCTTTTTATTTTCGGCAGAAAATTAATTTTTTTCGGAAAAATCAAAAAGGAACGCTTCAATTATCATCCCTCTGGTAAGTAAATATTCGACTGATATCAATAGTATAATTTTTTTGTTGATTGTTTTAAAATTATAAGTATAGGAACTTTGTTTATATAAAACTTAAGTTAAGTAGTCTAAATAGATTTTGATTTAAATTGGAAAACCATTAAAAAACTCATTCCTCTGGTACTCATCCCTCTGGAATTTTTATGCAATAATTCCTAAAATTCGGGAAAATACATGTTTGTTAGCGTACACCTAATTAGTTACATAAATTTAAAAAAACAAAATTATTTACTGTGCTGTACTGTTATTTAAAGGCAATGACCAAAAATGATATCCATATAGCCCACTTTTGGTAGAATCATCCATTACATGGATTTTTCGTACGGTTTTATGACTGTCCAATGTGAGGATGCAACAGACTCATAATCAAACATTACAAACCTAACCAAGCTCCCAGACTACGATTTTTTACTTTGAGTCAATATTAACACTGGCTAAAAAATATTGTAGCGATAAAATGTTTTTTTCTTTATATTCTGCTTAATCGCAAGTTTACATTAAGCTTAAGACTAACAATTGTTTTCGCCAAAATAATATTTAAATTCGAGATCAAATCTTAAATCGTCATAAGCAAGTGACATGTCGCCATAATACAATGCATTTAGTTACCCTTAGTGCATTGCTTGTAGCAGTAATTGCTTCAGATGTCCATGTAAGTATAAAGCATAAAAACACAGCGATTAGAGGCATCTTTTTTAACCAATTCAATTCAAAACCAAAGAGGTTTTAAAAATAGTGCTTACATCGCTATAAACGTGTTTCCAAGATTCCCCAAAACCGAACGCACAACAGTTTTGTCAGCCGTGCCGCATATTTGTAAGCAGAAGACGCGTCCGCCAAATGACGCGAGCCGAAGTAGAGTGGTATATAGCAGACGAGTCAGGCAAAACCGATTAGTAAACGGCAGACACATAAGAGTAGCAAAAATGTGCGGAATAAAGAGCTGTATATAGCGGCTCCGGAACGAAATAGCGATGTATCAAAATACCGAATCAAACCAAACCAATCCAAACCGAAACGAACCAAAATGCGCTATTATATCCTGCGGTATTTTGACGATACTAGCTTATTTTTTCAAAAAAAAACATCCCTGATTCTTTTCTGGGATCCTAGAGGGTGCGAATCCGAACCGAAACGAACCGATCTGAACCGAATTCGGTTCGGTTAGGATTCACACTCTCTAGGATTCCGGAAAAGAAGTCTGGAGAGTTTTTTTTTAAATATGCTGGTTCGGTTCGGATTCACACCCTCTAGGATCCCGGGAAAGGAGTCAGTTTTTTTTGTTCAAAAAATTACTTAGGAAGAAACCCTTTAGTCGAACTATATGCCAAAACGCAAACGAAATATCGCTATTTTGTTCGCGATATTTTGATAGTCGCTATTTTGTTACATCGCTATTTCCAGTAAACAGCAGACGTATCAGGCGGAGTTTGGCGGACGCATGTGCTAAATATTAATATTCTTCGGGCATGCCGAAATTGACCGAAGGGACAATGCGTCTCCTATTTACAAATCAACAGCGTCCTACTATAAAGCCTAGTTTCCACCTATGCGTCAAGTGGGCCGATTCAAAAAACGCGTCACTTGATGCGTTTTTTAAATCAGGGTGGGTACGCATAGGTGAAAAACGGGTGTAACACCTAAAAGCTACCGGGCAGAGACTTTAGCTGTTTATGCGCACATTTTAGGTCTAATTTGGTTACTAGTCTCCTCCTTTTCTTAATGCATTTATGTAAGTGAGAAATAGCATACCGCACTATACAAGAAAATACTCCCCCTGTACCGCTCTGCCATACTTCAGTAACTATCTTGAAAATACAAAGTTACTGCAGTTATGGCAGAGCAGAAAACGGGGATTATTTTCTGGTATGATGCGTTATGCTGCTTCTTAGTTATAATACAATACAATACAATCAGTGGCGGCTCCTGAAGTATAAGAATGGGTGTGCGCTATAATAAGTGAGTCGAAATAAATTTAAAATAAATAAAGTTAAAAAAATTTGCATATTTATATGTAGCTAAATAAAAGAACTTATGATGCCCACTAGGTAATAAGATTGTCAAAGTAAAAAAAAGCAGATCTCCAATAGATAAAAATATGCCTACACAAAAAAAATTACCTACAGTATACATACATATTAGTTTTTAGCCAACGATGGATGACATTAATTCAATGTACAAAACCGTTTTATCTTAGCTTTTAATTCAAATACCATTTCATATTGTAATGTTCGTAGACGTTGATTCAATGTTATCCGGTCATCGGCTGAAAATTAATGTTAAATTGATATTACGCACCTTTTTGTCAGTCCTGCTTTTTGTTTGGTTTCCTAGTCCTTAAATAATAATAATAACGAGTTTGTAACATCACATCCACAAATCCAGTGTTTTTTTCGTAAATATCTTTTAAAATTCCTACCTTCTTTTCTTTTGGAGCAAGTTTGCGATAATTCTAGTTCTGGAGTCGGCCTTCCTAATCTTTTAATTTCAATTTTTTGATTTAAATTAAAGGAGGAAAAGCTTGCTATAATGTTTTGTACAGAATTAAGTCTTGAATTACTTCCAGGATTACCCGAACCCGAACTTATAACTGCCTCAGACATATTCGACACTTGTAGATAATAATTAACCCAAAAATTACAAACAAGAAGCCGAAAACAGCATAAAATTTACTTAAAAACTGCGTAAATAAATTTTAATTACGCCCAATACACGCATACTAACGATAATATAAACAGTAATCAGCGGAGAACTATAAAAAAACGATGCAAGTGTGTATTGATTTAGCGCACCAGCCCGCCCTTTTCTCGGCCGATATCCCGAGCATTTCCGATCCAATTGCGTGGCAAAAATTGGATTAAAGAGGAACGCCGAATCCACGCGCACCTCCAGATTCAAGCCCGCCCTCTCATATCTCTAGATTCAAGCGAGGCGATCGAAGGCCACCGTATGCGGCAGCAAGCGTCAACTCGAAAAGATATTAATTACTTCCGTTAATGGCCGATAGATGCCACTAGCGGGATCGGGATCATTAAAAAATAAATAAAAAACAACAGTAATTATTTAATAATAGTTTGTATTTATTTTTTTTCTTATTTTTGCTGGGGGTGCGCGCGCACCAGCGCTCCTATGGACGAGTCGCCCCTGAATACAATACAAACCTTTTATTGCCAACAGATCATTACAGAGCATGCAAAAGCAACGTAAAATTTGATGGATTTTGAGATCCTTAAGATAAAGGGTTAGTAAATATCTAATGTAAATAATGAATTTACATTATTTAATGCAAATCACATGAGGAAGTAAAATGAGTACTGTTTTTTTAGTAAAAAGTTATGTATGACTTCAGTTTTAAAATGCTGCACATTGTCTATATTCCTAACTCATTTAGGCAACATTCTATATGCCTTTACAGCCCTGTAATATGGGCCCCTTTCAAAGAAGGTAGAATTATATTATATGAAGGAATAGTAAGGTCCTGCCTCCCTCTTGTAAGCATAGCAGTTTCCGCTGCATTATCACTATTGAGTTCAAATAAGAATTGGTCCTTTTTTACAAGCTTTTATTTATCTTCAGATGTTCTGTCTAACTATCTATCTATCAAATCTTGTGAAGCGTTTTTGACACACTTCCCATTATCCGATTTGGATGAAATTTGGTACACACATAGAGGTCCCACGACAATACAACGTTAAGAAAAAAATATCCTCCCACCCCTACCCCCACCCCTTCTATAGAAAAATGTGTTTTTGACACACTTCCCGTTATCCGATTTGGATAAAATTTGGTATACACATAGTGGTCCGATGATAATACAACAATAAGAAAAAAATATCCTCCCACTACCTCCACCCCCTTCCATAGAAAAATTTGTTTTTAACACACTTCCCGTTATCCGATTTGGATGAAATTTGGTATACATATAGTGGTCCCATGATAATACAACACTAAGAAAAAAATATCCTCCCACCCCTACCCCCACCCCTTCTATAGAAAAATGTGTTTTTGACACACTTCCCGTTGTCCGATTTGGATAAAATTTGGTATACACATAGTGGTCCGATGACAATATAATATTAAGAAAAAATATCCGTCCCACCCCTACCCCCACCCCCTTTCATAGAAAAATGAGTTTTTGACACACTTCCCATTATCCGATTTGGATGAAATTTGGTATTCACATAGTGGTCGCATGACAATACAACATTAAAAAAATATATCCTCCCACCCCTACCACCACCCCCTTCCATAGAAAATGCGTTTTTGACACCCTTCCCATTATCCGATTTGAATGAAATTTGGTATACATATAGTAGTCCGATGACAATAAAACATTGAAAAAAAAAATCTTACCACTCCTACCCCCACCCCCATCTATAGAAAAATGCGTTTTTGACACACTTCCCATTATCCGATTTGGATGAAATTTGGTATACATATAGTGGTCCGATGACAATACAACAATAATGAAAAAATGTCCTCCCACCCTACCCCCCCACCCCCTTCAATAAAAAATGCGTTTTTGACACACTAGAAAATAAATTGGTAATAATATGTATAAAATGTACTAAAAATTAAAAAATAATTTTCTAATATTACCATAATAATAAAAGCGATGACCGCAAATCAAAGCATAAGTTAATCTAATTTTGTGATCCAAACACTTAAAGAATATTCAACATAGAAGGTCATCAAAAATATGTTTGATGTGCCGCAATGTTATGCCATTGTCAGAAAAATGCTGGGGTATCTTGGGTCGGGTTGGGTGGGTTTGGTACCTCTGCATTTTTCTGCTAGATTGATTCTTGCAAATAGTGATATTTAATTGATACGGATATGTTATCGTGCTAACATCGTCAAAATTTCCATCAGTCGGCCATCGCTTTTATTATTATGATAATATTAGAATGTTAGAAAATTATTTTTTAATTTTTAGTGCTTTTTATAAAAGCTTGTGAATTAAAAATATTTTTTTACCAATTTATTAGCTAATAAGAACATCCCCGTCGTTAACCACGCACCCACGATATTCACCAGACTTGGCTCCTTGCGACTTCAACCTGTTTCCGAAAGTGAAAAAATCGTTAAAAGGAACCAGTTTTGAAATATTAGAACACGTCAAGGAAAAAACGGCAAGACTTTTTAACAGCCTCTCTTCTGATGATTTCTAAAATTGCTTCCAACATTGGAAAAAGACGCATGCAATGCCGCGTCGATAGAGAAGGGGACACCATTGATGGGGAACATCATTAAGTTCAGGGCGGCTCGTCAATAGGAGCGCTGGTGCGCGCGCACTCCCAGCCAAAACAAGAAAAAAATAAATACAAACTATTATTAAATAATTACTTTTGTTTTTTATTTATTTTTTAATGATCCCGATCCCGCTAGTGGCATCTAAATGCCATTACCGGAAGTAATTAATATCTTTTCGACTTGACGCTTGCTGCCGCATACGGTGGCCTTCGATCGCCTCGCCTCGCTTAAATCTAGAGACATGAGAGGGCGGGCTTGAATCTGGAGGTGCGCGTGGATTCGGCGTTCCTCCTTAATCTAATATACAGGTCGTGGTGATCCAATTTTTGCCACGCAATTGGATCGGAAATGCTCGGGATATCGGCCGAGAAAAGGGCGAGGTGGTGCGCTAAATCAATACACACTTGCATCGTTTTTTTATAGTTCTCAGCTGATTACTGTTTATATTATCGTTAGTATGCGTATATTGGGCGTAATTAAAATTTATTTACGCAGTTTTTAAGTGAATTTTATGCTGTTTTCGGCTTCTTATTTGTAATTTTTGGGTTAATTATTATCTACAAGTGTCGAATATGTCTGAGGCAGTTATAAGTTCGGGTTCGGGTAATCCTGGAAGTAATTCAAGACTTGATTGTGTACAAAATATTATAGCAAGCTTTTCCTCCTTTAAATTAAATCAAAAAATTGAAATTAAAAGATTAGGAAGGCCGACTCCAGAATTAGAATTATCGCAAACTTGCTCTAAAAGAAAAGAAGGTAGGAATTTTAAAAGATACTTTAGAAAATAATTTACCAAAAAAACAACTGGATTTGTGGATGTGATGTTACAAACTCGTTATTATGTTTTCCATGCTTATTATTTTTCAATGCAAGCATGGATAAAAGCTGGAGCCGCATAGGGGTAACTGACTTAAAATCATCTACAGGCAAAAATTAAAAAGCATGATTTTTTGAATCAACGTATACAAACATTACAATATGAAATGTCAAAAATGGCTTTAGACATGACCTATCGAAACCGAATATGGTGGATAGTTTGCCGCTAATTAGTCGTTAATTACTTTCGTAAAAATGGCTTTAGACATGACATATCGAAATCGAATATGGTGGATAATTTGCCGTTAATTAGTCGTGAATTAGTTGTGGAGAAATTAATTTTGTCGCTCTTATTTTTGACCGTTTTTTAGGGTGCTTCGCTAACTTCATATGAAGTTAGCGAAGCACCCTTGTAAAAATGGCTTAAAACATGACGTATCGAAATCAAATATGGTGGATAATTTGCCGTTAATTAGTCGTGAATTTGTTGTGGAAAAATAAGAGCGACAAAATTAATTTTTCCAGAACTTATTCACGACTAATTAACGGTAAATTATCCACCTAGTCGCGATTCGATTTGCGATGGGTGCCAACATATGAAGTTAGCGAAGCACGCAAAAAAACGGTCAAAAATAAGAGCGACAAAATTAATTTTTCCACAACTAATTAACGACTAATTAGCGGCAAATTATCCACCATATTCGGTTTCGATAGGTCATGTCTAAAGCCATTTTTGACAAGGATGCTTCGCTAACTTCATATAAAGTTAGCGAAGCACCCAAAAAACGGTCAAAAATAAGAGCGACAAAATTAATTTTTCCACAACTAATTAACGACTAATTAGCGGCAAATTATCCACCATATTCGGTTTCGATAGGTCATGTCTAAAGCCATTTTTGACAAGGATGCTTCGCTAACTTCATATAAAGTTAGCGAAGCACCCAAAAAAACGGTCAAAAATAAGAGCGACAAAATTAATTTTTCCACAACTAATTCACGACTAATTAGCGGCAAATTATCCACCATATTCGGGTTCGATATGTCATGTCTAAAGCCATTTTTGACAAGGGTGCTTCGCTAACTTCGTTTGGTCCTACTTAGTTTATGCTTTGATTAGGTGGTGCCACTTTCATAGATCATCACCTATAGAACTTTCGGCTGTCTTGCTTATTGCATAATCGGTGAATTAGCACGAATCACCAAACGGATCACCAAATGATGAAGTTATATTTTTATACCACTTTTTTTTTAGTAGTTCCTACCACGGATTATTTGGTGATCCGTGGTTTCTACCAACACTTATATGTATATACTAAGTAGGTACCTAACTATTATTGGTAATATAACTAATTATTTATTATTTTCTCGATGTGGATGGCTGGTGCTAGAGGTGTTGATTTTCGTTACTTTTGAATATTCGTTACTAATCGTTACTCGACTACTAAGTAATCATTTTATATATTTGTTACTATCGTTACTTTGATTACTGTAAAATTCTACGACTGTCGTTAATTGGAAGATCATTGTAGGTATATTTTTGTTGTTGATATTATGGAAATATTCAATTCAAATTTTCAAAATGCGAGCTAAAATAAAGGTAGGAATTATGTGAGACCCTGTATGTATGACTTATTTTCACTAAAGAGAGACGCGACAAACCCATCAAAGTGGTTATGATATTTCTTGCCAAATTCATTGGCGTTTCACTAAAATAATTTAAATGGTCAGCGGTGAGTCATATCAATCATCATGCAAAATATTATAAACAAACATATTTGTCGGTCACCCCCTGTATAGGTTTTGTTCTAAAATATTTATTTTGATTTTCCAACGCTTATGAATTAACAAAGACAGAAGATGCATCTCTCTCTAAACATCGTTAGTTTCATTTTAACTTAAATAAATTTGACTTTTATTTGTGATACTTTTTATACTAGATATGTCACTTGTCATCCCAATTTTAAGTTTTTATCTCTGGTCCGTCACTTTTCATCCCGGGGATAAAAAGGTATTATCATTTGATAAGTTTAAAAATAAAATTAAAGCATGGGATGGGTTCGTTTATGAGTATAATAAAATCTTTTTAAAAATATGCCGTTTTTCGCTGAAAAACAGAATTTGACTAATCTTTTTAAACAGCATACACAAAGTAAAACAATAGACGCCTGGAGTCAATAAAAAATAACAATACATCCTTTTATCTAACATAAACCTTACCCAAGTAAGTATATATGCAAAATCATTTTTACATGCTTTAAACATTTTAAAATTATTTTTGTAAGGATGTTTGTACAGTATAGTGGCCTTCCAAGAACGCTTAGCTAATGTCTAATCTCTTTAATGTTTTGACAATACACAAATCATCCGTTGTAAAATAGATTTTAAAGCACGCAGGTGCTAAAGTACTGTTTTAACGCTGTCCATTTATCTAAAATCGAACATTTTATTATTTTTATCTATTTAGTTTACATCTGTATAATTATGTGGATTTAAAATTTATTGTAAATACGATATTTTAAACAGTGTTAATGACGCAAGTTGAATTTAGCATAATAAGCATTTATTCTATATATAAACAGACGAAGTTCAAACTGATTATTGTTTCTCACTGTTGTGCCCAAGTCTATTTTCGGCCTAGCATACCTGCTAGCGGAGCGTGAGACTGCGTTCTGGCAACTAGTCTTTAATTATATAGTAGCAAGGGCACCGTCTGGTTACTATATAGTTCTTACTTACCTATAGCAGGTGCTTTGTCTGGTTATAGGTCTTTTACTCAAAACTCGTAGCTTGTGCCTAGTCTGGTTGCGAGTTCTTATTTCCGACTTACAGCAAGTGCACTAGTCTGGTTGTAAGTCACTTTCAAGATTCCTTCTATCATGTTGCATATTGCACAATGTGGCTAGCAAAATTGAACGTGAAGATATTGATTTGAATTTTTTTTTATTACTTCAAGATTTTAATCACGAAATTGAACATCAAAACCGTGCTATAATTGCTGAAAATAATGCAGAAGTACCCCCTAATCAAGTTGTTGTTACAAGAATAAAACAACGTGATTTTTTTTCGCAAAAATAATTAAATAATTTTTATCAATAATTGTTTTATTGTTTTTTAGACTTGTAGTACTCAAAAATAATAAAAAATAAATAGATCCCTGATGGATCTGACACCTTCCTGGCTAGCCTTGAAAACAGTGTTTTGTAAATATCTCAGAAACTAAAGCTCCTACGAAGTTTTTGGTTATAACACGAATTATTGAGCAAAATACGATGCTCCGTTGAAAAGTTAGCATTTTTTGAAGTTGTTAATTGTCAAAAAACTGTCATTAGCATTAATGGATTTTGACCAAAATCTAATCATAAAAGTCTCGAACACTATTTTACCTGAAAATTTTATGAAAATCGGTTCGGCGGTTTGGGAGCTATCGTGTTCCGGACAGAAATAATATACGCACAGACACACACACAGACAGACATCACGACGATATTGCTAGGATAGGTCAAAATACTTCCAAATAACACATTTTTGGCGTTATCTGAAAAAAAATACTCTGCCAATATATGGGCCCCTAAGCTCACACTAGGTACTATAGTTATAGTGTACGTGTGAGCTAATATAACTAAAAACTGAAATATATTTTATTCAACTCCGGGCTAAATTACCTTTTGTTTGATACCACACAAGCCATGTTTTGACTTAAACTCAAATTTTTGAAATCTACCCCCACCCTTAAAAAACAAAAACTAAAATGTATTTTGTTAAACTCCGGACTCAATTACCTTTCGTTTGATATCACACACGCCATATTTTCACTTAAAGTCTAATTTTTAAAATATACCCCCACCCTTTTTTTAAATAAATTAAAATGTATTTTGTTCAACAGCAGACTCAATTACCTTTCGTTTGATATCACACACGCCATATTTTCACATAAACTCTAATTTTTGAAATCTACCCCCACCCTTTTATTTGGTTTGTGTTCTGTGGATTTTGTTCATTTTTAAATGGGACCATCTCGAGCCAAGACCCAGCCTAGGTACCAAATTTCATTAAAATCGCATAAGCGGTTTTTGAGTTATGCGCGTTGGTCGTTACAGACAGACAGACAGACATACAGACAGACAGACAGACGGCGCAACAAAAAAGTTTCAAAATCATCTGAAACGCAAAGATATATAAAAAATTTTGAAATCGGAGCAACTTTTTTTTTTCTCGAAAAAATTAGGATCACCATAGCTCACACTACTATAGTATAGTATATGTGTGAGCTAAAATTTCGTCGAGAATAATAACTTCTCTAGCCATTGCTACGCGGACTAGGAAAGTAAAAATCTGCCTGCTATAACCAGGTTACCAAGGATATGTCCAGAAGGTCTACTACAGGGTGAACTCAGAAATTATTATATATTGTCTGAAAGTATTTTTATTTTTTGTGAATTTATACCTACTTAATTTAAACATTTTTAGTTTAATGTAAATTATTAAATTATCTAAACCTTTATATTAGATACTAAGTATTTTGTATTTTCTACTTTGCTTCATGACAATGTCAACATTTCTTGTGAAATCATTTTTGGCAATAAAGAATTTGTATTGTATTTGTATTTGTAAAAAAATACTCTGCCAATTTACGGGCACCTAAGCTCACATGATTATGTGCCCCATTTTCAGGGGTCCCACAAAAAATACTCTGCCAATATATGGGCCCCTAAGCTCACACTAGGTACTACAGTTATAGTTTACGTGTGAGCTAATATAACTAAAAACTGAAATATATTTTATTCAACTCCAGACTAAATTACCTTTTGTTTGATACCACACAAGCCATGTTTTGACTTAAACTCAAATTTTTAAAATCTACCCCCACCCTTAAAAAAAGAAAAACTAAAATGTTATTTGTTAAACTCCGGACTCAATTACCTTTCGTTTGATATCACACACGCCATATTTTCACTTAAACTCTAATTCTTGAAATATACCCCCACCCGTTTTTTAAAATAAATTAAAATGTATTTGGTTTAACTCCAGACTCAATTACCTTTCGTTTGATATCACACACGCCATATTTTCACATAAACTCTAATTTTTGAAATCTACCCCCACCCTTTTATTTGGTTTGTGTTCGGTGGATTTTGTTCATTTTTAAATGGGACCATCTCGACCCAAGACCCAGCCTAGGTACCAAATTTCATTAAAATCGGCAAAGCGGTTTTTGAGTTATGCGCGTTGGTCGTTACAGACAGACATACAGACAGACAGACAGACATACAGACAGACAGACAGACAGACAGACGGCGCAACAAAAAAGTTTCAAAATCATCTGAAACGCAAAGATATATAAAAAATTTTAAAATCGGAGCAACTTTTTTTTTTCTCGAAAAAATTAGGATCACCATAGCTCACACTACTATAGTATAGTATATGTGTGAGCTAAAATTGCGTCATAAAACAACTCAACTGACGTGTTTTTGTTTTTTTTTTCACAATACCTCCAGAGGCAATCTTTATAATGGTTTTTCTACGACTGCAAAACATAACAACCAAGAACGTACTTTTAAATTATTAGAAACATAAACAAACATGTTGTCATGCCTGGACGACAGGACCAAAATATAAATAATTAGTAGCGTGCGAAAAAGATTTGCACACCCTGTGTGCAAAATGTCATTTTCAGAGGTTGCCTAGCGTAGAAAAATATTTGAAACCTATTTTTCCACACTTAAAGTCAATGCCGGCATTTGGGAGCGGGATAATCGATGTTCTACACTTGCTAGGAAAATAGCTATTCCCTACTCACGTACGGTAAAGTAAATTTTACCGCACTCATTTGCATGTGAAGATTTTTTTACGATTGTGCGGAAAGTGTCACCTTTTTACACGCGTTTTAGTTTTGAAAGTACCACTTTACCACACCACGTGAGAAAATGGTATCTTTCCTAACAAGTACCGAAAGTTTTCCGCAAGCGATTGCAGTTGGCCAACCGACTGAGTTTGGCCAGCAATCAAGTGAAGAAAAGTAACCTTCCGAGTTAGAAACACTATTTATTCTTCGAGCGTACGGAAAAAACATTTTTTTTTATAAAAAACGTTTATCAAATTCATAGGTTTTGTTTGCCTAACATACACACCACATTTCGAAACTTATTCCTGAACACTTTATTTGCCACAACGCATCGTTCCCATGTGAATAAAGCATTAAAACTTTAACAATGGGTTTACATGGGCAGTTCTTGACAACTATTTAAATGTTGGGAAGTTAAGGATACCGAAAAAAATAAATATTAAGCGTGCGGAAAAGTAGTGTGGAAAATGGCACTCTAAAAACCTTAAATGCGTGCGGAAAAGAGACGCTTTAACGGACGGAAATTGTCCCTTTTCCGCACAAACTTGCGCTACGCGTCGGTCGGCCAGCAATTATATTCTAAATTACATTTATTCCTGATATTAATAATACGATTTTAATTTTAGGGATGTGGACAATGTGAACGAGAAGGTTACAAAATAATTAATTGTGAAGGCAAATACTTCCATTGCATAAATTCAACATGGTTTTATCAATGCGTTAGTTATGGACCAGTAACACTTGCAATTTCCAGCCAAGCAGCACAACAATGCCCGACAGGATTGGTGTGCAGCAGCACAAACAACCTTGAATGTGTAGAACCTGAGGAAATAATAACCACAACTCCGTGTCCCGATGAAAAGACCTCTAATGTAGCAAGTACTGTATCTAATTCAACTACGGATAATTTATCAACAGATAAAAATCCAGAAAATAAAACAACATCAGCTACAAAACCTAGTGCTACCGGGCAAACTTCTACAACCATTCAAAGTAGCAGTTTAGTTTCAACCACTGTTGACCCAGTTACAGAAAATTACAACTCTACATCCTCAGTTGCTTCTTCTACAAGCTCAGAAAATAGCAATTCAACAACAGAAGAAAGCAAAACTATATCAACCAAAAACTCATATATAACTGAGAACTCGGACTCATCAACTACTGTGTCTTCTTCAGAAACCAACAATACTAGCAAAAGCACGGATTTACCGTCAACTGGAGCAACTTCAGTCAGCAGTAATTCTGGTTCTGAATCGAGCTCAGTTGCCAATTCTTCTACACAAAGTTCAAATTCGTCATCACCAAGAACAAGTACAGTAACTGAAAAAGTTAGCACTCGACCTACTACCGAAACAACTAGAGTAAGTGATACTAAAGTAACAGATGATTCAGCGTCTACAACAGCATTATCAGACATTACCACCGATGCCTCTAGTAAGAGCTCAGAGAAACCATCAACCGCAGCAAGTTCAGGAACCCCTACGGATGCCACTAGCAAAAACACAGATTTACCGTCAAGTGAAGCAACTTCAGACAGCAGTAATACTGCTTCTGAATCGAGCTCAGTCACCAATTCTTCCACACAAAGTTCAAATTCGTCATCACCAAGAACAAGTACAGTAACTGAAAAAGTTAGCACTCGACCTACTACCGAAACAACTAAAGTAAGTGATACTAAAGTAACAGATGATTCAGAGTCTACAACAACATTATCAGGCATTACCACCGGTGCCTCTAGCAAGAGCTCAGAGAAACCATCAACCGCAGCAAGTTCAGGAACCCCTACGGATGCCACTAGCAAAAACACAGATTTACCGTCAACTGGAGCAACTTCAGACAGCAGTAATTCTGCTTCTGAAACGAGCTCAGTTACCAACTCGACTTCCGATTTAATATCAAGTACTAATTCTGTAACTCAAATCTCAAATTCGTCATCACCAAGAACAAGTACAGTAACTGAAAAAGTTACCACTCTACCTACTACTAAAAGTGATACTACAGTAACAGATGATTCAGTGTCTACAACAGTATTATCAGAAATTACCACAGGTGCCTCTAGCAAGAGCTCAGAGGAATCGTCAACCGCAGCAAGTTCAGGAACCCCTACGGTTGCCACTAGCAAAAACACTTATTTGCCGTCAACTGGAGCAACTTCAGACAGCAGTGATTCTGCTTCTGAATCGAGCTCAGTCACCAATTCTTCCACACGAAACTCACAATCGTCAGGTGAGTCATTAGAAACTACTGCAGCAACATCTATCGGGAGCTCCGATTCATCATCAAACAGCTCAACTACAGAAAGCACTAACTCTACTTCCGATCTAAGATCAACTACTAATTCTGTGACTCAAATCTCAAATTCGTCATCACCTCAAACAAGTACAGTAACTGAAAAAGTCAGCACTTTATCTACTACCGAAAGAACTAGAGTAAGTGATACTAAAGTAACAGATGATTCAGAGTCTACAACAGCATCTACAACAGCATTATCAGAAATTACCACAGGTGCCTCTAGCAAGAGCTCAGAGAAACCATCAACCGCAGCAAGTTCTGGAACCCCTACGGATGCCACTAGCAAAAACACAGATTTACCGTCAACTGGAGCAACTTCAGACAGCAGTAATTCTGCTTCTGAATCGAGCTCAGTCACCAATTCTACTACACAAAGTTCAAATTCGTCATCACCTCAAACAAGTACAGTAACCGAAAAAGTCAGCACTTTATCTACTACCGAAAGAACTAGAGTAAGTGATACTAAAGTAACAGAGGATTCAGAGTCTACAACAGCATTATCAGAAATTACCACAGGTGCCTCTAGCAAGAGCTCAGAGAAACCATCAACCGCAGCAAGTTCAGGAACCCCTACGGATGCCACTAGCAAAAACACAGATTTACCGTCAACTGGGGCAACTTCAGACAGCAGTAATTCTGCTTCTGAAACGAGCTCAGTCACCAATTCTTCCACACGAAACTCACAGTCGTCAGCTGAGTCATTAGAAACTACTGTAGCAACATCTATTGGGAGCTCCGATTCCTCACTAAACAGTTCAACTACAGAAAGCACTAACTCTACTTCCGATTTAAGATCAACTACAAATTCTGTGACTCAAATCTCAAATTCGTCATCACCTAAAACAAGTACAGCATCATCTATAAATAGCAATGCATCACCTAAATCAAGTGCAGTAACTGAAGCAAGTAGCTCAGTAGCAACTACTGTGACAACCGAGGAATACGATACTGAAACTACCAACGAGGTTAGTTCTACGACATCCTCAGAAACCCCTTCGGCTTCGACTAGCAAAAGCCCAGATTTACCGTCAACTGGAGCAACTTCAGACAGCAGTAATTCCGCTTCTGACTCGAGCTCAGTTACCAATTCTTCCACACGAAACTCACAATCGTCAGCTGAGTCATTAGAAACTACTGTAGCAACTCCTATCGGCAGCTCAGATTCATCACCAAACAGCTCAACTACAGAAAGCACTAACTCTACTTCCGTAAGATCAACTACTAATTCTGTGACTCAAAACTCAAATTCGTCATCACCTACAACAAGTTCAGCATCATCTACAAATAGCAATACATCACCTAAATCAAGTGCAGTAACTGAAGCAAGTAGCTCAGTAGCAACTACTGAAACAACCGAGGAATGCGATACTGAAATTACCAACGAGGTTAGTTCTACGACATCATCAGAAATCCCTACGGCTGCCACTAGCAAAAACACAGATTTACCGTCAACTGAAGCAACTTCAGACAGCAGTAATTCTGCTTCTGAATCGACCCCAGTTACCAATTCTTCCACACAAAACTCACAATCGTCAGGTGAGTCATTAGAAACTACTGTAGCAACATCTATCGGCAGCTCAGATTCATCACCAAACAGCTCAACTACAGAAAGCACTAACTCTACTTCCGATTTAAGTTCAACTTCCAATTCTGTGACTCAAATCTCAAATGTGTCATCACCTCAAACAAGTACAGTAACTGAAAAAGTCAGCACTTTATCTACTACCGAAAGAACTAGAGTAAGTGATACTAAAGTAACAGATGATTCAGAGTCTACAACAGCATTATCAGAAATTACCACAGGTGCCTCTAGCAAGAGCTCAGAGAAACCATCAACCGCAGCAAGTTCAGGAACTCCTACGGATGCCACTAGCAAAAATACATATTTGCCGTCAACTGGAGCAACTTCAGACAGCAGTAATTCTGCTTCTGAATCGAGCTCAGTCACCAATTCTTCCACACAAAACTCAGAATCGTCAGGTGAGTCATTACAAACTACTGTAGCAACATCTATCGGGAGCTCTGATTCATCACCAAACAGTTCAACTAGAGAAAGCACTAACTCTACTTCCGATTTAAGTTCAACTACCAATTCTGTGACTCAAATCTCAAATTCGTCATCACCTAAAACAAGTACAGCCTCCTCTATAAATAGCAATGCATCACCTAAATCAAGTGCAGTAACTGAAGCAAGTAGCTCAGTAGCAACTACTGTGACAACCGAGGAATACGATACTGAAACTACCAACGAGGTTAGTTCTACGACATCATCAAAAACCCCTTCGGCTGCGACTAGCAAGGGCTCAGATTTACCGTCAACTGGGGCAACTTCAGACAGCAGTAATTCTGCTTCTGAATCGAGCTCAGTCACCAATTCTTCCACACGAAACTCAAGTTCGTCATCACCAAGAACAAGTACAGTAACTGAAAAAGTTAGCACTCTAACAACAACTGAAAGAACTAGAGTAAGTGATACTGAAGGAACAGATGATTCAGAGTCTACAACAGCATTATCAGAAATTACCACCGGTGCCTCTAGTAAGAGCTCAGAGAAATCATCAACCGCAGCAAGTTCAGAAACCGTTACGAATGCCACTAGCAAAAACACAGATTTGCCGTCAACTGGAGCAACTTCAGACAGCAGTAATTCTGCTTCTGAATCGAGCTCAGTTACCAATTCTTCTACAGAAAACTCACAATCGTCAGGTGAGTCATTAGAAACTACTGTAGCAACTCCTATCGGCAGCTCAGATTCATCACCAAACAGCTCAACTACAGAAAGCACTAACTCTACTTCCGTAAGAACAACTACTAAATCTGTGACTCAAAACTCAAATTCGTCATCACCTAAAACAAGTTCAGCATCATCTATAAATAGCAATACATCACCTAAATCAAGTGCAGTAACTGAAGCAAGTAGCTCAGTAGCAACTACTGTGACAACCGAGGAATACGATACTGAAACTACCAACGAGGTTAGTTCTACATCATCAGAAACCCCTTCGGCTGCGACTAGCAAAGGCTCAGATTTACCGTCAACTGGGGCAACTTCAGACAGCAGTAATTCTGCTTCTGAATCGAGCTCAGTCACCAATTCTTCCACACGAAACTCAAATTCGTCATCACCAAGAACAAGTACAGTAACTGAAAAAGTTAGCACTCTAACAACAACTGAAAGAACTAGAGTAAGTGATACTGAAGGAACAGATGATTCAGAGTCTACAACAGCATTATCAGAAATTACCACCGGTGCCTCTAGTAAGAGCTCAGAGAAATCATCAACCGCAGCAAGTTCAGAAACCGTTACGAATGCCACTAGCAAAAACACAGATTTGCCGTCAACTGGAGCAACTTCAGACAGCAGTAATTCTGCTTCTGAATCGAGCTTAGTCACCAGTTCTTCCACACGAAACTCACAATCGTCAGGTGAGTCATTAGAAACTACTGTAGCAACATCTATCGGGAGCTCCGATTCATCACCAAACAGTTCAACTACAGAAAGCACTAACTCTACTTCCGATTTAAGTTCAACTACTAATTCTGTGACTCAAAACTCAAATTCGTCATCATCTAAAACAAGTTCAGCATCATCTATAAATAGCAATACATCACCTAAATCAAGTGCAGTAACTGAAGCAAGTAGCTCAGTAACAACTACTGAAACAACCGAGGAATGCGATACTGAAATTACCAACGAGGTTAGTTCTACGACATCATCAGAAACCCCTACGGCTTCCACTAGCAAAAACACAGATTTACCGTCAACTGAAGCAACTTCAGACAGCAGTAATTCTGCTTCTAAATCGAGCTCAGTCACCAATTCTTCCACACGAAACTCAAATTCGTCATCACCAAGAACAAGTACAGTAACTGAAAAAGTCAGCACTTTATCTTCTACCGAAAGAACTAGAGTAAGTGATACTAAAGTAACAGATGATTCAGAGTCTACAACAGCATTATCAGAAATTACCACAGGTGCCTCTAGCAAGAGCTCAGAGAAACCATCAACCGCAGCAAGTTCAGGAACTCCTACGGATGCCACTAGCAAAAATACATATTTGCCGTCAACTGGAGCAACTTCAGACAGCAGTAATTCTGCTTCTGAATCGAGCTCAGTCACCAATTCTTCCACACAAAACTCAGAATCGTCAGGTGAGTCATTACAAACTACTGTAGCAACATCTATCGGGAGCTCTGATTCATCACCAAACAGTTCAACTAGAGAAAGCACTAACTCTACTTCCGATTTAAGTTCAACTACCAATTCTGTGACTCAAATCTCAAATTCGTCATCACCTAAAACAAGTACAGCATCATCTGAAAATAGCAATGCATCACCTAAATCAAGTGCAGTAACTGAAGCAAGTAGCTCGGTAGCAACTACTGAAACAACCGAGGAATACGATACTGAAACTACCAACGAGGTTAGTTCTACGATATCATCAGAAACACCTACGGCTGCGACTAGCAAAAGCTCAGATTTACCGTCAACTGAAGCAACTTCAGACAGCAGTAATTCTGCTTCTGAATCGACCCCAGTTACCAATTCTTCCACACAAAACTCACAATCATCAGGTGAGTCATTAGAAACTACTGTAGCAACATCTATCGGCAGCTCAGATTCATCACCAAACAGCTCAACTACAGAAAGCACTAACTCTACTTCCGATTTAAGTTCAACTTCCAATTCTGTGACTCAAATCTCAAATTCGTCATCACCTAAAACAAATACAGCATCTTCTAAAAATAGCAATGCATCACCTAAATCAAGTGCAGTAACTGAAGCAAGTAGCTCGGTAGCAACTACTGAAACAACCGAGGAATACGATACTGAAACTACCAACGAAGTTAGTTCTACGATATCATCAGAAACTCCTACGGGTGCGACTAGCAAAAGCTCAGATTTACCGTCAACTGGAGCAACTTCAGACAGCAGTAATTCTGCTTCTGAATCGAGCTCAGTCACTGACTTTTCCACACGAAGCTCACAATCGTCAGGTGAGTCATTAGAAACTACTGTACCAACATCTATCGGAAGCTCCGATTCATCACCAAACAGTTCAACTACCGACAGCACTAACTCTACTTCCGATTTAAGGTCGACCACTAATGCTGTAACTCAGATCTCAAATTCGTCATCACCAAGAACAAGTAAAGTAACTGAAAACGTTAGCACTTCGCCTACTACTGACGGAACTAGAGTAAGTGATACTAAAATAACAGATGATTCAGAGTCTACAACAGCATTATCAGAAATTACCACCGGTGCCTCTAGCAAGACCTCAGAAAAATCAACCGCAGCAACTTCAGGAACCCCTACAGATGTTACTAGCAAAAACACAGATTTACCGTCAACTGGAGCAACTTCAGACAGCAGTAATTCTGCTTCTAAATCGAGCTCAGTCACCAATTCTTCCACACAAAACTCACAATCGTCAGGTGAGTCATTAGAAACTACTGCAGCAACCAGATCAACTACAGAAAGCACTAACTCTACTTCCGATTTAAGATCCACTACTAATTCTGTGACTCAAACCTCAAATTCATCTTCACCGAGAACAAATACAGCATCATCTAAAAATAGCAATGCATCACCTAAATCAAGTGCAGTAACTGAAGTAAGTAGCTCAGTAGCAACTACTGAGACAACCGAGGAATGCGATACTGAAACTACCAACGAGGTTAGTTCTACGACATCCTCAGAAACCCCTACGGCTGCGACTAGCAAAAGCACAGATTTACCGTCAACTGGAGCAACTTCAGACAGCAGTAATTCTGCTTCTGAATTGACCTCAGTCACCAATTCTTCCACACGAAACTCACAATCGTCAGGTGAGTCATTAGAAACTACTGTAGCAACATCTATCGGGAGCTCCGGTTCATCACCAAACAGTTCAACTACAGAAAGCACTAACTCTACTTCCCATGTAAGATCAACTACTAATTCTGTGACTCAAATCTCAAATTTGTCATCACCTAAATCAAGTACAGTAACTAAAAAAAGCAGTGAGTCTGAATCAACTTCTAAAACAAGTGCAAAGACACCCCAGGAAAGCGATACTAAAGTTACTGATGACTCATTGTCGACAAAGCCATCAGAAAGAAGTACAGCTACTTCTAGCGAAAGCTCAGATTCATCAACAACTGAAGCAAGTTCAGACAGCAGCAAATCTGCCTCTGATTCTAGCTCAAATACTTCTGGCGTAAGTTCAGTGACTCAACAAAACATTTCTTCTTCTAGTCCTATTGTATCAACAACAGAAACCACAACCACAATTGTCACCACAGTTTTGCCTAACTTTAAATGCACAGAAGGAGGCAAATTTGCTGATACAAACGATTGTGCAAAATATCATATTTGTTTGGATTTACCGTATGGATTGGTAGACCTTCCGTCACAATGTCCTAAAGGGTCGCTTTATGATTCTTATAATAAACATTGCACAACTAATCCTGTTCAATGTCCTGGTGAAGTCAAGCTTAACTGCACCACTGAAGGAGTTTTTGCTCATCCAAAAGAATGCAACCGCTACTACAGCTGTGAATACAATCATCTTTATAAGAAATACGAATTAAAGCAATATTCTTGTCCTATTTCCCAAGCGTACGATAAATACAGTGAAACTTGTATTGCATCAACTTCGTGCCTCTCAAGGAATGTTCCAGCGTTTGAATGTAGAGAACCTGGCTATTTTCCTGTCGAATATAACTGCAAAAACTTTTACAGTTGCCAATATTCTAATGGGACGCTAACAAAAACGGTAAAGACTTGCGGCCTTTTTGCACTTTATGATAGAGAACGAGAAAAGTGTCGTAAAGAGTGCCTAGTCACAAATTGCCCTTTTAATAATGCCGACCTTGATGAAGAATAAGATATTTAATATAGGGCTTCTAGTTTTATATGTGTTTTTTTGTAAATATTATATATTTTTAAAAAAATACGAAAGACATGTTTTTGGTGCCGGAGAAAAAGGAGATTATTAAGAATGTTCAGCAAAATAACTTAGTCAGGTCAGGTAAAATCATGTTTATACTGATACTGATGATACTTAAATATTCAGACTAAAATACAAATACGATCGACTTATATTGTTTGGCCCATAGCAAGGTTTTGATATATTCATCCAAAATCAAGACAGGTATCTCGTTTTGAACAAAAATGAACTTATCTCCTTTTCCCCAGCACCACGGATGTATTCATAATAACTTATTTATCTATTGTTATATCTTAAAATGTTAGTTCAAAAATAATAAAAAGTAAATGATTTGGAAAATTTATCTAATCCCTAGCCGCGTGTTTGCTTACACTACAAAAAAGTTTCTTTTTAAAGTTAAGATGCAAAAAATTTGACGACATTGTAATATTACGGTCTAGGAGAACTGGGCGCCGCCAATTGGGCGCCGGGCCAAGTGGGCACCAGGCCAACTCGGCGCCGAACTAAAAAAAATTTTTTTGATAAAATGTGCAGATGAAAAACAAAATAGATATATTATTTATACAAAAAGATCTTTAAAAAATCCTTTACGCAATTTTCTCGAAATTTGGTTTTGTGAAGTTAAATCCATCAAGTCGAGTGTTGAAATTTGGTAGGTGTAGTGTTTGGTAACCCGGTCACACTACAATTTACGTTTTTTATTACAACAATGGCGGATCCAAAATGGCGGATTTCTTTATTATTAAACCGATTTGTGTCAAACTTGAAAGTTTGCAGTGCCTGAGATCACTTAATACAGTTTTATCCTCAAACTTAAAAAATTCAAAATGGCGAATCCAAAATGGCGGGCTTTCTTATTTATGAACCGATGTGTATCAAATATATAAATTGGCGGGGTTTCAAGTACCTGCTTATGAATTTGACTTAAATTTATAAAAAATTCAAAATGGCGAATCCAAAATGGCGGATTTTCCTATTTACTAACCGATTTGTCTCAAACTTGAAATATTACATTGCTTGAGGTCAATTAACAAAATTTTTTACTCAAACTTAAAAAAATTAAAATGACCGATCCAAAATGTCAGACTTTCTTATTTATGAACCAATATGTATCAAATATAGAAATTGGCGGTGTTTTAAGTCGCTGATTATGATTTTTTTTTAAATAAAACCGGTTTTGAGATTGTTTTTACCAAATTCTTGCAGAACAATTTTTTTTAAATGTTATTCTTAAGCTCACACAAAAATGTAATTTAAAGCAGAAACGAATGCGAAAAACACAGATGACAAAGTCAAATACATGTCAAATATAACAGTTGGCATGCGGTACTTGGCGGGTAATTTGAATTTATAATAAAAAATGGTGAATCTTAAAGATTTTAACGTTTTAATCATCTTGCATCCTTAAAAAAGCTTGGTAGAATATCGAAATAGTGTCTGAGAAGATTCCATAAAAAATAGGTGAAATTTTTGTTTCATTCTACGAGTGAAACGACAGCGAACCGAGGAAATTAAGTTCCTCAACGCTGAGGAAAGAAATGCCTTTTTCCGAAACACCTGTGTCCGTGCCCAACTAACATTTATAGTAGCGGTTACATGTTCTAAAGGCTTTGCTACTTTCTTATAGTAGAAATGTGGTGATCACAACCAAAATTTGTTACTTTTTAGTTCTAACTACTATTTAGTATCAGGAAATAGTAGATGTTTCGTAAAAACGACCCTCTAAACTACTTCTTAGGATTGTTTCTTGATAGTCGATTCTGATAGTCTTCTCTACCACAATAGGACGTTGCTAAAGTTTTACTTTCTTTTTAGTCGTTATTTCGTAGTCGCCCTGACTGTTATATCCTTCTTAATTACCACTAGAAAGTTAAGCTTCATTGGAGTCTCAAACAAGTGTATCCGACAACTACATTATAACTTTAATTTTTACCACAAAAGTTTGTGTCATCATAGTAACATCTGATGTAACAATGTAGACAAAATAACTTTTTGGATCAACTTTAAAGCCGCAACTACTTTGACTTTTTTTTAATGTCGATCGTTTAAAGTAATCTCTCCTTCCTGTTTCTACTTTGAAAACGTAGACTTTTTGAAGTCGCATCTTGGTCGCACACATTCTTAACCCTACTTATTGTGGCTCCTTTTATAATATGGGAATAGTTTTGCAAATATTTTTTTAACTACCTTGAGCAGTCCATTGTTTCGAGCTCATTGCTTGACCATTTTGCAAAACAATCAAAATGCAAAATATTGATCCAAAGTATCGAGTACCGCACACGGATTTTAAGAATTCCCTGGTCGATGCTTAATCTCCATCCTTAATCTTTTACGCTACTTGTTGCTGTTCTATTCTTGTTCGTTCGTGGTTTGTGCTGTGGCACCACCCTATCGCCATCGTAACCCTCTTGTGCGGACTAAACCGAATTCGTTTATCTATGCCTCTTGTGCTGACGTGTCGTGTCTCACTGTGATTCATTTTATGTGTTGAACTTGTTGGTTTTCTTTAAATTTGTGCTGTTGTTAAGCTTGCTTTGAAGTGAATAAACTTAAATTTGTGCTGTGTTTTGTGCCAGGCTTTATTGCAATAGGTCCCTAATATCTAATTTATGCACGGCCCCTAAAATAACCTCTGGGATATGCTAGACTTCATCTAGGAACTTTTGCGCTGTTTGCGGCTAATAAAAAAACAAGTTAGATATATCGTGGTTACATGCGGATTTCTAAGCGATCTAACAAGTCTCAGAGATTGTTTTTTTACTTATAGGGCTTATAATAATAAAAATTACTGAATATTGACAATGCCAAAATATCTAAAAATAATAAAAAATACTACATACGAATTATGAGGGCAATATGTAAATTAAAAAAGTAACAATAAGTTGATTTCATTGATGTGACTACGTTCTTTTAGTTCCTTGACCAACACTTCCTAGAAATTCTAGAACAGGGATGATGCTCTCGACTGCAACATACATTTTTAAAAAACACTTTTTATTGGCACTTGTTTTTGTTTTAAAACCTACCACAAATTCACGCTGGTACAAAACCTATAAGCAGTGGTGCTGTTGTTGACAGAAACGGCAAATGACAAGTGGCGACGCCCCAATAACTTGAGGGTAGTAGTTATACTTATCGCGTGGTTCCTATCACTCTGTAGACGTTTTCTAGTGGCGAAAGCTAGTTAATAATACGTTTCTGCAACGAAGGAGTAGAAATTCGAGTGTGTTATCTAGAACTAAAAAGGAATGCCGACATAAAAGTCGTAAGTGACACGTTGCCGTAACTTAGGCTCACTTTCAAGTAACCCTTTCGACTATCAGGGTATATAGTTTGGGACGCCATGTTTTTATGTAAGAAAGAAAATTTAATATTTTTGTTGTCGTTTTATGAGCTCATATTAAAGAGCTATACTATTTTATAATCAAATTAGTTGAAGCTTACCAAAAATGCTCTTCTTAAGCACCATTTGTTGGAGTTAACTGTCGATTATGAAAACATAACCTCCAAAATCACAACACAAAAATTCCATCAGCTACCAGAAAACGGCTCAATTTTACGGGCGCACCGGTTTTTTGCAATATATATAATGCATGTTATACAAAAAACTTTGCGTCGCACTCGAATTTTGATCCTCTGCTCGTAAATTCTCACACTTTTGGATAACATAGTACATATTATAACCATAACCAAACAAAAAAACTAAGCGAGTCTGTTTACTGTTGTGTCCACCATATTGTGTAACAATTCTACCAAAAAGAAACGATTATATTATTTGCAACTACATCGCAACTTTTATGCCATTACGGAAAAAAAACAGCCTCTACGACGTAGTAGATACCTGGCTACGACGTAGTAGTGTAGTTGTTACTACAGTGACTTTAAACACTTGGCCAAGTAGTTATAACCAGAAATTGGTTCCCCACTTAGGGAATTATAACGTCGCTGTATGGTATACTGAGACGTAGCGGGAGTATGTTGCGGTTACTTTTAAGAAATTCTTTCTAGTTGGGGTTTCGTCGTTACAACTTTAAATGTATGTTGGGTGGTTGACTATACCCCTATGAAGTTGCCTTTTATACTTTGTTAACTCACCGACACCGTGGAGACGGTGATGGTCTGGTTGAACTGTGACGAATTTTTTTTTTCCTTATAGATCGGTGGACGTTTTCGTCCCGCCATGGACTTAGTTTTCTTGGTTCGCTGTCGTTTCACTCTTAGAACGCAATATAGATTTCACCTATTTTTTCATTCTTTTTGATTTACCTTGTATCTTGTAGTCAGTTTGTTCTGCTTTGTGTCAGGCAAGCCATGCTGAGGAAGGAAATGCCTTTTTGCGAAACACCGGTGTCCGTGGTTGACTATACCCCTATGAAGAGGCCTTTTACAGTTATTTTGTATTTTTGTTTGTTGTATTCTGGATTAAATCTAGAATTTGGTGGACGGTACACTAAAGTTCTTCTGCTGCTCGAAGATGACTAAAATATCTTTTCATCTGTGAAATCCACCCACTCTCAGAAGTCACTATCATGAAGAAAATTATTTAGTGCAAAAATAACTCAGGCCTCTTCTGGTTCTTCCGTTAAAAAAAAGTATTTAGTATCAACTTGACAGGAAGCTTCAAATTTTTTAAACCACACGATAAATCAAGAACACCTCAAACGATTTTAACCCAATATGATACAGAAAATAAAAAGAAAGGGTTTAAAGTTATATTTTACCATTGGCGTAGCTAGCCTTGCTTTTCAGGGGGGCCGTGGCCCCGGTCTATCTTGAACAAAAAGCAAACATAGATAAAATAAAAAGAAATACGCGCATTAAATGTTCTAATATTTTAATATAACAAATTTAATAATACATTTACCAACTTATTTATATGTATACACAGGAAGTATGTGATTCAGCAATTCTACAAAGAAAGTTTTCTACGTCGCTGACTGAAAGCGTCTACCACACTGTCTAAGTCGACCTCAACATCTTTTTCTATGAATAACAATGACAAACCTGAGTGTCTCTCTTGAGTCATAGTTGTTCTAAGCCAATTAAAAACTCTCCTCATGGCAGAGAAAGACCTCTCGCAAGTTGCACTTGAAATTGGAAGAATACTCGCAACTTTAAAAAGTTGGTAGAGGTTTGGATAGGTGTTTTCTGCTATATGTTGTTTGATAGAATCATGACCAACAGTTTGATTTAACCGAAAAATACAATTCTTTAAAACGGTCATTTCTGCTCTTAGAGTAGAAGTATTAATATTAAAAATTTCCCGGTATTGCTCGACGACTTTATTCCATTTAACGACGTGGGAAAACTTAATATGAAAATGGTTATGAAATTGTCACCAAAATCGGAAAATTTTCATAAAGGCCCCCCCTGCCCCCCCCCCCCTAGCTACGCCATTTAACCAATTTTACCTTAAAACTATCAGTTATGCACAACTATTCCTGAGGTCAAATTGCAAATTACCTTAGTCCAAAATTGCTCCGTTTCAGGTAAATTTAAAAATTAAATTTTTAAATAAAAAAATTTTATGAGCGAAATTTCCGAAAAGCAACAAACTTGAATAAAGCCTTGAGAACAATAGTAGTAACTATAGTTCAGTAGAAAACTGGCCGTTGTTATAAAAGTTCACTAGTTTTGAGACTACAACACTTCAAAACAATTTTTAAGGTAGCGCTCAAGGCAAGACAAAATATCTATATATCTATCTATATACATTATGTTTTTTTAAAAGCTAAACAAGATTTTTTAACAGTACCCAACAAACAATTAAAGTTGTAACGACGAAACCCCAACTAGAAAGAATTTCTTAAAAGTAACCGCAACGTACTCCCGCTACGTCTCAGTATACCATACAGCGACGTTATAATTCCCTAAGTGGGGAACCAATTTCTGGTTATAACTACTTGGCCAAGTGTTTAAAGTCACTGTAGTAACAACTACACTACTACGTCGTAGCCAGGTATCTACTACGTCGTAGAGGCTGTTTTTTTTCCGTAATGGCATAAAAGTTGCGATGTAGTTGCAAATAATATAATCGTTTCTTTTTGGTAGAATTGTTACACAATATGGTGGACACAACAGTAAACAGACTCGCTTAGTTTTTTTGTTTGGTTATGGTTATAATATGAACTATGTTATCCAAAAGTGTGAGAATTTACGAGCAGAGGATCAAAATTCGAGTGCGACGCAAAGTTTTTTGTATAACATGCATTATATATATTGCAAAAAACCGGTGCGCCCGTAAAATTGAGCCGTTTTCTGGTAGCTGATGGAATTTTTGTGTTGTGATTTTGGAGGTTATGTTTTCATAATCGACAGTTAACTCCAACAAATGGTGCTTAAGAAGAGCATTTTTGGTAAGCTTCAACTAATTTGTTTATAAAATAGTATGGCTCTTTAATATGTACTCATAAAACGACAACAAAAATATTAAATTTTCTTTCTTACATAAAAACATGGCGTCCCAAACTATATTCCCTGATAGTCGAAAAGGTTACTTGAAAGTAGTTGCGGCTTTAAAGTTGATCCAAAAAGTTATTTTGTCTACATTGTTACATCAGATGTTACTATGATGACACAAACTTTTGTGGTAAAAATTAAAGTTATAATGTAGTTGTCGGATACACTTGTTTGGGACTCCAATGAAGCTTAACTTTCTAGTGGTAATTAAGTAGGATATAAAAGTCAGGGCGACTACGAAATAACGACTAAAAAGAAAGTAAAACTTTAGCAACGTCCTATTGTGGTAGAGAAGACTATCAGAATCGACTATCAAGAAACAATCCTATGAAGTAGTTTAGAGGGTCGTTTTTACGAAACATCTACTATTTCCTGATACGAAATAGTTGTTAGAACTAAAAAGTAACAAATTTTGGTTGGGATCACCACATTTCTACTATAAGAAAGTAGCAAAGCCTTTAGAACATGTAGCCGCTACTATAAATGTTAGTTGGGTAAACACATTCACAGAATATTATTGTGTCTTTATCAGGTTAATAACAGATGCGTCGTGATCGTGAAGGATAAGGGATACTACTACTACTATGTCGGTTTAGAACGTTTTTCTACGTTGTCCGACGCCTATTCTCCACCTCCTTCGATCCTGACAGTCATCTTCTGTCAGATTTTTTTGACTTATTGATCTTTGGATTGACTGTTGCCATTCTAGTTTAGGACGCCCTCTTTTTCTGCGCCCTATTGGTTGCCATTCTAGGACCTGCTTTGGTAATCTTTCGTCGTTCATCCGTTGTACAAGGATAAGGGATCAGTTCCTTAAAAGGTTTTTGGAGTTTATAGGCCAAAGCATTGCCTAATAGAAGAAGTGAAAAATCCCGACAATAGAATTTGTGTAGAAAAGGCGTGAATCTAATGTGATTTTAACGTAAAAATCACTTGAAAGTAACGTAAAAACATTGCTGTTTTAATTTTATAATGGCGTTATTAGAACGCAGTTTTTAGCAACGTTATTTTGTATAACGTTAATGAATGACCTAGTAAACTTGTTTTCCCCAACAAACAATTAAAGTTGTAACGACGAAACGCCAACTAGAAAGAATTTCTTAAAAGTAACCGCAACGTACTCCCGCTACGTCTCAGTATACCATACAGCGACGTTATAATTCCCTAAGTGGGGAACCAATTTCTGGTTATAACTACTTGGCCAAGTGTTTAAAGTCACTGTAGTAACAACTACACTACTACGTCGTAGCCAGGTATCTACTACGTCGTAGAAGCTGTTTTTTTCCGTAATGGCATAAAAGTTGCGATGTAGTTGCAAATAATATAATCGTTTCTTTTTGGTAGAATTGTTACACAATATGGTGAACACAACAGTAAACAGACTAGCTTAGTTTTTTTGTTTGGTTATGGTTATAATATGAACTATGTTATCCAAAAGTGTGAGAATTTACGAGCAGAGGATCAAAATTCGAGTGCGACGCAAAGTTTTTTGTATAACATGCATTATATATATTGCAAAAAACCGGTGCGCCCGTAAAATTGAGCCGTTTTCTGGTAGCTGATGGAATTTTTGTGTTGTGATTTTGGAGGTTATGTTTTCATAATCGACAGTTAACTCCAACAAATGGTGCTTAAGAAGAGCATTTTTGGTAAGCTTCAACTAATTTGTTTATAAAATAGTATGGCTCTTTAATATGAGCTCATAAAACGACAACAAAAATAGTAAATTTTCTTTCTTACATAAAAACATGGCGTCCCAAACTATATTCCCTGATAGTCGAAAAGGTTACTTGAAAGTAGTTGCGGCTTTAAAGTTGATCCAAAAAGTTATTTTGTCTAAATTGTTACATCAGATGTTACTATGATGACACAAACTTTTGTGGTAAAAATTAAAGTTATAATGTAGTTGTCGGATACACTTGTTTGGGACTCCAATGAAGCTTAACTTTCTAGTGGTAATTAAGTAGGATATAAAAGTCAGGGCGACTACGAAATAACGACTAAAAAGAAAGTAAAACTTTAGCAACGTCCTATTGTGGTAGAGAAGACTATCAGAATCGACTATCAAGAAACAATCCTATGAAGTAGTTTAGAGGGTCGTTTTTACGAAACATCTACTATTTCCTGATACTAAATAGTAGTTAGAACTAAAAAGTAACAAATTTTGGTTGGGATCACCACATTTCTACTATAAGAAAGTAGCAAAGCCTTTAGAACATGTAGCCGCTACTATAAATGTTAGTTGGGTCATATATGAAATAAACGTTTTTTTCTAGCAGCTTTTAAAATAAACGTTTTTTTTTCTCACGCCTTTTTTACGTGTTAAACACGTGATTGTGCTATGTGGGTACTCAATCAGGTCAGCAGACCTACCTACTTTTAAGGCCTCAACCACCTCTGCCGCCCCTCTAGGGTCTCGCCCCTTTTCCGCGACCCCTACCCAAACTGCGTTACTGTAGTACACCATTACCTTTTTATATAATTGGAGTAAAAATGAATTGAAAATCCTACAATTAAATAGGTAGCATACCTGTAGATTGATAAGTTATATTTCAAACAAAATTTACTTTAGTGATTGTGAAACGGAAATCAATAATCAGAATAAAACTTTGAAATGTTGCTTGTTTGTAAAAATAAGTGAAATATTTACTTTTAGGAACAAGCAGAATTTCAATGTATTATTCTGGTTGTGTATCACCTCGTTTAATGAATGCACATACATAAAACTGACTAAATTGACAAAAACCAAATTTTGGAAAACAAACAAACACCTACTTCACCTATTTAGATAATAAGTGTTTGTTTGTTTTCCAAAATTTGGTTTTTGTAAACTTCTATAACCCTTGAAAATGGGTAGTAGAGCCGAAACGCGTCGGGTTGAGGGTTTTTAGAAATAAATAAAGCATAATTTATTCCAAACTACGCTTTTTATTTCCCAACCTATCAGAAATTTGTGGAGTGATGGCGTTTTTCCTTAAGATTCATTTTAAATTGAAAAATGCTCCACGTAGGAGAGTTGAAATCACAGAATAAATTGAGTTTTACAACCAATTTTAACACATAACAAAATGCCGGGTAAGCCACGTAAATATGCAAATATTTTTTAAATTTCCAAAAAAAAATTGTGCAACTGCAGCATCTGTTGATTTTTTTGCAAAAGCCTTTTAATTTTTATTACTGCGGTTTCTGTAGGTATACCACATAGAAAAAAGCTTTATACTGACTATAGGATAGCCTGCTTAGAAGAAGAAAAACTAGTTTAGCAGGTGATTGGATAGGAATAGAAACATATTACCCTGATCGCAGCAAATTCCGGTGACCTGTGAACTAAAAGTTAAAAGAAGAGGGATAACACCGGATGTGAAATTTTACACCAGATTTGGCAGAAGAACAAACGACTTCGCTTTAAGGCATCGACATTAAGGTCATTAACTATATATACCTACCAAAGTATAAGCTACAAAATGTGATTTTCCTAACTTCTTAGAAGTATCACGATCTCTATTTCCTAAAAATGAATAAAATTACAAAAACTTTGTGAATATTAAGGCTTTCTATAATATGTAGGTAATTTCACAAATATTTTGTAAAAATCAAATTACAAAATACAAATATATAACTTTCACATAAATAAAACTAACTAAAAATATTAGAAAAAATAAATATTTTTTTACAAGTTTCGCCCAAAAATATGTGTGCTAATGCGTTTTAATTATTAGTCAGTCTGTAGTGATTTATAGTTTGTGAACATAAATTAAATTATCAAATATCAAATTGCAAATAATGCAAAGACCTAAAACTATAAACAATAAGTGAAATTAAATAAAGAAAAATAAGAAAAAGAAGCAGAAAACTTTTTTCTTATTTTTCTTTCTTTAATCTCACTTGTTCTTTATAATAAATTAAATTGATGTAATTTTATCTGCATAAATTAAAAATATATTATGATAATCCTATGTAAATGTGTAATACCTTTTTGTGTGCAACTTTAATTTCGTGCTCTCGAATTCATACGTTGCCTTCGATCTATCTTTACGCGAGACAACAAATCTACCCTTTCTTTTAGTCACGTGACTTTGAATTTAACTCTCTCGCATATGATCACATGCCTGAAGTAAATTGATCACCCCAACAAACAATTAAAGTTGTAACGACGAAACCCCAACTAGAAAGAATTTCTTAAAAGTAACCGCAACGTACTCCCGCTACGTCTCAGTATACCATACAGCGACGTTATAATTCCCTAAGTGGGGAACCAATTTCTGGTTATAACTACTTGGCCAAGTGTTTAAAGTCACTGTAGTAACAACTACACTACTACGTCGTAGCCAGGTATCTACTACGTCGTAGAGGCTGTTTTTTTTCCGTAATGGCATAAAAGTTGCGATGTAGTTGCAAATAATATAATCGTTTCTTTTTGGTAGAATTGTTACACAATATGGTGGATACAACAGTAAACAGACTCGCTTAGTTTTTTTGTTTGGTTATGGTTATAATATGAACTATGTTATCCAAATGTGTAAGTATTTACGAGCAGAGGATCAAAATTCGAGTGCGACGCAAAGTTTTTTGTATAACATGCATTATATATATTGCAAAAAACCGGTGCGCCCGTAAAATTGAGCCGTTTTCTGGTAGCTGATGGAATTTTTGTGTTGTGATTTTTGAGGTTATGTTTTCATAATCGACAGTTAACTCCAACAAATGGTGCTTAAGAAGAGCATTTTTGGTAAGCTTCAACTAATTTGTTTATAAAATAGTATGGCTCTTTAATATGAGCTCATAAAACGACAACAAAAATATTAAATTTTCTTTCTTACATAAAAACATGGCGTCCCAAACTATATTCCCTGATAGTCGAAAAGGTTACTTGAAAGTAGTTGCGGCTTTAAAGTTGATCCAAAAAGTTATTTTGTCTAAATTGTTACATCAGATGTTACTTTGATGACACAAACTTTTGTGGTAAAAATTAAAGTTATAATGTAGTTGTCGGATACACTTGTTTGGGACTCCAATGAAGCTTAACTTTCTAGTGGTAATTAAGTAGGATATAAAAGTCAGGGCGACTACGAAATAACGACTAAAAAGAAAGTAAAACTTTAGCAACGTCCTATTGTGGTAGAGAAGACTATCAGAATCGACTATCAAGAAACAATCCTAAGAAGTAGTTTAGAGGGTCGTTTTTACGAAACATCTACTATTTCCTGATACTAAATAGTAGTTAGAACTAAAAAGTAACAAATTTTGGTTGGGATCACCACATTTCTACTATAAGAAAGTAGCAAAGCCTTTAGAACCTGTAACCGCTACTATAAATGTTAGTTGGGACTACCTCAACAGCATTCGGTTTTTGGACAGTTATTTGGTCGTTCCATCTAACCAAAACCGTTTTAAAACAGTCCACGTACTGCATTGCGCGCGCTTTGGGATTTTTCGGACGTTTTTATGCAGCGGCGTAGCGTGCCTGAAGGTCTGGGGGGGGGGGTGTACAGCTAAAAATCTTGCGACCAAAAAACAAAAAAAAAACAAAGGTAATCATGTCTTTGGTGTCTTTTTGCCGCCCTCTCAAAAGCTTAGGGCGCTTCAGGCGCACCCATGGGGCGCCAGTACCCTCGGGGCGGGGGGGGGGGGGGGGTGACAAACCCCCCGCGCCAGTGACGGATCCAGGGTTTCCAGGGGGGAGGGGCCAAAGTGGCAGCAAACATCAAAATATTTTTTATTAGCAGTTCTTGATAGATCTGAGGTGTGAAATTCAGTATGTAAAGGAAGTATATGGCGCCGCAGGAGAAATTTTTTTGAAAATTAAGTAGAATTTGTGACAAATCTTAAATAAGTGATGCTGCTAAACTAAAACTGCAGTGGCGGCTCGTGACAGCAAAGTTTGTGAGTTCTGCCGATAGGGTATAAAAAATGCTATTTTTTTACGGTCTCCAGATCACGTGTCTATTTTAAAAAGGAAAAAATTGCCAAGTTTGGTTTGGCAAAACTTACAATGCCTAGGAAAAAATAGCGTTTTCACAAAAGATTTAATTAAATAATAATAATTAAAAGATAATTATTTTTATTGCATCCGCATATCCAGTCGTTTCTGGCATAAATTTCTCTTGTAAAAATCCTTTTATACGCTTTTCCCCGGCTTGAACCACATTTTTCTATTAAAATATTGGGCAATTGCTGTCCTTTCAGTTTTAGTTTTGCTTCATAAGTAAAGAGAGAGAATTTTTTTACATTAATTAAATTATTCACCACATTCATTGTGACAGAATTATACAAAAACAAACAACAAACACGACCATAACCTCCCGCTCATGCGTTTGGCGTCTTCTAAATAAATAAATGCGCCCGCGAACACGCAACGCTGAGCCGGCCCGCCCGGAATTGTACTGGAACTGCAAGTTTTGCAGCTCTATTTTTGCCTAGATTTCGCTATCTAAATCCAATGAGCAAGTGCGGTGCGGGGCGAAGGAAGGGGTTCCTAGCCGAGCACAGATACGAGTCGTTAAATACCGAGATGAATTCCAAGACGTGCGCAAGCGTTGTTCTGTCACTTCTGCCAACCAATCAACTGAGAGATATTTCAGTATGGTTTTATACAGCAAAACTTTAATAATTTCCAGTTCTTTTTTATGAAAATTCGTCGTTTTTGTTCTGTGAAAATGCCGGTGACGTGCAAGTTGTGTGACAAATTATTTAGTGCCCAATTTAATTTGAATAAACACTGTCAAAGTAAACATGGCATACAAAAACAAAGGTATTCCTATGCAGAAAGTGTTTTTATGTTTAGATGCCTAGAATGTAAATGCTCCTTCCCAAAAAACTTGGATCTGTGTGATGATTTAAAATACAAACACAATCAAGAAATACTTGAAGAAACATTGGAGTTGAGAGTCAATACTCCCATGGCAAAACAAAATAAATGTGAAATGCATAAGATCATATAGAAGAAATACTGCATATACCTCAAAATATATTAATCGCAGCACGTAGATATTGTATATTTTTGAAGTCAGAAAGAAAAGACGAATCTTAAAATGCAAAAATATACAAGGTGTTCCCTCTCAAAAAATCAACTTCATTGTCACACCCTGTACAGGGTGTCCCAAATTCGTTGTTTTTTTGTGGTGTCGGGTATTTCTAGGGGAGATAGAAAAAAAACTAACACCCCTTTGCGACGCTCAAATTTCAAGAGAAGCCTAAAGGTGAAAACCACATTTAGTTATAGCAAGCCGTTTTTAAAATGCGGAGTGTTTTTGTCTGCATTTTGGGAGGGGGTCTATAACTTTTTTGTTTGTTTTTTTAAAATCAGCTTAAAATTTCCTTTAAAATGATGAATCACACTCAATGTTTTATTTTTTTATTGTTTTCTTTATTTTTATTTTTTAATCACCTCTTTATTGTTTTTTTAATTTTATAATTTTATATTAAAATATTTTAAACCCATTAAGCACACTAAAATATGTTGTAAAAATAAAAAAAATACAAAAATATAAAGGAATAAAGGGATCCTAACATAAAGAAAAATTAATTTTATGTGATATCTCAAAAACTAAACGTGACAAATGAAATTTAATTTAACAGTTGAATTCCTCTTAAAAAAGTGTCTTAAGAATGTTTTCACAGAAATAAAAAATATTAATAAATAAACAAGTTATAGACCCCTTCCCAAAATGCAGACTTTTTAAAAACGCCCCGTAGTTTAAAAACGGCTTGCTATATCAAAGGGGGATCAGTTTTTTTTAGCCCCTCTAGAAATATCCGAAACCCCCCAAAAACATTGAATTTGGGACACTATGTACATGGTGACGGATAGAAAAAAATTATGTTGGCTTTTAAAGTTGTCATAATTAACCAAAAAAATCTCAATTTATTTTCAATGATAAAGTTGCTGAGTGCTCCGGTTATAAAAAACCACCCGGTACCGACATAAAATCATACCTAAAAATTAGAATTGACCATTATTTTATACCTTGAATTTTTTATTATACGTTAAGCTCTTCGATCTCGCGCCAATCCCGGTATTCGCGCCAATAATTTAAATTAGACATTTTGACGTTAATTTTGGCGCATGCTCTTTTGATGGAATTCATCTCGGTATTTAACGACTCGTGCACAGATCTCGTTAGCCGCCCAGCTACGTTGTGCAGCAGCGCAACAATGCCAATAACTTCATTTGACCGACTGTGAAATGCGGCCTTCGGCGACGGCCGACGCGCGGCGTCATACTCAACACACGTACGCGATTTGAAGGCCTACTATACCAACACCGGATCGAAAACAGTGCTATTCCAATAATTTTAGAAATAAAATAATTATAGTAAAAAAATAGCAGCGGCTGAAAAATAGTCAAATAATGTGAAAATTTTGGGGGTTCTGCAGCTCTGCAGCCCTTATGCACTAGCCGCTGCTGAAAATAAGTTGTATGTCTGGGTGGGGGGGGCGGTCCCCTCTGCCCCCCCCTGGATCCGCCCCTCCCACGCTACGCCACTGGTTTTATGACTGTCAGAACAGACCCAATGTGTACGTAGGAATTTCTGAATTCAATTTATATGTAATATAAAATTTATCAATATTTTTCAGGTTAGTCTTTCGGGGCCCCCTGCAGTCTGTTCCTCTAGTTATTTGCCCCTTCAAGAGCAATACAAAACAGTTGCGCTTAGTGGTAAGTTGTCTGTCTTTGGCAGGATAATGTGATGTTTTCAGTGAATAAGTACATACACGTAAAGTCAACAGAAAGGAAATCAAAATGTTTCCGGCATTTAGCGGACTAGTCCATTTATTATTTATTTGAGGTTGAAAAAGGTCAAAAGTTTTGAGATTAAAAATAAGCGATGTCCGCTCGCGCCGCCGGCCGCCGTCATCTTGGAAATTTTTTTATTTGTCAAACACACTGTGTTTATTGTATTACAATCTAGTCAGTAAGACTAATTAGCAAATTTGTTTTAACTTAATTTACTAGAAAAGTCAGATTTAAACTTAGGGTTCAATCAACAGTTCTCCCCGCTTTGTTTGGTCTGTAACTAACAATTGTGTTGTGTTTATAGCATTATTTTGTTTTATGTAATTCACTTAGTTTACTAGCTCAAACGGCTTCACTCTTTTTAGTCTTCGAACTAGCATAGTATTGTCTAGAAGCTGAATTGCTTCCACATTCACATGCCGATAGAGTCTATCTTCATGGCTTTTTGCGTACTTTTTTATAGTCTCTGCTACAGTTTCGATTTTTAGATCTCGATGAAGGTCACTATTTCGAACGTACCAAGTTGCATTCACAATGTTTCTTAATATTTTATTTTGAAATCTCTGTAAAACTCTTGGAAAAATTAAGCTTAAAATCCGTATTTTTACCTTCTTAGCCCGCTTAGCAATGACTAGAGAAGGTATTATTTTCGACGAAAAAATTTTTTTTGAGATAATGCCAAAAATGTGTTATTTGGATGTATTTTGACTTATTCTAGCAATATCGTCGTAATGTCTGTGTGTGTGTATGTATATTATTTCTGTCCGCAAAACGATAGCTCCTAAACCGCTGAACCGATTTTCATAAAATGTTCAGGTAAAATAGTGTTTGACACTCTTACGAGCTGATTGGATTTTAATCAAAATCCGTTGCTAATGACAGTTTTTTGACAACTAAAAACTTTAAAAAATGCTAACTTTTTACCGGAGCATCGTATCAATACTATTAATACAATACTATTTTTGGAATATAGCAGACTAGATTTTTCTCAATAATTCGCGTTATAAGCAAAAACTTCGTATTAGCTTTAGTTTCTAAGATATTTACAAAAAACTGTTTTCAAGGCAAATATATTATCATGGCTTCACTTGAAGTGTGATAATAGGTTAGCTAGGAAGGTGTCAGACCTGTTTTCTGTTGGTTGTAGAAAAAAGTTTAAAATATAAAGTAAAGTAAGTAAAATTTTTTTTGTCAGAATAAATGTTTTCGATTTATTATTTCAAACATTTTGTCGCTATTTTGGATTTTACCCAATTTTTTTTATCCCTCAACAAATTGTAGCCTTGCTACACTCATGTATAAACTTAAAGGCGATTTTAATCTAGGGTGTTTTTGCAAACAGTTTTAAATTGCAAAAATAAACAAAAATTTTCTGCCGAAAATTTAGGGTTAGAAGTTTGTAACCGGTGAATGACGTTTCCGTTCGAGTCGAACCGCGAAAACCAGGGCGTTCAGTCCGTGACGTCACTACGTCCCGCTCGCTCGACAGGTTTTCTACTCGAACGCACTCTTAATGGATCGTGGAGCAGGCAAACTGCCGCGTCATAGGCTGCTGAGTTTTTATTGGCTGGGAGTTACCAGACAACAGGTTTCTTTACGGACCATGGGCATTGTCGACTGAAAATCTTCTGCCCGCTAAGGGATTTATTAGGGACCTATTGCAATAAAGCCAGGCACAAATTGTGCTGGGGAAAATTTTGACAGTTTCGCATTATAAGAACAGCTGTCCTCTTTCAAAATTAGGCCATTGTGTATTATAAGAGCCGGAATTAATAGTGACGCCACTATTAATGGAAAATAAATGACTTGGTGTCTAAATTCGACTTTGGTATGTCAATTTTGAAAGATCAACTGTCAGTTTTTAATGCGAAACTGTCAATATAGTGCCCGGCACAATTTGTGCCTGACTTTATTGCAACAGGTCCCTATTGCAAGAAAGCCAGGCAGTAATTGTGCCGGGCACTATTCTCAGAGTTGTGCTACGTATTTTTACGTAAGCATGAGATTTGACAGTTACGCAAGCGCACTTCGTCACACCATCGTCAAGGTCACGTTAGGAGCTTACGTATTTACGTTAGCTTACGGCAGTCTGCGGGCACCTTAACGTTACCAAAGAATAGAATTGGTTGATTGACCGATCGAAAAATGAGGCCTGGACGATAATTTCCGCCTCCAGTACAAACGATTCTTTGCAAATATATTCCTACTGTAGTTGAAAAGACAAAAACAAAATTGTAACATCAAAAAAACACAGTGTCGAATTCCATATTCTCTGCTATTAGTAGACTTGTTATGGTAACGTAAAAACATTCAACTTAAACTCAAATTTGGAACAAAACGTAAAGCGCTTAACGTGCACTTTTACGTAAAAATACGTAGCACAACTTAAACTATCTAATATCATAGTGACGTCTCTCTCTGTGTGTATGCGTGTATGTCTGTTAATACACAAACAAGTTTTATATTTAAGATGTATAGTTTAATTTCTTTTACTTGTGTCGTATGTAGGCACTTTATTTTTAATATTAAAGAACTCAAAAAGGCGCAAGAAAGCGCAGCCATTTTTTTTTCATTTTGTTAAGAAACATTCAATTAACAAAAAAGTGACAATAGTTTTGCTCAACAAAATTTTATCACACACTAAATTATATTTTTTAAGGTAAATTCTAATAATAATTGACTTCTTAATTTAAAAAATATGATTACTCTATGACAACCTACAGCTAGATATTGGTATTTAGTGTTTTTTGGTTAAATTACCTGTGCTGGATGTCTCCATCGTAAAAAAAAAAATTCTTTAAATATAACACTTCATATAATTAGAGAAAGTAATACATAATTATTCAATAAGCTGCATGTAATTATCATAAAAATTAAGCAGACGCTTTTTAAAGTGTCAAACTCACGTCATACTAAAAAACAAGTGAAAATACTCTGTTGCATTTTCAGCGCCCACTAGTGTGCTACATAATTTTAGTTCCAAATATTGTATATGGCTATTTGTGTTTTTTTAGTTTCTTCCACTTTTACACCCGATTAGCCTTTGTGTGACGTAGGTACTAGAGGCCAAATAATTTTAAGTAATAGCCGCCATACTTATCAACGTACCACCCAATTCGCTTGTTCTTTAAAACCTGAAAAAGCATTGATAAAATATTTGCTTGTTCAGATTACCTTTGACATTTTTAAAAATTGTACAAAAACCCCATTACACCCACCCTTTTACAAACAAGGGTGTATCTTAAGCTCTTATTAAAAGTGGTCAATATTAATAAAGCCATTACAATCCTATCCCCCTGGAATTTAAAAACTGCTTAATGTAACTTGGTAAACAGGGTGATATGCCACAGCTGATCAATAAACCTTTTGTTTAAAACTGTTCCTATTAAAACTATGTTAAACGCATTTTTTACAAGCTTTGTGACCAAAAAATAAAATATTTTGATTTATATTTAATGTCGATGTCAAAAATGACGACTTTTTTATGTAACAGGAGCTGCGTTCGGTATTTACGTCGGATTAATCTTTTTGATCGGCCAACTGGGCGCCGGGCCAACTTGGCGCCGCCAACTGGGCGCTGGGCCAACTCGGCGCCGGACTTTAAATAAAAAATCGATAAAATGTGCAGATGAAAAACAAAATAGATAAATTATTTATACAAAAAATCTTTTAAAAAATTTTTACGCAATTTTCTTGAAATTTGGTTTTGTTAAGTATAGTTAAATCCATTAAGTCGAGTGTTAAAATTTGGTAGGTGTAGTGGAGAGTATACTAATAATAATTTTCAAAAACTTATAAGTTTTACTTACTCTTTCTTGTCTACTGCTTTTTAGATCAACCGAATAAACCAGATCATAATTACCATCAAGATCATCTCTCCAATAATTTACCACACCGGCACCGGTATAATTCTAGTGGAAGAAAAGGGTGTTTGCAATTATGGCAGTTTTTGGTAGCATTGCTTGATGCTCCGGATGCCAGCGCGGGTTGCATTGCTTGGACAGGAAGGGGGATGGAATTTAAATTAATGGAACCAGAAGAGGTAAGCAACGGGTAGGGCATTGGCGTAGCTAGCCTTGCTTTTCAGGGGGGGCCGTGGCCCCGGTCTATCTTGAACAAAAAGCAAACATAGGTTTTAAAGAGTCGTGCAAAGTGTGCAATGAATAAAAAAAAAATACGCACATTAAATGTTAATATTTTAATATAACAAATTTAATAATACATTTACCAACTTATTTATATGTATACACAGGAAGTATGTGATTCAGCAATTCTACAAAGAAAGTTTTCTACGTCGCTGACTGAAAGCGTCTACCACACTGTCTAAGTCGACCTCAACATCTTTTTCTATGAACAACAATGACAAACCTGAGTGTCTCGCTTGAGTCATAGTTGTTCTAAGCCAATTAAAAACTCTCCTCATGGCAGAGAAAGACCTCTCGCAAGTTGCACTTGAAATTGGAAGAATACTCGCAACTTTAAAAAGTTGGTAGAGGTTTGGATAGGTGTTTTCTGCTATATGTTGTTTGATAAATTCATGACCAACAGTTTGATTTAACCGAAAAATACAATTCTTTAAAACGGTCATTTCGGCTCTTAGAGTAGAAGTATTAATATTAATAATTTCCCGGTATTGCTCGACGAATTTATTCCATTTAACGACGTGGGAAAACTTAATATGAAAATGGTTATGAAATTGTCACCAAAATCGGAAAATTTTCATAAGACACTAAACGCTAACCTCAAAAAAACTAAAAAGATAATTATATTTATTTTAGAAAAACAGTTTAAAAAGGTCTTTTATAACCTTACGACATCTACAACCCGATTTCGGAAACAGAGGGGCAAAGGTCGCTGTCTTTATCAAATGCGAAATTTAACTTACACTTCTATAATATTTTACAAGATGTCGCCAATATGTATGAAATATTCAATATGCATAATTATGTTTAAATTTAAAAAATATTTTCGGGAAATTGCATAAGTGCAGAAAAGTTACCGATAATTTAAAGAGAAAAAGCCTAATTCCGCAAGACAAGGGCTTTTTCCTGAAATGTAAACATTATCTGAATGATTTTAAATTTGAATGCACCTATTTTATTTGAATATTTCCCGAATAATAATAGAAAAGTATGTATTTTCAGCGTCATGTTCTTTTACTAGTAGTCGGTAGGGGAGGCCTAAAATATCTTAGGGGGGGCCTGAGGGACTTCAGGGGGGGGCAGGCTAGCTATGCCAATGGGTAGGGACAACTTAGATATGTTTAGTGTCTCTGGAAAGTAGCACAGTACTAATCAGGGGCGGTTTCTCCATAAGTGCACATGTGCACGTGCACTCCCAAATTATACTTAAACAATATTAAACTTTGATCATTCCTTAATTTAATTAATAATTACCCCAAAAGGAATTCACTAAAGACTGGAATATTATCTAGAAATTAATACCCGGTATGTATGTGTTTGTATTCGTGTTCAAACCAAGCTCGAAACTAATTCTTTACGGTAATTCACTGGAACCAAATTCTATGCACCGTGGATGTTATGTCGCATGCTAATTACGAAACATAGAAAAAGAGGATAACATGTCCCAATAAAATTTTACAGTACATAGAATCTGAACCTTTCTTCGGCACCGCGCTTATACAAAAACTAGCCTCGATGCTGCCCGCACCCCCGTGATGCCTCCCGCGTCCACGGTTCGCGTTGCATTTTAGAGCAGTTCACGCGCACTTTTCAGTAGTGCGCGCTTAGACAACTTCCTATCAGCGGCGTAGCGTGGGGGGGGGGGGTTCGTCGCCCCCCCCCGCCCCGAGGTTAGTGGCGCCCCATAGGTGGCCGAAGCGCCCTCAGCTTTATTAAGTCGGGCCGCTAACGGCCAATTGAGTGGGTGCCAAAGGAAACTAACGACATGAAGACCTTGCCTCAAGTCACCTTATATCATAGCTTCACTTGAAGTGTGCTAAAAGGCTAGCTAGGAAGGTATCAGAATCCATCATGGATCTATTTATTTACTTTTTGTCTCTGATATGTCAGTTTTCATCCCGATCTTAACTTTTCATCCATGATTTATCGTGAAAAAGTGACACTTTTATAGCTGCGCGATAAAAAGTACGCTTTATATCATTAAAAAAGGGGTTTTATCGGTTTTGAAAGTTATTCATCTCTCCCGCTTGCACATATTACCCAATTTTTTTTAAAATATTTTTCTAGGTAGCAAGACGTTGGGGAGCTCAAAAAAATCGTCCAGCAATGAATTATGACAAGCTTAGTAGATCCCTAAGATATTATTATGAAAAAGGAATCATGCAAAAAGTAGCAGGTTAGTTATAACATTTCTAGCCAGTGTTGCCAGATTACACATTCTTCTTAGAATTTATTCTTTTAGGAGAGGAGTGGTGTTACTTTTTTTACTGTGAAACCAAATAAAAAATCTTTATTATTTTTAGTGAAATAAGAATACCCAGTCCACAATAAACTAAAAATAAAGCCTTAATATCCTTTTAAATAAAAATCCTAACCCACTCGAATTATCCGAATTCAATATCCTACTCTAAAAAAAAATATTATACCTCCTGGGAGTCAATTTTTGTCATTTAGACTCTCTATATTACATCTACAGGGTGGTCCAATAAGGCTGACCACCGGATTTATCTCCGAAACTACTATCGCTACGACTTTGAGAAAAAAATTGTTAGTATAAAATCGTGTCTTGCGCGTTCACCTAAAATATTTTTGTTTAAGTAGCTCCCCGCTAGGGGGCAGTAATCACATCTTCCAACTAGAAAAAATGCATTTTTGGATAAAACACTAGGATTAACACACACAAATTATACCATATTCATATTCCCTGAACAATTCTGAATAATTTGGACCCCTCGCGTGTACCTCTGTCCCAACTAACATTTATAGTAGCGGCTACATGTTCTAAAGGCTTTGCTACTTTCTTATAGTAGAAATGTGGTGATCCCAACCAAAATTTGTTACTTTTTAGTTCTAACTACTATTTAGTATCAGGAAATAGTAGATGTTTCGTAAAAACGACCCTCTAAACTACTTCATAGGATTGTTTCTTGATAGTCGATTCTGATAGTCTTCTCTACCACAATAGGACGTTGCTAAAGTTTTACTTTCTTTTTAGTCGTTATTTCGTAGTCGTCCTGACTTTTATATCCTACTTAATTACCACTAGAAAGTTAAGCTTCATTGGAGTCCCAAACAAGTGTATCCGACAACTACATTATAACTTTAATTTTTACCACAAAAGTTTGTGTCATCATAGTAACATCTGATGTAACAATGTAGACAAAATAACTTTTTGGATCAACTTTAAAGCCGCAACTACTTTCAAGTAACCTTTTCGACTATCAGGGAATATAGTTTGGGACGCCATGTTTTTATGTAAGAAAGAAAATTTAATATTTTTGTTGTCGTTTTATGAGCTCATGTTAAAGAGCCATACTATTTTATAAACAAATTAGTTGAAGCTTACCAAAAATGCTCTTCTTAAGCACCATTTGTTGGAGTTAACTGTCGATTATGAAAACATAACCTCCAAAATCACAACACAAAAATTCCATCAGCTACCAGAAAACGGCTCAATTTTACGGGCGCACCGGTTTTTTGCAATATATATAATGCATGTTATACAAAAAACTTTGCGTCGCACTCGAATTTTGATCTTCTGCTCGTAAATTCTCACACTTTTGGATAACATAGTTCATATTATAACCATAACCAAACAAAAAAACTAAGCGAGTCTGTTTACTGTTGTGTCCACCATATTGTGTAACAATTCTACCAAAAAGAAACGATTATATTATTTGCAACTACATCGCAACTTTTATGCCATTACGGAAAAAAAACAGCCTCTACGACGTAGTAGATACCTGGCTACGACGTAGTGGTGTAGTTGTTACTACAGTGACTTTAAACACTTGGCCAAGTAGTTATAACCAGAAATTGGTTCCCCACTTAAGGAATTATAACGTCGCTGTATGGTATATTGAGACGTAGCGGGAGTACGTTGCGGTTACTTTTAAGAAATTCTTTCTAGTTGGGGTTTCGTCGTTACAACTTTAATTGTTTGTTGGGGTGTCACTTCCCCACCGGGAGACATTAAAAATGTCACCTTTTATTGAACAATTAATTACTCCTCATGGGTAACTAAACCTGATCCTATTATTTATTTGGCCTATTAAGAGAAGCCTAAAAAATGCAAATCCTCTTGGCTTTTTGTTTGAGTGTGTATTTTATCGGAAGAGGAAATTTTTAAAAAATATCAAACCTAAAAACTTAAATTTCTTTAAAAATTTAGATACGAACATATGGATATTTTTACTTAAGGTGGTTGAACGCTATTAATTTAAAATAATATTGAAATTCGTAGTTCAATATTTGACTTAGTTTTCAAGATATTTATAAAAAAAAGTTTTGTGTGTGTATTATGTGGTAACACGGGACCTTATTTTACATTATTTTAATATCACACTTGTTATAATTCTTGCCAATTGAGTTAATGACTTTTAATTATCAAAAAATTAAAGAATGGTTGAAAGGTTGTCAGTGCCAAAGTTTTGTTTTTTTTTTAACGTTATTTTGTACTTTTTAAAAATGCCATACACAAATGCGGAGGCGATAGATATGTTGGCTGTGTACCATGAGTGCTACCAAAATGCAGCACTTGCGGCGAGATGGTATGTTTTAAGATACCCTGCAAGATACCATCCAGCAAGAAGAGTTATTCAAAGGCTAGTGCGCCGTCTTGACCTCCATGGTCAAATCGAACCCATACGACACCCACGCAGAAGACGGCGAGCTCGAAACGAAGAAAATACCATAAACGTGGTTGGGTATTTCATTGCAAATCCTAGACTAAGCACCAGGAGAGTTTCCATAGGTCTTGGAATCACCCCAAGCACGATTTTGAGAATACTAAAAGAGCAGAATTTCCATCCTTATAAAATGAAATTAGTACAGGAGCTGAAAGAAAATGATTATGATAAACGGCTTGACCACTGCGACTGGTGTCTTGGCATGTTGGAAGACAATCCAGATTTTCTTAAGGAAGTACTGTGGTCTGACGAGGCATCCTTTCATAAAAACGGCGAAGTAAATACTTACAACATGAGATGCTGGTCCCAGGAAAATCCACATTTGATTAGAGAAGACCATACTCAACACCACCGGTGGAAAGTTAATGTCTGGTGTGGCATATTTGCGGGTAAAATATTAGAACCAGTCTTCCTTCCCAATACACTAAACGGAGACAGTTATTTAGAACTTCTGCGAGAATACCTGCCTACCCTGTTTGATGATATTTTATTAGCAAACCGACAAGCAATGTGGTATCAGCACGATGGTTGTCCAGCTCGTTACACCAGAGAAGTAAGACAGGAGATGGATAGACAGTTCCCAAATCGGTGGATTGGGCGAGGAAGTGTGTTTCCGTGGCCAGCACGTTCACCAGATCTGACTTGCTTGGATTTTTATCTATGGGGCCGTATTAAAGATATTGTGTATCAAATGCCACCAACAACTAGAGAGGATATGATGCTAAGAATAAGAGATGCTATTCTAAGTTTGTCAGTTGCCGAAATTGAGGCAGCTGTTGCCACTACGGTCTTAAGAATGCGCCTTTGCATTGAGAATGACGGCAAGCATTTTGAACAATTATTGTAAGACATCGATGGACTTTCAAAACGTGTATTTTTTGTAGTTTTTTTTTTCTGTTAAATTGTTATCTGATTAGTTTTTTTAGTTTCAGTTTTTTATAATGGGTGTTAGGTATTTCAGTAGATATTGTAAATAGCAGATCATTCTTTGAAATAAATAACCTACATAAAATTTTTTAAATGTTTTTATTATCACAAATCTCAACGAATCCAGAAAAAGGATACTGACATAGATCATTTTGTACCAAAGTTATAGCTTTTTGGTTTAGCCTAGTTATAAAATTAGAGCCCTTATAAGACAAATGTGGTGGCCACCCATAAAAATACAGAGGTGTAAAACTAAAATGCAATCAAGCAAAGTAAGGTCACGTTTAGAAAACTTATTTCTTAAATATCTTTCAAACTAAGTTAAAACTTAAAATGCGGGTTTCAGCAACTTAATAAATAAATATTACTTAATAAATCCAAGTAAAAATATTCATATGTTTGTATCTAAATTTTTAAAGAAATTTAAGTTTTTAGGTTTGATATTTTTTTAAAATTTCCTCTTTTGAAAAAATACAAACTCAAACAAAAAGCCAAGAAGATTTGCATTTTTTAGAGTTCTCTTAATAAGACAAATAAATAATAAGATCAGGTTTAGTTACTCATTAGGAGTAATTAATTTTTTAATAAACAGTGACATTTTTATTGCCTCCCAGTGGGGAAGTGACACAGAGGTACAGGCGAGCGGTCCAAATTATGCAAAATTGTTCAGGGAATATGAATATGGTATAATTTGTGTGTGTTTATCATAGTGTTTTATCCAAAAATGCATTTTTCCGGTTGGAAGATGTGATTACTGCCCCCTAGCGGGGAGCTACAGAAACAAAAACATTTTAGATGAACGCGCAAGACACGATTTTATGATAACAATTTTGTTCTCAAAGTCGTAGCGATAGTAGTTTCGGAGATAAATCCGGTGGTCAGCCTTATTGGACCACCCTGTATAAGTTTTATTTAGACCCGTTACTTTTAGTTCTCTAAACATTTTTAAACTTGAGAAACCAAGAAGCTCGGCAACGTCGCCGGAATGATTTGTGTGATCTTGTAAAAAGAACTGAAATCTTGTAATTACAGAAGAAACGAATTTTGCTTTATGCAAAAAATATCTATTCTTATAATTATATAAATTTAAAATTAATAAACGACTACCTAAAATCTATCAATAAATACAATTAAAAGCAGTAAACTTTGGTATGAATTAGAGTGGAATCAGGATTAATGGAGTCCGGATTATGCAAGCTGCATATTATCCGAGTCTATGTTCCGTAAGTATTAACCGGGCTTCTGAAATATGCATGTATTCTATTTTCATTTAAAATCGTCGGGGCCGTCGTGGGAGGGGTGAGGGGTTCCCCTTTTTTAGGATGTAAATTAGCGTGAATGGAGTGCAATACTCACGGTCTCTAAATAAACCGGTTGTCTGGTAACTCCGTGTCATGACGGCCGTGACGTCAGAGCTACGTCACAGTTTTCCTAGGAATCAGCAGTCCAACGCTGTTTATTAGTGTTTATAACGTAATTTCGTCTTTTGTCAGGAAATTTTGTACATTTTGGGTCTTGTAAGTATCTGTTCCGTGCTTGCTATAAATATATTAAAGACTAACTAAAAGAAATTTTAGCCGCCTGTTATTATTTTGTGCTAAATTCAGGTCAAAAATCAAACGTAAACAATTGCCTACACTACTTCATCTTCTGTATCAACATCTACAAAAAATATGTGTGAAAAAGATGGTTTAGTCTATATTGCAGGATTTTTAGCACGAAAACATCACAATGATTTCCCTGAACTTGGTTGCTATACGTATGGAAATGAACCAACAAACATGCATTCATATGCCATGCCATCTTGGGTGCAAAGCCTTTCTTTTGGAGGCTTAACTGTGCCTTTACCATCATGGAAAGAAAATGTTAACAAAATGGACAGATGGTTCATAAAATTGCATGGTAGCAATTTTAAATTTAAAACAAATATTGTGAAGCGATCCACTAAATTTATATTTAAAAAAGTTTCTATTCCATGTAAATTGGTAAATTCATTTGTAAAACAAAGAGTCATGATAAGAATCAAATTTATAAATGCCAAAAAGCAAAATGAATTTACAATGAAACGAAAGCTTGATGATACAGGGAGTGATGAGAGTCGAATAACAATAAAAACGTTAAAGAAAATTATTTTGTAAGTATTCTATAATTAGATAGGTATAGTTTTTTGTTACTTGCAATATAATATTGTTACAAATTTAAGTATTTAAATTTTATAGTTGGAGTTTATTTAGGTTTAGTGTAGTATTAGGTTGACGTATTTTATGGTTGTATTCTTAATCTAGGTTTTAGTTGCGTTATCTGTGACAAACTGGTATGCGAACGGTCCGTCTAGAAAAGGCTGGAATGATTCCGAATCGAACAAGGATGGAAGGGTTCTCCAATAGTAGGCAGCCCCTCATATATAAGACCGGACGTCGTGCATCGGGCGGTCAAAGAGAACCAGCGGTAGTGATCGCTAGATGTTAACGCGAAGTTAATAGGCGGATTAAAGTAGTGAATTATTAGCAAGTTATTAGTAAGTTTAAGTGCGTGTTTTTTTGTACATAATTTGTTGAAATAAATTGATAAATCGTTTTTGACATTTGCGAGTATTAGTTGTTGTGGAGAACCCGTAACAATTGGTGTCAGAAGTGGGATCTAAATAGCAACTAAATAGTGCAAAGACTATCCTTACATAGTACCACCGGCTAGGACAATTGGACAGAAGAACAGTAAGTGATTTTTCCAGAATATTCGAAGAAGTTCGATTTTGTTTTATTTAAAAATCAGAAGAGATATACGAGAACCGACTGCGACTTTCTTTACAGTCCAAAAATTGATAATTAGAGAGATTTTCTAGAATATTCCATCACTTTCTACGACGTTCTATTCGAGAACTAAAAGAGATATCCAAAAAGCGATTTCGACATTAGATTAGTCATTTCAAAAGTAAGAATTAGAAAGAATTTCTAGAATATTCCATAACATTTTACGACGATCTATTCGAGTACCCAAAGAGATAATCAAAAAGCGACTTCTACATTTGCCTACTAGCAGAAAGAGTGACATTTACCAGTATATTCCAGAATATTCCATTAGGTTCTATTTAAGAATCGGAAGAGATATTGAGAAACGGACTGCGTCATTAACTTTATAGCCCAAGGATAGACGTTTAGAGAGATTTGTCAGAAAATTGATGCTTACTAGACAAGGATCGGCAAAAATGGAAGAACTAACTAAAATGATTCAGGCTCTATCATCTCAAATGGCTCAAAACCAGAACGATATGAGACAGACCATTGAATAAAATCAAGGCGACATGAAACACACCATGGACGACATGAAGCAGACCATGGAACAAAACCAGAACGATATGAGACAGACCATTGCACAAAACCAAAACGATATGAGACGGACATTTGAAGAAAGATTAGATGGTATGCAAGAAAACTTCGACCAAATAAGGAGCAACTCCGAACAGCTGAGAGGAGAATTTAAGGTAGCAACAGAAGATCTTAAGGAAGAAATAACTCAAAGGATGCAGAATGTAGAAGAAAAGGTGCAAAACAAATTGCAGAATGTTGAAGAAAAAGTGGAGACCAAACTACAGAATGTTAGGGAAGAAGTTTTTCAAACCATGGAAGAAAAATTCCAGGATGTGTCAAAACAGCTTATACAGCTCCAAAAAGAACACAACAAAATGAAAGCTCAGGGATGTGTTGTGAATTCCAACCAAAACATTAAGCCTCCAAATTTCGATGGTACGTCTTCCTGGTCTACTTACAAACAACAGTTTGAAGCTGCCACTGCTGCAAATGGTTGGGATGATGAGGAAAAAGCTAGAGCATTGTTAGTAGCTCTACGAGAACCTGCTCTGGGACTTTTACGGTCCATTCCAGTCGAACAAAAACAGAATTATAACGCTTTAGTGGCAGCGTTAGAAAGAAGATATGGAGACGAACACTTGCGAAATTTACATTGGTCAGAGTTAAATATTCGTCAACATAGACCAGGAGAATCATTGCAAGAGTATGAAGCAGATATTAGGAGGCTGATGTATTTAGCTTACCCAGAAAAGCCCGAAGTCCAAGATGAAAGTTGTTCATCTAGACAGACTAAAACCTTACCTGGGAAATGTTGATCGAGGCGATCAAACCTGAAGAGGAGGATAGTGTTACAAATTTAAGTATTTAAATTTTATAGTTGGAGTTTATTTAGGTTTAGTGTAGTATTAGGTTGACGTATTTTATGGTTGTATTCTTAATCTAGGTTTTAGTTGCGTTATTTGTGACAAACTGGTATGCGAACGGTCCGTCTAGAAAAGGCTGGAATGATTCCGAATCGAACAAGGATGGAAGGGTTCTCGAATAGTAGGCAGCCCCTCATATATAAGGCCGGACGTCGTGCATCGGGCGGTCAAAGATAACCAGCGGTAGTGATCGCTAGATGTTAACTCGAAGTTAATAGGCGGATTAAAGTAGTGAATTATTAGCAAGTTATTAGTAAGTTCAAGTGCGTGTTTTTTTGTACATAATTTGTTGAAATAAATTGATAAATCGTTTTTGACATTTGCGAGTTTTAGTTGTGGAGAACCCGTAACAATATTTAAAAACCTGATGAGTACCATTCTTAAATTATATACTGGGTGTTCTAAGGTAAATGTCCACCATTGCTAACTTATTTGTTATTAAAAGTATAAAAAAGTTTAAATTGGCAAGCTGGTAGAATTTTTGAAAATTATAAAATGCTGGGGTGCTTAAATTAAAATTGGTTTTATGTTTTTTGAAAAAACTCGAATACTCGATGTTCGATTTTTTTTGATTTAAGCATCTTAAAGATCATCAAAAATTCCAATAGTTTGCCAATTTAAACTGTATTCTATCTTTAAAAATAAAAAAGTTAGCAATGGTGGACACTTAACTTGGAACACCTTGTATAATCTTTTGTTTGTTATTTCTACCCTGTATAATGCTCGAGGGAAGGAATATTAGCCTTGCGTTACAGTCCATGTATTTTTATTATAATTGTTCTTGAAAATGCGTTTAGAAGGGGGGGATCAAAAATCCTGAATCTTTGCGTTATGTTTTTTATGAATGTTTGCTTACTGCCATACTAATTCTAATTTCCTTTCCTTTAATTTTTTGGATAAAATTTCTCAAAAAAAAACTAATTTTAATTACTTCCTATCCACCAAAAAAATTAATAATTAGTGTTTGGCGAAAAAAGTTAAATTAATACGAACAGAGAGTCGAATTAACTTAGGAAAACTATTTATAATCGTGTCCTGAATCTGATATTTATAAAACTGTTGAAATTTTATTCATAAATTTTTAAATTATTTAATTTTTTAATAAATTTTGGTGTTTTTACGGCGACTATCTTTATTTCTCTCATAATATAACGTATAGGTCTCTCTTTATTGATCGTGGAGCAGGAAAATTGCCGCGTCAGGCTGCCGAGTTCTTATTGGCTGAGAGTTACCAGACAACCAGTTTATTTAGAGACCGTGTGCAATACTTATGTTGTATTATGTCCGTTTTTTTAAACAGACTGTTATTTTAAGGCTGTCGATTTGTCTGGCTCTTTAAACCATTCTATCCGTTATTTTTTTATTTTACAATACTTGGTGCGGTTCGACATTTTCACGACTTATTTCTCATTTGAAATTTCGTTTAAAAGTAATAATTATTACCAATTTGTTTTTTACTTCTTGTGGTGTTTTTAAAACAAACAATCTAATGTTTTTGTGCAGGGTCCTTCCAGCTGTTTATAAAGTAAAACTGACTTACTTTGTTTTGTTTTAAATGAATCCATGATAAAATTTGATATATTTAGCAAGTTGGATATTTTTCAATGTTTTCCGAAATCCTAGCCCACTGTGCGCCATCTTTAAATATTAAACTGTCTAAATACTACGTAACACTAAGTTTTAATTACTTTAAAAAAATTGTTATTAAATATAAAAACCTTTTTTTGTTTCAGGTGAAAGGTATGTTTACAAGTTTGTCTGCGAACCAGATGTTCTCTTCGGCCCGAACCATTCAAACCATCAACTATTGAATCATACCCATAATAGCTTGTCACCAATCAAAGCTGCTAAACCAGATATTTTATTTACAACAAAAAATATAGTAGCTGCTTCTGGAGAAAAATTGGAGGGCCAGAAATATGCCTATCCTGAAATGTTTAACTTTTATAATTGTGGCATAGCCCACTCTTATCAACAATTACATCCCTATTTACAAGAAAATAAACAACTTTCTATACGGGATATATATCAATAATTATGTAAATTAAGTGGTGTAATAAATGATTAATTTATTATTACCTATAATATTATTATTATTATTATTATACTATGCTTCTCAAACGTAGTATTCGGCGCCGTTTCCACGCCACACAATGGGTTATATGAAAGGACTAGCGCGACACTCAATTTTAACTCAGTTTTAACCCACTTCTAGATATCGGATCAACTTCAAATTTGGTACACACTTAAATTTTCGATTACATAACAATATACTGATATTATGAAGTTCACAGCTCCCCCCCCCCCCCCCCTTTGAAAATGCTGGAGAAGGGCTACTATCTAAGTATGTCCGATATCGTTCAAAATTGGTATGCAGGGACTTTTGGGGACCGCCCCCCTACCCCTTGGATAATTTTGACCATCTTGTACATATCCGATCAACATCAAAATTGTTGTGGACTATAGTTATTATAAGCTACAGTGCCAATACAATACAATACAATATTATAATGCTTTAAAGTTGGCAACCCCTCGCCCCTTTGAAAAGGGTGGAAGGGGACTATCTAAGTATGCCCGATTTTGTTCAAAATTGGTATGTAGGGACTTTTGGGGATAGGGATCACGAATATTTAATTATATTTTTAAAATTGTGAAATTGACGCCGCCCTTGTCCCTCTTGTAAGTCAATTTTGACCAACTTGTACATACATATCCGATCAACATCAAATTTGGTATAGGCTTATAGTTTCAGCGACAATACAATATTATAAAGCTCTAAAGTTGGAAACCTTTAAGGATAGTGGAGGGGTTTTCGGGGTTTAGGATCACGCACCATATTTTTTCTTATTTAACAAGCTTTCGAAAAAGTTTTTAAAAGTTGGTTCTACAGTTATTTTGATTTTTAATGGCCTATAACTTCAAAACTGCTTATTTTTGAGAAAATCTGTAATAACATAAAATAAAGAACAACTAATAGCCTTAAAACGAGACATCACTAAGTTCTCTGGGTAGTACTTTTGCTGAGATACTAACCGTGAAGTATTAGCAGTATGTACACCCGTTTCCTATGTATTTCCATAGTATATGCAAAATAAACCGAAATTATTCAGTTTTATGTCATTTTCTCAAAAGCTAAGCATTTTACAGAAATTGTTTAAGTAACTTTATTGTAGAAAATTAAATTATCTTTTAAACGATGTATAACCTAAGTGGGCCAAGTCCACGGTTACCTTGCCCATGGGCACACTCCAAGTCAACCCCACGCAGCCTTAAAAACAGTTTTTTATAAATACATTACAATACAAAGTTACAGCGTCGAACACCGAAATGAAAATGAAAAATGAAAAATGAAAAATGAAAAATGAAAAATGAAAAATGAAAAATGAAAAATGAAAAATGAAAAATGAAAAATGAAAAATGAAAAATGAAAAATGAAAAATGAAAAATGAAAAATGAAAAATGAAAAATGAAAAATGAAAAATAAAAAATGAAAAATGAAAAATTAAAAATGAAAATTAAAAATTGAAAATTGAAAATTGAAAATTGAAAATTGAAAATTGAAAATTGAAAATTGAAAATTGAAAATTGAAAATTGAAAATTGAAAAATGAAAAATGAAAAATGAAAAATGAAAAATGAAAAATGAAAAATGAAAAATGAAAAATGAAAAATGAAAAATGAAAAATGAAACATGAAAAATGAAAAATGAAAAATGAAAAATGAAACATGAAAAATGAAAAATGAAAAATGAAAAATGAAAAATGAAAAATGAAAAATGAAAAATGAAAAATGAAAAATGAAAAATGAAAAATGAAAAATGAAAAATGAAAAATGAAAAATGAAAAATGAAAAATGAAAAATGAAAATTGAAAATTGAAAATTGAAAATTGAAAATTGAAAATTGAAAATTGAAAATTGAAAATTGAAAATTGAAAATTGAAAATTGAAAATGGAAATGTAAATGTAAATGGAAATGGAAATGGAACATGGAACATAGAACATAGAACATAGAACATAGAACATGGAACATGGAACATGGAACATGGAACATGGAACATGGAACATGGAACATGGAACATGGAACATGGAACATGGAACATGGAACATGGAACATGGAACATGGAACATGGAACATGGAACATGGAACATGGAACATGGAACATGGAACATGGAAAATGGAACATAGAACATAGAAAATGGAAAGTTGAAAATGGAAAATGAAAATGGAAAATGGAAAACAGAAAATCGAAAATAAAAATAAAAATGGAAAATGAAAAGTGAAAGTGGAACGTGGCAAATGGCTAATGGCCAATGGTAAATGGCAAATTGCAAAGGGCAAATAACAAATGGCAAATGCCCAATGACGATAATTCGCACTTTAAACCAAAGCAAACATTACCATCTATAAGAAAATAACACAGACAATAGGTTCGTTCGAGGCGTTTACTGTTTTGTGACGTCACTACGCAGCTGATTGGTCGACCGCCTGTTTCAATCACGTGGCTAATTGTTTTAATTAATGGAATTTATTTAACTAAAATAACTATGAATTTGTGAAAAAATTAAACTAAAAAGTTTGTTTTTTGCATTCCCAAGACCTAAAGAGATATCTAAAAATAAATATATATTTATTTTTTACTACTGCCAAATACCCTATTATACGCACATCGGAATCCTGACCTACATGTTTCAAATCACGCAAAAACTGCAGCCTGTTGAATATAGCTGCCGCGAGGCGCGCTGTCCAATGAAACTCGTCAACTGAGATTTCGAGTCATGTGATCAATATAAGGGCGCATGTTGTTTAATTCTAAACTAAACCCACATCTATACCTAACCAAAGTCAGTCCTAATTTTCTTAAATTACTATTTTATTTATTTTTTAAATAGGTTAACAAAAATAGTGTATACCGGTTATTTCAGGATAGCGGACGGATTTGTCTGCAAAGTTAAGGTAAGACCACATTTTTCATTGGGCAAATAATACAGAGGTGAATTAAATATCGTTTAGCAAGTGACATACATAAGTTGGTTAATTAATCTAGGTCTAGTAGAATTTTTATGCACAAGCAAAATCACGTGTTTGACACGTTAAAAACGCGTGAGAAAAAAAAACGTTGATTTTAAAAGCTGTGAAAAAAAAAACATATATTTCATACATGAAAAGAAGCTTAATAGGTCATTCATTTACGTTATAAAAATAATGTTGGTAAAAACGGCGTTGTAATAACGCCATTATCAAATCAAAACAGTAAAGTTTTACGTTATTTTCACGTGAATTCTAAGCAGATTTTTATCAACGTCAAAATCACATTAGATTCGCGCCTTTTTTATACGAATTTTAAATCGCGACTTGCATGGTTTTTCTACCAAATATTTTAGAGATTTTAGTAGAAGCAGCGCCACCTATTGGTAGATACGCCCGTATCTTAAACACACGGTTGTAAGGACATTCAAAAGGCCTTTAAAACAAGGTATCACTAAACTAATTTTCCATATTCAAAATATAGGGGTAAAGCATACCCCTCCAAGGAGGTTCGTGCTACAAAAATTTCAATATAGCCAAAAAGTGTCCCCCTCGCAAACAAAATCGACAGGTCTGAGCGTTTCTCCAAATTCGCATTCTAAATACCCAAAAAGGCCTCTGTTTCGATGTTTGTGAAACACCGTGTATATACAGGGTGTCCCAGAACTAATGGAACATAGTTAAACTGTAGATTCCCTGGGTCAAAATATTACGATTTAGCCACACTTACCTTAGTCCAAAAGTTCGTACTAACCGAGATACAGGGTGTTAAACTTTATTTTTTCAATTCGATTTTCTTTAATAACTTTTTTAGTAATTAATATTTTTGCAAAAAATAACAAGCTTGTAATTTTTTTTGAAATTGGCAAGACAACTTTGTTGAAAATTTTGATGTACAATGTACAGGGTGTTCCTTGGACCACTACCATTGCATTAAAATCACTGTATTTTTTTTGTGCCTTGGTGTATACCAGTTTTTATGTAAAATAGTGGTTTTTCCATCCTTTTTATCTAAAAAAGTTAAACTGTTTTAAAGTCGCTCAGAGCAACGGTTTTTGAGATTTTTGCATTTAAAGTTTTTATTGCATTTGAGTGAAATGCCTAAATTATGTATGATACTTTCTTCAATTCTTTCTACTAATTAATATTTTTGCAAAAACTAACCAACAACTAGGTTTTTCTGAAATTTGCAAGACGATTCCGTTGAAAAAGTTGATGTACAATGTACAGGGTGCTCTTTGGACCACTTCCATTGCATTAAAATCATCAGTGTATTTTTTTTGTGCCTCGGTGTATACTTAAGCAGGTTTTTAAACAGAATATGATTTTAATTATTAAGTAATTTTATAAACAGTTCTGTAGTTTTAAGAAAGTTTGACAGAATAGACGCAGACAGCAACTTTATTGGATTTTATTGTTTTTTATTTTCAAAGCCTACTATAATAAACAATTTTAAGTTTGATTTACTATTTGTCAATTTTAAAATTTTAACTTTGTTGCTGAGAGCGCCATGCTTAAGAAATTTTATATTTTTTTCAATAAATAATAAAATATTAATTTTATTAATAATTATAATTTTCTTTCAAAACAATAAAAAAAAAGTTGCATTAATAAAGTATACGTACTTACCATTTTTAAAAACACTATTACGAAGAATTTTTTGTTCCTCATTAAAAACATCGCACTACAGACACGGATTTGTTAGGTGATCCGTGCTACAGAGTTGCAATAACGGACAATAACTTTTGATAATTCAAGAACCATTTTGTATATTTTTTAACTTAATATTTCTTAAGAAAACATCCAATTTTAAAATGCTATAAAAAATTATTGATTATAGCTAATATGTATGAAGTAGGTAAGAATTTAATCAAAAATCTTTTACGCATACAATAAAAACTTATAATTTAAATATCTTAAAAACCGTTGCTCTAAGCGACATCTAAACGCTATAACTTTTTCACTTAAAAAAAATTAAAAAGTTAATGTGTTTTATAGAATCTTGTATACACCGAGGAACAAAAAAGTAAGACCTATTTTAATGTAACGGTACCGAGCTAGAGAACACCCTGTATAATATTTTTATTTTTTTTTAACCAAAATTAAATTGTCCATGCTCAAAAATCACCAAACCCAATTTCTTGTGCAAAATTATTAATTAGTAGAAATAATTGAAGAAAGTATCATACATAAATTAGGCAGATTACTCACATGCAATAAAAACTTTAAATGCAAAAAACTCAAAAACCGTTGCTCTGGGCGACTTTAAAACAGTATAACTTTTTTACATAAAAAGGATGGAAAAACCATTATTTTATATAAAAACTGGTATACACTGAGGCACAAAAAAAATATACTGATTTTTATGCAATGGTAGTGGTCCAAGGAACACCCTGTACACTATACATCAAATTTTTCAACGGAGTCGTCTTGCCAACTATAAAAAAACGTACACACTGGTTAGTTTTTGCAAAAATATTAATTAGTAAAAAAGTTATTAAAGAAAATCGAATTGAAAAAATAAAGTTTAACACCCTGTATCTCGGTTAATACGAACTTTTGGACTAAGGTAAGTATAGCTAAATCGTAATATTTTGACCCAAGGAATCTACAGTTTAACCATGTACCATTAGTTCTGGGACACCCTATATACTATACTAATAGTATAGTTTTTGCAAAGTCACCTGAAATGCTCCTAATACTATCGATTTCATGAAATTTTGCTTCAATCTGCCCTTCAAAAGTTATCCAAATTCATATAAAATCTTCCTGGTATAATTTCAACCCTACCGACAGAGAAAAGGCGCGACTCTTTGCGGGCCGACGACAAAGTATTTGTTTTCTGACCGACCCAGCACAGGTGGCTAGACGGCATTTGATTGGCAGATTTTTTTGAGATGCGCTTTTAATTGCTTTCAGGTGATTTTTGCGGGACTTCTTTAGTCGGCCGTCTGCGGAGTTAGAAAATAAATCAGTGTCGTTTCTGTAGGTGTAGGAATAGAAAGTTTTATTATCTATTTTTATTTCTTTAGTTTATGCCGTAATTAAATGAAATATTTTTCATGAGTATATCTACCGCCGCCCATGTCACTTTCTTTAAAGGATATGCCGATGGTCGGCTTTAACCTTTGTTCAACTGACTTTGCAAAAACTATAATTACTATGTGTACATAAAATCGGGAAATATATTAATCCATTCATTAAATATTATATTTTACGTAATTGGTAGGAATTTTGGTTAATTTCTACACCGCTTAAAGAGGATGGCCACGTGCTGTGAACGCCTGCTTACCCCCTTGGTATTTTAATTTAAAAAAAGTACTTGAGCAAAAGGCTAATAAAAGAAAAAATAGTCCAAAATTCAAGATGGCGGCGCCATTTTGACAATGTTCCTGGAGGTAAATGGTTGGGGCTTTTACTATGTTCATTTGGGACCTCAAGAGCTATTGATTGAGCTTACTCTTGTTTTATGTTTTCAAAAATTATTATTTTGAAAAATTTTTGATCCCTACTCGAGCGCCATCTTGAATATATCAAAATGCTTAAGAGTGCCAGAGTGGGATCAACCGAATCTCTAAAGTAGAGCTTTTGAGCTATTAGAATTCTAAATAGCACAAATCCAACCTCTTTGAAAATCATCCTGGCTATTGTGACATATTCATGAAATCGTGTGTGTGTGTGTGTACATTTTTTAAAGTTGTTTAATCTGAATCAACATAGGTACTATTCGAATTTTCAGAATAATAATTAATTGATATTTAGGGCATGGCAGAATTAAATTTAGACCTAAATCAATCGCTAGAAATAAGGATGTACCAGTTCAAAAATGATCCAGAGAAAATGAGAGAAGTAAGCGAGTTTATAAACGAAGTTTTTGAGAAAGCACAAAAAGAAGCTGACAAGAGAAATGGAAAGCAGAAGTGTAAAATGGTAAGCAAAACTACTGTATGCCCTTTTTCTCTCCTACCGACCGGACATCCCAACTAATATTTAAAACAGGGTATTTGACAAATTTTAGAAAACAGTTTAGAATGATACATAGATCCCTAATTTGCTACGCAAAATTATTAAAATAGTATATTTTATCATGACTACATTTAAAATCAAGTTCTCTAATTTCCGATTTGAATTTGCCGCTAAAACGCTGATTTCTAGCATGGCGTTGCAATGACGTCACAGTGCAGTAAACTCGCGGACAAATACACGGCATTCAAGTGTTTATTTGTTTTTGGTCTGTGTTTTTACTGTTTTTTATGTAAAAAAATGTCCTATAAGTGGTGTGTGGTGCCTCAGTGTTCGAATACTAGCATAAAAACACCTGAAAAACGATTTATTCATGTGCCTACAGCAGTAAAGGAACGGAAAAAGTGGCTAGAACTTGCTCGAAGAGACCCAAGGGCCTTATCTAATACATCTTCACTTTACGTTTGTGAAGATCACTTTGATGTGAGTATAACTAAATTGTTTCTATTAATTTTTCTCACGTTGTCTATAATATATATAACTATTTCGTAAATGACGATGAAATTTTTGAGGTTATTTTTATTACAAGGGGTAAACAACTATAATAGGCAGAAAGGTGTACAAATTTTTAGGCGGTGCTAGGCAGTTATTAGGCAGGACTAGGGAGTATTTCTAAATGCAGGATTAGGCAGTGCACATGCAGGCTAAATGTAGGACTGAGCAGTGCATATGCAAGACCAGGCAGTGCATAGGCAGTACCTACGCAGGACTATCCAGTGTAACCTATGCAGTACTTCAAGTATTGCTGGTCGTTGTATACTTTTTGCCTACCTGTCCCCCCCTCGGTTTATTACATGATTTTTATTTTGGTTTTTTTTCTGTGAATTAATTTATTATTACAGTTGCTCAATGATATGGAAAACATATAACCTAACCTCAAAATCTAAATGAGTAAAAGAAGGCGAAGAATATCGTAAAAAACTTTCAGTTATATACAAAACAACTCATCGAGTACTTACATCAACATTTTAACGTTTCTAAATTCCGCAGAACAAAAATCACTGTTGTTGGCAAAGAAGCCTGCCACCATAAAGGAATTCAGCATTGGCAAGTTGGAGCTATCGGCTTTGGAGAATCCGTTTTCCATTGAAAATGTTTTTTATAACCAAAACACAAAATAAAATCTAATTTAGGACGATAATTCGCACTTTAAATCAAAGCAAACATTACCATACATAAGAAAATAACACAGAAAATAGGTTCGTTCGAGGCGTTTACTGTTTTGTGACGTCACTCGCAGCTGATTGGTAGACCGCCTGTTTTGAATCACGTAGCTAATTGTTTTAATTCAATGAATTTATTTAATTAAAAAAACTATGAATTTGAGAAAAAATTAAACAAAAAAGTTTATTTTTTGGCATTCCCAAGACCTAAAGAGATATCTAAAAATAAATATATATTTATTTTTTACTACTGTCAAACCCTATTGTCACCACGAAACCCTGACTAGTAAGAATTCCACGTATTCCCAGTACACCATACAGCGATGTTTTAATTCCCTAAGTCGGGAACCAATTTCTGGTTATGACTACTAGGCCAAGTGTTCAAAGTCACTGATGTAACAACCATAGTACTATGTCGCCGCCAAGTAGCTACTACGATGTAGAGGCCGCTTTTTTCCGTAACGTAGCGAAGTAGTTGCAGATGATATTATCGTTTCTTTTTGGTAGAATTACTATAACACAATATAGCGAAAACAACATTAAACAAACTCGCTAAGTTTTTTAGTTTGGTTATGTCTATAATATGTACGTACTACCTCTTAGAAAAAAATTAATACACTAATATGTTTTTCGTTGATCTAGTCTAGACTTTTGTCTAGATCTGCGCTTCACACAGAGATGGCTACTCTTAATTAATTAATTATTAACTATATAGTTACCTAGATTCTAAAATATTGCTTTTTTATTGCTGCCAAAGGATACCTTAGGATTGCAAAGTAAGTTGTTTTAAACTAAGCGCAGCAACCCCAAACGTTAATAGGCGGTTCTGCGATAATCTTGTGAACATTTTTAGAAACCACTCTCTTTAAGGCAGTCTTTAGGGGTACCATCCATCGAACTTTAAAAACATAAATTCAATATCCTCTTCTGTGAAAGGTTTACAGCCTTCTATGTAACAAAAAAAAACAAATGTCAATAATATTGTAACTACAGTAAAATGAGAATGGTTATTATTTTAATTCTTTGCGAGCAGAAATACTAATAATCTTGGTATATCTCAAAGACTACTTGATTTAATAAAAAATTTGTAATTACAAAATTTATTTGCCTTTAAAAAAGGAGTAAAACAAGCCTTTAAAAATTAAAATCGGATGACTGGGTAGGGAGATACGCTTAAACAAAAAAATCTATCAATTTGGCGGCCATTTTCAAGGATGGCGGCCAAACCACCATGAGTTCAACTACGTGACCAAACTTTTTTTATACACCTATGGGTGCTTAACAATGCCTCGCAGTCAAACTGAGCGCAGATACATTGGCGTAGCTAGCCTTGCTTTTCAGGGGGGGCCGTGGCCCCGGTCTATCTTGAACAAAACGCAAACATAGGTTTTAAAGAGTCGTGCAAAGTGTGCAATGAATAAAAAAAAAATACGCGCATTAAATGTTCTAATATTTTAATATAACAAATTTAATAATACATTTACCAACTTATTTATATGTATACACAGGAAGTATGTAATTCAGCAATTCTACAAAGAAAGTTTTCTACGTCGCTGACTGAAAGCGTCTACCACACTGTCTAAGTCGACCTCAACATCTTTTTCTATGAATAACAATGACAAACCTGAGTGTCTCTCTTGAGTCATAGTTGTTCTAAGCCAATTAAAAACTCTCCGCATGGCAGAGAAAGACCTCTCGCAAGTTGCACTTGAAATTGGAAGAATACTCGCAACTTTAAAAAGTTGGTAGAGGTTTGGATAGGTGTTTTCTGCTATATGTTGTTTGATAGAATCATGACCAACAGTTTGATTTAACCGAAAAATACATTTCTTTAAAACGATCATTTCTGCTCTTAGAGTAGAAGTATTAATATTAAAAATTTCCCGGTATTGCTTGACGAATTTATTCCATTTAACGACGTGGGAAAACTTAATATGAAAATGGTTATGAAATTGTCACCAAAATCGGAAAATTTTCATAAGACACTAAACGCTAACCTCAAAAAAACTAAAAAGATTATTATATTTATTTTAGAAAAACAGTTTAAATAGGTCTTTTATAACCTTACGACATCTACAACCCGATTTCGGAAACAGAGGGGCAAAGGTCGCTGTCTTTATTAAATGCGAAATTTAACTTACACTTCTATAATATTTTACAAGATGTCGCCAATATGTATGAAATATTAGGGTCACTGCATCACGAAGACGTAGTGTCTTCTTAGGGTAGCGACACGACAGCTAAATATTTTTGGTTATATGACGAATCTGACACTGTCAGGAACGTAGCTTTTTTTGTGTTCAAAAAAATAAAATAGTTTACAAATGTTACGTAAAGAACTGTCTATCACACCCCTTATATATATTTAGACTGTCCAAATAAACAAACCATTAAAATAATGCTTTTTCGTATTATCGAATATAAAAACTAAGTTTTTTATGGTGGGTGTGCTTTCGGGCTGTTCGGCCGTCGTCGTTGGAAATTCGTTCTCGACGTTTCGCCATCTCGAGTGGATGGCATCTTCAGGAGATGTTGACTGTTTGTCGGCTTCTCGAAGACTGGTGGTTAGTCTGTCGCGGGCGCAGGTTATATACGCTATGGTGAGCGGGGCGTATATCAGAGCTGGTCGGTGATTGGTCACATTCCCTTGATTCAGTTTTGTTATTGTAAGCGAGCCGTTTAGTGTTTTTAAGAACCGGTACCCATGTTCTGTTAATTTTAAGAGTTTCTTCAGATCTGTTGAAGTTCTGCTGGTGTTTATGAATTTCGATTGCTTCTCTATAGAGTCTTGGATAGTATGAAGAGGAGGCGCAGAGAACTTGTGTGTCTTCGAATTTCATTCGATGGTCTTCATTGTTTAGTGTGTGGTCTGCAACTGCGGATTTTTCCGTATGTCCGAGTCGACAGTTGGCTTTGTGTTCTTTGATTCTTGTGTTTACGGACCGTTTGGTTGTTCCGATGTAGACACTTCCACAGGTACAGGGAATGCGGTATACCCCCGAAGAACTTAGTGGGTTCCTTATATCCTTCGCAGATCTGAGGTGGTTCTCGATCTTCTTAGACGGCTTGAAGATCGTTTTTATGTTGTGTTTTCCCAGAATACGTCCGATCCTATCTGTCACTCTAGGGATGTAGGGCAGAAAGGCTCTTGAAGTAACTTCGCGGCTGCTCAGTCCACCGCTATTGTTACTTCTAGTGCTCGGCTTTGGTCGTATACATTTATCTATGTCGCTTTGAGTGTATCCATTTGCTACGAGGGCGTTTTTAAGATGGTTTAATTCTTTGTCTAGATGTTCTGGTTCGCAGATTCTTTTCGCCCTCTCTACCAATGTTCTTATTACCCCTTTTCGTTGGCACGGGTGGTGGTTAGATGTGTTGTTTAGGTAGCGGTCTGTGTGAGTAACGAAAAGGGGTAATAAGAACATTGGTAGAGAGGGCGAAAAGAATCTGCGAACCAGAACATCTAGACAAAGAATTAAACCATCTTAAAAACGCCCTCGTAGCAAATGGATACACTCAAAGCGACATAGATAAATGTATACGACCAAAGCCGAGCACTAGAAGTAACAATAGCGGTGGACTGAGCAGCCGCGAAGTTACTTCAAGAGCCTTTCTGCCCTACATCCCTAGAGTGACAGATAGGATCGGACGTATTCTGGGAAAACACAACATAAAAACGATCTTCAAGCCGTCTAAGAAGATCGAGAACCACCTCAGATCTGCGAAGGATATAAGGAACCCACTAAGTTCTTCGGGGGTATACCGCATTCCCTGTACCTGTGGAAGTGTCTACATCGGAACAACCAAACGGTCCGTAAACACAAGAATCAAAGAACACAAAGCCAACTGTCGACTCGGACATACGGAAAAATCCGCAGTTGCAGACCACACACTAAACAATGAAGACCATCGAATAAAATTCGAAGACACACAAGTTCTCTGCGCCTCCTCTTCATACTATCCAAGACTCTATAGAGAAGCAATCGAAATTCATAAACACCAGCAGAACTTCAACAGATCTGAAGAAACTCTTAAAATTAACAGAACATGGGTACCGGTTCTTAAAAACACTAAACGGCTCGCTTACAATAACAAAACTGAATCAAGGGAATGTGACCAATCACCGACCAGCTCTGATATACGCCCCGCCCACCATAGCGTATATAACCTGCGCCCGCGACAGACTAACCACCAGTCTTCGAGAAGCCGACAAACAGTCAACATCTCCTGAAGATGCCATCCACTCGAGATGGCGAAACGTCGAGAACGAATTTCCAACGACGACGGCCGAACAGCCCGAAAGCACACCCACCATTGGACGATGGCCGCGAAAGCCTTTCACAATTTGTAAGTTTTTTATGATTTCAATATACACAGCGCAAGAAACAAAAAAATAGTTGACATGTTTTATAAAATATAAAAAACTATTGTTGGATTTTGTATCATTTAATAAATTTCTTTAGGCACTCTAGGGCATAAAAGTGTACGTTTATTCCCTTTTTTCATGGACTAAGGTAGTATTTTTTATCCCCTGTGCTAAAAGTAATTTCTTTAAAACTATAAAGGCAAAATATAGGTTTTTTGGATAATTTTATTTTATTAAAATACAAAAAACAAAAAGCTATCATGATAAACGATACGGTTATTCTGTTGCTTCCTGGTTGCTTCCAGCTTGGCGGAAGTTTACTGTACTTTGTTGCTGACTTGGTTGGTTTCGATTATTATTATTGTGTCCTTTGGCATAGCCTCCATATAAACGAAGCATTTAACTTTCTAGACTTCTCCAGGATGTAAAATAAAACAGGAATACCTTTTTGATGAAATTTTCGACATTCTTTTTATTGCATCATTTTCGGTACTCTGAAAGCTGCTTTCTTTGGCGGCCTTTTCAATGTTCATCTCAAAGTAGGAATAGACTTTATTCTTTGTTTTCTCGTTTGTTCCATCTTTAAGTAATTTAATTCGAACATTTTCTCGACTAAACCTATTTAGTTTGTTATGAAATAAATATTATTTTTGCACATTTTTTCTATGTTTGTTAGCGTCTGACTGACTTTTGTTTAATGTCTACCATAGCAACGCGCCCAATGCTCCCCAAATAAATGAAAACTATCACTGCTCACTGTATTATTATATACAGGGGGTTGACATGCTAAAACTAGAGTACCGGAGTAAGTGTTTTAATATTTATTTAATTTATGATTATTATTATTTTTAGTATAATTATAAACATTGCCATTAAAGTCCCTTTTAATCACTTAGCAAATTATAGCCGTCGTTCCGATCGGGCTTAAAACATCTTGCCGCGGGATAAAAAGTAAACACAGCAGTCCCGAGGTTTATAATTTACCTACTATTATTTTATTACGGTGTCCAAACAAAAGCGGGCGGCGAATAAAACGTCGAAAGAACAAAATGTCGAAGACACAAAAGGTCGAAAACATAAGGTTGAAACTACAGAAAACCGAAAATACAAAAGGTCGAAAAACAAAAGGCCAAAACTTAAAAAGGTCAAAAATACAAAAGGCGAAAGTACAAAAGGTCGAAAATACAAAAGGTCGAAAGTCCAAAAGGTCGAAAGTACAAAAAGTCAAAAAAAGATTGAAAAACAAAAGGTCCAAACAAAAAATCGAAAGTAGCTACACTGTAATGATTGTAAAAAAAGGCTTTATTATAGACACAGAGGCATACGCATACACACACACACATAACGCACACACACACAAACACATACACACACACAAAGACGTCACGCCGATATTGCTAAGATAAGTCAAAATAGACCCAAATAAAACATTTTCATCTCGTCAGCGTCATCTCAAAAACATTTTTTTTCCTCATAAGCAATACCTTCTCTAGTCATTGTTGGACGGGCTAGGAAGGTAAACAAAAATTCAACAATCTATAAATTGAAGGTCTAAAAATTTTTTTTGTACCATCTTTAGGTATTTGTTTGGATAGTAGCACGACGGGTCGCGGAACTTTGTTCGAAAATATTTTCCTCGAACGGAAGTTTGTCGAAAACAGTTTTTCCGAACTCAAATTTGTTCGAAGACATTTTCTTCGAACAGAAATTTGTTTTAAAACATTTTCTACGAACGAAAATTTGTTCGAAAACCATTTCTTCGAACGGAATTTTGTTCAAAAACATTTTTTTTTCAAACGGAATTTTGTTCGAAAATCATTTTTTCAAACGGAGATTTGTTCGAAAATATTTTCTTCGATCGGAAATTTGTTCGAAAATAGTTTCTTCGAATATAAATTTGTTCAAAAACATTTTTTCGAACCGAAATTTATTCGAAAACCATTTCTTCGAACGGAATTTGTTTGAAAACATTTACTTCGAACGAAAATTTGTTCGAAAACAGTTTCTTCAAATGAAAATTTGTTCGAAAACATTTTTCGAACGAAAATTTTTTCCAAAGCAATTTCTTCGAACAAAAAATTGCGATCAATTGGTGTTTTCCTTACCTTTCTCAATTGATCGCAAACGTATTCCAACCGGTCCAGACACTCCCTGACCTTTTTCCATAAAAACACTGTCTCCAAATCACAGTTTTGCGCTTAATTGATAAAGGTTAGAATAACACATTTTTCGAGAATATGTTTTGGTAGGTTCTATTTGGTTTCACACTCTCTACCCAGACAGCGCAAGTACGTACTATGTACGTAACTCTGCGACGTCCTATACGTACATAGTACGTACATTTTTGGACGTCCATATATATAATACGTCGTAGGGATGTAATTTTAGCCATAGTACTATGTACGTAAAAAACTCGTACTAGGTACCTACATGGTACGTCCAATTAAACGGAAACCATGTATATGTACGTACTCCAGACGTACATGGTACGTATATAGGACATCAAATTAAAATAACGAAAGTGTAGAATTAGGACTAGGTACCATTAAAAACTATTCTGGCTTCCTGAACATTCCTACTTTAGAGTGACCTTCCAGGTTTATCTCGAGGCTCGAAGTCTCGATAGGTTTGAAGTTTGTTTTACTTGATTTAATATTTAAGTAATATATCTCTAATAATACCGTTAAATGTTATAATCCCAAATCTAAAGAACTTATGTTATTTTAGAGACAAAAATTATGTTTTTGCACAAAATCTACCTGATTGGAAGCACGGCAGAACCACAGGAATGACTTTAGAAACTATAACAAATTTACAAAAAAGGCAAAATTTATTTTTATTTTTTTATTAATTTATATTTAAAAAATAAAAAGTTGGTCAAAAACTTAAAATATAAGTATTGGCTTTAATTTTTTTTTAAATATACATACTGCGTAGGTACTCTAAAAATTCTGAGATTGCATTACGAAAAATTGTAGGTACTCTAAAAATTCCGAGGTTAATTTACAATATTGTATAAAAATTGCGTGTAGGTAGTCTAATTATTCCGAGGTAAGTTGACGAGTCGCCCATGGAAATTCCGAGGCAGGTCACGTGGGCTTGTCGCTACCCATGGAGACGCCAGGCTTCCAGGATGCAGTGACCCTATGAAATATTCAATATGCATAATTATGTTTAAATTTAAAAAATATTTTCGGGAAATTGCATAAGTGCAGAAAAGTTACCGATAATTTAAAGAGAAAAAGCCTAATTCCGCAAGACAAGGGCTTTTTCCTGAAATGTAAACATTATCTGAATGATTTTAAATTTTACTGCACCTATTTTATTTGAATATTTCCCGAATAATAATAGAAAAGTATGTATTTTCAGCGTCATGTTCTTTTACTAGTAGTCTGTAGGGTAGGCCTAAAATATCTTAAGGGGGGCCTGAGGGACTTCAGAGGGGGGCCAGGCCCCCCCTGGCCCCCCTAGCTACGCCAATGCGCAGATATTAGGTCACACGTGACAGGAGCCAGCGCCTAGACTAACTAGAAAAATGGCAAAAAATTGATAAAATTTCGAGAAGAGGATCAGCTAGGATTTATATGAATATCGCTCTGAAGTCAGGAAAGAGTCCATATTCAAAATGTGCAATTAGTTTTTGGAACCATTTTTATGTAACCTTCGTCGAGGTACACAGTGTTCCCTCACCCTTTGGCACGCCCCTGATTTCACTCTCACCTAACTACTGGACGGGGCACCCTATGGGTATTAATAGGGTTACCATACGTCCGGATTAATCCGGACATGTCCGGATTTTTACTACGTCCGGGTGGGTCAGGGCGGATTTTTCATAAACGTCCGGATTTTAAAGTAGCCGCCTTTATAAACATCAAATAATGCAAAATAAACTAGTTTCAAAAAATGTAATTAAACAATAATCGTCGATAAATTTAGCAGTGTGAATTCACCTTTAAGCGGGGTCTTCACATAACGTTTTACCTTACATCTTGCCTGTTCAGTCAAAACGCATCAAGTAAAACTTTGTGTGTAGACGGAAAAACGGACGTTTTACTTGAACTGATTTAAGACGGAAGACCGCCTAGAGAACTGACCGGATCACGCATTGTTTTCCAAAAAAACCATCGTTTTGTATCAAAAACTGATCTAAAAACGTACGTTAAAACTATCAAGTGTCTACGCTAGTCTTTCAACCGTCATACTTGACCCTTTTGACTGACAGGTAAAACGTTATGTTAAGACCCCGCTTAAAGTAGTATTATTAATTTCGCCTTGTTGAATTACACTTCTGCCGTGTGTTCTTAAGCACACACAATTTTTTTGATGAAGTTTGTAATCTAAAAAAGTACTTATCAGACAATTTTATTTCTGATGACCACAATCTGCCTACCCACGAAAAATGGGCAAAATATTTTAATGCAAGTATTTCTACCCAGTGGACCAAAGAAAGAAATAGGCTGCTTTTATCTTCTGTAAAAGGAATACTCATGACTTCATACAATTTAAGAAATATGAGCTGCTCAGAATTTTACGATTTTGTACTTGTGCCTAAAAATTCAACGCTGTTGAATAAAATACAAAGCAGTGAAAAGTACCTATAAAATAGTAGGTATATTATGTTATTTATTAGTTATTGTTTCAATAAAAAAAAAAAGTTGATTTTTTGTGTGTGGCATAGAAAAATTTTGACGTCCGGATTTTGTCCGGATTTTCTTGACGGCTGGTCCTGGTTAGAGACGTTTTTATCTGGTAAACCTAGGTATTAAAAAAGAACTTATTAGAATATTTATTTTGCTTGTTTATTTTAAATTAATTGTTTTTTTTTTAATTACAGATGGAAGTAAAAAAATCGAAGCCTGGTCTTTGCGCGCTAAGACGTCTGCGCGCATTTTTGCCACCCGAGTTATCACGACGATCTGTAATTGTACCAATACAGTGCGAACTACTCTTGGTACTCGTAACAATCATAACTAAGAAATGCATAGCAATAAGGTTATCTTCTAAGTAGTTATAATACTTTCCTGTCATTTCGCTTTTTTTCACTATACTTTATTAAAAGGTAAAATAAAAATATGGTAGGTATGCTATCACCCGCAGCCAACGATAAAGACTGGCCATGGCGCGTTATAAGCAAGTCGGCGGTCACGTGATCTTAGGAGTCCCAGGATTCTTATTGTATTGCTTAATATATTATATGTTTTTGCACAATTTAAATAAATTAACAAAAAAATTTTGTTCTTTTATAGGCAAAAATTGAAAAAAATATTTTGCTGATATATGTGTTTATTTTATGGATAAAAGAACTGAATCTATAAAATAAAAAATTATACAAAATTTGCACTCTAATATCTTCAGGTACATATATTAGGTACATAATATCGTTAGTCACTTCAAATCTATACAAGTCTTTCAAAATTGGACATATCAAACCTAAGCTGTTAGTTTTTTAATTTTTCTTTGACTGTCATCATCTATGAATTCTTATTCAAAGATTTATTAGTAGACACTAAATCATTGTGCTTTTTAATAAAAATTATTTTAAAAAACTTTACATGCCCTTAAACTAATTTTTTCAAGCTTTGACAAGAGTTTTTCTCCACAAAAACACTCGCTAGAGTTATCTGAAGAAAAATTTCCAATATAAAACATTTCACAATAATTTATTAAAAAGAAACAAGTGATTTTGTGAATAAGTGAGATGGTTTTCCCATTCAATAAACTGAATGTAGTGGTCGTCAATAATTTTTCGAAAAATTACCCAGCACAAAGTTTAATATCTATTTTAATAAAGTGTAAGTTAACTACCAACTCATGTTCTTTTAAAAGCTGTATCTTACTTTTTAAATATTTCACACTACTAGAGAGATTACTATCTGTTAAAAATATTTTACAAATCAGTTTTTTAATATTGCGAGGGTGCGGAAGACATATTACCTTAGAATTGTAAATTGACGTGTATGCATTGGATAACTGGATAAACAAAGATGAAGCCAACATTAAAGTGTATCCACCATATCTTCGATTCTCAGGTTACCTTTTAAAGAGACCTAATTGTTTAATAAGAAATGACAACTGAACACATTTTTCACTCTCACTATCGAAAATGTCACTAAGGATATCTATTACTTGATCAAACTTATCCAAGATCTTATCTTTTACCACTTCTTTCCCGTTTGCAACATATTAGGTTTCAGTTTTATAGTTGGACCGACAAGGAACAACACTAATTACACGTTCGCGGCATTGTTTATCTTATAGATATTTTCTTTATAATTTACTCATTAGCCATTAATTATTTTAACGCAGCCCACTACAGTCTTTTTCGTGGGCTGCGTTATTTTAATAACTTTGATAAAATTCACATAAAATTCGTGCCCGAATTAAAAAAAAATCGACGTAAACAAACATACCAAAACTGAACACACACATGTTTTATAATGACAGCGGGCCGTGATGCGTTTTTTTGTGGGACTCCTACGGTCACGTGATATTTCCGCGCCCGGGCCGGTCTTTCTCATGGGCTGCGGCTATCACCAATGCTTATAAGAAACTACTTATAAATGGTAATCCCTTACCCTCATATTGGCCTATTCTACAACAACAATTATCTTTATAATGGTCTATGGTGTGTTTACAGCAACAACAAGAATATAAAAGACCATTATTAGTGTAAGCGATTGGCATTTACAAATGAGTTTCTTATAAGTCTAAAGGAGTCGGCTGGAAACGCAGCTTTTTTGTTGTATATCGTAGTATTTATAATGATTAATACCTAATATGTATGTATATATGGATTAACAGATTTTAGTTTTTTTGATGTATGTAGCTCAGCAGTAGAGGTGTTGATTTTCGTCACTTTTGAATACTCGTTACTAATTGTTACTTGACTACTAAGGGAACGTTTTTAAATTAGGTAACGCAAATATTCGGGATTTTTGCCCCCCCCCTTCTCCCTTCGTAACGCATTTTCAAAAAAAAACACATTAAAAAAACATTGAGTCGTGAAACGCAAGGCCATACCCCCTCTCCCCCCCTAAAGCGTTACGTAATTTAAGGATAGTTTCTAAGTAATCATTTTATATATTCGTTACTATCGTTACTTTGATTACTGTAACTGTATTCAATTCAATTATACAATTAGTGCAAAATTCTCAGACTATCGTTAATTCAAAGATCATTTACTTGTAGGTAAATTTTTGTTGTTGATATTATATAAATATTCAATTGAAATGTTCAAAATGCGGGCTAAAATTAAAAAAATAAAAAACTGTTCTATGTACAACTTTGTTTTAAAAATCGAATCGAAGGAATCAAAGTAACGAAAGTAATCATTTAATTTTCGGATCGGTATTCGTACTGAACTGAACCTTACCTGACCTTGCCTAAACTGTTTATGTGAATATAACTAAGCAGACACGAGTCGTTAAATACCGAGATGAATTCCATCAAAAAATTAACGTCAAAATGTCTAATTTAAATTATTGGCGCGAATACCGGGATTGGCGCGAGATCGAAGAGCTTAACGTATAATAAAAAATTCAAGGTATAAAATAATGGTCAATTCTAATTTTTAGGTATGATTTTATGTAGGTATCGGGTGATTTTTTATAACCTGAGCACTCAGCAACTTTATCATTGAAAATAAAGGGCTATAATAAATTGTAGATTTTTTTGGTTAATTATGACAACTTTAAAAGCCAACATAATTTTTTTCTATCCGTCACCATGTACAGGGTGTCCCAAATTCGATGTTTTTGGGAGGTTTCGGGTATTTCTAGAGGGGCTAAAAAAACCTGATCCCCCTTTGCGACACTCAAATTTCAAAAGAAGCTTAGAAGGTGAAAATCGCATTTTGATATAGCAAGCCGTTTTTAAACTACGGGGTGTTTCTAAAAAGTCTGCATTTTGGGAAGGGGTCTATAACTTGTTTATTTATTAATATTTTTTATTTCTGTGAAAACATTCCTAAGACACTTTTTTAAGAGGAATTAAACTGTTAAATTAAATTTCATTTGTCACGTTTAGTTTTTGAGATATCACATAAAATTAATTTTTTTTATTTTTACCACATATTTTAGTTTGCTTAATGGGTTTAAAATATTTTAATATTATAAAATTATAAAAATAAAAAAATAATAAAGAGGTGATTAAAAAATAAAAATAAAGAAAACAATAAAAAAAATTAAAAATTAAAATATTGAGTGAGTGACAACATTTTAAAGGAAATTTTAAGCTAATTTTAAAAATCGAATAAAAAGAGAGTTCTTCTGTAAGAAAAATAACAACTTTATGCAATATTTTAAAAACCAAAACAGATAAATAAAAACCGTTTACATCTGTCAATTCTTCAAGAAAAGATCTATAAGAAAGCTATTTACACAAAAGCAAAATGCAGACAAAAACACTCCGTAGCTTAAAAACGGCTTGCTATATCTAAATGTAGTTTTCACCTTTAAGCTTCTCTTAAAATTTAAGCGTCGCAAAGGGGGCTCAGTTTTTTTCTATGTCCCCTAGAAATACCCGACACCACAAAAAAACAACGAATTTGGGACACCCTGTACAGGATGTAACAATGAAGTCGATTTTTTGAGAGGGAACACCCTGTATATTTTTGCATTTTAAGATTCGTCTTTTCTTTTTGATTTCAAAAATTTACAATATCTATGTGCTGCGATTAATATTTTTTGAGGTATATGCAGTATTTCTTCTATATTGCATTTCACGTTTATTTTGTTTTGCCATGGGAGTATTGACAAATTTAAATGTGCTAAATCTTAAAAAATGTTTATCATAGCATAGCCATACAGTAGAACCCCGATGACAGTGTTTATTCAAATTAAATTGGGCACTAAATAATTTGTCACACAACTTGCACGTCACCGGCATTTTCACAGCACAAAAACGACGAATTTTCATAAAAAAGAACTGGGAATTATTAAAGTTTTGCTGTATAAAACCATACTGAAATATCTCTCAGTTGATTGGTTGGCAGAAGTGACAGATTTACGCTTGCGCACGTCTTGGAATTCATCTCGGTATTTAACGACTCGTAAGCAGACCTGACGCGCCATTTTGTTTATTTCAATCTTATTTACTTGCGATTTTTTTTTCGATCTTTTGTTTTTCGATCTTCTGTACTTTGAATCTTTTGTAGTTTCAATATTTTGTTGATTTTTACCTTCCTAGCCCGCACAGCAATGGCTAGAGAAGGTATTGTTTTCGAGGAATTTTTTTTTTAATAACGCCGAAAATGTGTTATTTCGGTGTATTTTGACCTACCCTAGCAGTATCGTCGTGATGTCTGTCTGTGTGTGTGTATGTAACTCTGTCCGTAACACGATAGCTCCTAAACCGCCCAACCAGTGCTTTTTTTCTTACAATGCGGAAAAAAAGTATTACTCTGTCTTACACGAAATTTGTTTAGCCCTTACAACAACTTCTAAGTATAAATATAAAATACTCTGCCAATATATGGGCCCCTAAGCTCACACTAGGTACTATAGTTATAGTGTACGTGTGAGCTAATATAACTAAAATATATTTTATTCAACTCCAGACTAAATTACCTTTTGTTTGATACCACTCAAGCCATGTTTTGACTTAAACTCAAATTTTTCAAATCTACCCCCACCCTTAAAAAAAACAAAAACTAAAATGTATTTTGTTAAACTCCGGACTCAATTACCTTTCGTTTGATATCACACACTCCATATTTTCACTTAAACTCTAATTTTTGAAATCTACCCCCACCCTTTTATTTGGTTTGTGTTCGTTGGATTTTGTTCATTTTTAAATGGGACCATCTCGGCCCAACACCCAGCCTAGGTACCAAATTTCATTAAAATCGGCCAAGCGGTTTTTGAGTTATGCGCGTTGGTCGTTACAGACATACAGACAGACAGACAGACGGCGCAACAAAAAAGTTTCAAAATCATCTGAAACGCAAAGATATATAAAAATTTTTGAAATCGGAGCAACTTTTTTTTTCTCGAAAAAATTAGGATCACCATAGCTCACACTACTATAGTATAGTATATGTGTGAGCTAAAATATTTACTAAACTCATTAAACTACATGGTCTGTTTTTTTTTTCTCTTTTTATTTTCATTTCATTCGAATTTTTTTCATAAAAGAATTCTTTTTTTTTTTTTTTCTCATTTATTTTTAGTTTTAGTATATATTTTTTGTTATTAATTATTTGATATTTTTTTCTAAGTATAAATATAAAAAATATTTACTTAACTCATTAAACTACATGGTCTGTTTTTTTCCCTTTTTATTTTCATTTCATTCGAATTTTTTTCATAAAAGAATTCTTTTTGTTTTTTTTTTCTCATTTATTTTTAGTTTTAGTATATATTTTTTGTTATTAATTATTTGATATTTTTTTCTAAGTATAAATATAAAAAATATTTACTTAACTCATTAAACTACATGGTCTGTTTTTTTCCCTTTTTATTTTCATTTCATTCGAATTTTTTTCATAAAAGAATTCTTTTTGTTTTTTTTTTCTCATTTATTTTTAGTTTTAGTATATATTTTTTGTTATTAATTATTTGATATTTTTTTCTAAGTATAAATATAAAAAATATTTACTTAACTCATTAAACTACATGGTCTGTTTTTTTCCCTTTTTATTTTCATTTCATTCGAATTTTTTTCATAAAAGAATTCTTTTTGTTTTTTTTCTCATTTATTTTTAGTTTTAGTATATATTTTTTGTTATTAATTATTTGATATTTTTTTCTAAGTATAAATATAAAAAATATTTACTAAACTCATTAAACTACATGATCTGTTTTTTTTTCTCTTTTTATTTTTATTTCATTCGAATTTTTTTCATAAAAGAATTCTTTTTGTTTTTGTTTCTCATGTATTTTTAGTATATATTTTTTGTTATTAATTATTTAATATTTTATTAAAATATTTAATTGTTATATAATAAAATAAATAATGTAATCCTCAGTTAACAGAAGGTTGTGCTTAACTTCGCTAAGTTGAAAATAAAGCCCATTTTATTTATTTATTTATAATCGTGCCAAGTTTCTTTTGGATATTTTACAACAAAACGGCATTTTTGTGCCTAATGATTGGACTATTAATACTTATAGCTCTCAGGGTGCGGCAGTCAAAACTGCATTTTTAAAATAATTATAAAAAATACACGGTTACATTTTTTTGAATTTTATTGATGCCATATTAATTTACGTTAAAAAGTATTTAAAAAATATTATTCATTTAAAAATAACATTACTAAAATGTCGTCCTGACGGATTCTCTCCTTAATTTTAGAGATCCAAGAATGCATCGATCGAAAAACACTGACAATATCTTAATAATGTTATTTTTATTTGAATAATGTTTCTTAAATACTTTTTAACGTAAATTATCATGGTCTCAATAACATTTAAAATACTCTGCCAATATATGGGCCCCTAAGCTCACACTAGGTACTATAGTTATAGTGTACGTGTGAGCTAATATAACTAAAAACTGAAAAATATTTTATTCAACTCCAGACTAAATTACCTTTTGTTTGATACCACACAAGCCATGTTTTGACTTAAACTCAAATTTTTGAAATCTACCCCCACCCTTACAAAAAAAAACAAAAACTAAAATGTATTTTGTTAAAGTCCGGACTCAATTACCTTTCGTTTGATATCACACACGCCATATTTTCACTTAAACTCTAATTTTTAAAATATACCCCCACCCTTTTTTTTAAAGTAAATTAAAATGTATTTTGTTTAACTGCAGCCTCAATTACCTTTCGTTTAATATCACACACGCCATATTTTCACATAAACTCTAATTTTTGAAATCTACCCCCACCCTTTTATTTGGTTTGTGTTCGGTGGATTTTGTTCATTTTTAAATGGGATCATCTCGACCCAAGACCCAGCCTAGGTACCAAATTTCATTAAAATCGGCCAAGCGATTTTTGAGTTATGCGCGTTGGTCGTTACAGACAGACATAGAGACACACAGACAGACATACAGACAGACGACGCAACAAAAAAGTTTCAAAATCATCTGAAACGCAAAGATATATAAAAATTTTTGAAATCGGAGCAACTTTTTTTTTCTCGAAAAAATTAGGATCACCATAGCTCACACTACTATAGTATAGTATATGTGTGAGCTAAAATGCAGGCTTGACTACCGCGTCCTGTATGTTATTGTCTAAGATTTTTTTTTAATTCACCTCAGAAAAAGATATTACCAAAGCCTTTGCAGTTAAATTAGTTGGAAACTCCTTTACACTCTTTGTTTGAAACTCGTTGACAATGATTGTCTAGAAATAAAATTTCGGGCTTCCATTGTCTTTATTTATTTTAAAAACACGACGTTTCGGTTAGTAAGTATCTCTAACCGTTATCAAGTGTAAACTAAACAATCTAGTCTCTAGGCTACTACTTATACTACTTGGTGTGCAGTCAGGTGTGACGGCCCGCCCCCTTCTTAATCCTAAGACGCCTGTTTTCCTTAAGGAGTGGTTTCCATATGTTTGGTATGTCCGTGCTTGGTTGACTGAAAACTTCTTTATTCTGCATTATAAACGCAGCTTCAATAAACTTTCGTTTTCGCCAATGCGACTCCTTATGTAAAACTTTAGCTTCTGACCACTGAATCCTGTGATCATTTGACCATGCATGATCTGCTAAACCGGATTTTTCAATATCCCCTAATTGAGTACTTTTTAGATGTTCATTTACTCTAACTTGAAGAGGGCGTTTCGTTTCACCTACATATGATTTACCACACTCACACGGGATTTGGTAAATAGATTCCTTATTATTTGAGGGATTGTCTGGTTTTGTTTTAGTTACAAAACTTTTTATCGTATTTCCCGAAGAAAATACTGTTTTTATATTATAGTGTTTAGCTATTCGTCTTATGTTTTCTAAAATCCCTTGAACATATAGAATGTTAATAACACCCAACGGATTATTATTTTCAGAATTTGCTATATTTGGTTTGTTTTTAAGTTTAGAGATCGTTGAGTTTATTAATTTCTCGGAATAACCATTCTGTCCTTTTTAATGTCGTTAATTTCTGTGGTTAATTCTTTATTATTACTACAAATATTTACGGCTCTTAAATACAAACTTCTTATAAGACGTAAAATTTAGGTACTGTCCCGTGTGTGTAGGTTTCCTATATACAGTGGTTTGAATGTTTCTGTCTAATCGTTTTCAACTCCTTTACAGTTTTTAAAAGATACATGTGTCGACCGAAAAAATTTTTTGTATAAAAATCCTTTTATTAAAAAATATATAATGAAAACTGTGTGAAATACTGTGTTTTATTTTACTGTAAACCAAATATAAATGCTTATATAATTATTATAATCCAAATAAAAGTGAATTATATTATTATGAGTCGATCAGAAGTTCATTTGTGGAAACTACAAATAATATTAATTAAAGTCTTTATGCTTCGGTATTAATATTTAAAACTTGTTATTTTTCTTGATTCAATTGACAAAAAATATAATATAAATAGGGCCTAATCCTCTGAATCAAAATTTTTATCAAAAAAAGTTGCGGAGCTTAACTCAACTCAAGCTCGAAATACATTGTAGTCACTACAGAGTTGTAACTAGGGGGGTTCTACCGGTGCCCCCAAACAGGGCGTCAACGCCCTTCTGAGGCAGTGGCGGATCCAGGGGGGGGGCACTAGGGGCACTTGCCCCCCCCCCCCCCGAAAATTTTTTGAATATACAAAAAATGAGTAAAAAGTAATGTTTTTGCTAACAAAAATTCAAAATTTTTGCCTGCGGCCCATGAAAGTGTCTATTCTATATAAAATTCGAGAAAATAAATGTTTCTTGGCTTACACCTAATTAGTTACATAAATTTAAAAAAACAAAATTATTTACGGTGCTGTACAGCGTGTCCCATTTTCGATGGGATTAAATGGGAAACTCGGTTATTATTAAAGATATCGATTTTCTGATTGCACCTTACCGTGCTCTTTTTTGGAGCCCTTAAAAATGGTGTAATCAGATTTTTGCTATACCCCGTGGTTTCGCTAATACAGGGAGTTTTTGAAAAAATTGCATTTTAATTAATTCCTTGTATCTCGCTTATTTTGCAAGATATTTTTATTCTGTAAAAACCTTTCTATGGCAACTTTTTTAGAGCAAAATAATGACGTTGTCAATTTTTTAAAATATTGTTTAGTTTTTGAGATATGGTATTTATCATAAAAAATTAAATACGGACCTGGATTTTTTTTATTACTACTTTGATTAGTTCCATGCTATTATTACCTTAAAATGATAAAACTTTAATATTTTTTTGATTTAAGGTAAAAAAACTATTTAATATTTGAAAAAAAAATATAGTCCGAACCTGGAAATTTCCAACGTAATTATAAATTAAAAATTGCAAGACACACTAGTTGAACGATTTTTAGTTTATCTATTTTGAAATGATAATTAAAAGATTTATAAATAAAGTAAAAAACGTTAAAAAGTTACAAAAATAATATCATACTAATTATTTGATAACCGAACAGCAGGTCGTGAAATTTACAAAACAAAAGCGTGGAATTGACATGGTCATTTTACTTGTCATTTTTGTAAATGGCTTACAATTATTTTAAACTGGCTAGAAATCGACCATATCCAGATTTTGAAAAATGTGATATGTTTGACTGCTATATATGATATTTAAATGGCAGAAATATTTTTATACAAAATGCGAAAGAAAAATTACTCGAAAATGCCAACAAAGTCTTACACATAATGGTAATCAGAAAAATTAGTTATTTTTTATAATTTGTTTTTTTTGTATTTTTCGTAGACTTTGTTTCAAATAAATCTGTAAATTAACGTAAAACCATTTTAATATGCTAAGTATCAAAACAGTTAAACTAAAAATTGTTTATCTAGCAATTTTTAATTTATATTTATGTTAAAAATATCCAGGTTCGGACTAATTTTTTTTTTAAATATTAAATATTTTTTTTTACGTTAAAACAAACATTTTTTAAATTTTTATTATTTTATGATAATACTAGCATGAAACCAATCAAAACAGTAATAAAAAAAATCCAGGTCCGTATTTAATTTTTTTATGGTAAATAACATATCTCAAAAACTAAACAATATTTTAAAAAATTGACAACGTCATTATTTTCTTCTAAAAGTTGCCATAAAAATGTTTTTACAGAATAAAAGTATCTCGCAAAATCAGCGAGATACAAGGGATTATTAAAAATATAATTTTTTTCAAAAACTCCCTGTATTAGCGAAACTACGGGGTATAGGAAAAATCTGATTGCCCCATTTTTAAGGGCTCAAAAAAAGAGCACGGTAAGGTGCAATCAGAAAATCAATATCTTTAATAATAACCGAGTTTCCCATTTAATCCCATCGAAAATGGGACACGCTGTACAGTACTGCTATTTAAAGGCAATGACCAAAAATGATATCCATATAGCCCACTCTTGGTAGAATCATCCTTATATGTTGCATGATAATTGAGGTCACTCACCACTGACAATTTAAATTATTTTAGTAAAACGCCAATGAACTTCGTAAGAAAATAACATAACCAAAAAATTTTAATTTCAGTGACTTTAATGGGTTTATCGCGTCTCTCTTTTGTAAAAAAAATGTATGACATACAGAGTGTTGTGAATACTACCGGTTAATTTCTAGAGAAAGAGACGGCCCTGGATATCTAATTTACTTGTGAGGGTGACAAGTTGTGACAGATAATGTCAACTTTAGTTTGGTTTAAGTTATAGATCTTTTTATTTTCGGCAGAAAATTAGTTTTTTTCAGAGAAATCAAAAAGGAACGCTTCAATTATCATCCCTCTGGTAAGTAAATATTCGACTGATATCAATAGTATAATTTTTTTGTTGATTGTTTTAAAATTATAAGTATAGGAACTTTGTTTATATAAAACTTAAGTTAAGTAGTCTAAATAGATTTTGATTTAAATTGGAAAACCATTAAAAAACTCATTCCTCTGGTACTCATTCCTCTGGAATTTTTATGCAATAATTCCTAAAATTCGAGAAAATAAATGTTTCTTAGCTTACACCTAATTAGTTACATAAATTTAAAAAAAACAAAATTATTTACTGTGCTTTACTGTTATTTAAAGGCAATGACCAAAAATGATATCCATATAGCCCACTTTTGGTAGAATCATCCTTATATGTTGCATGATAATTGAGGTCACTCACCACTGACAATTTAAATTATTTTATTAAAACGCCAATGAACTTGGCAAGAAAATAACATAACCAAAAAATGTTAATTTCAGTGATTTTGATGGGTTTGTCGCGTCTGTAAAAAAAATGTCATACATACTACTTAAAAATTAATTAAATAAAAACATGTAAATTTTAAATGCTCACAAATTTTTATTTACTTACGACCACATATAAAAAGAAATTAAATTTTATCAATTTCATCTTTTTTCACCCTTACTTTAACATTGTAATTTCTATAAAGTAGATATTTCTTCTTTTATATCCGCTTTGGTTTCTTTTTTAATTTTTTCTGTGTCATTACCCTTTTCCTTTGTAATATCATCCTTTTCTTGTTTTACATCTTTCTCCTTCTCACGTTTGGATTCTTCCTTGTGTAAAACTACTTTTAATACTGGGTTAATTTTGTCGCGGACATCAACTAAAGTTGTTTGAAGCAGTTTCGAATGTACCTAAAAATAGTTGAGTTGTTATATTATTAAATGTTAATAAAATACTCTGTCAATATATGGGCCCCTAAGCTCACACTAGGTACTATAGTTATAGTTTATGTGTGAGCTAATATAACTAAAAACTGAAATATATTTTATTTAACTCCAGACTAAATTACCTTTTGTTTGATACCACACAAGCCATGTTTTGACTTAAACTCAAATTTTTAAAATCTACCCCCACCCTTAAAAAAAGCAAAAACTAAAATGTATTTTGTTAAACTCCGGACTCAATTACCTTTCGTTTGATATCACACACGCCATATTTTCACTTAAACTCGAATTTTTGAAATATACCCCCACCCTTTTTTTAAAATAAATTAAAATGTATTTTGTTTAACTCCAGACTCAATTATCTTTCGTTTGATATCACACACGCCATATTTTCACATAAACTCTAATTTTTGAAATCTACCCCCACCCTTTTATTTGGTTTGTGTTCGGTGGATTTTGTTCATTTTTAAATGGGACCATCTCGACCCAAGACCCAGCCTAGGTACCAAATTTCATTAAAATCGTCCGAGCGGTTTTTGAGTTATGCGCGTTGGTCGTTACAGATATACAGACAGACAGACAGACAGACAGACAGACAGACAGACGGCGCAACAAAAAAGTTTCAAAATCATCTGAAACGCAAAGATATATAAAATTTTTTGAAATCGGAGCAACTTTTTTTTTCTCGAAAAATTAGGATCACCATAGCTCACACTACTATAGTATAGTATATGTGTGAGCTAATAATTAATTAGTCCCATTGTTAAAAATTACATTCTGGAGCTCATGATATTTAATGTAAACAAATATGGAGAAAAACAGGTAACTTGTATTACTACCCATAGGTCGTGCAGGCAGATCTTGTAGTGATAATGTTTTTTGTCTTAAACAAGTAATTGAGAAAAGGAGCGCCAGAAATATAGAGACTCATGTTACCTTTGTGGACCTACAAAAAGCATATGATACCGTTCCAGTAGAAAAATTATGGACAGTGTTAGAGCAGACTAATATCAATCATGCATACATAAAAGCGATAAAAGAACTATAAAAAGGGTCAAAATCTAAAATTAAAATTGGAAATCGACTTTCAAAAGAATTCCTGGTAACGAAAGGCTTAAGACAGGGATGTTGTATCTCTCCAACTCTTTTTAAAATATATATCGCAGTAGCTCTAAAAAACTGGAAACGCAAAGTACACGGCATGGGAATACAACTTAACGACCGATTTACCATATACACACTACAGTTTGCTGACGACCAAGTAATTGTAGCTAATGATAAAGATGACATGGAGTATATGATGAAAAAGTTAACTGAAGAATACCAAAACTGGGGGTTAACAGTAAACGTGGACAAGATACAGTACTTATGTATTGGAAACGAATCAAGTGAATTAGAACTAGAAAATGGACAAACAATATCTCCATGCAATAAGTATGTATACTTGGATGTCACATTTGATAAGACAGGAACAGACTGTAAAGAACTGGAAAAAAGAATAGTAAAAGCAAAAAAGGTTATTGGTTCTCTTAACAGTATTTTATGGAGCAAAGACATAAAAAAGAATGTAAAATTTAACATATATGAAACAATGGTGAAAAGCACGCTGTTGTATGGAATAGAGACTTGTCGCGTAACGGAAAAATACAAAGCAAAAATGCAAAGTGTCGAAATGGATGCAATAAAAAAATTTTTTTTGTACCCTTAGCTCATCGTCTCATATAAAATATTAATAAAAAATAAAACCCTTTGCGCTAACGTTAACTTAATGCAAGACATTTTAATTTTCAAAAATCCTGTATTATGTGGTTGTAAATTTTTTATAATTTTATTGCAGCTTATTTCAGTCATAATTAGTAAACACTGCTAACTAAAAGTTTAAAGAATTTAATTCTCTACAATGCTTGCCAAAACAGTTTTTTGATCAGACAAAAAAAACAGCCAACTAAAAATACTCTGCCAATATATGGGCCCCTAAGCTCACACTAGGTACTATAGTTATAGTGTACGTGCGAGCTAATAAAACTAAAACCTGAAATATATCTTATTCAACTCCAGACTAAATTACCTTTTGTTTGATACCACACAAGCCATGTTTTAACTTAAACTCAAATTTTTGAAATCTGCCCCCACCCTTAAAAAAACAAAAACTAAAATGTATTTTTTTTAACTCCGGACTTAATTACCTTTCGTTTGATATCACACACGCCATATTTTTATGTAAACTCTAATTTTTTAAATCTACCCCCACCCTTTTTGAAGAAAAAATAACTAAAATGTATTTTGTTTTACTCCATACTCAATTACCTTTCGTTTGATATCACACACGCCATATTTTCACATAAACTCTAATTTTTGAAATCTTCCCCCACCCTTTTATTTGGCTTGTGTTGGGTGGATTTTGTTCATTTTTAAATGGGACCATCTCGACCCAAAACCCAGCCTAGGTACCAAATTTCATTAAAATCGGCCAAGCGGTTTTTGAGTTATGCGCGTTGGTCGTTACAGACAGACATACAGACAGACATACAGACAGACATACAGACAGACAGACAGACAGACAGACAGACAGACAGACAGACAGACAGACAGACAGATAGACGGTGCGACAAAAAAGTTTCAAAATTATCTGAAACGCAAAGATATATAAAAATTTTTGAAATCGGAGCAACTTTTTTTTTCTCGAAAAAATTAGGATCACCATAGCTCACACTACTATAGTATAGTATATGTGTGAGCTAAAAATATTTGACAATTTTATAACTCAATAACCAACGCAGTTATTAAAATAACTTATTCAAGCAATGGTGTAAAGAATTCGATTTTCAACAAAACGGGGTGATAATTTTTGTTTTGGGTTAGAAAATAAGCAAGAAATTGAAAATACCCTAAAATCAAGATAGCGTCGTTGCTCCAGGGAGGCGAGAGTGATATCTTCGGTTTACAGATAACGTGGTATAATGTTGCTCAAGGGTTGTTCAGCTCCCAAGTAACATTATTACCACTCATTATTAATTTGGTTCCTAGGTTATTTACAGGGTGCTGTTATGGGTTTTAGGATCAATTTGGCTACATAACGGTAATTTATATTGCCAATTACCTAAAGAGGTGTTATACAACCAAAAAGTGATTTATAAAGGGAGTATAATAAAACTGATATTCCTTCTGTTCCTTTTAGATACTGTTGATTTTATTGATTTCTGATTTATAAAGATGGTCTTATAAAACCCTGTTACCTAAAGTTTTTAAAAAGAAATAAATATAAACTTTGGTCATTTAGTTTTTTTCATTACTTTAGGTCATCACAAAAGTGTTTTATAATAGAGCTAGAGGTATTATACAACCAAAAAGTGATTTATAAAGGGAGTATAATAAAACTGATATTCCTTCTGTTCCTTTTAGATACTTTTGATTTTATTGATTTCTGATTTATAAAGATTGTCTTATAAAACTCTGTTACCTAAAGTTTTTAAAAAGAAATAAATATAAATTTTGGTCATTTAGTTTTTTTCATTACTTTAGGTCACCACAAAAGTGTTTTATAATAAAGCTAAAAGGTTATCTTATATCCTTTTGTTTTTATAGTTACCAGTAGTTTAAAAGTAAATATGATTAGATAGGCGGCCATATAGAACCTAGTTTCCTTAAAGTTTTTAAGAGTGGTAAATATAAACTTTAGACTTTTGGTTTTTGCCATTACTTTAAGGTATTTTAAAAAGGTTTTATAGGAAGGCTTAAAGGTAAACTTAATTCTTTTGTATTTGTGGTTACCCATAAATGTATATTAAATATTATTTAAATAGGCGGCCTTATAAAACCTTGTTTCCTTAAGGGTTCTAACAGAACTAAGTAAATACTTTCGTGTTTTATTTTTTTAGGTATTTCTGATAAAAATAATAGATATACCTAGGTACAGATTGGTACCTACCAATTGCTAATAATTGTTGAGTTTCCGTCCTCCTGGGTAGGACACCCAGGCCTAGATAAGGCCTGTTTAGATGGCCAATATAAGAGGTTGCTCTCCAACCTGCAGGCGCATCGAATATCATTGCACTGGCCCCCTCGATTGTGTCGAAATTGCACGATAAAAAACATTTAAAAGTGTTGAATTATACGCTTTTAAACACTTTAAAAAACAAATACAAAAAATTTAAGTGAGGGGTTGGTGACTATGTTTACATTGTTCTTTTTTGTTGGTTTCATAAGGGCACTCAAAAATCCTTGTTGCGATACAGTAACAAATAAAACCAAGTGACCACTATACTATAAAACCATAATGGCGTATATAAATTTATTTAAAAAATATTGTAGAGAAAATATTTATCTAGCAGTGTTTTTTAACAATAATTTTACTTTAATTTTGATTTATGTAAACCAAACAGACTTTTTTAATGGTGAATAGTGTAAATTATTTTATTTTTATGTTAAATATTTGTTATTTTGTTATCAAAAAACTATTAAAAAGCATTTTTGAGCTGGCGCGCTTGTTTAGAGAGCTTTTCAGATACGATTTTATCAGAAAAATAAATCTGGCAGGCAATTGATCATCAACAAAACGACAAACTCGGTATATTTTTATATGATAAAATAATTTTGAAACTCTAAATTATTTTATATAGCCATTGTGAATCTAAAATATCGCCATAGCTTTTATAGGAAAACTTCTTTACTCTAAAGGTATTATGGTATTCAACAGAATCGCCAGGATACCAAATTACCAAATCTAGTTTTATAATAGGATAGAGGACGTTTCTGAGTTGCTTTTAGAACCTGGCATAATAGCTTTAGGCTCTAAAAGGTTTTATACCGGTGGAACCGCTAGAGGGCGAAGCTGGAGTTTATTTCTTATGGTTATATAGTGGGTTTAATACATAGGTTGCCACCACCAATTGGGTAGTCCCATTTAGGAAGTCCAAGGGGTATATAAGGGTAATGGGAACGTGCTAGCGACCAAACATTGAAACTAATGGTTTTAAGGAAAGGCTCTGGCAACTTTTTAGCTTCTGCTATAAATAAAGAAATGTTACTTGGGCTAGATTAGTCAACTTTGGAAACAGAATGCTACTACTTACCTGAACTTTGTCTAAGGAATCTTCGGTAGTTCTAAGCTTCTCCTTTAATTCTTTAATTTCGGAACTCAAATGCTTAATGTTGGAGACGGTTTTGGAATATTTGTCAGTCAATTTAATGTTCTCAGATTTTAGGTTCTCGAGACGTTCCTCAATGTCTATTTTAGCAACTTCATTTCGTTCCAGCTGATGAAGAAGTTTTTCAATATTTACCACGGCACCTCGGTAAGTAACAATACCTTAAAGAAATAATGTCATTATTTTAAGTCTACCGAAGGCTTTCTGAAGCTACAGCAGTGGGGGATTATGTAGAGAAAACTGTTGCAAACTACAGTCTATCCGATTTCAAGTCGCTTCAGGATGTTTAAATGAGCGTTTGAGGTAACTGTGTTTTTTACTATTCCCTGCATTCGGCAGATGCATGGTTTTCATAATCTGGGGGCACGGGAGTACCCCACAAAGCTCGCGGAATCTGCTGTATCATCTTTTCTTGAAACATTTCAGCCCATATTTGACCTATTTCGGAATGAGCTACGAAACTCAAACTTTGCACAGTCGTAGATCTTCATAGAGTTATAGTCCAAATTATACGCATTTGTAATGACGTCATTTTTGTTTATCTTTGTTTAGTATATTATAAACAGCGGTGACAATAAACTTTTTTAAAAAAGTAGTGTTTATGATTAATAAATTTTTTAAATAGGTAGGTAATTGGTTATGTGGAGTATCCGTCTTTGTCAATCAAACACATGAGTTTGTCAACTTGTCGGAAATTATTTTAAAAAATTGTAAACAAAGAATATAGAATATAATATATGTTGTAAAATGCCGAGAAATAAATATAATAGGTTTAATGAACAATCGCAGCTGATAATTTTAAATATATTGACTTTTTTTAACTGGAAAGGGAACAAGTCCGAAATGGAATCGCACTTCAATTTGAAAACGTGATACAACGAGCCGCAGATGCAACAAAATTGAGCCCAACAACGATAGTAAATATAAAAAAGAATGGGATAAAATCATAATAATAAGTATTATTTGTTATTAAATTTGGTAATAAATACCTTAATAAATACTACAAGATTAATTTATGTATGCGCATGTAAAATAGTAATTTATGCAACAAGTGTGTATAGTGTGTAAAGTTGCCATTTTTTAAAAAGATACAACTTTCCAGATGAGATGCATACAATATTTTTTCTACTACCGAATATTTTATATTATAAAGTAGTATTTGATTGTTTTTAGTACTCAGTACATAAAAAAATACTCTGCCAATCTATGGGCCCCTAAGCTCACACTAGGTAATATAGTTATAGTGTACGTGTGAGCTAATATAACTAAAAACTGAAATATATTTTATTCAACTCCAGACTAAATTACCTTTTGTTTGATACCACACAAGCCATGTTTTGACTTAAACTAAAATTTTTGAAATCTACCCCCACCCTTAAAAAAAACAAAAACTAAAATGTATTTTGTTAAACTCCGGACTCAATTACCTTTCGTTTGATGTCACACACGCCATATTTTCACTTAAACTCTAATTTTTAAAATATACCCCCACCCTTTTTTTTGAAATAAATTAAAATGTATTTTGTTTAACTGCAGACTCAATTACCTTTCGTTTGATATCACACACGCCATATTTTCACATAAACTCTAATTTTTGAAATCTACCCCCTCCCTTTTATTTGGTTTGTTTTCGGTGGATTTTGGTCATTTTTAAATGGGACCATCTCGACCCACGACCCAGCCTAGGTACCAAATTTTATTAAAATCGGCCAAGCGGTTTTTGAGTTATGCGAGTTGGTCGTTACAGACAGACATACAGACAGACATACAGACAGACAGACAGACAGACAGACAGCGCAACAAAAAAGTTTCAAAATCAGCCGAAACGCAAAGATATATAAAAATTTTTGAAATCGGAGCAACTTTTTTTTTCTCGAAAAAATTAGGATCACCATAGCTCACACTACTATAGTATAGTATATGTGTGAGCTAATAATTAGGAAAATTTGTTTTTTTTTGTTTTATTTTTATTTTGTTTACGCACTGAGTGTGTAAACAAAATTATGCACTTAGTGCATAAAAACCACATTTTGCGCACCGGATAGTGTGCGTAAAGTTTGTTCTTTATGCACGGTAATAAAAAAAATATATATTATAATAAGTGCGGCTAATGACCGTTTGAACAGATTATATAAGTCTTAACGCTAAGTATTCCTTAAAGTGATATTTTTCCATGAGGAAATGTTAATATGTATTATTAATTATTTCTTAAAATAGTTGGTGCAAACGGCCACATATCATCATTTGTTAATTTCTGCAAGAATACAAATACATAATACACTATTAATTTTTGAACGCGATAGTAAATTTTCTAACCAAATATTGATTGGCAAAAAAATCTACGCCATACGTTTTTTTCTCACCTAGTGACGTCATTACAAATGCGTATAATTTAGACTATAACAACCCCTCCTAGTTTCATGGACTCATTATCAGTTACCTTAGTATGTATGACATATTTAAAGAAATAGAGACACGACAAATCCTTCAAAGTGAGTCAAACTCACATTTTTTGGTTATATTATTTTATTGCCAAGTTATTAAAGTTATCGTCACAGTACAGCGTGTCCCATTTTCGATGGGATTAAATGGGAAACTCGGTTATTATTAAAGATATCGATTTTCTGATTGCACCTTACCGTGCTCTTTTTTTGAGCCCTTAAAAATGACGTAATCAGATTTTTGCTATACCCCGTGGTTTCACTAATACAATTTTGAAAAAATTACATTTTAATTAATTCCTTGTATCTCGCTTATTTTGAAAGGTATTTTTATTCTGTAAAAACCTTTCTATGGCAACTTTTTAAGAGCAAAATAATGACGTTGTCAATTTTTTTAAATATTGTTTAGTTTTTCAGATATGGTATTTATTATAAAAAAATTAAATACGGACCTGGATTTTTTTATTACTATTTTGATTGGTTCCATGCTATTATTACCTTAAAATGATAAAACTTTAATATTTTTTTGATTTAAGGTTAAAAAAAAACTATTTAATATTTGAAAAAAAAATTATAGTCCAAACCTGGAAATTTCCAACGTAATTATAAATTAAAAATTTCAAGACACACTAGTTGAACGATTTTTAGTTTATCTGTTTTGAAATGATAATTAAAAGATTTATAAATAAAGTAAAAAACGTTAAAAAGTTACAAAAATAATATCATACTAATTATTTGATAACCGAACAGCAGGTCGTGAAATTTACAAAACAAAAGCGTGGAATTGACATTGTCATTTTACTTGTCATTTTTGTAAATAGCTTACAATTATTTTAAACTGGCTAGAAATCGACCATATCCAGATTTTGAAAAATGTGATATGTTTGACTGCTTCATTCAAGCAACAAAATCCCAATATTTAAATGGCAGAAATATTTTTATGCAAAATGCGTTAAGAAAAATTACTCAAAAATGCCAACAATGTCTTACACATAATGGTAATCAAAAAGATTAGTTATTTTTTATAATTTGTTTTTTTTTGTATTTTTCGTAGACTTTGTTTCAAATAAATCTGTAAATTAACGTAAAATCATTTTAATATGCTAAGTATCAAAACAGTTAAACTAAAAATTGTTTAAATAGCAATTTTTAGTTTATATTTATGTTGGAAATATCCAGGTTCGGACTATTTTTTTTTAAATATTAAATATTTTTTTTTACCTTAAAACAAAAAATTTTTAAATTTTTATTATTTTATGATAATACTAGCATGAAACCAATCAAAAAAGTAATAAAAAAACACAGGTCCGTATTTAATTTTTTTATGATAAATACCATATCTCAAAAACTAAACAATATTTAAAAAAATTGACAACGTCATTATTTTGCTCTAAAAAAGTTGCCATAGAAAGGTTTTTACAGAATAAAAATATCTTGCAAAATAAGCGAGATACAAGGAATTAATTAAAATGCAATTTTTTCAAAAACTCCCTGTATTAGCGAAACCACGGGGTATAGCAAAAATCTGATTACACCATTTTTAAGGGCTCCAAAAAAGAGCACGGTAAGGTGCAATCAGAAAATCGATATCTTTATTAATAACCGAGTTTCCCATTTAATCCCATCGAAAATGGGACACGCGATGGCGCTATCCCAGCAGAAAATGCACCGTTAAGCCCTGTATCCTGCGTGTCTTTAAATGTCTTTTGGAATTTGAATTTGTCAAGCACTTGATGTGCACATCGATAAAACTTGTCAAATTTGTTTTTCGCGAAGATTTTTTTTATGTTCGCGTTGAAGTGGAATTTTGTTAACATTTCTTTTGAGATAAAAATCCAAAAAAAATCAGTGTGTTTGCGGGGTCTACTACGTTTTACCTCGATGCTTGAAAATGGGTGTTTCTTTTTTTAATGATAAGTTGAGGTCGTTTTATACTGTTTTCAAGAAAAAAATACTCTGCCAATCTATGAGCACCTAAGCTCACACTGGGTACTATAGTTATAGTGTATCTACGTGAAAGCTAATATAACTAAAAACTGAAGTATGTTTTATTGAACTCCAGACTCAATTACCTTTCGTTTGATACCACACAAGCCATGTTTTGACTTATACTCTAATTTTTCAAATCTACCCCCACCCTTAAAAAAAACAAAAACTAAAATGTTTTTGTTAAACTCCGGACTCAATTACCTTTCGTTTGATATCACACACGCCATATTTCCACTTAAACACTAATTTTTGAAATTTACCCCCCCCTTTTTTTAAATAAACTAAAATGTATTTTGTTTAACTCCAGACTCAATTACCTTTCGTTTGATATCAGACACGCCATATTTCCACTTAAACACTAATTTTTGAAATTTACCCCCCCCCCCCCCTTTTTTTAAAATAAACTGAAATGTATTTTGTTTAACTCCAGACTCAATTACCTTTCGTTTGATATCACACACGCCATATTTTTTCATAAACTCTAATTTTTGAAATCTACCCCCACCCTTTTATTTGGCTTGTGTTCGGTGGATTTTGTTCATTTTTAAATGGGACCATCTCGACCCAAAACCCAGTCTGGGTACCAAATTTCATTAAAATCGGGCAAGCGGTTTTTGAGTTATGCGCGTTGGTCGTTACAGACAGACATACAGACACACAGACAGACAGACAGACAGACAGACAGACAGACATACAGACAGACAGACAGACAGACAGACAGACAGACGGCGCAACAAAAAAGTTTCAAAATCATCTGAAACGCAAAGATATATAAAAAAATTTGAAATCGGAGCAACTTTTTTTTTCTCGAAAAAATTAGGATCACCATAGCTCACACTACTATAGTATAGTATATGTGTGAGCTAAAAATGCGGATTTTTCGCATTTTTTTTAGAAATTTCAAAATTAAAAAGTTAGTAAAAACTCATACAAATTGCTATAGAAAGAATTTATTTGACGTTTGCTATTTCGAGAAAGAGAGGGACGGCTCACAATCGACGGAGCTTTAAATAAATGGTAATTTAGCTAAAAATAAGGTGACCAACTGTCTGGCAAGAGGCGATAAAAAGTTTTTTAGAAATGTATTTGCGCGTAGAAAAATAGTTACATCATATTTTTGAAATCTAACGTTCGACCTGACATTTTAATTTGTCGCGCATTTTTGACTCCGTAAAATCGTCCAAAATCGTCTATTGAGCATTTATAATGAAATAAAATGATGCAGAAACAATTATGATAATGATGATTTACAGAAATTCAGCAGTTCGGTTTGGTTCGGGTCGATCTTAGATTAGGTTGGTTGTGTCTTAAAGTAATTCAGCAGGAGTCCTGCTGAATTACTTTAAGACCCAACAAACCTAACCTAAAACCAAACCGAACGGAACTTAACTGAATCAAACTGAACCAAACCAAACTGAACTAAACCAAAACGAACGGAACCGAACCAAACCGAACTGAACCGGACTGAACGGAACCGAGCCGAACCGTACCGCACAAGCAATCGGCAATGGTGAATAGTTCTAAATAAATAATTTCCTATAATTTGTGCCTTTAACCCTCAGATGCACTGTAACAAGGCTTTGCTAATCCATTCTCAATCTTTGTTGTTTTGTATGTGAGCAACAAGGACTTAATCGCGATTAAATCCATGATCGCGCTTCAGTGCTTACGGTGCATCTGAGGGTAAGTCAGCGTAAGCAAATCCAATTGGAAAATAAGATATGGCCGAATGACCTGGAAAGTGTCGGCCAAGCAAAAACTTTCTATCAATGTGTCAAAACATCTGTGGGAAGGTCAACTGTACAAATTTTCAAAATTATGTGAAAAAACCGCGAAAAAACACGAAAAACTAGGTATGTAATTAATTTAAAATTGTTAAATAATTAATCCTAAGCTAATTTATAAATTTATGTCGAAAATTTGACGATGCAGTGATAGAAATTGATTTTTTTCAACCAAAACAAGTAAAAAAAAATCACTATGCAACGTTTTTTAAAAAATTATTTAAAAAAAAAACCATACTTTTTTTTTTAACTTCCCGTATCCAAATCGACTAAAAATAGTCCAAAGAATCATTTTCATACAAAAAAATCGTTATATAGAGCGTTTTGACGAGCGTTTTATCACAGGAAAGTGAAATCTTGCAGAGCAGAGCGATGACTTCTCTCAAAAAAGGTTTAGAATGAGAGAGAGGTGCTTGTTGTGTTACGGTTCGGTTCGGTGTAAGTGTAATAGTTACTGATTTGTAATGTATTCATACAAATATAAATTATGATTAAAATAAATTGTTATTCTATTATGCAAAATTTGGACTTATTTTTTTTGACAAAATTTTATTATCTTTCAAAAAACAAAGAATTTCAACAAAAAATTAAAAACTAACTGACCTGTATAATAATATACAAGGCGCAGAGCGCAAAAATTAGTTCAAACAGACAGCTATGGGATGGCGCTGTTCAAATGCCATTAATTGTATTAAGAGTTTAACATGGGGGTGTCCAATCTATTTCTGTGGTTAGTAATCTGTGGTTATCATTTATTTTAAAATAAAAAGTAAATATGCACAAGCTAAATTAAAACATTAAAATTTTTAACAAACTTACCTCCATCGACATTTTCACAGCTTGCGGAACTAGATTTAGGACTGCTGCCATCGTCGAAGATGGGAAGCAACTTTTTATTTCCACTCAATAACTCTTTTAAGTTTTCGTTAGTAGCCACTGCTTCTGGTTCATCTTTAGGCTTATCGGTTAGTTTCCAATAATGCAAGGAATCTCTTGAGATTACTTTCGAGACAAGCTTTTTGATTTGGGCCCTAGAATAATTAAAGGTACATTAATACTACCGACTTTCAAAAGAATTCCTGGTAACAAAGGGCTTAAGACAGGGATGTTGTATCGCTGCAACTCTTTTTAAAATATATATCGCAGTAGCGCTAAAAAACTGGAAACGTAAAGTGCACAGCATGGGAATACAACTTAACGACCGATTTACCATATACACACTACAGTTTGCTGACGACCAAGTAATTGTAGCTAATGATAAAGAAGACATGGAGTATATGATGAGAAAGTTAACTGAAGAATACCAAAAGTGGGGATTAACAGTGAACATGGACAAAACACAGTACTTATGTATTGGAAACGAATCCAGTGAGTTAGAACTAGACAATGGACAAATAATATCTCCATGCAATGAGTATGTATACTTGGGTGTCACATTTGATAAGACAGGAACAGACTGTAAAGAACTCGAAAAAAGAATATTAAAAGCAAAACAGGTTATTGGATGTCTTAACTTAAATGTAAAAGTTAACATATATGAAACAATGGTGAAAAGCACGCTGTGGCATGGAATAAAAACTTGTCGCGTAACAGAAAAATACAAAACAAAAATGGAAAGTGTCGAAATGGATGCAATAAGAAGATCAATGAGAATATCTAGAGCAGATCACATAAGAGATGAGATCATAAAAGAAAGAATGGGAATTGAGGGAAGTATAACGGATGACATCACCAAAAGACCACTGATATGGTACGGCCATGTACAGGGTTTCCCAAATTAGGCACTTTTAGGGGGTTTAAGGTACTTCTAGGCATTGGCGTAGCTAGCCTTGCTTTTCAGGAGGGGCCGTGGCCCCGGTCTATCTTGAACAAAAAGCAAACATAGGTTTTAAAGACTCGTGCAAAGTGTGCAATGAATTAAAAAAAATACGCGCATTAAATGTTCTAATATTTTAATATAACAAATTTAATAATACATTTATCAACTTATTTATATGTATACACAGGAAGTATGTAATTCAGCAATTCTACAAAGAAAGTTTTCTACGTCGCTGACTGAAAGCGTCTACCACACTGTCTAAGTCGACCTCAACATCTTTTTCTATGAATAACAATGACAAACCTGAGTGTCTCTCTTGAGTCATAGTTGTTCTAAGCCAATTAAAAACTCTCCTCATGGCAGAGAAAGACCTCTCGCAAGTTGCACTTGAAATTGGAAGAATACTCGCAACTTTAAAAAGTTGGTAGAGGTTCGGATAGGTGTTTTCTGCTATATGTTGTTTGATAGAATCATGACCAACAGTTTGATTTAACCGAAAAATACAATTCTTTAAAACGGTCATTTCTGCTCTTAGAGCAGAAGTATTAATATTAAAAATTTCCCGGTATTGCTCGACGAATTTATTCCATTTAACGACGTGGGAACACTTAATATGAAAATGGTTATGAAATTGTCACCAAAATCGGGAAATTTCCATAAGGCACTAAACGCTAACCTCAAAAAAACTAAAAAGATTATTATATTTATTTTAGAAAAACAGTTTAAAAGGTCTTTTATAACCTTACGACATCTACAACCCGATTTCGGAAACAGAGGGGCAAAGGTCGCTGTCTTTATTAAATGCGAAATTCAACTTACACTTCTATAATATTTTACAAGATGTCGCCAATATGTATGAAATATTAAATATGCATAATTATGTTTAAATTTAAAAAATATTTTCGGGAAATTGCAAGTGCAGAAAAGTTACCGATAATTTAAAGAGAAAAAGCCTAATTCCGCAAGACAAGGGCTTTTTCCTGAAATGTAAACATTATCTGAATGATTTTAAACTTTAATGCGCCTATTTTATTTGAATATTTCCTGAATAACAATAGAAAAGTATGTATTTTCAGAGTCATGTGCTTTTACTAGTAGTCGGTAAGGGAGGCCTAAAATATCTTAGGGGGGGCCTGAGGGACTTCAGGGGGGGCCTGAGGGACTTCAGGGGGGCCAGGCCCCCCTGGCCACGCCAATGCTTCTAGGGGAAACAGAGAAAAACTGACCACGCATTGCGAGGCTCAAATTTCAAGGGAAGACTTATAGTGAAACCCGCATTTTGAAATATCGTCTCGTCTTTGAGCTACGGGGGTTTTTTGAAAAATCTGAATTTTTGAAGGGGGTCTATAACTTCGTTATTAGTGGAAATTTTGATTTAGAGTAATTGCAGTTTTATAGACTTCGTCACGAGGAATTCATCCGCTAAATTATATTTTAACTGTCACGTTTAGTTTTTGAGATATGACATAAAGTTGCATTTTTTCTTATGGAATGGCCTATATTTTAATTAGTTTTCGAATTTGTCATTAAATTCTTTTCAAAATGATGTATCATATGTCATAGTTTCATTGAGCGGTTTAGGAGATATTCAGCTTTTTCACTTATTTCTAGTGCGCTATGATTTCCTGCTGAGGCAGGTCAAGGCACTCCAATATTTTTATTATTTCACACAGTCAAAAATATAGTAAGCCTGGTTTGGAAAAATTATAATTCAGCTGACGGCCCTCAAAGCCTAGTTATAAAAAGTAACAAAAATGATACATATTTCAAAATAAAATTAAAACGCTTTTGTGCAAAATAATTTCATATCAAAGCGTAATGTCAAATCGTTTAAACAATTGAAAACAATGACAAAACGCCAAGACGCAAGGCCAACTTGATTTGCATAGTATAAGACAACAAAACTATAGGAGCATTCAAGTAGCATTTGACCGCAAGGCTTTCACGTTAATGGCGCATGACGTCATTCAACGCACACTGGACAAAAATAAAAAACTTTAATTATCTCCGAAACCGCTCAATCAAACTATAACATATGATACATCATTTTGAAAAGAATTCAATGATGAATTCGAAAATTAATTAAAATATAGGCCATTCCATAAGAAAAAATGCAATTTTATGTCATATCTCAAAAACTAAAAGTGACAATTAAAAATTAATTTAGCGGGTACATTCCTTGTGACAAAGTGTATAAAATTGCAATTTACTCTAAATCAATATTTTCAATAATAACGAAGTTATATACCCCCCCAAAATGCAGACTTTTCAAAAATCCCCCGTAGCTCAAAGACGAGACGATATTTCAAAATGCGGTTTTCACTATAAGTCTTCTCTTGAAATTTGAGCCTCGCAATGCGTGGTCAGTTTTTCTCTGTCTCCCCTAGAAGTACCTTAAACCCTGTAAAAGTGCCCAATTTGGGACACCCTGTACAACGGATAAACGACAAAAGATTACCAAAGCAGGTCGTAGAATGGTAACCAATAGGGCGCAGAAAAAGAGGACGTCCTAAACTAAAATGGCAACAGTCAATCCAAAGATCAATAAGTCAAAAAAATCTGACAAAAGATAATTGTCAGAATCGAAGGAGGTGGAGAATAGGCGTCGGACAACGTAGAAAAACGTTCTAAACCGACATAGTAGTAGTAATACGTTAATAATGCAGTTTTTCTTATTTAAGAGCTATACAGGGTGTTGCCTAGTATAAAAATAGGAAAGTACTCTGTGGTAAAAATAATCGCACTTTTTATAACAAACAAATCCAGTGTGAGTAACTTAATTACCAAATAAGGTACAGCGTGTTCCATTTTCGATGGGATTAAATGGGAAACTCGGTTATTATTAAAGTTATCGATTTTCTGATTGCACCTTACCGTGCTCTTTTTTGGAGCCCTTAAAAATGGTGTAATTAGATTTTTGCTATACCCCGTGGTTTCGCTAATACAGGGAGTTTTGAAAAAATTGCATTTTAATTAATTCCTTGTATCTCGCTTATTTTGCAAGATATTTTTATTCTGTAAAAACCTTTCTATGGCAACTTTTTTAGAACAAAATAATGACGTTGTCAATTTTTAAAAATATTGTTTAGTTTTTGAGATATGGTATTTATCATAAAAAAATTAAATACGGACCTGGATTTTTTTTATTACTACTTTGATTAGTTCCATGCTATTATTACCTTAAAATGATAAAACTTTAATATTTTTTTTGATTTAAGGTTAAAAAAAGCTATTTAATATTTGAAAAAAAAAATTATAGTCCGAACCTGGAAATTTCCAACGTAATTATAAATTAAAAATTGCAAGACACACTAGTTGAACGATTTTTAGTTTATCTGTTTTGAAATGATAATTAAAAGATTTATAAATAAAGTAAAAAACGTTAAAAAGTAAGTAAAAATAATATTGTACTAATTATTTGATAACCAAACAGCAGGTCGTGAAATTTACAAAACAAAAGCGTGGAATTGACATTGTCATTTTACTTGTCCTTTTTGTAAATGGCTTACAATTATTTTAAACTGGCTAGAAATCGACCATATCCAGATTTTGAAAAATGTGATATGTTTGACTGCTTCATTCAAGCAACAAAATCCCAATATTTAAATGGCAGAAATATTTTTATGCAAAATACGTTAAGAAAAATTACTCAAAAATGCCAACAATGTCTTACACATAATGGTAATCAGAAAGATTAGTTATTTTTTTATAATTTGTTTTTTTTTTGTATTTTTCGTAGACTTTGTTTCAAATAAATCTGTAAGTTAACGTAAAACCATTTTAATATGCTAAGTATCAAAACAGTTAAACTAAAAATTGTTTAAGCAATTTTTAGTTTATATTTATGTTGGAAATATCCAGGTTCGGACTAATTTTTTTTAAATATTAAATATTTTTTTTACCTTAAAACAAACATTTTTTTAATTTTTATTATTTTATGATAATACTAGCATGAAACCAATCAAAAAAGTAATAAAAAAAATCCAGGTCCGTATTTAATTTTTTCTATGATAAATACCATATCTCAAAAACTAAACAATATTTAAAAAATTGACAACGTCATTATTTTGCTCTAAAAAAGTTGCCATGGAAAGGTTTTTACAGAATAAAAATATCTTGCAAAATAAGCGAGATACAAGGAATTAATTAAAATACAATTTTTTCAAAAACTCCCTGTATTAGCGAAACTACGGGGTATAACAAAAATCTGATTACGCCATTTTTAAGGGCTCAAAAAAAGAGCACGGTTAGGTGCAATCAGAAAATCAATATCTTTAATAATAAACGAGTTTCCCATTTAATCCCATCGAAAATGGGACACGCTGTACATGTTTTTAAATTATTAAGGTCGTAAACAAGTTTTAAGCTTACTTTCCCTTGGGTAGACCACTAAAATATCAAAACTTAAAAGTTAACCAATAATTTGATTGAAAATCAAGACGTCAGGTTTATTAGTTTATTATCCCCTTAAACGTTGTGTACTTATTGAGGGGTTATTCTTTTGAAAACCATCAAAAGTTGTTGTTCGTATATCACGGATTTTTTTTATTTTTAGTATTTTTCAGTACTTGATCTCCTCATATAGCCTCATAATGTCGAATTTTAAGCTATTTTTTGTGTTTTTTTATGAAATATGTGGAATATATGTAAAAAAATCCCTGGGTGCGCCCATGTATTTATTATTGTTTTAAACTAAAATAACTCTATTTATACTTAAATAGTAGTTTACCTAACTAGTGCGGAAAGTGCCTCTTTTCCGCACGCGATTGCAGATGGCCAAACGACGCGATAGCGGAGTTTGGCCAGCAATCAAGTGCGGAAAAGACACTTTACGCACGAGTTAGGTACACTATTTTTTCTATAAGCGTGAGGAAAAAACTAAAAATTAATCAGAAAATTATTTATATTCAAAACGTTTTAATCAAATCAATTATTATTATTCACATTCTAGCGGCTTCTAGAACTGACTGGGGTAGATCTTCGTCCGAAGAATCCATTGAAAATCTGATTTTTTTGTTTGAAAAATTCAAAAGACGCTTGTATCTGCAAAATTGGCTTTGTTTTGACATTTGTTTGTACTTTGTTGCTATGGTGATTTAAGATGCCAAATCTAAAACCACTAGTGTTCATTGTTGTTTGACATTGACAATGACGATATTTATACCGGGGAGGTTTAAAACTTATAATTTGAACCTATTTTACTGAAAACTTTATTTTATCGAAAATATTGAAAATATAGCAGAATTTTAGTCAATTTGAATATTTTTAGGATATTTCGTGTGCTAGGAAAGATACAAATGTATTTTGAACGGTCTAAATGTTATAGAACACCTCAAAATCGTAACAAATTTACTTTTCCGCACTAGTGCGGAAAAGTGGCACTTTCCACACTAAAATGCGTGCGGAAAAGTGGACTTTTCCGCACGCTTATAGAAAAAATTTAAATTTATGTCGACAATATTATAATTATTATCGAAGAATGATCAAAATAGGTAAAAAGGCTGCTCCCTCAAAAATGGTGGGTGGTAGAAGAAAACGCAAGCTATATTTGGATTCAGGGCGTTGTCTTACATAAGAATCAGCGGAAATAATTCCAGGGCTCAAGATTTTTTTTTTTGCAGACCAGTGTAATTTTGTCTCGTTTTAGGATACGAATACTCTTATCATAACAAAAACATTATGTAAAAAAAAGCCAAGTACTCGAAAATGGCATTCCGTAAAAAGATTGAGATAAAAGTAAAGCCAAGTTCTCCAATACAAATTTCAAAATGAACGCTTCTGACTAGCTTGGAAGTGTTATATAATATATATATATATATATATATATATATATATATATATATATATATATATAATTATAGGTATTTAATGCAATAATTGGACATGTAAAAATCTAATATACCTTGATAGTTGTACTCCCAGAATGAGTAGCAGCTCCTCAATATCTTTCTCATAAATATATCCGCAATGGCTTTGATCAAAGTAAACAAAAGAAAGCATTAGGTGCTTATCCTTAGTAACAAGTTTGACCCGTTCTTTCTTTTTTCGATCTTTCCGTTCTTTTTTGTCATCATTGTCTTCATCACCACTGTCATCGGATTTTTTGCTGCCCTCTTTTTCATCTTTTTTGTCCTTTAATTCTGCATCTTTTGAGACCTCCGTTTTTTCATTTGGCTTTTCTCCATCTATTTCAATTACTTTTTGATCATCATTATCTTCAGTTATGTTTTCGCCTTCTTTCTTGCTTTCTCTGAAAAGGTTTTATATTTAAACAACTACAGTTTGCTGACGACCAAGTAATTGTAGCTAATGATAAAGAAGACATGGAGTATATGATGAGAAAGTTAATGGAAGAATACCAAACATGGGGATTAACAGTGAACGTGGACAAGACACAGTACTTATGTATTGGAAACGAATCCAGTCAGTTAGAACTAGACAATGGACAAGTAATATCTCCATGCAATGAGTATGTATACTTGGGTGTCACATTTGATAAGACGGGAACAGACTGTAAAGAACTGGAAAAAAGAATAGTAAAAGCAAAAAAGGTTATTGGATGTCTTAACAGTATTTTATGGAGCAGAGAGATAAAAAAGAATGTAAAATTTAACATATATGAAACAATGGTGAAAAGCACGCTGTTGTATGGAATAGAGACTTGTCGCGTAACAGAAAAATACAAAACAAAAATGGAAAGTGTCGAAATGGATGCAATAAGAAGATCAATGAGAATATCTAGAACAGATCACATAAGAAATGAGATCATAAAAGAAAGAATGGGAATCGAAGGGAGCATAACGGATGACATCACTAAAAGACAACTGATATGGTACGGCCATGTACAACGGATGAACGACGAAAGATTACCAAAGCAGGTCCTAGAATGGCAACCAATATGGCGCAGAAAAAGAGGGCGTCCTAAACTAGAATGGCAACAGTCAATCCAAAGATCAAAATCTGACAGATGATTGTTAAAATCGAAGGAGGTGGAGAATAGGCGTCGGACAACGTAGACAAACGTTCTAAACCGACTAAATAATAATTTAAACATGAAGGTCAGTTAATAGAAAGAATGATAAAGTTTGTGCATTTAAAGAACGGTTATAGTGGGTACAGTCGGGGACTTTTTAAATTGCCGTTGTATTTTTTTTCTTTCAAAATTAATCATTTAAAGAAATAAAAAAAAGCAAATTTTTAAATATGTATGTATACAGACAGAGGTAAGGTTTACAATTTTTTTGTTTTTGTTCAAAATACTTTTCCGAATTTTAAATAAGAATATTTTTTATTTTCGAGGGCGGCCATTTAAAAAGTCCCCGACTGTACCAGGGCATATACAGGGTGTTCCTTAAAGGTTTGCGAATATTTAAGGAGGTGATTCTACATTAAAAAATAATGATAATTTGTCGTATAAACTATGGTCGAAAAATACACCGTTATAAAAATACAGGGTGTTAAAGTTTTCAAAAAAAAATTGAAATTTATTAATAATTTCGAAATCATTAGGGATATTTTATTTAAATTTGGTACATAACTATAAATGTCTAAGGCGCATATTTTCCAAGAAGAAAATGATTTTTAACTTCGACAGTGGCGTGCGTACGGGCACTAGCTTTTTTATTTTTTTAGAAACAAAATAGTACGCCACTGGTTTTTTTCAAAAAAGTTTTACTTTTTGAATTATCCATTTAACTCAAAAGAAAAAAGGTCTCTTAATTTTTTTCTCTACAGGGCGTCGTTCTTGAGTAACAAAATAAAAACCGTTGTTCTGCAAAAGCTAAATAATGTGACCATTTAAATAATACAATTGATCAAGTTGCCTTAGAAATATCTCGATTTAATTCAAATTTAGTACGTAATAATAGGCTATTAAGATGCGTTTTTCTCAACAAAAAATAATGTTTAGCTTCATCAGTGGCGTGCGTACGGGTACTAAATTTTAAATTTTTAAAGAAAAAATAGTACGCCACTGGTTTTTTTCAAAACATTTTTACTTTTTGAATAGTGCACTTAATTCTAAAGAAAAAAGGTCTCTTAATTTTTTTCTCTACAGGGCGTCGTTCTTGAGTAAAAAAATAAAAACCGTTGTTCTGCAAAAGCAAAATAATGTGACCATTTAAAGAATACAATTGATCCAGTTGCCTTAGAAATATCTCGATTTAATTCAAATTTAGTACGTAATAATAGGCTATCAAGATGCGTTTTTCTCAATAAAAAAATATATATATAAACATTTTTACTTTTTGAATAGTGCACTTAATTCTAAAGAAAAAAGTCTCTTTATTTTTTTTTAAGTGTCATATTTTAAGTATTTCCAAGGCAACTAGATTAATGTATTCTTAAATAAATTACATTCTTTGGCAACACAACGGTTTTTATTTTTTTACTCAAAAACTAAAGATACTTTTTTCTTTTAAATTAAACGAGGAATTCGAAAGAAGAAAAATGTTTTAAAAAAAACCAGTGGCGTACTATTTTTTCTTTAAAAATTTAAAATTTAGTACCCGTACGCACGCCACTGATGAAGCTAAACATTATTTTTTTATTGAGAAAAACGCATCTTAATAGCCTATTATTACGTACTAAATTTGAATTAAATCGAGATATTTCTAAGGCAACTGGATCAATTGTATTCTTTAAATGGTCACATTATTTTGCTTTTGCAGAACAACGGTTTTTATTTTTTTACTCAAGAACGACGCCCTGTAGAGAAAAAAATTAAGAGACCTTTTTTCTTTAGAATTAAGTGGATAATTCAAAAAGTAAAACTTTTTTGAAAAAAACCAGTGGCGTACTATTTTTTTCTAAAAAAATAAAAAAGCTAGTGCCCGTACGCACGCCACTGTCGAAATTAAAAATCATTTTCTTCTTGGAAAATATGCGCCTTAGACATTTATAGTTATGTACCAAATTTAAATAAAATATCCCTAATGATTTCGAAATTATTAATAAATTTCAATTTTTTTTTGAAAACTTTAACAGCCTGTATTTTTATAACGGTGCATTTGTCGACCATAGCTTATACGACAAATTATCATTATTTTTTAATGTAGAATCACCTCCTTAAATATTCGCAAACCCTTAAGGAACACCCTGTATATTATGCACGAGTAACTGCCCAATGGCTGAGATAGAACAATCTCCAGAATATCTATTAATACTGGAATATTTTAAACTACCATACTACTAAATACTTTGTAGGAGCTCCGTTTCTGAGATATTTACAACAATTGTTTTCAAGGCTGATAAAGCGTGGAACAATGGAAGGTATCAGATCCATTTATTTAAATAAGCGGGACATACACATACAGGGTGTTCTTTTTTTTCTCAAATTACCCAAAATCCCACCTTTAAACTCTCGTAAGCTTTTTATTAATATCTGGAAAAGCACTATTTTTTTTTTATAATTCTGTAATTTTATGCTACTTCAACTAATTAATAGATTTGTTAAAATTTATTTACCAAAGGGACATACGAGGTTTTTTATTGAAGAACATTAGTGATTTTGTGAAAGAAAATCAATTTCAAAATTAAAAATTAAAAAAAGTATCGACACTTGAGAACAACATTTTCTTTTAAAAACTTCTCTAGTTGATTACCTTTCTAACGGTATGCTACACATTGATTAAAAAAAACATTGTTAAAAGTTTAACTTTTGTTTGGAGCGTTTTCACTCTCTTTAATTATTTTAGAATATTATTTATTTTTATTTTTTGTTTCTTACTTTTACCCTTTTTTTCTGGGTTGTACTACTTGTGAATTTTACAATTAAATTATACTCAAAATAGGGTTTTTTGGGTCTTTAGTTTATAAGATATATAAAAAAATTATACTTTACAAAATAGGTATTGCTGCTAGTGCCTATTTCATTAATTAATACTTACATACTAAAATTACGCGATTTGTCTTGACCCCTTGATTCCATTCCCGGAATACCTAGTTATTACTTTCTTTTTGACCGATCCTGTAGAAGCATTCCTTTTTTACCTATAAAGGAGCAAAAAAACAGCGATACGAATCGAGGCGTGATTTGGGTCAACCAAGACAAATCAGTATGCTATAAATGTCGACGGAGGATATACGCTTTTCTCGCCGGTGCATATTCACAAATTTTTACGTTAAATACCTACTATTTTATGCGGGCTCGCGAGCCGGGTTTGTGCCTATTACTTAGACAATTTGGATTATCTACGTACCCTTGTACACTCCAAAACCGGTAAGTCAAGACAAATTTGTTTCATTACGTTCTTTTACTTCAAGTTATTAACTAATCCTTAGGGTGGTGATTTAGGATAGTTTGGAGGTCTCAACCAGTAGAGGAGTCAGAAAGATCTGGGATTTTTTACAGTCCGGTCTCTGACTGGTACCATTATCAACGCGGACAAGGACTTTTCATTGTTTAGGTAGGTAAACGATCATAAACATCAAATTGTTTTTCTTACCAATTCCGAACGAGTCTCGCCCTTCTGATGGAATATCCGTATTTTAAAGCAGAAATATTTTTTTTATCAATGTGTAGCATACCGTTAGAAAGGTAATCCACTAAAGAAGTTTTTAAAAGAAAATACAATTTTCAATTGTCGATACTTTTTTTGATTTTTAATTTTCAAATTGATATTCTGTCACAAAATCACTAATGTTTTTCAATAAAAAACCTCGTATGTCCCTTTGGTACATCAATTTTAACAAATCTATTAATTAGTGGAAGAAGCATAAGATTACAGAATTATAAAAAAAAATGACAGACATAAATAAAAAGTTTACAAGGGTTTTTTGGATAATTTGAGAAATTTTTTTCAAAATTCATATCTCTTTAACCATGACTCTTAGGACCCAAGTTCCAAGGTTGAAAGAGTAGCAAATGACCCCAACAATATCCCAAAAAATTTTGACGGTTCCTGTGCCGAACACCCTGTACAAGGTGTCCCAAATTGGGCACTTTTGGGGGGTTTAAGGTACTTCTAGGGAAGACAGAGAAAAACTGACCACGCATTGCGAGGCTCAAATTTCAAGAGAAGACTTATAGTGAAAACCGCATTTTGAAATATCGTCTCGTCTTTGAGCTACGGGGGCTTTTTGAAAAGTCTGCATTTTGAAGGGGGGTCTATAACTTCGTTATTATTGGAAATATTGATTTAGAATAAATTGAAATTTTATAGACTTTGTCACGAGGAATTCAACCGCTAAATTAAATTTTAACTGTCACTTTTAGTTTTTGAGATATGACATAAAGTTGCATTTTTTCTTATGGAATGGCCTATATTTTAATTAATTTTCGAATTCGTGATTGAATTCTTTTCAAAATGATGTATCATATGTCATAGTTTGATTGAGCGGTTTCGGAGATAATTAAAGTTTTTTATTTTTGTCTAGTGTGCGTTGAATGACGTCATGCGCCATGAAAGCCTTGCGGTCAAATCTCAGAGTAATAACATATAAAGAGAAGTAGTAACCCCGGTTTCGGCGGTCATTCATTCATTTGTTGGTAAACAATGTAGCTTTTCCGCTGTTGCCGGCTCCTCTGCCTCTGTAAAATTTTATTAATAATAAGTAAGGTTCAACTTCTTACCTTACCAAAATATATAGTGCTTTGAATTGGTTAGGCTATTCAAACCGTGCGATAATTTGTCATGCGCTTATTAGCCCGCGTCGCGTCGTTTTATGCTGTGTATTTCGTATTACAATCTGCGATAAAAACTCATTTAGACAACATAATTTATGAACGGCCCCTTTTCCCACAATTTTTTCAGGACGTGGCAACAGGTGTATGACATTATATTACGGATTTCGTGTTAGCAGGGCCGGGTTTCGTTTTGAGCTACTTGGACTATATCCACGCGCTACTATTTTCCGAAAACCGTATATTGACGCGACGTTCCATTAAAAAGTTAGCATTTTTTAAACTTTTTAACTGTCAAAAAACTGTCATTAGCATTCACGAATTTTGACTAAAATCTAATCAGCTCGTTGCAGTATCGAGTACTATATTGAAAATTTCATGTAAATCGGTTAAGCGGTTTAGGAGCTATCGCGTTACGGACAGATATAACTACTTTACTACTCTATAGAAGTCCATGAAACTTGGTGGGGTTGTTAACTCTATGAAGTTCTACGACTGTGCAAAGTATGAGATTCGTAGCTCTTTCCGAAGTAGAACTTTTGATAGGTCAAATATGGGCTGAAATGTTTCAAGAAAAGATGGTACGGCAGCGCGAACTTTGCGGGACACTGCCGTGCCCTCAGATAAAGACAATGGAAGTCCAAAGTTTTATTTCTACTCAATCATTGTCTGCGAGTTTTAAACAAAAGATTATTTTTTCACTTATATAATGGCAACAAGTTTAATTAGGTGGGTCCTCAAGTCGTGAACGGTTAGCCCAGATATTCCTAAGCTCTAAGGTCGACACTGACAGTAACATGTGTTTGTATTAAATGCAGTGTTGTCTTGGCCGTCGGGTCGGTATATTGAATTTTTGGTGTTTTTTTTCTGTGTGCTGAGTTTTATTTTTGTAAAAAAGAACTTAGTTGGACGTAAAAATAAACAAGAAGTGCTATGTTTCTGAAAATACTGTGAAAATTCAGCCCAGTGTGGTTTTTTCGAGATGATTCCAATGACGCAGCTATGTTGCCATCGCCGGGGATTCTGCAAATTCTAAGTTTTCAGGAATGACCGCCACGAATAGGGAACATTTACACGGGGCCGCGGTTTACTTCTTCTCTTTATATTATTATTACTCTAAGGGTCAAATCCTACTTCAATGCTCCTATAGTTTTGTTGTCTTATACTATGCAAATCAAGTTGGCCTTGCGTCTTGGCGTTTTGTCATTGTTTTCAATTGTTTAAACAATTTGACATTACGCTTTGATATGAAATTATTTTGCACAAAACCGTTTTAATTTTATTTTGAAATATGTATCATTTTTTTAAAACTTTTTATAACTAGGCTTTGAGGGCCGTTAGCTGAATTATAATTTTTCCAAACCAGCCTTACTATATTTGTGACTGTGTAAAATAATAAAAATACTGGAAAGCCTTTACCTGCCTCAGCAGGAAATCATAGCGCACTAGAAATAAGTGAAAAAGCTGAATATCTCCTAAACCGCTCAATCAAACTATGACATATGATACATCATTTTGAAATGAATTCAATGACGAATTCGAAAATTATTTAAAATATAGGCCATTCCATAAGAAAAAATGCAACTTTATGTCATATCTCAAAAACTAAAAGTGACAGTTAAAATATAATTTAGCGGGTGAATTCCTCGTGACAAAGTCTATAAAACTGCAATTTACTCTAAATCAAAATTTCAACTAATAACGAAGTTATAGACCCCCTTCAAAAATGCAGACTTTTCAAAAAGCCCCCGTAGCTCAAAGACGAGACGATATTTCAAAATGCGGTTTTCACTATGTCTTCTCTTGAAATTTGAGCCTCACAATGCGTGGTCAGTTTTTCTCTGTCTCCCCTAGAAGTACCTTAAACCCCCTATAAGTGCCCAATTTGGGACACCCTGTATAATCAAATTCTACGCTGAGTTATTCGTAGTATCTAGAAGAACACATAAACTGAAGTTTTTTAGAGTCGTGTGAAAGTTTTTTCCAAAAATTGACAAATATTAACCAAAAATTTACTACTACTACTATACGCGACTTTAAGCTAATAAATCATAAAAAAATTTAACCTTCGTCTAAAATACAAATAAAACTTACTTGTCATCATTTCCTTCAACTTTTTCTTTTTCATCAACTTTCTTTTCCTTTTTTTCTTCACCTTTTTTTTTCTTATCATCTACCTTTTTGTCCTTCTCTTCTTTTTTTCTTTTGTCATCTTCTTTGGATTTTTCTGGTGCATCAAAAATAGCTCTGAATATATTAAAACCAAAATCTCTTATCAGCATTTCATTAAACTGCTCTGCAAAAAGTGATACTTCAAAGGAATGTTCTTTGGCATCTTCTGGACGGTAGTCTAACATATGAGAAAGTGACATGACGTGACACACAAACTTGCCAGCTTTGGCGGTTTTAGATGGATGAACAATTATGTGAGGAGAACGTGGTAATGTGTATCGGCGTTCCAAAACATGTTTCTCTTTTTCGTCGAGTTTCTTTTGGGCTTTTACCTAAAAAATAAATTGTAAATTTATCACGTCCTTGCAATGCAACTATAGGTAAATTTAGTGGGAATAAGGACACTGTTGTTCTGGTAAATATACGTTTTAATCCATCGCTAACGTTTCGACAATGGTTTTTGTCTTCATCAGACTAAAAAGGTTACAACTCATTAGTAAGATAATACAAAATACGGCACATTAATACATCACCAATTAAAAATTATTATTCTTTTCCCAATAAATAACATTTAAAATGACCTTATTGACAATATATTATTTTTTTCCTAAATATTTTTTTCCCTTTTAATGTATATGAAACTGATTTTTTTATTTATTTATATAAAGAATAAATTATGGTTTATTTTTCTTCCTTTTTTTTTTATTACTTTCTGAATTTTAGCTCACACATATACTATACTATAGTAGTGTGAGCTATGGTGATCCTAATTTTTTCGAGAAAAAAAAAGTTGCTCCGATTTCAAAATTTTGTATATATCTTTGCGTTTCAGATGATTTTAAAACTTTTTTGTTGCGCCGTCTGTCTGTCTGTCTGTCTGTCTGTAACGACCAACGCGCATAACTCAAAAACCGCTTGGCCGATTTTAATGAAATTTGGTATCTAGGCTGGGTCTTGGGTCGAGATGGTCCCATTTAAAAATAAACAAAATCCACCGAACACAAACCAAATAAAAGGGTGGGGGTAGATTTCAAAAATTAGAGTTTATGTGAAAATATGGCGTGTGTGATATTAAACGAAAGGTAATTGAGTCTGCAGTTAAACAAAATATATTTTAATTTATTTAAAAAAAAAGGGTGGGGGTATATTTTAAAAATTAGAGTTTAAGTGAAAATATGGCGTGTGTGATATCAAACGAAAGGTAATTGAGTCTGGAGTTTAACAAAATACATTTTAGTTTTTGTTTTTTTTAAGGGTGGGGGTAGATTTCAAAAATTTGAGTTTAAGTCAAAACATGGCTTATGTGGTATCAAACAAAAGGTAATTTAGTCTGGAGTTGAATAAAATATATTTCAGTTTTTAGTTATATTAGCTCACACGTACACTATAACTATAGTAGCTAGTGTGAGCTTAGGGGCCCATATATTGGCAGAGTATTTTCATTAGTCACACACGTAACACGTTGTTGTCACACAAGTAACGCACTTTTAAGTTTATAAATAAAATAATAAAATGCATAAAGGGGCATTTAAATATAAATCATATTGTACAAAATATTACCAAGTATTAATTAAAAATAAAAGTTGAATTAACTATTTGGCAGTTCGCAGAAAATTTGTAAAATAACAAAAATACATTATTCTGTTAAGAAATAAATGTCACACACGTAACGAATTTTTATAATAATTATAAGTAAATTAATATTTTTCAATCAGTGATTTTTTGGCGTTAACGTAAGCAAAACTAACAACTTAACCCAGCAAAATTATATTTAATAATTACGATGTGTTTTTGTTGGGTTTAAAAGCAACAATTGTAAAAAAAATAAGTCTGAATGTCACACACGTAACGGTGGAATCACCTCTACTTATTAGTCTAGCCTTAAATTTATAATACAACAACAATAATTAAATTACTAGATACTAACCTCATGTTTTTTGTTGTCCTCTAGCTTTTTGTCCTCTGCACCAGTCATTTTATCATTTTCTTCAAGTTTAACTTCATCCTTGGAACTATCAGGTTTATCTTTCTTCTCGTTTTTAGTCACCTTAACACCTAACGGCGATTTTGTTTCAGTGGTTGGCTCTGTTTTGACATCGGATGCTTCATCCTATTTGGGTAAAGAAGTAGTTATTAAAGCTACATGTAAATATCAAATGTCGACCACACTTCACAAACATTCAACCTTTCAAGCTATGCATCTAACATTCATCCTTAAAAACCACGGTGTATTTGTCAAATCTGCAGTGTTTGTGTCATTCAAACCCAGTCGACGACTACCTCGAAATATCTTAACAGCTAAACTTATTAATAAATTATGTTGTGCCTTTTCATCGGGTACATTCTGGTCATCTTCTTTCGACTGAGGCTGCTCCTGTTCAGGCTGCTGTTCGTTTGCTTTAATGATGCCCTCGTAATGCTCTCTATACACCTGCTGACGAGTTTCCCATTCTGCGTGAGAAGGCATACAACTCCAAACATCAGGCAAGAAGATAACGGTTGTTTCGACACGAGCTGGGATGGTTTTGCCCTTGTGAGTAGATTCGCCTCGATGATAATAGACCTCCAAGAAACGGTACCTAGGTAGGAACATAATACTTTGAAAATGGTGGGCAGTCAGCTCACCAACAATAAAATAATTACTTAAGAATGGAAGGCATCTTAATTATTTATTTACTACTAATTTACTTTGATATGCTTTGGGCAGTACAGCCATTTAGTTGCTATGTGATTACGTGGTTTTAAAACTACATTCAATGGACGAAACTTGTCGATAGATGGCGCAGCTGCGTCTGAGTCAAGACAAGAAGAGAAGAGAACAACTTTCAAGTGCTCGAGCCAGATCGCTAGAGAGCGCCACACCTTTAAGTTTGCTCGTATCTTACGGATGCGACTAATTTATATGTAGGAGTTGGTTTTGGTTCAAATTGGCTTACCTAGGTATTAGAGATGTGCTTAGCAGTTCATTTTAATGAACTAGTTCATGTGAACTAGTTCAGCAAAATGAACTAGTTCACTGAACTAGTTCGTTTGAACTATTAACGGAATGGCTATATGGATTAAGCGTGTTATATATTTATATTTTATATTCATTCTGTAAAAAAAAACCTGTTTATCGTATTTCTGACTTTTATTTAATTGTTTAATTTTTAGTTAAAATATTTGCAGAATCAAAAACAGTTTAAAATTATTTTTATTATAATGCTTTTTTTACTAAAATAGGTATTTTACAGTAGGTATAAATACATAATTAATAATTGGACATTCGTCAAAATTTTATTATTTTGTATTAGGCTAGCAGTTCCTTAATTTTCCGTAATCAAATCAAAATTTGAATGCCACTCAATGTAACGAAACAGGTGATTCGACTAGCCGACTGAACGAACGCCGGTTTTTACTTATTAGTTCAACTCAATAGTTCATTTCTAACAGTTCGTTCGTTCATCGTAGAAAGCACCGCGGTATCGTTCACTCGTTCAGTGTTCTGTGCTCGTTCAGCATTTCATGAACAGGAAGACAGATGCCGCATTCCTAATGTAATAAAACCTATCTTTTTTGCCCTGAAATGTTGCCGTTATTCTTAGTAACTGACTCAAAATGGCCATATTATTTTGTATTAGGTAGCAGTTCCTTAATTTTCCGCAATCAAATCAAAACTTTAAATACCTAGTTCATCGTAGCATAAGCGTGCCACTCAATGTAACAAAACAGGTGATTCGACACTCTAACCGACCGACTGAACGAACTCCGGTTTCTACTTATTAGTTCACCTCAATAGTTCATTTCTAACAGTTCGTTCGTTCATCGTAGAAAGCACCGCGGTATCGTTCACTCGTTCAGTGTTCTGTGCTCGTTCAGCATTTCATGAACAGGAAACCAGATGCCGCGTTCCTAGGTGTACAGAAATAATTGGGTTAAGAGTATTGCGTGTTGCTTGTTTATAGTTCACTTTGAACTAGTTCATTTTAGAAAAGTGAACTAGTTCGTTTTCCTTGTTGAATGAACTAGTTCATTTTTCTAGTTCGTTCACGAACTACCCATCTCTACTAGGTATGCTGTTCTCCACTGATAACGTGAAACACACAGAACCGTACGTCTGGAGATGCTAGCCAGACAAGACGCTAGCCCTACCAAGTCCACTTCCAATCCCTGACTTCGCATGCGTAGATCTACCAATATTATTTACCTCATGTATTAGAATAGATGTACAGGGTGATTTTCACTTGAATGATTCTAACCACATGAAAATAGAAAGTTTCAAAAACCTAACCTAATCAAATCTAACCGAATCGAACCAAAGCAAACTAAACCAATATTTTTTTTCAAAAAAAAACTTTCCTGGCTTCCTACCCGGGATGCTAGAGGATGTGAATCCGAACCGGACCGTACCGAACCGAACCTATCCAAACCTAACCCTACCCAACTAAACCTAATTAGCAGTACGTGTTGTAGTTTAGTTTGGTTAGGTTAGGTTTGGTTCAGTTTAGTTAGGTTCGGTTCGGATTCACATCCTCTAGGATCCCGGGCAGGAAGTCAGGAAAGTTTTTTTTTTTTTTAAATTATTGGTTCAGTTTCCTTCGGTTCGGTTAGATTTGATTAGGTTTTGTTAGGGGTTAGGTTTTTGAAACTTTCTATTTTCATGTGGTTAGAATCATTCAAGTGAAAATCACCCTGTATGCATCTATTCTAAGACATGAGGTAAATAATATTGGTAGATCTGCGCTTGCGAAGCCAGGGATTGAAAGTGGACTTGGTAGCGCTAGCGTCTTGTTTAACTAGGTATGCTGTTCTCCACTGATGACGTGAAACACACTAGGGATGGCCGGAGCAGTAAATTTGCCGGAACAGGTCTGACCTGTTCCGATTTTTATTATGACCTGTTCCTAAACATCTGCTCCTGCTCCAAACTGTTCCGGACTTTTCAAGGGAAATAAATTGCAACTGTTTCGCATTTATTTCACTGCACTGCAGGAACAGGTGTGCTGCATGAAATCTAACTATGCGTGTGCTCTGTTATTGGTGTTACAAGGTATATAAATGAGGTACAGGGTGTTAACCGCTATATCTGGTTGTCGCTTATAACAATTTTATTTTTTTAAATAGAAAAAGAAATGCAATTTTTACAAAACGCTTCACTTTTTGCTGTTTTCCTTATTTCACGTAAATTTTATTGGATTAAAGGTTTTTTATATTCAATTTCAAATATTTTTATTGTTTCCTACTTCCTTGCTTTGAACGAAAGAAAACCCGGCAAGAAACGCCACTGTTGAAGATAATCTGCCGTACGTCACACCGCACCCCGCCAACCCTAGCACCATGCGTGTTGTCTGTCTAGACAGCAATTTCTACGAGTTGCCTCAGTGCGCACTAAGTGTATCTCTGTCGTTTTTCAAAACAATAATTTAGAAAAGGACGAAGATACACCCAGTGTGTGTCTCATAAAGGTTACGTAGCGAGCCTGAGAAAGATGCCGCTAGCTGAAGTGAAGACTCGGAACAGGCGTAAAAGCAGGGAGCAAGTTGTTTCTGTTATGTTCTGGCTCTCTCGAAGTTTCCTTGTCAGTTCTGCTCCGGCGGAACAACTTGTTCCGGAAATTCATACCTGTTCCGACTTGCTCCGGGGACAGACCTGTTCCGAAAAGAACAGGTACTGCCCCGGAGTGCCATCCCTAAAACACACAGAAACGCACGTCTGGAGATGCTACCCAGTGTTGCCACCTCTATCGATTTTTCGGTAGATCTACCGATTTAGCCTTTTACTTTACGATATACCGAATTACCATAGTTTTCTACCGATTTTTTTTTCAATATAAACTTGTTTTTTTTTGATACGCATCGCGATTAAAAAAAAACACCATAAATAAAATATTCTTTTTATGTAAGATCCTTTATAGAATAAAAATTTTATTTCAAGCCATTGTTTTTAAAAGTGTATTTATGGCGCCATCTCTTGGATTTTGCGATATACTCAGCCGGCAGCCGCAAGCGGCATTAAAGATCACGCTATTATAAACCCTGAGGTTTTTTTTATAATATTATCTACCTAATAAGGACCTATTGCAATAAAGCCAGGCACAAATTGTGCCGAGCACTATATTGACAGTTTCACATTATAAGAACAGCTGTCTTTTTTCAAAATAAGGCCATTGTGTATTATAAGAGCCGGAATTAATATTGACGCCACAATCAATGAAAAATAAACGACTGGATTTCTAAATTCGACTTTGGTATGTCAATTTTGAAAGATCAACTGTCAGTTTTTAATGCGAAACTGTCAATATAGTGCCCGGCACAATTTGTGCCTGGCTTTATTGCAATAGGTCCCTAGTATGTACCTAATTTTTTTATTTAATTCTTAATTTTGGTATTTTGTCAGTAAAAACAAATCGGAGAAATACAATTTACCTACTAAATCAATCCAAACTATCGATAGTTCTCCAGCACTACTTGCTGAGATGATTAAAAAATCTACCGAAATCTACCGATTTTTCTCGAAGGTGGCAACACTGCGTGAAACACACCGAAACGTACGTCTGGAGATGCTACCTTGGTAAGTTGGAAAATAACCAAAACCAACTCTTCCTTCTCTTTCTAACGTTCGCGAGTTAAGCACACACACTTTTGTGTGAATTATAAAATTCTTTTTGGTTTTTATTTACTAAAATGGCCCCATGCTATCCGTGCAAAAATAATGCTAAAAAGCAAAATATTTTTTGGTGTAATAATTCTGATATTTTTATGTACAGTATTGCGGGTATTTTTATGCACCGTTTTTTTAGTTTAACCTATTTAAAACTAATAAATGTAAAATCTCTTATAACCAGAATAATTTTACCCAGCCTTTTTAATACAACAGTAAGAATAAATAAAATCTATATATTTGTAGCGGATTCATTTTACAAAACAAATTTATTTGGGTATTGCAACTATTAAGGAATTTTTTTAAATTAAGAAACGACTGCGTTTCCCATAGAAAAAGAAATATCACTAATTTGCCAGTGTTTTATAAGAAAAAATAAATATTTGCCTACCAAAATTTGACTTATCTTATTGACAAAGAACACTAGTGCAACATTTCGATTGTTCAAACAAGTTTCATGGCTAATCGGGCAAAAAGGAGTTTTTTGTTACCCTTATATTTTTCCGTGGGTAGCTTGAAAGCTTAACCTCACGGGGGTCCAAGATCTAATGGACACCTAATAAGTGTTGACAGTTAACCGTTTCGTCCTTATGGGACTCCTCAGAACACTGCTGGTCAAGTGACAAATCTTGCGAAGTTAATCAGACGGTTTTGTCTCTAATTAAATGTAATTAGTGAGCGAACTATAGCAAGAGGCGCCATCTACCGAGATACGAGAGAAACAAAAAACCAAAAGCAGGGAAAACACTGCTATACAATATCGATCAATGAAAAGATCGAATGCAAATAAAAGAAAACAACTATAGTCCGTGACCTACGACAGCTCTTTGTCTTTTCAGGCCGGATCAACGCATTTTGCATTTTTACCCATCATCAAGACAGTGAGCGTCAATCAACGGAATTTTTAAACCAAATAATACTAACAAACGTGAAATTTCATACCCGTGAATTTAAAAATCAAACAAGTTTCATGGCTAATCGGGCAAAAAGGAGTTTTTTGTTTCCCTTATATTTTTCCGTGGGTAGCTTGAAAGCTTAACCTCACGGGGGTCCAAGATCTAATGGACACCTAATAAGTGTTGACAGTTAACCGTTTCGTCCTTAGGGACTCCTCAGAACACTGCTGGTCAAGTGACAAATCTTGCGAAGTTAATCAGACGGTTTTGTCTCTAATTAAATGTAATTAGTGAGCGAACTATAGCAAGAGGCGCCATCTACCGAGATACGAGAGAAACAAAAAACCAAAAGCAGGGAAAACACTGCTATACAATATCGATCAATGAAAAGATCGAATGCAAATAAAAGAAAACAACTATAGTCCGTGACCTACGACAGCTCTTTGTCTTTTCAGGCCGGATCAACGCATTTTGCATTTTTACCCATCATCAAGACAGTGAGCGTCAATCAACGGAATTTTTAAACCAAATAATACTAACAAACGTGAAATTTCATACCCGTGAATTTAAAAATCAAACAAGTTTCATGGCTAATCGGGCAAAAAGGAGTTTTTGTTTCCCTTATATTTTTCCGTGGGTAGCTTGAAAGCTTAACCTCACGGGGGTCCAAGATCTAATGGACACCTAATAAGTGTTGACAGTTAACCGTTTCGTCCTTATGGGACTCCTCAGAACACTGCTGGTCAAGTGACAAATCTTGCGAAGTTAATCAGACGGTTTTGTCTCTAATTAAATATAATTAGTGAGCGAACTATAGCAAGAGGCGCCATCTACCGAGATACGAGAGAAACAAAAAACCAAAAGCAGGGAAAAACACTGTTATACAATATCGATCAATGAAAAGATCGAATGCAAATAAAAGAAAACAACTATAGTCCGTGACCTACGACAGCTCTTTGTCTTTTCAGGCCGGATCAACGCATTTTGCATTTTTACCCGTCATCAAGACAGTGAGCGTCAATCAACGGAATTTTTAAGCCAAATAATACTAACAAACGTGAAATTTCATACCCGTGAATTTAAAAATCAAACAAGTTTCATGGCTAATCGGGCAAAAAGGAGTTTTTTGTTTCCCTTATATTTTTCCGTGGGTAGCTTGAATTGTTCTTCTACAATCGTTTTAAAACTTTTTTAAATATCTAATTTTCAAATTATTTTTTTACCAATACTATTTACCGGGTGGACCAAAAAAAACCCGTCATTTTTTTTTGCCTTTATAACTTTTGAATTACACCATTGATTTTAATGAAACAAACAGCACTTGGCAGATAATTAATCGGAGTTTTCACTAAATGTATTTTTTTGTCCGTTATCTCAAAATCCAAGATGACGGACTAAATTAAATTGTACCCTTCAAAGATGCTTGTTTATTCTTGTGTTGCAAACATGTTTTAATTATTTTTTAAAATCAGTAAAAAAGCTGCATTCGTGTCACGCACAACAAGGTATGAATCGGGAAAATCGGTTTGGTGGTTCTAAAAAAATATATATATAAGTTCTCCAATACAAATTTCAAAATGAAAGGTTCTTACTAGTTTGGAAATATTTTTTTAAACTTTGCTATTCCAGCCAAGCCTAAGAGTCATTTACAGCCGTAATAGCCAAGTTTAGAAAAATATTTCCAAACTAGTAAGAACCTTTTATTTTGAAATTTGTATTGGAGAACTTGACTTTACTTTTATCTCAATTCTTTTTACGGAATGCAATTTTCGCGTTGGCTTTTTTTACATGAAATGTTTTTGTTATGATTTCACTTCTTTTTTAAATGAATTGGATAATACTTAATTTTTAAAGTGGTAAAATGTGCGGAATATTGTTTAAAAGTTTTGCAATGCCTTACTTAAATTTTTGAGGTATTTAAATTTTTTTCCATGGTTTTATCGTAGTTCCTATTAGCCTTCCAAAGCTCATCTCTCTAGCGTTTCTGAAAGTGCACAATATTACTTTTACATAACTTTACATGTATAGGGGAGGGAAATAAATTAAAATTGTCGTGTTTTTAAATTTTGTCCTATAGTTTTATTATAGTTCCTATCAGTCTTCCAATGCTCAGCTCTCTAGCGTTTCTGGAAGTGAGTAATGTTACTTTTACATAACTTTACATTTATAGGGGAGGAGAGTAAATTAAAATATTTGACTTTTTAAATTTTTTCCCATGGTTTTATCATAATTTCTATCGGCATTCCAAGGCTCAGCTCTCTAGCGTTTCTGGAAGTGGGCAATGTTTGTTTTATATAAATTTACATTTATAGGAGAGGGAAGTAAATTAAAATGTTAGTGTTTTTACATTTTTTCATATAGTTTTACCATATTGTCTTTCAGTCTTAAAAAGTTCAGCTCTCTAGCGTTTCTGGAAGTGGACAGTGTTACTTTTACATAACTTTACATTAATAGGGGAAGGAAGTAAATTAGAATTTTGGGGTGTTTTAATTTTTTTCTATAACTTTATCATAGTTACTATCGGTCTTCCTAAGCTTAGCTCTCTAGTATGTCTGGAAGTAGGCAATGTTACTTTTACTTAACTTTACATTTATAGGGGAGGGAAGTAAATTAGAATTTTGAGGTGTTTTAATTTTTTCCTATAGTTTTATCATAGTTCCTATCAGTCTGCCAAAGCTCAACTCTCTAGAATTTCTGGAAGTGGGCGATGCTAATTTTACATAACTTTAAATGTATAGGGGAGGGGAGTAAATTAAAATTTTTGGGTTTTTTGATTTTTTCCAGGGGTTTGGTCACAATTTCTATCAGTCTGCCAAATTTCAGCTTTGTAGCATGTCTGGAAGTACAGTAGAATATTGATGATCTATACATGAGTGAGTGAGTGAGTGAGTGGCAATTTCGACGATTTTAAAAATTTCGTAACTACTTTACTACTTTATGGAATTTTATGAAACTTGGAGGGGTTGTTAACTCCAAGGAGATCTACGACTGTGCAAAGTTTGAGATTCGTAGCTCATTCCGAAGTAGAGTTTTAGGTAGGTCAAATATCGGCTGAAATGTTTCAAGAAAAGATGGTTACGGCGCGCGAACTTGGCGAGGCACTGCCGTGCCCTCAGATAAGAACAACCGAAACATCCCACGACTGTTGTTTGTCAAAAAGAAAAAATTTTCAAATTTTTTTGGTCAAATATTTATTTTTCTTATAAACCACTGACAAATTAGTGTTTTTAATTAAAAAATGTCCTTAATAGTGGCGTAATTCTCAGATAAAGTTTTTTTTGTAAAACAGTAAAAATATGATACCCTTATCTGGCTCGTTATATGTTTAAACTTACCACTGCGTGCAACTGGACAAGTCAATCCCAGTTAATCCTTTGCAAGTTCTTATAGCTGTTTTTATTAAAACCATTGGATTTTTATCGGGATCTGGCCCATCCAAAGACGGACTCCATGGACCGCCAATAGCCATGGACTCATTTTTTCCCTTTAGACCAACCAAGAAATTAATCATTTTTGAAGGATGTAAAAGATCTTTATCTTCGCTGTCACGGTCCTTTTTGTCACGATCTTCCGCCAGTGGGCAAGTTTTGCGGTACAGTTCTTCAATTCCCGGTAAACTTATTAACATCACCTTAAAAAAAAGTTTTAGTTAGTTACTAGATACAAACAGGTTGAAAATTCCTGAAAACTTAATGTTGACTGATCCTTCTTTTGATAGACGGAGAATTGGTAATTATCGTTTCTGTAACAAAACAGGATTTGAGCATAAATGGTATTTTTGCCATTTATAAATTTTTAAAGATTTTTAATTAAATATTGTTTTGACATCAACAAGCATTAATTATATGCAAGACTAGGTTAAGATTAAGTAAAATTTATGGCAACTCGGCGACTTGTTTTTGGGCATATTTTCAGGTTCGCTGTATTTTAATAAAAGTTGTATTCGGCTAATATGTCCTTTGAGCCACTAACATCAAAATAATTCATATTGTGTAACTGGAAACAAATTTGGTAAACTATTTTCAACTTTTAAGAAACACACTGTAAGATTTAAACTTTACCGAATTTCTGAATCCACGCATCTTTGAATTGCGGTGGTATTTTCTCTCTTTGTCTTTCTAGCCAATGCGAGAGAGCTTAAGATTCAGACCACGGCAACCAAGAGTGTCTGTAGAGAAGAGTGGTGGAAGAAATCCGTTAAAGAAAGCTTAGATTTAGCCCAATCAGCTAGCGGCAAACTGAGAATGTCTAGAGAGCGGGGTATTGAAACTTTCGAAAGTCGGATTTTACTTGACTTTTTAGTCGCGCTTTGCCTAGTACGCTACGCTTTCATTCACACTTCTTAAGGGGGGGTTGTATTTCAACTGGGGAAATTTATCAAGTATTTTAACTTTGTATAAGCTATTATCTTTATTATTCATAATTATTTTAGTCTTTTCTTTTGGAGTTTATTGATTTTAAAGTCATTAATTATTACTGTTTCCAGTGTTTTGAAATAATGTGTTTAACTGTTTTATGGTTTTTTTAACAACAAAATACAAACCATTCGTTGCCCTAAAATCGGCATTTTTAATTAATAACATATCCCAAACCTAAACAGTTATATTAAGTAAATTAAACAGTTGATTGAATAGTTTCACTCATTCAATCAACGTTTAAGATGTTGATAAATATATATATTTACAGCAAATATATAAAAGGTTTATAAAACCTAAAAGTTTAAGAAGTGTAAATATTTGAATACAAAAGTTTAATAGTAGTAAAAAGTCGATATTCAACTAATAAATATAAGAAGTGAAAGTGTGAAGCTACAAGAAGAAAATTGAAAAGGTATGTATGATTATCCTATTAGTTATACATTTGAGAAAAACGTTTATAGCATACTTTTCCTCCAAGAACCGCCAAATTCCCTTTTGAGATCGTGTAAATTTAATAACATATAGTAACATTTAATCTTTTTATAATTTATATAAGTTGTAGCCTAAGTTGGTAGCTTACAACATTTAAGCCTTGGCCACTTGAGGTGACAGTACCACTGTCACATGCCAGGCCCCTGTTACATTTCTTTAAACTTTTGTGTGTGAGACTCAATCTCAGCTCATTTGAAGTAAATGAAGATTAACCATATATTAGATTTAAATATTTGTCCACTGAGAGCAACTATCCTATCTATCTATCTATATATATATATATATATATATATATATATATATATATATATATATATATATATATATATATATATATATATCTCGATAAAGTGAGACTAAAGCACGATACCTCAGGTCACCTGAGAAATTATTTGTTTTTATTAATCATGTCAACGATACTATTTTTAGGTTAGTATAAAAGGTAAGGGACTGGTGTTTATATTAATGCCGAGAGAGGCCGCTAAAGTCACTTCAGTTTTGAGTTTTGGCATTTAAACTTTTATTTATTTCTTACAAACACTAACCTATAGATCAACTTTTGGGGTCTTTTTTATTTCTTTGTGAGGCAAGCAATAAAAATATAAGAATTGTTTTGACATATATCCAATAACAAAAAAGTTGACTTTTTTTTGAAGTTTTTGAAAAATTTCAACTTTTGATTCTATTTTTCTTGATAACCATTACATCTACAACGGTAATATTTTTAGGTTAGTATAAGAGACTCCGTAGCTTCGTCGTGGCACAGTATCAACCAAATGTTTTTTTTGACATTTTTGGTGAAAATTTTCCTGACCAAAGGGGTACCCAAAAAGTGCAGTTTTTTAATTTTTTTAAATTGTTAACTTTGTAAAAATATTTATTATAATACATTAAATTAAACTTCACGGGGCCCTCTATATAGCGATATAAAAGGTAAAGGACTGGTGTTTATATTAATGCCGAGAGAGGCCGCTAAAGTCACTTCAGTTTTGAGTTTTGGCATTTAAACTTTTATTTATTTCTTACAAACACTAACCTATAGACCAACTTTTGGGGTCTTTTTTATTTCTTTGTGAGGCAAGCAATAAAAATATAAGAATTGTTTTGACGTATATCCAATAACAAAAAAATTGACTTTTTTTAAAAGTTTTTAAAAATTTTTAACTTTTGATTCTATTTTTCTCGATAACCATTACATCTACAACGGTAATATTTTTAGGTTAGTATAAGGGACTCCGTAGCTTCGTCGTGGCACAGTATCAACCAAATGTTTTTTTTACATTTTTGGTGAAAATTTTCCTGACCAAAGGGGTACCCAAAAAGTGCAGTTTTTTAATTTTTTTAAATTGTTAACTTTGTAAAAATATATATTATAATACATTAAAATAAACTTCTCGGGGCCCTCTATATAGCGATATAAAAGGTAAGGGACTGGTGTTTATATTAATGCCGAGAGAGGCCGCTAAAGTCACTTCAGTTTTGAGTTTTGGCATTTAAACTTTTATTTATTTCTTACAAACACTAACCTATAGACCAACTTTTGGGGTCTTTTTTATTTCTTTGTGAGGCAAGCAATAAAAATATAAGAATTGTTTTGACGTATATCCAATAACAAAAAAATTGACTTTTTTTAAAAGTTTTTAAAAATTTTTAACTTTTGATTCTATTTTTCTCGATAACCATTACATCTACAACGGTAATATTTTTAGGTTAGTATAAGGGACTCCGTAGCTTCGTCGTGGCACAGTATCAACCAAATGTTTTTTTTACATTTTTGGTGAAAATTTTCCTGACCAAAGGGGTACCCAAAAAGTGCAGTTTTTTAATTTTTTTAAATTGTTAACTTTGTAAAAATATTTTTTATAATACATTAAAATAAACTTCTCGGGGCCCTCTATATAGCGATATAAAAGGTAAGGGACTGGTGTTTATATTAATGCCGAGAGAGGCCGCTAAAGTCACTTCAGTTTTGAGTTTTGGCATTTAAACTTTTATTTATTTCTTACAAACACTAACCTATAGACCAACTTTTGGGGTCTTTTTTATTTCTTTGTGAGGCAAGCAATAAAAATATAAGAATTGTTTTGAGTTATATCCAATAACAAAAAAGTTGACTTTTTTTTTGAAGTTTTTGAAAATTTTCAACTTTTGATTCTATTTTTCTCGATAACCATTACACCTACAACGGTAATATTTTTAGGTTAGTATAAGGGACTCTGTAGCTTCGTCGTGGCACAGTATCAACCAAATGTTTTTTTTTGACATTTTTGGTGAAAATTTTCCTGACCAAAGGAGTACCCAAAAAGTGCAGTTTTTTAATTTTTTTAAATTGTTAACTTTGTAAAAATATTTTTTATAATACATTAAAATAAACTTCTCGGGGCCCTCTATATGGCGTTATAAAAGGTAAGGGACTGGTGTTTATATTAATGCCGAGAGAGGCCGCTAAAATCACTTCAGTTTTGAGTTTTGGCATTTAAACTGGTATTTATTTCTTACAAACACTAACCTATAGACCAACTTTTGGGGTCTTTTTTATTTCTTTGTGAGGCAAGCAATAAAAATATAAGAATTGTTTTGACATATATCCAATAACAAAAAAATTGACTTTTTTTTAAAGTTTTTGAAAATTTTCAACTTTTGATTCTATTTTTCTCGATAACCATTACATCTACAACGGTAATATTTTTAGGTTAGTATAAGGGACTCTGTAGCTTCGTCGTGGCACAGTATCAACCAAATGTTTTTTTTTGACATTTTTGGTGAAAATTTTCCGAACCAAAGGGGTACCCAAAAAGTGCAGTTTTTTAATTTTTTTAAATTGTTAACTTTGAAAATATATATATTATAATACATTAAATTAAACTTCTCGGGGCCCTCTATATAGTGATATAAAAGGTAAGGGACTGGTGTTTATATTAATGTCGAGAGAGGCCGCTAAAGTCACTTCAGTTTTGAGTTTTGGCATTTAAACTTTTATTTATTTCTTACAAACACTAACCTATAGATCAACTTTTGGGGTCTTTTTTAATCCTTTGTGAGGCAAGCAATAAAAATATAAGAATTGTTTTGACATATATCCAATAACAAAAAAGTTGACTTTTTTTTGAAGTTTTTGAAAATTTTCAACTTTTGATTCTATTTTTCTCGATAACCATTACATCTACAACGGTAATATTTTTAGGTTAGTATAAGGGACTCCGTAGCTTCGTCGTGGCACAGTATCAACCAAATGTTTTTTTTGACATTTTTGGTGAAAATTTTCCGACCAAAGGGGTACCCAAAAAGTGCAGTTTTTTAATTTTTTTAAATTGTTAACTTTGTAAAAATATATATTATAATACATTAAATTAAACTTCTCGGGGCCCTCTATATAGCGATATAAAAGGTAAGGGACTGGTGTTTATATTAATGCCGAGAGAGGCCGCTAAAGTCACTTCAGTTTTGAGTTTTGACATTTAAACTTTTATTTATTTCTTACAAACACTAACCTATAGATCAACTTTTGGGGTCTTTTTTAATTCTTTGTGAGGCAAGTAATAAAAATATAAGAATTGTTTTGACATATATCCAATAACAAAAAAGTTGACTTTTTTTTTGAAGTTTTTGAAAATTTTCAACTTTTGATTATATTTTTCACGATAACCATTACATCTACAACGGTAATATTTTTAGGTTAGTATAAGAGGCTCCGTAGCTTCGTCGTGGCACAGTATCAACCAAATGTTTTTTTTTACATTTTTGGTGAAAATTTTCCTGGCCAAAGGGGTACCCAAAAAGTGCAGTTTTTTAATTTTTTTAAATTGTTAACTGTAAAAATATATATTATAATACATTAAATTAAACTTCTCGGGGCCCTCTATATAGCGATATAAAAGGTAAGGGACTGGTGTTTATATTAATGCCGAGAGAGGCCGCTGAAGTCACTTCAGTTTTGAGTTTTGGCATTTAAACTTTTATTTATTTCTTACAAACACTAACCTATAGATCAACTTTTGGGGTCTTTTTTAATTCTTTGTGAGGCAAGCAATAAAAATATAAGAATTGTTTTGACATATATCCAATAACAAAAAAGTTGACTTTTTTTTGAAGTTTTTGAAAATTTTCAACTTTTGATTCTATTTTTCTCGATAACCATTACATCTACAACGGTAATATTTTTAGGTTAGTATAAGAGACTCCGTAGCTTCGTCGTGGCATAGTATCAACCAAATGTTTTTTTTGACATTTTTGGTGAAAATTTTCCTGACCAAAGGGGTACCCAAAAAGTGCAGTTTTTTAATTTTTTTAAATTGTTAACTGTAAAAATATATATTATAATACATTAAATTAAACTTCTCGGGGCCCTCTATATAGCAAAATAAAAGGTAAGGGACTGGTGTTTATATTAATGCCGAGAGAGGCCGCTAAAGTCACTTCAGTTTTGAGTTTTGACATTTAAACTTTTATTTATTTCTTACAAACACTAACCTATAGACCAACTTTTGGGGTCTTTTTTATTTCTTTGAGAGGCAAGCAATAAAAATATAAGAATTGTTTTGACGTATATCCAATAACAAAAAAAATTGACTTTTTTTTTGAAGTTTTTGAAAATTTTCAACTTTTGATTCTATTTTTCTCGATAACCATTACATCTACAACGGTAATATTTTTAGGTTAGTATAAGGGACTCCGTAGCTTCGTCGTGGCACAGTATCAACCAAATGTTTTTTTTGATATTTTTGGTGACAATTTTTCTGACCAAAGGGGTACCCAAAAAGTGCAGTTTTTTAATTTTTTTAAATTGTTAACTTTGTAAAAATATATATTATAATACATTAAATTAAACTTCTCGGGGCCCTCTATATAGCGATATAAAAGGTAAGGGACTGGTGTTTATATTAATGCCGAGAGAGGCCGCTAAAGTCACTTCAGTTTTGAGTTTTGACATTTAAACTTTTATTTATTTCTTACAAACACTAACCTATAGATCAACTTTTGGGGTCTTTTTTAATCCTTTGTGAGGCAAGCAATAAAAATATAAGAATTGTTTTGACATATATCCAATAACAAAAAAATTGACTTTTTTTTAAAGTTTTTGAAAATTTTCAACTTTTGATTCTATTTTTCTCGATAACCATTACATCTACAACGGTAATATTTTTAGGTTAGTATAAGGGACTCCGTAGCTTCGTCGTGGCACAGTATCAACCAAATGTTTTTTTTGACATTTTTGGTGAAAATTTTCCTGGCCAAAGGGGTACCCAAAAAGTGCAGTTTTTAATTTTTTTAAATTGTTAACTTTGTAAAAATATATATTATAATACATTAAATTAAACTTCTCGGGGCCCTCTATATAGCGATATAAAAGGTAAGGGACTGGTGTTTATATTAATGCCGCTAAAGTCACTTCAGTTTTAAGTTTTGACATTTAAACTTTTATTTATTTCTTACAAACACTAACCTATAGATCAACTTTTGGGGTCTTTTTTAATTCTTTGTGAGGCAAGTAATAAAAATATAAGAATTGTTTTGACATATATCCAATAACAAAAAAGTTGACTTTTTTTTTGAAGTTTTTGAAAATTTTCAACTTTTGATTATATTTTTCACGATAACCATTCCATCTACAACGGTAATATTTTTAGGTTAGTATAAGAGGCTCCGTAGCTTCGTCGTAGCACAGTATCAACCAAATGTTTTTTTTTACATTTTTGGTGAAAATTTTCCTGGCCAAAGGGGTACCCAAAAAGTGCAGTTTTTAATTTTTTTAAATTGTTAACTTTGTAAAAATATATATTATAATACATTAAATTAAACTTCTCGGGGCCCTCTATATAGCGATATAAAAGGTAAGGGACTGGTGTTTATATTAATGCCGAGAGAGGCCGCTGAAGTCACTTCAGTTTTGAGTTTTGGCATTTAAACTTTTATTTATTTCTTACAAACACTAACCTATAGATCAACTTTTGGGGTCTTTTTTAATTCTTTGTGAGGCAAGCAATAAAAATATGAGAATTGTTTTGACATATATCCAATAACAAAAAAGTTGACTTTTTTTTTGAAGTTTTTGAAAATTTTCAACTTTTGATTCTATTTTTCTCGATAACCATTACATCTACAACGGTAATATTTTTAGGTTAGTATAAGGGACTCCGTAGCTTCGTCGTGGCACAGTATCAACCAAATCAGCCCACGAGAAAGACCGCCCGGGCGCGGAAATATCACGTGACCGTAGGAGTCTCACAAAAAAACGCCTCACGGCCCGCTGTCATTATCAAACATGTGTGTGTTCAGTTTTAGTATGTTTGTTTACGTCGATTTTTTTTAAATTCGGGCACGAATTTTATGTGAATTTTATCAAAGTTATTAAAATAACGCAGAACACGAAAAAGACTGTAGTGGGCTGCGTTTAAATAATTAATGGCTAATGAGTAAATTATAAAGAAAATACCTATAAGATAAACAATGCCGCGAACGTGTAATTAGTGTTGTTCCTTGTCGGTCCAACTATAAAACTGAAACCTAATATGTTGCAAACGGGAAAGAAGTGGTAAAAGATAAGATCTTGGATAAGATTGATCAAGTAATAGACATCCTTAGTGACATTTTCGATAGTGAGAGTGAAAAAGTTGTCATTTCTTATTGAACAATTAGGTCTCTTGAAAAGGTAACCTGAGAATCGAATATATGGTGGATACGCTTTAATGTTGGCTTCATCTTTGTTTATCCAGTCATCCAGTGCATACACGTCAATTTACAATTCTAAGGTAATATGTCTTCCGCACCCTCGCAATATTAAAAAACTGATTTGTAAAATATTGTTAACAGATAGTAATCTCTCTGGTAGTGTGAAATATTTAAAAAGTAAGATACAGCTTTTAAAAGAACATGAGTTGGTAGTTGACTTACACTTTAATGAAATATATATTAAACTTTGTGCTGGGTAATTTTTCAAAAAATTATTGACGACCACTACATTCAGTTCATTGAATGTGAAAACCATCTCACTTATTCACAAAATCACTTGTTTCTTTTTAATAAATTATTGTAAAATGTTTTAAATTGAAAATTTTTCTTCAGTTAACTCTAGCGAGTGTTTTTGTGGAGAAAAACTATTGTCAAAGCTTGAAAAAATTAGTTTAAGGGCATGTAAAGTTTTTTAAAATAATTTTATTAAAAAGCACAATGATTTAGTGTCTGCTAATAAATCTTTGAGTAAGAACTCAGACAAAGATGATGATATGATATGTCCAATTTTGAAAGACTTGTATAGATTCGAAGTTACTAACGATATTATGTACCTAATATATGTACCTGAAGATATTAGAGTGCAAATTTTGTATAATTTTTTATTTTATAGATTCAGTTCCTGTCTATAAAAGAACAAAAATTTTTTGTTAATTTATTTAAATTGTGTAAAAACATATAATATATTAAGCAATACAATAAGAATCCTGGGACTCCTAAGATCACGTGACCGCCGACTTGCTTATAACGCGCCATGGCCGGTCTTTATCGTTGGCTGCGTTAACAACGTCCGGTTTGACATAGACGCGGATTTACCCCATACGCCCAATGCATAAACGATTCACGGCTTAAACTTTCACAAAATCTAAGGCAACATTTAGTTGGAAATCATATAAATATTTTTAGACTAGTACACTTACTTTGGCACAAAATGTATAATCTACATCTTCGGGATCCAAAATGGCATCATTTCCGTGCACGGAATCTACTTCTTTATGCATAATATGAAAACTGCCCGGCTTGTTTAAAGAAAGTGGTTTTTCTGCTGGAAACGAACTTGACCAGCGCATTTGCGTCGTGAAGAAATCGGATGGTATGTATAAGTTTAGGTAGCGTCTTTTTAGCTCAAATACATCGGCACGTTGTCTAAAAAATAATAAAAATTACCAAATCAAACAAGTTTCGTGGCTAATCGGGCAAAAAGGAGTTTTTGTTTCCCTCAAGGGATGGCACTCCGGAGCAGTACCTGTTCTTTTCGGAACAGGTCTGTGCCCGGAGCAAGTCGGAACAGGTATGAATTTCCGGAACAAGTTGTTCCGCCGGAGCAGAAGTGACAAGGAAACTTCGAGAGAGCCAGAACATAACAGAAACAACTTGCTCCCTGCTTTTACGCCTGTTCCGAGTCTTCACTTCAGCTAGCTGCATCTTTCTCAGGCTCGCTACGTAACCTTTATGAGACACACACTGGGTGTATCTTCGTCCTTTTCTAAATTATTGTTTTGAAAAACGACAGAGATACACTTAGTGCGCACTGGGGCAACTCGTAGAAATTGCTGATAGATAGACAACACGCATGGTGCTAGGGTTGGCGGGGTGCGGTGTGACGTACGGCAGATTATCTTTAACAGTGGCGTTTCTTGCCGGGTTTTCTTTCGTTCACAGCAAGGAAGTAGGAAACAATAAAAATATTTGAAATTGAATATAAAAAACCTTTAATCCAATAAAATTTACGTGAAATAAGGAAAACAGCAAAAAGTGAAGCGTTTTGTAAAAATTGCATTTCTTTTTCTATTTAAAAAAATAAAATTGTTATAAGCGACAACCAGATATAGCGGTTAACACCCTGTACCTCATTTATATACCTTGTAACACCAATAACAGAGCACACGCATAGTTAGATTTCATGCAGCACATCTGTTCCTGCAGTGCAGGAACAAATTGTTCCTTTCATAAAATGCGGAACAGTTGCAATTTATTTCCCTTGAAAAGTCCGGAACAGTTTGGAGCAGGAGCAGATGTTTCGGAACAGGTCATAATAAAAATCGGAACAGGTCAGACCTGTTCCGGCAAATTTACTGCTCCGGCCATCCCTATTTCCCTCATATTTTTCCGTGGGTAGCCTGAAAGCTTAACCTCACGGGGGTCCAAGATCTAATGGACACCTAATAAGTGTTGACAGTAAACTGTTTCGTCCTTATGGGACTCCTCAGAACACTGCTGGTCAATGTGACAAATCTTGCGAAGTTAATTAGACAGTTTTGTCTCTAATCAAATGTAAATAGTGAGAAAACTATCGCAAGAAGCGCCATCTACCGAGATACGAGAGAAACAAAACACAAAAGCAGGCGAAACACTGCTATACAATATCGATCAATGAAAAGATCGAATGCAAATAAAAGAAAACAACTATAGTCCGTGACCTACGACAGCTCTGTATCTTTCAGGCCGGATCAACGCATATTGCATTTTTACCCGTCATCAAGACAGTGAGCGTCAATCAACGGAATTTTTAAGCCAAATAATACTAACAAACGTGGAATTTCGTACCCGTGAATTTAAAAATCAAACAAGTTTCGTGACTAATCGGGCAAAAAGGAGTTTTTGTTTCCCTCATATTTTTCCATTGATCGATATTGTATGGCAGTGTTTCGCCTGCTTTTGTTTTTTGTTTCTCTCGTATCTCGGTAGATGGCGCTTCTTGCGATAGTTTTCTCACTAATTACATTTAATTAGAGACAAAACCGTCTGATTAACTAAGCAAGTTTTGTCACATTGACCAGCAGTGTTCTGAGGAGTCCCATAACGACGAAACAGTTAACTGTCAACACTTATTAGGTGTCCATTAGATCTTGGACCCCCGTGAGGTTAAGCTTTCAGGCTACCCACGGAAAAATATGAGAAAAACAAAAACTCCTTTTTGCCCGATTAGCCACGAAACTTGTTTGATTTTTAAATTCACGGGTACGAAATTCCACGTTTGTTAATAAAAATTACTTAAATCTAATTTTATCAGTTCTAAACTCAACATTTGGCTCTTCATTTTGAGCCTACACATCAGCAACATTTCCATTTTCTTAAAGAGATAAGGTTAGTTTATACTATTCTTATTTTTTGACATAGCACTGTTTACTTAAGGGCCGTCCATAAATTATGTAACATCTTTTTGCCAATTTCTGACCTTGATTTTTTGCATATGGTTTTGACTGAGAATGACCCTACTGTATCAAAAGCATTTCTCAAAAAAAAAATCCCTTACTATCCCTGACCAACTTATGGAAATATCCCTGACCAGTGACGGCTATAACAGGGAGGGAAACTCTTTATACATTTACGTTTGTGTTGCAACAACATAATACCAGATTGCGACAGCGGTTTTTAAGCAAATTACAATAAGACCATATTTTCGTTTATATCGTATTTGACACGCAGCCAACGATAAAGACCGGTCCGGGCGCGGAAATATCACGTGACCGTAGGAGTCCCACAAAAAAACGCCTCACGGCCCGCTGTCATTATAAAACATGTGTGTGTTCAGTTTTGGTATGTTTGCTACGTCGATTTTTTTTTAATTCGGGCACGAATTTTATGTGAATTTTATCAAAGTTATTAAAATAACGCAGAACACGAAAAAGACTGTAGTGGGCTGCGTTAAAATAATTAATGGCTAATGAGTAAATTATAAAGAAAATACCTATAAGATAAACAATGCCGCGAACGTGTAATTAGTGTTGTTCCTTGTCGGTCCAACTATAAAACTGAAACCTAATATGTTGCAAACGGGAAGGAAGTGGTGAAAGATAAGATCTTGGATAAGATTGATCAAGTAATAGACATCCTTAGTGACATTTTCGATAGTAAGAGTGAAAAATGTGTTGAGTTGTCATTTCTTATTGAACAATTAGGTCTCTTGAAAAGGTAACTTGAGAATCGAAGATATGGTGGATACGCTTTAATGTTGGCTTCATCTTTGTTTATCCAGTCATCCAGTGCATACACGTCAATTTACAATTCTAAGGTAATATGTCTTCCGCACCCTCGCAATATTAAAAAACTGATTTGTAAAATATTGTTAACAGATAGTAATCTCTCTGGTAGTGTGAAATATTTAAAAAGTAAGATACAGCTTTTAAAAGAACATGAGTTGGTAGTTAACTTACACTTTATTGAAATAGATATTAAACTTTGTGCTGGGTAATTTTTCAAAAAATTATTGACGACCACTACATTCAGTTCATTGAATGGGAAAACCATCTCACTTATTTACAAAATCACTTGTTTCTTTTTAATAAATTATTGTGAAATATTTTATATTGAAAATTTTTCTTCAGATAACTCTAGTGAGTGTTTTTGTGGAGAAAAACTATTGTAAAAGCTTGAAAAAATTAGTTTAAGGGCATGTAAAGTTTTTTTAAATAATTTTATTAAAAAGCACAATGATTTAGTGTCTGCTAATAAACCTTTGAATAAGAACTCAGACAAAGATGATGACACTCAAAAAAAAATTAAAAAACTAAAAGCTTAGGTTTGATATGTCCAATTTTGAAAAACTTGTATAGATTTGAAGTTACTAACGATATTATGTACCTAATATATGTACCTGAAGATATTAGCGTGCAAATTTTGTATAATTTTTTATTTTATAGATTCAGTTCTTTTATCCATAATAAACACATATATCAGCAAAATATTTTTTTCAATTTTTGCCTATAAAAGAACAAAAATTTTTTGTTAATTTATTTAAATTGTGTAACAACATATAATATATTAAGCAATACAATAAGAATCCTGGGACTCCTAAGATCACGTGACCGCCGACTTGCTTATAACGCGCCATGGCCGGTCTTTATCGTTGGCTGCGTATTTGACATAACTTAGTACTTACAAATCAAGTGATATTTTCGGAATCTGCACGAAATATCTAGGAGCAGGTCTAAATCTCCTCTTGGGCGATCTCGATCTTCTTCTAACAGGGGACACAGCCTTTCTGTCCTCTGTGTCTCTTTCTCTGACACGTTCTTCACGCCTTCTTTTTCTTTCAACCTCATCCTCGGCTCTACCCCTGTCTCGGGAGTGTTCACGTTCACGACCACGGCCACCTGCAGATGCTTTAGATCTGTCTCTTCGGCCGTAACGATCATTACCGTTTTCCGCTATTTGATCTCTGTAGCTACTGTCACCTGCAAAAATAAAGAAAAAATATAATACACCACTACAAGAAAAGAGGAATAATATTGGCTGGCATTTAGACAAAAAAAAGTCAAAGAATTGAGAAGGCGAAGAAGAGCTTGCTTTTTAAGCAAAACACAACTAAAAACCACAAAAACAAACAAAAAAATTGTCGCCCCAGGCACGTACAGCCATCCAGACCTGGTTCTGCCGGATGTTGACGTAACTTTATTTATATTAAAAATTATTTCAATCAATTTGTGCAAACTGTGTGACGTTACGAAAAATTTTGGGGAAAATGTAATTCTTTGAAAAAATCTCAAAAACGGACGAACTTTGGCGTTATAACAAATTTTGCTGAAAGTATAATTTTATTATAGGCGGGTAGATCGACTCATCACATTACTCACATCTCTTTTGTATAACCCAAGTTATTGAAAAGAAAATGGCATACGGACAAGAGCTGTATCTGCTTTACGTCGATTTGCAGAAGGCATATGATAGTATACCACTAAATCTACTTTGGAAAGCGTTGGAAAACACAAACATAAGCGTACAACTAATTAAGGCCATCAAAGAGTTATACCGCAATAGTAAGGCAAAAGTGAAAATAAAAGCAAAACTAACCAAAGGCTTTCAAGTAAATAAAGGTCTTAAACAAAGTTGCTGTATCTCGCCTACGCTCTTCAAGATATACTTGGAACAAGTCCTTAAAGTATGGAAGAGAAAATGCCAAAACATGGGAATTCCGTTGGACGAAACCATCTTGTATACTTAATGTTTCGCCGTTGATCAGATAGTAGTGGCTCAGGATTATGACGACCTCGAATATATGACACGCAAACTAATAGAAGAGTACAATAAGTGGGGACTAGAGGTTAATATCAATAAGACAGAGTATATGTGTATCGGTGGAATGAAACAGGATCTAATCTTAAATACCGGGCAGCGAATTCAGTCCTGTGATGAGTATAAATACTTAGGTCTAAAAACTACAGCTGACGGAACACTAGACAAAGCTATAAAAGATCGAAACGTACAAGGAAGAAAAGCAATAACTTTATTAAATGGAATAATTTGGGACCAAAGTATATCAAAACATAACAAAAAGCTTATATATATAACACCATTGTAAAAAGGGTTATTACATACGGCTCAGAAGTATGGCCAATCAAGGATAGAACAGAGAAAATGCTTTCCGCTACGGAGATGGACTATTGGAGAAGAGCAGCAGGGAAATCAAAAAGAGAAAGAGTTACAAATCAAAGAATAAGAGAAATTATGACAGTGGGTAAACGTACTTTAGTGGATGATATAAGAACAAAACAACTAGTGTGGTACCGACATGTACAAAGAATGAATGATGAAAGACTACCTAAACAAATACTACAATGGAAACCAACTGGCCGAAGAAAACGAGGACGGCCAAGAAGAAGCTGGAGAGAAGGAATAGACAGTGAAATAAGAATAAGAGGCCTAGATGATGAATTATGGGCAAACAGAAACGAGTGGAGATTGGGTATCGGAAGACGTAGAACGTTGTGAAACCGATAAATATATATATATATAATTTTTTCTAAATTTGAGAACCGCATTTTGCTACCTGCTATTGTTCGCAAATCTCAAATGATGATTTTTTAAAACACCTGAACCGCAGCTCAGAACAAATCTGTCTGGCCGAAGTCAGTGTGTCACTGCAAACGGTAAATTATCTTCGGAGCTTAAGATCAGCTATGGAGTTCCGCAAGGATCAGTCCTGGGACCAATCCTTTTTCTCATTTACATAAATGACCTATTACATCTGGGAATCTCGGGGGTGTTGGCTGTTTTTGCAGATGATGCAACGATTGTGTGGCATCGGAGGACGACTGAGGAGCTTGAGCAGATCATCTCAAAGGACATTAGTACTATGAAGGTGTGGTGTGACGCAAACGGACTTCTGCTTAACTTTACTAAAGCTCAAGTACTTGGCTATCGATGTAATATCGACAACATTGACTGTGAGCAGTTTACAATTAAATCTTCCCAGAGCATAAAGTTTCTTGGCCTTTATTTGGATGGCGATCTCAATTTCCAATCTCACATCATAGCACTTAACAAAAAGCTCGCATCTGGCTGTTTCTGTGAAAGACCCGTTGCTGAAAACTAACTTTACATATAGTCTTTCTTAGACCAATCTCTTATTTGAAGATGGTCCTGTTGCTTCTGTTACAACTCAAAGGCAAACTCGAAAAATGGACGAACTTTGGCGTTATAACAAACTTTGCTGAAACTATAATTTTTTCTAAATTTGAGAACTGCATTTTGCTACCTGCTATTGTTCGCAAATCTCAAATGATGATTTTTTAAAACTCCTGAACCGCAGCTCAGAACATATCTATCTGGCCGAAGTCAGTGTGTCACTGCAAACGGTAAATTATCTTCGGAGCTTAAGATCAGCTATGGAGTTCCGCAAGGATCAGTCCTAGGACCAATCCTTTTTCTCATTTACATAAATGACCTATTACACCTGGGAATCTCGGGGGTGTTGGCTGTTTTTGCAGATGATGCAACGATTGTGTGGCTTTGGAGGACGACTGAGGAGCTTGAGCAGATCATCTCAAAGGACATTAGTACTATTAAGGTGTGGTGCGACGCAAATGGACTTCTGCTTGACTTTACTAAAACTCAAGTACTTGGCTATCGATGTAATATCGACAACATTGACTGTGAGCAGTTTACAATTAAATCTTCCCAGAGCACCAAGTTTCTTGGCCTTTATTTGGATGGCGATCTCAATTTCCAATCTCACATCATAGCACTTAACAAAAAGCTCGCATCTGGCTGTTTCTGTGTAAGATCCGTTGCTGAAAACTAACTTTACATATAGTCTTTCTTAGACCAATCTCTTATTTAAAGATGGTCCTATTGCTTCTGTTACAACTCAAAGGCAAACTCGAAAAACGGACGAACTTTGGCGTTATAACAAACTTAGCTGAAACTATAATTTTTTCTAAATTTGAGAACTGCATTTTGCTACCTGCTATTGTTCGCAAATCTCAAATGATGATTTTTTAAAACACCTGAACCGCAGCTCAGATCATATCTGTCTGGCCGAAGTCAGTGTGTCATTGCAAACGGTAAATTATCTTCAGAGCATAAGATCAGCTATGGAGTTCCGCAAGGATCAGTCCTAGGACCAATCCTTTTTCTCATTTACATAAATGACCTATTACATCTGGGAATCTCGGGGGTGTTGGCTGTTTTTGCAGATGATACAACGATTGTGTGGCATCGGAGGACGACTAAGGAGCTTGAGCAGATCATCTCAAAGGACATTAGTACTATTAGGGTGTGGTGTGACGCCAATGGACTTCTGCTTAACTTTACTGAAACTCAAGTACTTGGCTATCGATGTAATATCGACAACATTGACTGTGAGCAGTTTACAATTAAATCTTCCCAGAGCACCAAGTTTCTTGGCCTTTGTTTGGATGGCGATCTCAATTTCCAATCTCACATCATAGCACTTAACAAAAAGCTCGCATCTGGCTGTTTCTGTGAAAGAGCCGTTGCTGAAAACTAACTTTACATATAGTCTTTCTTAGACCAATCTCTTATTTGAAGATGGTCCTGTTGCTTCTGTTACAACTCAAAAGCAAACTCGAAAAACGGACGAACTTTGGCGTTATTACAAACTTTGCTGAAACTATAATTTTTTATAAATTTGAGAACTGCATTTTGCTACCTGCCATTGTTCGCAAATCTCAAATGATGATTTTTTAAAACACCTGAACCGCAGCTCAGAACAAATCTGTCTGGCCGAAGTCAGTGTGCCACTGCAAACGGTAAATTATATTCGGAGCATAAGATCAGCTATGGAGTTCCGCAAGGATCAGTCCTGGGACCAATCCTTTTTCTCATTTACATAAATGACCTATTACATCTGGGAATATCGGGGGTGTTTGCTGTTTTTGCAGATGATGCAACGATTGTGTGGCATCGGAGGACGACTGAGGAGCTTGAGCAGATCATCTCAAAGGACATTAGTACTATTAAGGTGAGGTGCGACGCAAATGGACTTCTGCTTAACTTTACTAAAACTCAAGTACTTGGCTATCGATGTAATATCGACAACATTGACTGTGAGCAGTTTACAATTGAATCTTCCAGAGCACCAAGTTTCTTGGCCTTTATTTGGATGACGATCTCAATTTCCAATCTCACATCATAGCACTTAACAAAAAGCTCGCATCTGGCTGTTTCTGTGTAAGATCCATTGCTGAAAACTAACTTTACATATAGTCTTTCTTAGACCAATCTCTTATTTGAAGATTTGCTTCTGTTACAACTCAAAGGCAAACTCGAAAAACTTTTTATCTTTTTATTTTTTACTTTTAAACTTACTTTACTACTAAATGTAATTTTTCACTAGAAATTTAAATTTTATTTGTTGACTGATTTCTTGTTTTTATTGATTAGTCTGTTGTAAAATACTAGTACCTAAATATTAAATATCTACCAACTAAAAAGACATTTTATTGTTTATTCTTCTATTTTATTTTTTAATTTTTTATTAAATCTTCTTTATGTTTTTTAGGTTAAACTGAAGTATTAGCTTTGTCTTGGACAATAAAGCATGTTTTGATTTAATTTGATTTGCCCCCCCCCCCAGCCCCAAAAACTAATGGTCTTTTCCACGGTTACTGCAAATTTTAGCTCACACATATACTATACTATAGTAGTGTGAGCTATGGTGATCCTAATTTTTTCGAGAAAAAAAAAGTTGCTCCGATTTCAAAAATTTTTAAATATCATTGCGTTTCAGATGATTTTGAAACTTTTTTGTTGCGCCGTCTGTCTGTCTGTCTGTATGTCTGTCTGTAACGACCAACGCGCATAACTCAAAAACCGCTTGGCCGATTTTAATAAAATTTGGTACCTAGGCTAAGTCTTGGGTCGAGATGGTCCCATTTAAAAATGAACAAAATCCACCGAACACAAACCAAATAAAAGGATGGGGGTAGATTTCAAAAATTAGAGTTTATGTGAAAATATGGCGTGTGTGATATCAAACGAAAGGTAATTAAGTCTGGAGTTAAACAAAATACTTTTTAATTTATTTTAAAAAAAGGGTGGCGGTATATTTCAAAAATTAGAGTTTAAGTGAAAATATGGCGTGTGTGATATCAAACGAAAGGTAATTGAGTCCGTAGTTTAACAAAATACATTAGAGTTTTTGTTTTTTTTAAGGGTGGGGGTAGATTTTAAAAATTTGAGTTTAAGTCAAAACATGGCTTGTGTGGTATCAAACAAAAGGTAATTTAGTCTGGAGTTGAATAAAATATATTTCAGTTTTTAGTTATATTAGCTCACACGTAGACTATAAATATAGTATCTAGTGTGAGCTTAAGTGCCCATAAATTGGCAGAGTATTTTTTTTGACCGCGCAAACAAATGCCGGGCGGTAATGACCGCGTTTGACAAAAATCGCTCATGCCAAAACCGCGCACGAAAAAAACCGCGTTTGCCGAAACCGGGCATGAAAAACACCGCACATGACCAATACCGCGCAAAAAAAGTTTGATATACAAGGGGTGAGCAATAATGTCATAATTCCGTGTCTTATTTTAAGACTAAAATTGTACTTGAACATAGTTAAATATTTTTCCGTGGGTAGAATAGAATAGAATAGAATATTTATTAATCTTTTCGGCTACAAAATTGTAGATAAGACAAGTCAAAAAATTTTACAAAAAATATTGCTTATGGTTTCAAGAAACAACAATTTTTTCTTATAAATAATAAAAAATTATCTAAAATTACATATAAAGTAAAAAGAAATATACAAACGTTCATACTGTGATTGTAAAAAGACTAACACAAAATACACTTCACATTTATGACTAACGCTGAGACACAAAACAAAGTTAGATTTTTTTTTTAAATGAAATACTCTTTTAAAAATAAAACAAAATTTTAAATGGCAGGTTGAAAATTAATCTTATGATTCTCTTTTGTGTTACTAGTACTCTGTCAAAGTCCTGAGCCCTACCCCAAACAGCCACTCCGTATGATAGTGCGGAATATGCATTAGCGTAGTAAACTGTAATCTGATTTGATAGACTCATGGAGTTTATATAGTAGCACTTATTTAGCTTAGAGCAGACTGCATCTATATGATTACTCCACTCAAAAAAAGTGTCAATGATTCCCAAAAACTTTGAGCTGTCGCTAAACGAACGGGTAGCTTGAAAGCTTAACCTCACGGGGGTCCAAGATCTAATGGACACCTAATAAGTGTTGACAGTTGTTTGTGTGAAAACTATCGCAAGAAGCGCCATCTAACGAGATACGAGAGAAACCAGAACAAGAGCAAGTGAAAATAAATTTTGGTTAATTTTTCATATATTGTGGAAATTCATAGGAAACAGCTGTCTCTCTAACACTTTATGGTTTGTATATCAGAAAAGATGCTATCCTGGTAACTCAGTAATATCTTATTTTGTAGGTCATTTATTGGACTTTATTTTATATCTTTACAATTATTCTTAAAAAGAAGAAGATTTTAAGTTAAGGGCGATTAAAAAAAAACTGGCCAAAATCCAAAATAAATGAATCATAACTCGAAAAGTATTAGCCTGGCATAAAAACATTAATTAACATTTCTGTAGGAAATTGTATTGCCTTCAATTTTGATTTTAAACATTTTTTCTACAATCTAAAGAAACCAAGTTATTTAAAAAAACTGAATTTTGGCGCGGGTATCCCTCGAGGTCGCAAACTTACTGGGATAACAAGGACCATCAACCCTATAATCGTACCAAGTTTCAAACATTCGGCCCTTTTGCAAATGTATACAGGGTGTTTGAAAATTCAATAACATAATTTTAGCATTAAATTCCTTAAGTGATTTTAAGACAAATTTGACTGTGCCACTGTAAAAAACAGTTCAGTACGGTTATACTGCATCGTACCTGCATGATAGTGCTAACGAGGTCAAAGTCGGAGTTTGTTTTGTTTACAAAAAACATCGCGCGCGAGATACCTGTGTTGAGAATCTATATACAATGTGTATTATAAATAATATATCATTTAAAGCAAAAAAAGTGTACCATCACCTGTGAAACTTGTTTTAAAAATTAGCGAAAAGCCCAAACAAAATCAAGAAAAAATGGATAATGCCGAATTATTTCAGGATAGCCATGCTAGAACACAAAATGAAGAAGTTTTATATAGCGAATGGAAAAAATCCCAAAACGAAAAAAATTCACTTAGTGTACAAGTGGATTATCTCCGAAGTCAACTGGAAAGTATGCAAAGAAAATTTGCAGATTTAGAGACAAAAGTCACTAAAAAAGAAGAGTCTGACATGGACTACATTACTGATGAGGACGATCTGGCAAGAGAAACTGAGTGGATCAGACAAAAAGGAAAAGGTTGGAAAAAACGTCGAATGGATACTTCACTCTCACCACCACAACAAAGCTCGGGCACTGGAGAGCCCTCCAATAAAACACAAAATGAAGAACCCCCAACTAAGGTTAAAAAAGCTCCATTACCTCCACCGATTATGGTAAATGGCGTAAATAATTTTAATGATATTTATGAAAAGTTAAATATCATACAAGGAGTTAAAATAAAAGTTTTAAATAACGAAAATATTAAAATAAATGTACAAGACGCAGACAGCTATCGGCTGGTTACTAAAATGCTTAATGAAATAAAGCATCAATGGCACTCATACGAAAACAAACAAATAAGGCCAATTAGAGTAATAGCGAATAGGCTACACTTCTCATGTGACCCACAGAAAATTGTAGCTGATCTACAAAAAAAAGGTTTTAAGGCACTGGAGGCCAGCAACAAACTTAAATGGAGAACAAGACAACCTCTTAACATGTTTATGCTCACATTTAGCCACGATGAAGATATCAACAAAATTTTTGAAATTTCCAGTATCCTTGGGATTGAAGTGGAAATAAAAGCACTAAAAACCTCAAAGTTAGTCCCTCAATGCAAAAGATGCCAATCTTATGGACACACGCAAAAATATTGCGCTAAAGAACCACGTTGCGTAAAATGCACGGGGAAACATCTTACTGTAGAATGCCCCAAACCAAAAGAATCTGAGCCAAAATGCATCCACTGTGGAGGCAAGCATCCTGCTAACTACAGAGGATGCCTTGTTGCTAAGGAAATACAAAAATTGAAAAATAAACCTAAGAAACCGAATCTCATACCAAACGTGAGTACAAATAGACAAAACCAACAGACAAGAAACACAGTCACACAAAACTCTGTGACAAGGACATACAGCCAAGTAGCAGCAACAGCTACTATACCTGATATTAATATCAGTAGTCAAAATACTATGGAACAAACACTACAATTAATTTTGGAGAAATTGAACAAACTTGATGAGCGATTAACTAAACTAGAAAGTAGCAATAACGGAGCTACCAATATGCCTCAAAATGGTCAGTAATCTTAGAATCCTAGCTTGGAATGCCAATGGTCTCTTGCAACATCAGCAAGACTTGCAAGTTATTCTAGACATAGAAAAAATTGACGTCTGTCTTGTGTCAGAAACGCATTTCACTAACCAGTCTCACATTAAATTTAAAGGTTATAAAGTGTATCATACAACTCACCCTAGCAATACTGCACATGGGGGAAGTGCTGTAATAATTAAAGAAAATATATCACACTATGAGGAGATGGGATATAAAACCATAGAGATTCAAGCTACATTAGTAAGTGTAAAAACCAAAACATATACATTAGTCATAAGTGCTGTCTATATACCACCAAGGCACTTACTAAAGAAAAATCAATATCTTAATTTTCTCAGAAAATTAGGAAACCGTTTTATAATTGGAGGTGACTTTAATGCAAAAAATACCTACTGGGGATCTAGACTGACGAACTCTAAAGGAAAAGAACTTTTGCAAGCTATTAGTGAATATCAATGTGAGCCGATATCAACTGGTAAGCCCACATACTATCCAACAGATCCAGGAAAAATTCCAGATCTAATTGATTTTTTTATAGTAAAAAATATATCTTTAAGTTTTGTAGATATAGAAGAAAGTTTTGATTTACACTCAGATCATTCACCTATTATTCTAACTCTTAGTAAAAACATAATAAAGAAAGAAGCAAATATCTCACTAGTTAATAAACTGACTGACTGGATTAGTTTTAAACAAAGTCTGTCAGAAAAAATAAACCTATCAGTACCATTGCAAACGCCAGAACAAATCGATAAAGAAGTTGATTATTTTGTTACAAATATTCAACAAGCAGCTTGGGAAAACAGTCCAAAACCAAAGAGAATTTTTAAGGGAAAAAACTATCCAAAGGAAATTAGAGACCTTATATTGGAAAAAAGGAAACTAAGAAGAAAGTGGCAACAAAGCCGTGATCCTCGGGACAAAACAAATCTCAACAACATGACGCAGCGCATTAGGCGAGAAATTCTAGTAATAAAAAATGAATCTATTAACCATTTTCTTAATGAGCTTACAGATGATAAAAATACCGACTATTCCCTTTGGAAAGCAACCAAAGATTTTAAAAGACCAATTATCCAAATTCCACCCATACGAAAATCTAACAACCAGTGGGCAAGGAGTAACGAAGAAAAAGCAGATATTTTTGCAAGTCATTTAGAAAAAACATTTCAGCCCCACGAAGCACCAGATGAACACTTTCATTTAAATGAACCCCATCAAATAGAGGACCATATTAAGCTTACATCACCAAAAGAAATATTAACAGAAATCAAAAATATTAATTCGAAAAAAGCCCCAGGGTATGATCTTATTAACGGGGTAGTCATAAAACAACTCCCCAGAAAAGCTATCGTAAAACTATGCAACCTAATTAATGCGTCTTTTAGGCTTAGGTACGTACCTAAACTGTGGAAAGTTGCAGAAGTTATCATGATTCCAAAACCGGGAAAACCACTCCATGACGTGTCATCTTACAGGCCAATATCTTTGCTGCCAATTATATCCAAGCTCTATGAAAAATTATTGCTTAAAAGAATAAAACCCATCATAGAAAGACAAGAAATTATTCCATCTCATCAATTTGGTTTTCGAGACAAGCATTCCACGATAGATCAAGTACACAGAATTACTAATATAATAGAAAAAGCACTAGAAGAGGGAAAAGTTTGTTCTGCAGTTTTTCTAGATGTAGCACAAGCATTTGACAAAGTGTGGCATGAAGGCCTTAATTTTAAACTAAAAAGGTTTCTGCCAAAACAGTATTCGGATATTTTGGAATCATACATATCTGATAGACATTTTAGAGTAAAACAGGAAGACTCATACTCAAATTTAAGAGAAATTCAAGCAGGCGTGCCCCAGGGTAGCGTACTAGGCCCTTATCTATACTTATTATTCACTTGTGATATCCCAAAGCCAGAAAATTGTCACTTAGCAACATTTGCCGATGATACTGGTTTATTGACGGTAGAAAAATCTATTGAAAAATGCATAGAGAAACTTCAGGATGCAGTCACCCAAATTCACAGTTGGACCACAAAGTGGCGAATAAAATTAAATGAAACCAAATCAATTCATGTTGATTTTACAAACAAAAATATAAATCACATACAAATAACAATTAACAACATTCCAGTACCATATTCGAATCAGGCAAAATATCTAGGTATGACACTTGATACCAAATTGCGCTGGAAAGCACATGTTAAGAAAAAAAAAGAAGAACTTGAGATAAGGTATAGAAAAATGAACTGGCTAATTGGAAGGAAGTCCAATTTAACAATTCATAATAAGTTACTGCTTTATAGACAAATACTGAAACCAGTATGGACATATGGTATTCAACTATGGGGTTGTGCTAAAGAGAGTAACATTCTAGTTGTACAGAGATTTCAAAATAAAGTATTAAGAAACATTGTGAATGCACCTTGGTACGTTCGAAATAGTGACCTTCATCGAGATCTAAAAATCGAAACTGTAGCAGAGACTATAAAAAAGTACGCAAAAAGCCATGAAGATAGACTCCATCGGCATGTGAATGTGGAAGCAATTCAGCTTCTAGACAATACTATGCTAGTTCGACGACTAAAAAGAGTGAAGCCGTTTGAGCTAGTAAACTAAGTGAATTACACATAAAACAAAATAATGCTATAAACACAACACAATTGTGAGTTACAGACTAAACAAAGCGGGGAGACCTGTTGAGTGAACCCTAAGTTTAAATCTGACTTTTCTAGTAAATTAAGTTAAAACAAAATTGCTAATTAGTCTTACTGACTAGATTGTAATAAAAAAAAACACAGTGTGTTTGACAAATAAAAAAAAAAAAAAAAAAAAACTGTAAAAAACCAGCCTGGAAAAACGAACAGCGCAAAACATGGTTTTTGCAGAGATAAGAAAGTGGTTCCGCCTCCCTCGACAGTTGGTTGCCGCCTACCTACACAGCAGGTGGTTGATGCGTGAAAAACTACTGAAAAGTTAAGAGTGCGAGTTGTTATGGTTTCGCGTGAGAATACATCAAGTAGAGAGAGGGTTTTTCCTTCAAAGTGATTGGCTATGGAAAAACTGTGAGATTAGAAAGTTTTGTCTATAAAATGTCATGTTATGTCTGTTTTTGTTTAGGTTTTCTTGTTTTGCTCATTAGGTAGAATGCAAAGTAAACTTTAGGATTATAAGCGATGCCACTGATTTGGTTCCTCCAAGCTCTTCAAAAACCGTTAATAAAAACCCAAACTTTCAGGAGACGTCGGTAGTCACATTCTAAGTTTTGTTGAACTTATACTAAAACCTCTAAAATAATTGTCAGTAAAGAAACATAAGATATTTTCTATTATGGTAAGTTAAAGTTTTAATTTTAATATTTTGGATCCTGTTTGTTTTTTATGTCATAAGAAAAGTCTTGTAACAATTTGTAAATTGCAACAGAGTTTTATTTTGTATTCAATAAAGTTTGTAACGTTTTTAAATCTGTTTTATATTTATTTTGTACACACAAGAGATCTACTGCGGTACCCTCGTTTAAGGGTTTGATTTAAAACAAAATCGTACCCGACAATAGATCCTCAAACGCCTTGTTTTTGAAATACAGGGTGTTAAAGTTTATTTTTTTTTAGTTTATTTATAGCTCGTGCAATTTTAAAGATATTTAAGTCAAATTTGACACTTATATTTAGCTATAGGCACTACAGAATAAGACATGCTAAATAATAGTAAAAATTTACAAGGTGATACTTTTTCAGAGGGCATGCCTCCTTTTTCCTCGAATTTTTTTTGTTGTGAGCCACTGGTAGATTTTCAAACAAGAAATAAAATAACTGTTTCATTTGCAAACTTTTTTGTATCCTTAAACGTTTCAAAAAAAATCACTGTTGCACCAAAGGCTGCTGTAAATTTTTGTTAAAATAGTCAATATATATATATATATATATATATATATATATATATATATATATATATATATATATATATATATATATATATATATATATATATACAAATTAACAAAAACTAATTTGGCATGCTAAATAGTGTATAGCCTATAGGTAAATATACGTATCAAATTTGAGCAAGATATTTCAAAAACGGCAAAAGCTATTAAAAAATACTCTGCCAATATATGGGCCCCTAAGCTCACACTAGGTACTATAGTTATAGTGTACGTGTGAGCTAATATAACTAAAAACTGAAATATATTTTATTCAACTCCACACTAAATTACCTCTTGTTTGATACCATACAAGCCATGTTTTGACTTAAACTCAAATTTTTGAAATCCACCCCCACCCTTAAAAAAAACAAAAACTAAAATGTATTTTGTTGAACTCCGGACTTAATTACCTTTCGTTTGATATCACACACGCCATATTTTCACTTAAACTCTAATTTTTGAATTATACCCCCACCCTTTTTTTAAAATAAATTAAAATGTATTTTGTTTAACTCCAGACTCAATTACCTTTCGTTTGATATCACGCACGCCATATTTTCACATAAATTCTAATTTTTGAAATCTACCCCCACCCTTTTATTTGGTTTGTGTTCAGTGGATTTTTATTGATTTTTAAATGGGACCATCTCGACCGAAGACCCAGCCTAGGTACCAAATTTCATTGAAATCGGCCAAGCGGTTTTTGAGTTATGCGCGTTGGTCGTTACAGACAGACATACAGACAGACATACAGACAGACAGACAGACAGACGGCGCAACAAAAAAGTTTTAAAATCATCTGAAACGCAAAGATATATAAAAAATTTTGAAATCGGAGCAACTTTTTTTTTCTCCAATAAATTAGGATCACCATAGCTCACACTACTATAGTATAGTATATGTGTGAGCTAAAAAAGAATTTTTAACACCCTATAACTTGAAAACTAAGCGTTTGTCGACCTATGTTTATATGAATTATTTGTCTTGAACTCACTCAAGGAATTTAACGTTAAAATTATATTATTGAATTTTGAAACACCCTATATAATGACTGGCCTACAACTGAAATAAATTTTCACCCTTAAGAGGAGGTCGGGGCTGAAGAGCTACGAAATGGGGGGTGACAAGATGACTTTTGATAATCAGTATGTTATATCGATTTATAAAAAAATGCCTTGCGAACTTCCCTCACAAATTTATGGCGAAATACCCGTAGCCCCTCTACTATAATGTAACAATAATAAATATAGTAGAGTAAATTTGTAAAATAAAGCTGCAAAAAGGGTATATTTTTTATATTTAGCACGGTATTAGCTAACACCAAAAGCTAAATTTTCATTCCAGGATGGTGGCTACCAAAGTTAAGAAAAAATACGAATTCCCTGTTTTAAGAGAAATTGAATTTATTTTGATAAGTTGGTGGGACATACTCAAAAAAATCGTTTTTTGCCGATATTTTCTATATTTTTTGTGCGATATTTATTTTTAATGCCTTATATTAAAGTTAATGACCAGCTCTTTAAACATACCGGAAAAAAATAAGTTCCCAGCCGACACAAAGATGGCGCTTAATATGTCAAAAATAAAACAGACCTTTATAACCTGTAGACAAAATTAAATAAAAAAAAAAAAAATTGGGATTTTATTAATAATAAGCCAAATATTGCGACCTTTAGTTAGTATAAATCAATATATTACACGGCAATACGAGTTGTGTAAAACAAGAACGAAAAAATAACTTTTTTAACTGAACTTCGGACGCCATCTTAAAATGTTAAATGTCAAATTGTATCTTTTTATACATTTTTACTAAACTTGACTTTGGTCTACAGGTTATAAAGGTATCTTTTATTTTTGACATATTAAGCGCCATCTTTGTGTCGGCTAGGAACTTACTTTATTTTTTCGGTAGGCTTAAAGAGCTGCTCTTTAGTTTTAATATGGGCCATTAAAAATAAATATCTCACAAAAAATAAAGAAAATGAAAATATCGACGAAAAACTATATTTTTTTTAAATATAGCCGCCATTTTGTTTTGCAGTGACGGGTGTCAATTTTTTTACATTTTTAAATTGAGTAGGTCCCACTTAAAGTAAATTTATCAAAATTAATTTAATTTCTCTTAAAACAGAGACTTTTTTTTCTAAACTTAGGCAGCTGCCATCTTGGATTCGGAATCCGGAAAATCTGGGATCCTCGAATGAAAATTTAGCTTTTGGTGTTAGCTACCACCATGCCAAATATAAAACAATACTCTGCCAATATATGGGCCCCTAAACTCACACTAGGTACTATAGTTATAGTGTACGTGTGAGTTAATATAACTAAAAACTGAAATATATTTTATTCAACTCCAGACTAAATTACCTTTCGTTTGATACCACACAAGCCATGTTTTAAATTATACTCAAATTTTTGAAATTTACACCCACCCTTAAAAAAAACAAGAACTAAAATGTATTTTGTTTAACTCCGGACTCAATTACCTTTCGTTTGATATCACACATGCCATATTTTCACATAAACTCTAATTTTTTAAATCTACCCCCACCCTTTTATTTAACTTGTATTCGGTGTATTTTGTTCATTTTTAAATAGGACCATCTCGACCCAAGACCCAGCCTAGGTACCAAATTTCACTGAAATCGGGCAAGCGGTTTTTGAGTTGTTATGCGCGTTGGTCGTTACAGATAGACATACAGACAGACAGACAGACAGACGGCGCAACAAAAAAGTTTCAAAATCATCTGAAACGTAAAGATATATAAAAAATTTTAAAATCGGAGTAACTTTTTTTTTCTCGAAAAAATTAGGATCACCATAGCTCACACTACTATAGTATAGTATATGTGTTAGCTAATATACCCTTTTTGTAGCTTTTTCTTGAAATACCCTACAAATTTACTCTACTAACAGTCAATGGACCAACCTGGCTGCAAAACCTGGACACGAGAAGCATTCCATTTAAACGGCATGGTAGCATTAAAAGTGGCATCAACCAAAACTAAATCACCGACCATAGGGTTTGATCCTTTATCGCAGACATTTCGCGGGAAGAATACTTCGTCGTCAATAAACCCAAAGTTGTCATGGATTTGAGTCACAGTCCCCGTAAATACTCGCTCCTTAGCTCCTGAAAAATACCGCTATTAGTACAATGAATAGAGGAGTTTTACCCTACAAAAGGTCTGGTACTTAGAGTAATAATAATATAAAGAGAAGAAGTAAACCGCGGCCCCGTGTAACTGTTCCCTATTCGTGGCGGTCATTCCTGAAAACTTAGAATTTGCAGAATCCCCGGCGATGGCAACATAGCTGCGTCACTGGAATCATCTCGAAAAAAACACACTGGGCTGAATTTTCACAGTATTTTCAGAAACATAGCACTTCTTGTTTATTTTTACGTCCAACTAAGTTCTTTTTTACAAAAATAAAACTCAGCACACAGAAAAAAAACACCAAAAATTCAATATACCGAGCCGACGGCCAAGACAACACTGCATTTAATACAAACACATGTTACTGTCAGTGTCGACCTTAGAAATATCTGGGCTAACCGTTCACGACTTGAGGACCCACCTAATTAAACTTGTTGCCATTATATAAGTGAAAAAATAATCTTTTGTTTAAAACTCGCAGACAATGATTGAGTAGAAATAAAACTTTGGACTTCCATTGTCTTTATCTGAGGACACGGCAGTGTCCCGCAAAGTTCGCGCTGCCGTACCATCTTTTCTTGAAACATTTCAGCCCATATTTGACCTATCAAAAGTTCTACTTCGGAAAGAGCTACGAATCTCATACTTTGCACAGTCGTAGAACTTCATAGAGTTAACAACCCCACCAAGTTTCATGGACTTCTATAGAGTAGTAAAGTAGTTATATCTGTCCGTAACGCGATAGCTCCTAAACCGCTTAACCGATTTACATGAAATTTTCAAAATAGTACTCGATACTGCAACGAGCTGATTAGATTTTAGTCAAAATTCGTGAATGCTAATGACAGTTTTTTGACAGTTAAAAAGTTTAAAAAATGCTAACTTTTTAATGGAACGTCGCATCAATATACGGTTTTCGGAAAATAGTAGCGCGTGGATATAGTCCAAGTAGCTCAAAACGAAACCCGGCCCTGCTAACACGAAATCCGTAATATGATGTCATACACCTGTTGCCACGTCCTGAAAAAATTGTGGGAAAAGGGGCCGTTCATAAATTATGTTGTCTAAATGAGTTTTTATCGCAGATTGTAATACGAAATACACAGCATAAAACGACGCGACGCGGGCTAATAAGCGCATGACAAATTATCGCACGGTTTGAATAGCCTAACCAATTCAAAACACTATATATTTTGGTAAGGTAAGAAGTTGAACCTTACTTATTATTAATAAAATTTTACAGAGGCAGAGGAGCCGGCAACAGCGGAAAAGCTACATTGTTTACCAACAAATGAATGAATAACCGCCGAAACCGGGGTTACTACTTCTCTTTATATGTTATTACTCTGAGGTCTGGTAGTTCTGAATTTTGGATATGTTATTAAGGTCGAAAGGGTAGTTAAAAATCTGAGTTTTCGTCACCCCCACTCCTGTGCTTCCTCCGCCATCTTGAACAAACCATAAAAAATTGGCACTTTTTGTAGTTTTTTGCCTGTAACTTCGTTTCAGTACACTAAATCGCAAAAAGAGAATTTTACTGTCAATAAAGTGTATCATAACATTTTTTTTAAATTAGACTCAGTTTTTGAAAAAATTAGATATAACTTGTAATAAAAATATTTTAATTTGTGATTTTTTTAAATTGCTTAAATTTACGGGCGCCTCTGAATTTATAACCATGAAACCAATCCGACATTCTTGTACAGAATTTTAAAGGAAATTTTATTTGCTACAATAATGTATAACACATTTTGTTCTACAAACCTTGGTTTAAAAAAAAATCGAATAAATCATGGAAAAAACATGGATATTTTTTTACTTTTTTAAATTACTTCAATTAACGAACGCCGCTAAAGAGTTTATAAATAGTTGACCCCCATCGAGTTATACCTTTTTCAAAAGGAAATTTCATTGTCTACAATAAAGTATATTACACATTTTTCTCTTATAAGCGTCTTTTTTGAGAAAATTTGAGAAAACCTAACTATGTTAGATTTTGAGGGGTCTGGGGGGGTTTTTGAAGAGGTGGTTAGTTTAAGGAGGTGTTTGACCCCTAAGCTCTCTTACCTTTTTGTACGTCACTAAATTTACACAAAAAAATTAAAATTAATAAAAAACGTGCCGTTTAAAGCACTAAATTTTAAAAAATTATTATTTTCTAACTTACTTTAAGTTAAAACTTATTCCCACTCCATTACAATATTTAAAAATACATTTAAAGAATGGATTTTGTAGCTGATAAAATTGTCTACAAGATATGTTCTTAGAACTTTTACCCTAGAACAAAGTATTTCGGAGCTTATGCCGTCTAAAGTCTAAAAAAATCTGAAAATTTGCCCAAGCACGTGATTTTAGTCATTTTTGGAAATTACCTAGCTCCGTTACTACTGCTAGCAGAACAACCATAGTACCACCCAATTGTAGATAATTATATCTTCTAAAAAATTTCATATAACTCTTTTTGCGATTTAGTGTACTGGAACGAAATTAAATGCAAAAAACTAAAAAAAGTGCCAATTTTTGATGGTTTTTTCAAGATGGCGGAGGGAGCACAAAGGTGGGGGTGACGAAAACTCAGAATATTAACTACCCTCCTGAGCTTAACAACATATCCAAAATTCAGAACTACCGGACCTTTTGTAGGGTAACCCCCCTATTTTGGCCTCTATTCATTGAACTATATATAAATATACCCGCTCTGGTTCAAGATTTAGTCCAATCAAATGGAAGTTTCAGGTGGAAAATTTTGGTGTAGTTCTTTTTTATTTTATCCCCGTAAATACTCGTTCCTTAGCTTCTGAAAAATACTGCTATACAGTGGTGGCTCCTACAGGGAGTGCAGTATTTTTAATTGATTTATTTAAAAAAAGTTAAATCTTCCCTTACGACATGATTTTCTAGTTCTTTTTATTATCGGTGGTTAACAACAAGCGACTGATTGGGTGATAACCGTAAATAATTACAAGCCGGCAGCGCCGCGCGGGGCAAGGTTTCAATTTCACCCGTTTTTCAGCGATGTATGTTTGTTTTAGTTGAAATCGGCCATCATCATCGTGCGAAAACGTCCGTTGCCCTTCCTAGAGTTGCCGGTTCTATCCTTAGTGAAGACATATGAGTTTGTTTTGATTTGGGGTATGTCAGTAGTAAAAAGCTTTGCCGGTCACCTCTCATTATTTGTTTTTGTTATCGTTTGTTTATAAAATGGAAAGAAATACCGTCGATTACAAATAAAATCTTTAGGGCCACATAGACCGGACCTAAAAATCGTAAAAATTAACCAAAATTCTAGTGCAAGTAATAAAAAATTATACGATGCTGAAAACTGGTTGTGAAAAACGAAATGCTTCTTTTTGCTTTATTTGTCTTATTATGAACAATCCACAAAGTGATCCTGCGTGGGTGGTAAAGGGAATGTGTGATATCAAGCACTTTGGTGAAAAGTTAAAGACACAAAGTAAGTGCTACTTATTTAAATAACCACATAGAATGTTCTATGCTAGGCAAGACTGATATTAGGTGTCAATTGAATAGTGCCTATAGGCAAAACATTACCGAACATAATGAAAATGTGGCAAAAAATAGACATATACTTAGTAGGTTTAAAATTCTGTGGGATTTTTGAGGTTGTTCTAAAGGGCCATGTGATGATAATATTTTTGAAATTAAGCGGTGACTTGATGTAAAAAAGGGCAATATTTTTGGTTTGATTTTATAAGTAAACGATTTAAAAAAGTAGGGGAAATTAGAGGGGGTATTAATTTTTAGCGCTATCTTCACTCTATCTAACTGAAGGTAGAGCAGAATTCAAGGAAGACGAAAGAGACAATATCATTAGAACGATGGGATCTCCAGTACCCCTCACAATCTCTGAGGTCAAAAACGTGTGCACAACCTTAAAAAGCGGTAAATCTGCCGGACCCGGAAATATCCCAGCTGAACTTATTAAATATTTTTTTTATTTTATTTGTCAAACACACTGTGTTTTTTTTATTACAATCTAGTCAGTAAGACTAATTAGCAATTTTGTTTTAACTTAATTTACTAGAAAAGTCAGATTTAAACTTAGGGTTCACTCAACAGTTCTCCCCGCTTTGTTTAGTCTGTAACTCACAATTGTGTTGTGTTTATAGCATTATTTTGTTTTATGTGTAATTCACTTAGTTTACTAGCTCAAACGGCTTCACTCTTTTTAGTCGTCGAACTAGCATAGTATTGTCTAGAAGCTGAATTGCTTCTACATTCACATGCCGATGGAGTCTATCTTCATGGCTTTTTGCGTACTTTTTTATAGTATCTGCTACAGTTTCGATTTTTAGATCTCGATGAAGGTCACTATTTCGAACGTACCAAGGTGCATTCACAATGTTTCTTAATACTTTATTTTGAAATCTCTGTACAACTAGAATGTTACTCTCTTTAGCACAACCCCATAGTTGAATACCATATGTCCATACTGGTTTCAGTATTTGTCTATAAAGCAGTAACTTATTATGAATTGTTATTAAATATGGCACTGAAGAACTGTTTTGGAGATTACGGAATCTTTTCCAAAAATATTTAAATAGAGCTGTAGTACCAACTGAGTGGAAAACGTCATATATATCCACAATACACAAAAAAGGAAGGAACGATATATGTGAATTATAGAGGTATATCTGTAACTAGTAGGCTAAGCAGAATATATGGCAAAATAATAAGAAATAAAGTGGAGAGCGAATATAAAGATATGGAGGCAGAAGAACAAGCCGGTTTCAGGGCGAGTAGATCGACTTCAGATCATCTCTTTTGTATAACCCAAGTTATTGAAAAGAAAATGGCATACGGACAAGAGCTGCATCTGCTTTGCGTAGATTTGCAGAAGGCATATGATAGTATACCACTAAATCTACTTTGGAAAGCGTTGGAAAAGACAAACATAAGTGTACAAATAATTAAGGCCATCAAAGAGTTATACCGCAATAGTAAGGCAAAAGTTAAAATAAAAGCAAAACTAACCAAAGGCTTTCAAGTAAATAAAGGTCTTAAACAAGGTTGCTGCATCTCGCCTACGCTCTTCAAAATATATTTGAAACAAGTCCTTAAAGTCTGGAAGAAAAAATGCCAAAACATGGGAATTCCGTTGGATGAAACCACCTTATATACTTTATGTTTCGCCGATGATCAGATAGTGGTGGCTCAGGATTATGACGACCTCGAATATATGACACGAAAACTAATAGAAGAGTACAATAAGTGGGGACTAGAGGTTAATATCAATAAGACAGAGTATATGTGTATTGGTGGAACGAAACAGGATCTAATCTTAAATACTGGGCAGAGAATTCAGTCCTGTGATGAGTATAAATACTTACTAAAAATTACAGCTGGTGGAACACTAGACAAAGCAATAACTTTATTAAATGGAATAATTTAGGACCAAAGTATATCAAAGCATAACAAAAAGCTTATATATAACACGATTGTAAAAAGAATTATTACATACGGCTCAGAAGTATGGCCAATCAAAGATAGAACAGAAAAACTGCTTTCCGCTACGGAGATGGAATATTGGAGAAGAGCAGCAGGGAAATCAAAAAGAGAAAGAGTTACAAATCAAAGAATAAGAGAAATTATGACAGTGGGTGAACGTACTTTAGTGGATGATATAAGAACAAAACAACTGGTGTGGTACGAACATATACAAAGAATGGATGATGGAAGACTACCTAAACAAATATTACAATGGAAACCAACTGGCCGAAGAAAACGAGGACGACCAAGGAGAAGCTGGAGAGAAGGGATAGACAGTGAAATAAGAATAAGAGGCCTAGATGCTGAATTATGGGCAAACAGAAACGAGTGGAGATTGGGTATCGGAAGATGTAGAACGTTGTGAAACCGATAAATATATATATAATAATTTTTAGCTTTCATCAAAGATGGCTACAAGGCCCTGCCTGCTGTTTTTGATTTTACAGAAATCTGCCTTCGAATCCACCAAGATGAAAGCTATTACAATAATGTGACTATTTTGGATTTGGCGCCAACCACTGATTATTTAAAAATGCCTACTACACATGATTAGTCTGAAACTGGTGCTAATCCGAGCACTTTGCGCATGTAAAAGAAGGGCGAATAGACTTTATCTATAAACAATAAACTAAAAACTACACCAAGTAGCTTGTTTGTAAAATGCTAAAATAAAAGTAGGTAAATTTTTTATCTCAGTTTCCTTTTTCAGGTGAAAAGTTTTGTTTTTGTTTTTTACTTTACAGTTTGGTTTGGGGTGCTGAAAATAAATCTGTCAGGAACACTATCAAAATTGCACCGCCATCCTGTATTTTCGACTATTTTTTTATTTATTAACCTTTTACTCAGAAACTACTCATTTTTTGATTCATTGTGTGGTAAGGAAATTTAAAGCCCATTAAAAGACCTATTAAACAAAATATCTCAGAGCTATCTAGGTACTACCCTTGTTAAAATACGTACCTTTAAAGATCCCCAATATGCTGATTTTTTGCATATTTTATCAAAATAAATACAGCAAAATTTTTAGGTTTATCCAATTTTCTAAGAAATGAACCCTTTTGCAAAAAAAGTGTAGTATAGATTTTAGATAATACTTGCTTCATTGGCGTCTGTAAACTGGAAACGCTTTTAAAGATCACAAAAAATATATTTTTTTGCAACTTCCAAAAACGTTATTTTTTTAAACAAAGGCAAAATATATAGACGCTAACAAAAATATCGTGGAAAAAATATTGATTTCATAACAAAGTCGAGAAAATTTCGAATCAAATTTTTTGAAGATGCAACAAACGAGGGACCAAAGAGTAAAGCCTATTTCTAGTTTAAGATGGACACTGAAAAGGCCATATCTACAGAAAGCAGCTTTCAGAGTACCGAAAATAATGCAATAAACAAAACGTCGAAAATTTCACCGACAAAAAGAGAATTCCTGATTTACATCCTGGAGAAGTCTAGAAAGTTAAATGCATCATTTATATGAAGGCAATATTCTATGCCGAAGGTCACAATAATAATTGAAACGGCAAGTCTGAAGCAACAGAATAATCATTATCGTATATCTCGATTCCTTTTTGTTTTAATCAATAAAATGATCCAAAAAAACCTATATTTTGCATTCTTAGTATTAAAGAAATTATCTTTAATCACTGGTGATAACAAAATACTACCTTAAAAAAGGACACTTTTATTCCTTAAAGTGCATAAAGAAATTTATTAACTGATAAAAAATCTAACATAACAGTTTTCTGTATTTTATAATGTATACATATAAACATGTCATGTATATTTTTGTTTTTTTGCTCTGTATGGGCAATATTTTAATGGTTTGTTTATTTGGACAGTCTAAATATATATATGGATGATTCTACCAAAAGTGGGTTATATGGATATCATTTTTGGTCATTGCCTTTAAATAACATTACAGCACAGTAAATAATTTTGTTTTTTTAAATTTATGTAACTAATTAGGTTAGGTTAGGAATTATTGCATAAAAATTCCAGAGGGATGAGTACCAGAGGAATAAGTTTTTTAATGGTTTTCCAATTTAAATCAAAATCTATTTAGACTACTTAACTTAGGTTTTATATAAACAAAGTTCCTATGTTTATAATTTTAAAACAATCAACAAAAAAATTATACTATTGATATCACTCGAATATTTACTTACCAGAGGAATGATAATTGAAGCGTTTCGTTTTGATTTCTCTGAAAAAAACTAATTTTCTGCCGAAAATAAAAAGATCTATAACTTAAACCAAACTAAAGTTAACAATATCTGTCACAACTTGTCACCCTCACAAGTAAATTAGATATCCAGGGCCGTCTCTTTCTCTAGAAATTAACCGGTGGTATTCACAAATATTGTGTTATTAAAAATGGAGCACGTTTAAAATTGTAAAATTTTCTGGAGAAAATGTAAATTCGGATTTTCAAAAATATGACTGCATACTTAAGTTTTATCAATGTTTTGATAAACAGTTAAGACTTGGTTAAATAATATTTATTAGGATATTTTTTTCAATCTGAGTTTTTAATATTTGGTTTGGGACTACACCAGAGGAATGAGGTATTTGCTTCGTAATAAAAAAAAATTATAAACTTGCAATTTTTTTTATACATTAAACTCAAATGCTCCATAAAGAAAACATTTCGTTTTAAATCTTATAACTAAAACTATGCTTCATTTGCAGTCTGTGTTTGAAAAATATGCATTCCAACTCCACCGCACCATTTTTGTAGAATCATCCATATACCGGGTGTAACGGACACTCCTTTACGCAACATTTAAAAACCATTTTATTTTTTTGGCCATAAAAAAGCTACGCTCTTGACAGTGTCAGATTCAACATTAATCCTGCGATGTTGTATTAAAAAAAAATATATTTAGCTATCGTGTCGCTACACAAAGACGTAGTTTTCGTGATGTAGTGACCCTAGTCGGCAGATGTGATTCCTGCCCCCTTACGGGAAGCAACAGAAAGAAAAAATATAAGACAATATATAAAACACTTTCATAAAACATTCACTTTTTGTTTTTTTTTGTGATTAATATTAAAAAACAATAAATAAAATAAAATTTTTCAGTTAAACGACGCGAAAATGAATCACAAGATTTGATAGACATAGACCGTTATATCGGTATCGGCTAATATCGGTCATACGTATATTGGTATCGGCCCCAAAAACCATATCGGTGAACTCAATTTTTTAGCAATTTTGAAACTTTTAGCTTAACTTACCCGATGCACCTCCAGGTTGTTGAAAAGCTGCGGAATTTAAATTCCGGGAATTCGGATAACTCACAGTGTTCATGTTATGGTAAATCTGGTGCATTCCCATGCCGACATTTTGCTGACCCATAGCATACATCTGTAGGTGTAAATAATATTGTTAATATAGGCACCGTGAACATTTGTTTTTGAAGTTATGCACTGCAGTCGTAAACTTTTGAACGAAAGCGACTTGAGCTGTTTATTTTGCAATAGTTATTTACCTAACTAGTGCGGAAAGTTATACTTTTACGCACGCGACGGCAGTTGCCCGAACGACGCTTTGCAGAGTTCGGGCACGCCGTCAAGGGCGGAAAAGGCACTTTCCGCAAGAGTTAGGTACAAAATTTTTCCTAGTTGCATAAAAAGCTTGGTTTTACATTTTAATATATTTGGTATTTTTTACATTAAAACAGCAAAAAACAAATTCTGTTTTTATTTTTAATTTAACTGAGTTTATAAATGGGTCAATAAGTCTAATTAGGCCTCATTTTTAATTTAATTGAGTTTATAAATGGGTCAATAAGTCTAATTAGGCCTAAAATTCACGCATTTGCGTGCGTAAAAGTGCACTTACGCACGCAAGTAGGAAATAGTAGTTTACCTAACTAGTGCGGAAAGTGCCTCTTTTCCGCACGCGATTGCAGATGGCCAAACGACGCGATAGCAACCACTAGTGTTCATTGTTGTTTGACATTGACAAGGACGATATTTATACTGGGGAGGTTTAAAACTTATAATTTGAACCTATTTTACTGAAAACTTTATTTTATCGAAAATATTGAAAATATAGCAGAATTTTAGTCAATTTGAATATTTTTAGGATATTTCGTGTGCTAGGAAAGATACAAATGTATTTTGAACGGTCTAAATGTTATAGAACACCTCAAAATCGTAACAAATTTACTTTTCCGCACTAGTGCGGAAAAAATATTTTTCTGCACTAGTGCGGAAAAGTGGCACTTTCCACACTAAAATGCGTGCGGAAAAGTGGACTTTCCCGCACGCTTATAGAAAAAATAATTTTTAATGCTTTTCATGGTAAATTCGACTCAGAATCAGAATGAAAAGTAGCTTTATTGTCTGAATACAATGTATCCATTGACAAAGCCTTGCTTAGCCTAGCTTAAATTTTATAAAAGGTAATATTAGTTAACAAAGGTAAAATCAATTAGAATTTGTTAAGGAATAATATTACAAAAGTCCGCTTGACACTATTTAAAATGCCTTGAGCACGGTATAAACCATGCATAACACTATTTAAAACACACTAGACACTGTTTAAAAGATACATTAACAATTATCACAATGAATATTAAATTAAAACAAAGATACATATATACCAATGCTTGGCAAGCCCATTTACCCTGAAAAGAATTTTTCTATTGTACACCAAAAACTCTTTAGTTTTGAATTTTGTCTTATGGCAATTGGCAAGTGATTAAAAAAAATACTCTGCCAATATATGGTCCCCTAAGCTCACACTATACTATACTTATAGTGTACATGCGAGCTAATAAAAATAAAAACCTTGTTTGATACCACACAAGCCATGTTTTGACTTAAACCCAAATTTTTGAAATCTACCCCCACCCTTAAAAAAACAAAAACTAAAATGTATTTTGTTGAACTCCGGACTTAATTACCTTTCGTTTGATATCACACACGCCATATTTTCACGTAAACTCTAATTTTTGAAATCTACCCCCACCCTTTTTGAAGAAAAAAAAACTAAAATGTATTTTGTTCAACTCCATACTCAATTGCCTTTCGCCCAACTCTAATTTTTGAAATCTTCCCCCACCCTTTTATTTGGCTTGTGTTCGGTGGATTTTGTTCATTTTTAAATGGGACCATCTCGACCCAAGACCCAGCCTAGGTACCAAATTTCATTAAAATCGGCCTAGCGGTTTTTGAGTTATGCGCGTTGGTCGTTACAGATAGAGATACAGACAGACAGACAGACAGACGGCGCGACAAAAAAGTTTCAAAATCATCTGAAACGCAAAGAAATATAAACATTTTTGAAATCGGAGCAACTTTTTTTTTCTCGAAAAAATTAGGATCACCATATCTCACACTACTATAGTATAGTATATGTGTGAGCTAAAAATTGTACTGTATATAAATGAATTTTCTACCAATGAAGAATTCGGAATGGGCAGTTGCAGCATTCGTGGTCTCCGTACGCCAAAAGGTCTATTTTTATTTATTTTAGAATACACAAACACTAAGATGCTGGTATGCCTTTTAACCCTAAAAGTATTTCTTAGGGCCCTTTTTTGTCAAACAAATGCAGATTTAAATCTGGAGTTTGTACAAGCACCCCAAAAGCAAATGCCATATGATGGATGTGACTGGATTAGTGAGAAATATGTGTTTTTTGCTAGTTCACTGCCTAGATTATTCATAACTCGCAATGCATAACAACTTGAGGCAATTTTTTTATTAAGAATTTTCACGTCTTCATAGAATTTTAAGTTCTGGTCAATAGTCAAACCAAGAAATTTATTTGTTTCTGGGTTTTCAATACTTGTATTATCCAAATGAATATCTTTAATATCACATCTGAAGTTTAACATGTTGGTTTTGGAAACATTTAAAGATAATTTATTTGCATCACACCACTCTATGATGAGAATTATTTCTTATATATATATATATATATATATATATATATATATATATATATATATATTATACAGTCTGTTAGGATCAGAATCATGCCATAACACAGCAAACACTGTGCATTCATCTTACGTTTTATGGGAAGGTAGCAGATATCGTTAAAAAAAACCTAAAAACAGAAGAGGTCCCAGAATTGATCCTTGCGGCACTCCCACGTTAACCGGTTCCGCAGTTGAAATCTGTTCATTAAAAGTTACAAACTGACTTCTCCCGGATAGGCACGACATGAACCAATCGAAGGCAAACTAAACCTCTTATTCCATAAATTTTCAGCTTTTTCAACAGTATTCCATGAATCCCGCTGAAGCTTTTTCTCCGGTATTCAATGTCATGTACAATAATTGTTCCCAAACTGATCAGAACTTAGAATAGAAGATTATGTTCAGTCAAAAACGACACTGAAAAAGCTGAAAATTTATGGAATAAGAGGTTTAGTTTGCCTTCGATTGGTTCATGTCGTGCCTATCCGGGAGAAGTCAGTTTGTAACTTTTAATGATCAGATTTCAACTGCGGAACCGGTTAACGTGGGAGTGCCGCAAGGATCAATTCTGGGACCTCTTCTGTTTTTAGGTTTTTTTTAACGATATCTGCTACCTTCCCATAAAAGGTAAGATGAATGCACAGCATTTGCTCCTAACAAACTGTCTGAAATAATACAGAAAGACATAATTCTCATCATAGAGTTGTGTGATACAAATAAATTATCTTTAAATGTTTTCAAAACCAACATGTTAAACTTCAGATGTGATATTAAAGATATTCATTTGGATAATACAAGTATTGAAAACCCAGAAACAAATAAATTTCTTGATTTGACTATTGACCAACTTGAAATTCTATGAACACGTAAAAATTCTTAATAAAAAAATTGCCTCAAGTTGTTATGCATTGCGAGTTATTTCTGATAATCGTACTTTTACAGTCGAGGACTTAATAAATGGCCGCTGCCGTTTTCAGAAGAGCTTGGATGAGAATCCCAATACCGGGCGAGGTTTATGAATGAATGAATTATTGCACTCGTATCGCGCGCTTTTATTCCCTCGACTCCACGTCGATCGGCCTTCGCTGTGCACTTTTGTGCAATGCAATTTTTGCTATTGAAATTAATAACTATTTGGAATATAAACGGGCGAAGCCATACACGTTTTTTGGATACACACATCTTTTTTTAGCTGATTTCTTGTTTATTAGCATAGGATGTGTGTATTCTGGCGGGATTAATACAGACAGTAATCAAACCTTGTAGAGATATTTTTAATTAATACCTGCTTTTTTAATTGTTTAACATAAAGGATGGCCCACCGGAAACGAAAGGTATTACTTTTCGAAATAATCCAAAAACAAAAAAACGGAAAACGGGAAAACGAAAAACCGGAAAATGAAAATGAAAACGGAAAACGAAAACGGAAAACCGAAAGCGGAAAACGGGTAAACGGGCAAACGGGTAAAAGGGGAAACGGGTAAAGGGGCAAACGGGCAAACGGGTAAAAGGGGAAACGGGTAAAAGATAAAAAATTAATAAACACAGAACACTCATTTGAAGAGATATATACAAACATAATAAAAAGCTTGAAGGAAGCAAGCATCGAAGCTGTTGGATACCAAGATAATAGAAATAGCAGGAAGATGTGGTGGACGGAAAAAATACAGGAAATGGTCAAAGAGAAAAAACGCACATACTTGAAATGGCTCAGTACTAAAGAACAAAGAGACCTAGAAATCTACAGGGAAACCAAAAGACAGCTGAGAAATTTGATACGCACAGAAAAAAATGAACTGGTCGAGCGCAAATGCCACGATATCAATACACACGTAGGAGGTAGGCAGAGTTCTGAAGTATGGAAATTCATTTCTACAGTAAAAAACCCAACAAAAGAAAAAGTAAACATCCAGATCATCAAACCAGAACAATGGACAGAACACTACAAAGGACTGCTGCAGGAAACGAGACCCGAATATCTGGCAGCCTCTCCGAGGAGAGACATAGAAGTACACGGAGAGGAAGTAATGATAAAAAATAGTATTAAAAAGCTTAAATCCGGAAAAGCTAGCGGACCTGGAGGAATATGAGCTGAAATGCTCAAATATAGATCAGAGAAACTAATCGAAAATCTCACATATATTATCAATCAATGTATAAACGGACATCCAGTACCTGATGATTGGAAAATTGCATTCATATCCTCAATACATAAAAAAGGAAACAAGCTGGATTGCAACAATTACAGAGGAATTTCAGTAACTAGTACTCTCAGTAGATTGTACGGTAGGATTCTTAGAGATCTAATAGAGAAGGATTTTCATGAACAAGAAGAAGAAGAGCAAAGTGGGTTTCGTGCAGGCAGATCTTGTAGTGATAATGTTTTTTGTCTTAAACAAGTAATTGAGAAAAGGAGCGCCAGAAATATAGAGACTCATGTTACCTTTGTGGACCTACAAAAAGCATATGATACCGTTCCAGTAGAAAAACGATGGACAGTGCTAGAGCAGACTAATATCAATCATACATACATAAAAGCGATAAAAGAACTATACAAAGGGTCAAAATCTAAAATTAAAATTGGAAATCGACTTTCAAAAGAATTCCTGGTAACAAAAGGCTTAAGACAGGGATGTTGTATTTCTCCAACTCTTTTTAAAATATATATCGCAGTAGCTCTAAAAAACTGGAAACGGAAAGTGCACGGCATGGGAATACAACTTAACGACCGATTTACCATATACACACTACAGTTTGCTGACGACCAAGTAATTGTAGCTAATGATAAAGATGACATGGAGTATATGATGAGAAAGTTAATGGAAGAATACCAAAAGTGGGGATTAACAGTGAACGTGGACAAGACACAGTACTTATGTATTGGAAACGAATCCAGTGAGTTAGAACTAGACAATGGACAAGTAATATCTCCATGCAATGAGTATGTATACTTGGGTGTCACATTTGATAAGACAGGAACAGACTGTAAAGAACTGGAAAAAAGAATAGTAAAAGCAAAAAAGGTTATTGGATGTCTTAACAGTATTTTCTGGAGCAGAGAGATAAAAAAAAATGTAAAATTTAACATATATGAAACAATGGTGAAAAGCACGCTGTTGTATGGAATAGAGACTTGTCGCGTAACAGAAAAATACAAAACAAAAATGGAAAGTGTCTAAATGGATGCAATAAGAAGATCAATGAGAATATCTAGAACAGATCACATAAGAAATGAGATCATAAAAGAAAGAATGGGAATCGAAGGGAGCATAACGGATGACATCACTAAAAGACAACTGATATGGTACGGCCATGTACAACGGATGAACGACGAAAGATTACCAAAGCAGGTCCTAGAATGGCAACCAATAGGGCGCAGAAAAAGAGGGCGTCCTAAACTAGAATGGCAACTGTCAATCCAAACATCAATGAGTCAAAAAAATCTGACAGAAGATGATTGTCAGGATCGAAGGAAGTGGAGAATAGGCGTCGGACAACGTAGAAAAACGTTCTAAACCGACTAAATAATAAATAATAACTTTTTCTCTCTTTTGTGGTATAATCACATCAATCATGTTATAAGGTGGGCCAAAAAAACCGCACAAAAACAACCGTTTATTTGACCTACGCTACACAAAGGGTTAAATCAGCATCTAATTCGTTAAGGTACAACTTTATTACTTCATAACCAATTTTTTCAGTTGATACCGCAGCCCACGAGAAAGACCGGCCCGGGCGCGGAAATATCACGTGACCGTAGGAGGGTCACAAAAGAACGCCTCCCGACCAGCTGTCATTATAAAACATGTGTGTGTTCAGTTTTGGTATGTTTGTTTACGTCGATTTTTTTTAATTCGGACACGAATTTGATGTGAATTTTATCAAAGTTATTAAAATAATGCAGCCCACGAAAAAGACTGTCGTGGAATGCGTTAAAATAACTAATGGCTAATGAGTAAACTATAAAGAAAATACCTATAAGATAAACAATGCCGTGAACGTGTAGTGTTGTTCGTTGTCGGTCCAACTATAAAACTAAAACCGAATATGTGTCAACTTTTAATTTGCCAGTGGATAAAAAAATGCATGAAATTTGGTTGTGAAAAATTCCTAATGATTTAAGTAATTTCAAATTTCCACAAGTTTGCATCAAACATTTTCCTAGCGAGCAGGTAATAAGTGTTTTTTAAGAGAGCTAAAAAAATTTAAAAGAAAAAGACCCAAATGAACCTACGATTTTTGAAAATGTCCCAAACTACCTAAGTAGACAAACCTGTATCTACTATTCGATTAGCTGATGTCGAGAGGCAACAAATGGAAACTGCAATACAGGAAAGTCTTGAAACACTTCAAGCTCATAAGAAATCAAAAGTTTTATCAAATATTGACGACTTTAAAGTTTTATTGATTTTAACACAAGAACGTGACACAGTCTGCCTGGGCCTGATGACATTTTTGAATAACAATTCATCACTGTTAGCATCTCTAGTTTTTGAGGGAGATCTGTCATTTTTTGTGAATGTTAACAATGTGTCCCTACCAAAAAAAACTGCCAAAAAAGTAGGACTTTTATTTTTGGACATATAGAGCAGTTTTTTGAAATAAAAGTTGCAAATGGGAAAGAAGTGGTAAAAATAAGATCTTGGATAAGACTGATCAAGTAATAGACATCCTTAGTGACATTTTCGATAGTGAAAAATGTGTTCAATTGTCATTTCTTATTGAACAATTAGGTCTCTTAAATAGGTCACCTGAGAATCGAAGATATTGTGGATACACTTTAATGTTGGCTTCATTTTTTTTTATCCAATCATCCAGTGCATACATGTCAATTTACAAAAGTGAGGTAATATGTCTTCTACACCCTCGCAATATTAAAAAACTGATTTGTAAAATATCGTTAACAGATAGTAATCCCTCTGGTAGTGTGCAATATTTAAAAAGTAAGATACAGATATATTAAACTTTGTGCTGGGTAATTTTTTAAAAAATTATTGATGACTACTACATTCAGTTCATTGAATGTGAAAACCATCTCTCACTTATTCACAAAATCACTTGTTTCTTTTTAATAAATTATTGTATAATGTTTTATATTGAAAATTTTTCTTTAGATAACTCTAGCGAGTGTTTTTGTGCTGATATGAGAACAAAAAAATTTTGTCAATTAATTTTTTTGTGTAAAAACCGATAATATATTAAGGAATACAATAAGAATCCTGGAACTCCTAAGATCACGTGACCGCCGACTTGCTTATAACGCGCCATGGCCGGTCTTGGCTGCAGCTGATACCTTTTTGTACACGGCAAAGACGTAGCTTTTTGGTCAATGTTAAAATCAAGTATAGTGACGTATAAAAAAATTTGGCGACCCGGTCTGAAAAATAGCTAAATTTTTAAATCATGGACCATCTTCAATTTGATAGAAATGTCCATTTTAAGATAAAAGTCGTATAGCATCAAATCTTAAGTATTGTTCATACTCGTCTTAGTCTTTTGTTTTTGATTAGTCTTTGTCCTTTGATTAGTCTTAGCTGTCTTAAACAAAATCGGCTGTTCATACTCGTCTTTTGTTTTTGATTAGTCTTAGTCATAACCCACTAAAAAAAAATTCAATTTCAATAAAAAGGCCCTCTTCAAAAGTCATTTTCTACACAAAACAATCTTATTTAACCTAATCTGTGCACGAAACACAGATACGAAAGAACAAAAGCGAAAAAGAAACAAAAAAACAAATAAAATTTTGAGGTTATGTTGAGATTTTCAGTTAAAAACATGATTAATGGCGGTAAATTCAAAATTTCGGCCGCGCGCTTGCGCTCTTCGGACGCCCTGTAAAAAAAACAACAAATATCAGCTGATGTCTGTCACTCGTCTTAGTCATTGTCCTAAGGATTGAAAGTTGGCAACTCTTAAGACAAAGACTAATCAAAAACAAAAGCAAAAGCATTGTATGAACACTCCCATAAGAAACAGTGCTTTTAACTTTCTTATGACAAGACATATGACTAAACCAAGACAAAAGACGAGTATGAACGATCCATTAAACAAAATCGGCTGTTCATACTCGTCTTTTGTTTTTGATTAGTCTTAGACATAACCCACTAAAAAGAAAAATTCAATTTCAATAAAAAGGCCCTCTTCAAAAGTCATTTTCTACACAAAACAATCTTATTTAACCTAATCTGTGCACGAAACACAGACACGAAAGAACAAAAGCGAAAAAGAAACAAAAAAACAAATAAAATTTTGAGGTTATGTTGAGATTTTCAGTTAAAAACACGATTAATGGTGGTAAATGCGCTCTTCGGACGCCCTGTAAAAAAAACAACAAATATCAGCTGATGTCTGTCACTCGTCTTAGTCATTGTCCTAAGGATTGAAAGTTGGCAACTCTTAAGACAAAGACTAATCAAAAACAAAAGCATTGTATGAACACTCCCATAAGAAACAGTGGTTTTAACTTTCTTATGACAATACATATGACTAAACCAAGACAAAAGACTAGACAAAAGACGAGTATGAACGATCCATTAGTTTCGATAGAGACCAAAATCACAAAAATCGAACAAACTATAGCCGAAATAAAAATGTACAGTTTTTTTGGCCCACCCTATATATTTATCGTATTTACCTGTTGCTGCTGAAAAGGCATCATGCCTTGTCCCATCATATTTGGGGGAATGCCCCCACCGCCTTTGCCCCACACACTATTACTTTTATTAAAATGACTCATTTCTTCTACTAGTATCCAGGTGTCTCCTTTAACCTACAATAAAAAATATATGAGAACTATATTGTGGTTTTCACTTTCTCCAACGTCGCACAGTGCGGACTCCTGTGGGCAATATTCGAAAAACTGAGGTTACATTTTAAAAGTTTTAATATTGCAAAAGTATAGATAAATGTCCTGTTTATCTGTAATCATAACCTATTTTTTAGTCACACTTGCGAAAGTGAACAAAATAAATAGTTACAGTCGTTATCTTAAAACAGGTACAAAAAAATCGTATAAAATACCTATCAGAAAATTAATTTTACTGGTTCTGCATTTAAATATAAAAAAAAATTTCTTTAAGTATTACAGTGATATATATTTACGCTATTTGTTTAAATAAAATTTTGTCAAATTCACATCTCGCTTTTAAAATAATTTAATTAAAACTGTTATGCTTACAAAAAAAAATCTTTTTTAAATTTTATTAAGGTTATAAAAAATTGCAAAGATTTGCAAGGTCTGGCATATAACCTAAATATTAGTCCAATGAATTAGCAAAAAGGCAGCATAAATATTTTTTGCTACTGGCTGCTACTAAGGGTGCTGTATTTTTTTAAATAATATATTTCAATCCTAATAATTTATAACACATTGGTTACTACCCCGGTTGAGAGGCCTCACATCATCTCCTATTTAGGTATACCATTAAAACCAGTCTTGCCGCCATTTGGACAAATATAAAATTGTGACAGCTCTCATCAACGTCAAAAATGGCGGCAGCAAGGTGTCAAAAATGGCACTAAATCTGGAGAAGATATGAGGCTTATTATTCGGTGATGGCGAGTGGTTATAGGTGATAAATTTTTAAAAAATTCCCAAAATATTTATGGTACTAAGGCACCTGTGAGCAAAATGGAAAATTAAATATTTTAGAATCGCATATCGTATTGGCCGTTTTTTGTCAATGGAAACGCACAAAAACAATAATCAGTCTTAAAATATATAATGCCAAAAATTATTCTGGTGTTTGTGTAGGCGAATATTTTTAAAAAATAGTTTTTTGCACTTTGGAGATCAAAAGTGCACTTTTTATCATAAATTTTAGGGATAAAGTATCACTTTTTTCCCGTGGATAAAAAGTGACGTTCAAAGATAAAACCTAAAAATGGGAAGTCTGTTTTTCTTGAAAATAATTTTAATAAAAATGGGGCCCAAAAATGACTAAAGTATCTTTTGAGCACTCGGCGAACTGTAGCTACACACAATTTTTTCTTCTCGGGATAAAAGTGCCACTTATGTCCCTAAGAAGATAATATACTATTTTATCATTTTTTTAAAACTTTTAGAACGCATAAGCATAAAACATTCAGACTTGTTAAAAGAGTCGCCTGTCACGAAAATCTGAAGGTGTTAAATATTTTCAAAAAAATTCAACCCTTGTTGGGTTTAGAAGAATGTTCTGACAAAAATACCCAAATTCTAAATAAGGCATCATTCAATTTTTGCAAAAGTCTCAGTCTCAAATGGAAGCTATCGGGACGAAACAAAATTTATTTTCAAAACTGTTATTTCGAATGGTTAAATAAAGATATTATATCTGAGAAATTTTGTGATAAAACGGATTCAGAAAAATCAAAAAATACAGATTCGGAAACAGAGGCCGTACCCGGACCGAGTCGTGGACGGCCTAAAACGGCTTTCTTAGAATTATCTTTAAAAACAAAGAAACTGAGGGTGCAATGTGTGTGTGTGTATGGTAAAAATAATTATTTTGGGGTTGCTAATTTAAGTTTTCTGGAAGGACCTTAGCCCCCCCAAGCCTTCCTAACTACGCCCATGAATCCAAATAAAAAAAATAATTTTTAACATAACTGTAGGTTAAACTGAATGTACTTTAATTTATTTTTTTAATATTTTAAATAAAATGACATATCTGAGGGCACGGCAGTGCCTCGCCAAGTTCGCGCGCCGTAACCATCTTTTCTGGAAACATTTCAGCCGATATTTGACCTACCTAAAACTCTACTTCGGAATGAGCTACGAATATCAAACTTTGCACAGTCGTAGATCTCCATGGAGTTAACAATCCCTCCAAGTTTCATGGAATTCCATAAAGTAGTAAAGTAGTTACGAAATTTTAAAAAACGTCGAAATTGCCACTCACTCATGTATAGATCATCAATATTCTACTGTACTTCCAGACATGCTACAAAGCTGAAATTTGGCAGACTGATAGAAATTGTGACCAAACCCCTGGAAAAATCAAAAAACCCCAAAATTTTAATTTACTCCCCTCCCCTATACATTTAAAGTTATGTAAAAGTAGCATTGCCCACTTCCACAAATGCTAGAGAGTTGAGCTTTGGCAGACTGATAGGAACTATGATAAAACTATAAGAAAAAATTAAAAGACCCCAAAATTCTAATTTACTTCCCTCCCCTATAAATGTAAAGTTAAGTAAAAGTAACATTGCCTACTTCCAGACATACTAGAGAGCTGAGCTTTGGAAGACTGATAGTAACTATGATAAAGTTATAGAAAAAAATTAAAACACCCCAAAATTCTAATTTACTTCCTTCCCCTATTAATGTAAAGTTATGTAAAAGTAACACTGCCCACTTCCAGAAACGCTAGAGAGCTGAACTTTTTAAGACTGAAAGACAATATGATAAAACTATATGAAAAAATTTAAAAACACCAACATTTTAATTTACTTCCCTCTCCTATAAATGTAAATTTATATAATACTAACATTGCCCACTTCCAGAAATGCTAGAGAGCTGAGCATTGGAAGACTGATAGGAACTATGATAAAACTATAGAACAAAATTTAAAAACACGACAATTTAAAATTTATTTTCCTCCCCTATACATGTAAAGTTATTTAAAAGTAACATTGTGCACTTTCAGAAACGCTAGAGAGCTGAGCTTTGGAAGGCTGATAGGAACTACGATAAAACCATGGAAAAAAATAAAAAAATCTCAAAAATTTAAGTAAGGTATTGCAAAAGTTTTGGAACAATATTCCGCATATTTTACTACTTTAAAAATTAAGTATTTTCCAATTCCTTTAAAAAAGAAGTGAAATCATACCAAAAACATTTCATGTAAAAAAAGTCTGCCAATATATGGGCCCCTAAGCTCACACTAGGTACTATAGTTATAGTGTACGTGTGAGCTAATATAACTAAAAACTAAAATATATTTTATTCAACTCCAGACTAAATTACCTTTTGTTTGATACCACACAAGCCATGTTTTGACTTAAACTCAAATTTTTGAAATCTACCCCCACCCTTAAAAAAACAAAAACTAAAATGTATTTTGTTAAAATCCGGACTCAATTACCTTTCGTTTGATATCACACACGCCATATTTTCACTTAAACTCTAATTTTTGAAATATACCCCCACCCTTTTTTTTAAATAAATTAAAATGTATTTTGTTTAACTCCAGGGTCAATTATCTTTCGTTTGATATCACACACGCCATATTTTCACTTAAACTCTAATTTTTGAAATCTACCCCCACCCTTTTATTTGGTTTGTGTTTGGTGGATTTTGTTCATTTTTAAATGGGACCATCTCGGCCCAAAACCCAGCCTAGGTACCAAATTTCATTAAAATCGGCCAAGCGGTTTTTGAGTTATGCGCGTTGGTCGTTACAGACAGACATACAGACAGACAGACAGACAGACAGACATACAGACAGACAGACAGACAGACAGACGGCGCAACAAAAAAGTTTCAAAATCATCTGAAACGCAAAGATATATAAAATTTTTTGAAATCGGAGCAACTTTTTTTTCTCGAAAAAGTTAGGATCACCATAGCTCACACTACTATAGTATAGTATATGTGTGAACTAAAAAGCCAAGTACGCGAAAATGGCATTCCGTAAAAAGAATTGAGATAAAAGTAAAGCCAAGTTCTCCAATACAAATTTCAAAATGAAAGGTTCTTACTAGTTTGGAAATATTTTTCTAAACTTGCAATTTTTTTTATACATTAAACTCAAATGCTCCATAAAGAAAACATTTCGTTTTAAATCTTATAACTAAAACTATGCTTCATGTGCAGTCTGTGTTTGAAAAATATGCATTCCCACTCCACAGCACCATTTTTGTAGAATCATCAATCTATAAAGTACTAAAAGATCAGATACTACCTTTTGCTGCATTCATTCTAGAAACATTTTATCTAGAACTTATCCACTTACAAATTTATAGTACTTATGTTAAATTTATTTAATTTTTATGTGTCTGATATAGATTTGGAGACTACCAATTTAAAAAGTTTTAAAAACTTATTGCAAAAGCTATAGACTAATTCGAATATCATTATATATCTAAATTAGCATCAGGTTACCTTTTACCAGGTTAGAACATTCTGGGTATAGTAAGAACTATTATGCAGCAATTTTTTATAATAAATTGCCAAAAAAAGCCTCGAAACTAAATGAATTTCAAAGTAAAGTTGCTGCTTGTGTCAGAATGCATTTTATGACATAGAAACTTTTTTACCCAATTGCAGCACAGCAAAAAGAAGGGTAAAGTTTTTCGCTTTGGATATGTATGTATGTATGTTTGTGTCGCGCTAGAGGTTGAACGGCTGAACCGATTTTGACAAAAAAGGGGTCGTTGAATTGCTACTGATCCCGAAGGTGATATAGGCTATATTTTTTACCTTCCTAGCCCGCATAGCAATGGCCGAGGCTGAAGAAAGTATTAGATTTGATGAAAAAAAAATTTTTGAGGTAAAGTCGAAAATGTGCTATTTGGGTGTATTTTGACCTATCTTAGCAACATCGTCGCGATGTCTGTGTGTGTATGTCTGTATTAAAATTTTGCTCAATAATTTCTTTATAACCAAAAACTTCATAGGAGCTTTAGTTTGTGAGATATTTACACACTTAAAGTATCCTAATAGGCTAGCTAGGAAGGTATCAGATCTGTCATGGATCCATTTTGTTAAACAAGAATCAACATGGCAGTGGTCAGGCACCATTTTGTCACATGATGTAGGCTTTAAGGGATACAAATTACCTAAATTGAAGACGAGTTTAATAAAATTTGATCACTTATTGCAAATTTCTCCTAATTTGCTGTAATTATTTTGTAGTCCTCCCTGCTCCCACACATCTCCCCTCCAGTCATTCCCCCCAGCCTCGATAAAAACCATATTCACATAATTTTATCAAATATAGGGTGATTTCAAAAATTCTTTCTGCATATGATTTAAGATTTTTTTCCAACACCAGTTTACTAGTTCTGCCTCCCTTGCCTTCACTCCTCCCTGCCCTTCTTATTAGTAATAGTGGGTTCTTATTAGTAATAGTGGGTACAATTAGTAATAGTGGGTTATTAGTAATGGATTACCTAATAAAAATAAAACTGAAGGTGGTAGTTGTTGATTTTTTGGTGGTAGAAGCTAGGAGAAGGTGATAGTAGAAGCTATGTGAAGGTGGTTTTTAGGATAAAACTTGGTCATAGCTGAGTGATAGGTCACTGTAGCTGTGGGAACAGCTGAGACATATTTATTACTAAGTTAGTACCTATTTCTTTTTACCACAAACAAATCAAATCCATATGATTATGCTAATTACAGTCAGTCAAAGTCATACTAATTAATTTCTATACTAAAATAGTGGCAGCTTTACAGTGAAAAATACAAAAATTCGTTAGTCAGTAAAATCTTAGTCAGCAAAATAGGCTTTTGACAGATAAATGATAACAAAAATAAGTCAAATAAAATTTTTGTCTGCAAAACATCAAAATTGAACTTCCAAATATCATGTGACATTTGTCATTTAATGTCACATTTCTAAAGGTTATATTTGGAAGTCCAATTTCGACCTTTCCAGACACAATTTTTATTTGCTTTATTTTTGTTAGCCTTTATGTATCCATCAAAAGAATGTTTTACTGCCTAAGATTTTACTCACCAATGAATTTTCGTATTTTATGATGTATGACTGCCTTGTTTGTGCTACAAACAAATGGGTAAGTCTAAACTGTGGTAATGTCACTCAGCTACAACCAAGTTTTATCCCAAAAACTACCTTCACTTAGCTTCTACCATCAAAAAACCAACTACTACCACCTTCCCCTATCTTCTACTACCAAAAACCCAACTACTACCACCATTCCCTTGCTTCTAAGATAAAAAAAAACCAACTACTACAACTCACCAAAACACAAACTACTGCCACCTTTGCTTATTCTCTACCACCAAAGAACCAACTAGTACTTCATTTGATTATGTATGTAGTAGTTTTGTGGTGGTAGAAGCTAGGGGAAGGTAGTAGTAGTTGGTTTTTTGCTGGTAGAAGCTAGGGCAAAGTGGTGGTAGTTGGCTTTTTGATCGAAGAAGCTAGGGAAAGGTGGCAGTAGTCTTAGTGGTTAGTTTTTTGATGGTAGAAGCTAGGGGATGGTAGTAGTTAGTTTTTTGATGGTACAAGGCTAAAGGAGTACTAGGGAGTAGTTGATTTTTTGGTGATAGAAGTTAGGGGCAGATGAAAGTAGATAGTTTTTTGGTGAGAGGAATGTGGGGAGATGGCAGTAGTTAGTTTTTTGATGGTAGAAGCTAGGGAATGGAACTAGTTGGTTTTTTAATGGTAGAAGCTAGGGGAGGTGGTAATAGTTGGTAGCTAGGGAAAGGTATTAGTAATGTTTTTTTGGTGGCAGAAGCTAGGGGAATGCGGTAGTAGTTGGTTTTTTGGTAGTACAGGCTAGAGGAAAGTGATAGTAGTTGGTTTTTTGCTGATAGAAGCCCGGGGAAAGTGGTAGTAGTTGGTTTTTAGTGGCAAAAGCCAAGTGAAGGAAGAAGTAGATTTTTTGGTGAGAGGCTAATGTAATGTGGTAGTAGTTGGTTTTATTGCTGGTAGACGCTAGGGCAAGGTGGTAGTAGTTGCTTTTTTGGTGGTAGAAGCTGGGGGAAGGTGGTTTTTAAGATAAAAGTGAGCTGTAGCTGACTAATATGTCAATGTAGCTGTTTAGAAGTGGTAACAGCTTACACTAGTAAGTTAGTTTTTGTTTTTTCTACAAACAAGGCAGCGTTATGCTGAAAAATTTGTTGGTCAGTAAATTCTTGGTCAGTTAAATAGAAATTCCCAAAAATAATACCCTCTCTAGCCATTGCTATGCAGGCTAGGAAGGTAAATCTGCAGATTAGCCTGCATTAGTAGATCTTGAAATAATGATCTGGTATCAAAAATATTTTGAATTTACATTACATTTTGTCTAAATAAAGGAACTAGTAGCCAGTGTTATTCGAACAAAAGTATTGAATTGAATTGAGTTTATTAGCTACAAAAAGCTACAAATATACAAAAAACAAAATTTACATTTAAATACTTATAGTATATCTAAACGCTTAATAGTAATAATTAGGTACACATTTTTATTACACACACAGATCAAAAAAGTAAGGTCAAACATTAATCAAAAAAAAAAAAGATTGAAGGAGTTAACTATGCATGTCTGATAAGTAAAAAATGGGACATACAAAAGATCCCTAAATTTAATTTAATCCAATGTTACTGAATAATTTTTAGTGAAACAGCACCACGCAAGGTTTAACATATGACCGCTATAAACGCACCACAGAATATTCTTTTCATTTTACAGAAATATATACTTACTCAGGCACCAAACAAAAAGAATTCTGGCAAGTTTTTTCACAGGGAACACCAACTAGTGATTTTTTTATCAAAAACACCGCACACCGCAGATTTGACATTCGTAGACTTGACAGTTGACAGTTCACAGTGTTGACACCTTTGCCACGTTGCCAGGACACGGCCACTACCGGAATCTACGGTTACTTTGGCCTTTATCTGGTAATTGGTAATTAGTTATTACAAAAACCGCAGCCAACGATAAAGACCGGCCATGGCGCGTTATAAGCAAGTCGGCGGTCACGTGATCTTAGAAGTCCCAGGATTCTTATTGTATTGCTTAATATATTAAATGTTTTTACACAATTTAAATAAATTAACAAAAAATTTTTGTTCTTTTATAGGCAAAAATTGAAAAAAAATATTTTGCTGATATATGTGTTTATTATGGATAAAAGAACTGAATCTATAAAACAAAAAGTTATACAAAATTTGCACTCTAATATCTTCAGGTACATATATTAGGTACATAATATCGTTAGTAACTTCAAATCTATACAAGTCTTTCAAAATTCATCAACCTAAATCAAACCTAAGCTTTTAGTTTTTTAATTTTTCTTTGACTGTCATCATCTTTGAGTTCTTATTCAAAGATTTATTAGCAGACACTAAATCATTGTGCTTTTTAATAAAATTATTTAAAAAAACTTTACATGCCCTTAAACTAATTTTTTCAAGCTTTGACAATAGTTTTTCTCCACAAAAACACTCGCTACCATTTCACAATAATTTATTAAAAAGAAACAAGTGATTTTGTGAATAAGTGAGATGGTTTTCCCATTCAATGAACTGAATGTAGTGGTCGTCAATAATTTTTTGAAAAATTACCCAGCACAAAGTTTAATATCTATTTCAATAAAGTGTAAGTTAACTACCAACTCATGTTCTTTTAAAAGCTGTATCTTACTTTTTAAATATTTCACACTACCAGAGAGATTACTATCTGTTAACAATATTTTACAATCAGTTTGTTGGTGCAAGCAAGAAATTTCTCAATTTTCATTTTCTTTTCCTTTTCTGCGCGTTTAAAATAATTTAAATTTTCGCGCTCTAAAAATGCATATGGGGTTTCACGGCACCGGACACGTGGAAGACAAGCAGCGCCGCCATGAGTGCGCAAAGAACCACCGTCACAACAAGACACTAGCAAAATCACGTTCCCGAAAAAAGTGAATTTGAGGTGAAAAAACTGGACGTTTAAACGTCGACTGGAGCTGCAAGAGAGTCCGAGGTAGGTGCCTTTTCATATAAAATTCCATATGTATCGTAACTTTCCATTTTCAATCGTCAATACCGACATTTATTTTTAAATGTGCTTGTGAAGCCAATACCGGCGACCTATCGAAGGAAATTCCGTTATTTTTCAGCCCTTGCACGCACATTTAATGGCCCTTCGACCCAAATTAATAGTTTTCCAAACTACCTAGACTCCTGTGGTTCAGCAATTTCCTACAAAAATTCCAAATTTCTATTTTCTATTTCAAATTTCAAAATTTATTTCAATTTCAATTCGAAACAGACCATATTGTTTGACGGTGCCCGTTGGTGATATGTTCCTTCAAAGTTGATCGAAGTGTTTATTACCGTTCAAAAATAGCTAGAACCAATGCACATATTTCGTATAGTTTACTAGTTCATCAAAGAAAGTTGATCGCTTTGTTCATTACATTTTCAGTAAAAGTGGCGTCAATACGCCGAAAGTGAAAATTTTAAGGCGGTTCTTCCACCTACTTTTCTAATTATCGATTTTACAGGTGTCACGTTAACGCGCAGGTGCAAGTGTCGCCGTCTTCGAATACCGTCGTTTGTTAAAAACTTTCAGACGGCACCGCTAGTCGTATGCACAGAGTGTGCGACTTGGAATCGAAAGGTGCGGGGTTCAATCCTTGGTGAGACATAAAAGTTTTTTTTAAGGGATATGTTCAAATAATAACATACAGACAAACTTACAAACATTTCATTTCAAAATTTTCGAAAAAAGTTAATAAAATTAAAATAATAAAATTGTTTAATTTTTGCTAAAATTCGGGTTATATTTTAAGCTATATTTTAAGCATTTTTTTGGGTTATTTTAAAAACAAATTAACTTTCAAAAACAAAAATGTCTACGCAAAAACAGAAAAAACTTTGCGACAAAAGGCTTTTGAGCTTCAACCAAATGGCGGAAGCTCACGAGGTAGCTTTGAAAGCGAAGTCGGATACAGCGTTTCACTTTTTGTTTAAATCCAGATATGAAGACGTCGAAGAATGTCATGCTCAATTCTATAATTTTCATAACCAAATTATTGGCTCTCTCGAAGAGTTTAAACTTTCATTTGACGACCAGGATAAAACTAGAAAAGACTTTGACAACCTTTATTATGAATGTAAGGGTATTTATTACGACCTTTTTAGGGCCAACCCTGTCAATTACGTAGGCAACCCTAACCAACAAAATATTGTTCAGAGGTCAAATACAAGATCATTTCCACAACCACGGTTGCCAATTTTCAATGGTAATTATAAAGACTGGCAACACTGGTTTGACTTATTTAAAGTCATGGTACATCAAAATTCTGAGTTAAGTGATATAGAGAAATTTCAACACTTGCGGAGTTCTGTTCTGAATGAAGCCCTTTCTCTAGTAAAAACCATTCCCCTCGCAGATAGCAATTATCACATCGCGTATGAAACCTTAGTAAAGAGGTATCAAAATAAACGAATTATTGCTACTACCGCTTTGAATGCTATTAACTTTCTTTCAACTAAATCCAGTTCTGGGAAAGAATTACGTTCCATGTTGGATACATTTTCTGAGAATCTAGCCATCTTAAATGAGCTTGGTTTTCCTACAAAAGAATGGGACTTTCTTACTTTTAACATGATGCTCTCAAAACTTGAAGTCAAGATGAGGACTGATTTCGAACTTTACTATAGTAGAGAGAAAAACAATTCAGAAATTCCGTCCTACACTGATCTTTACACGTTTATAGAAAATCATTGCGTTGCGCTCGAATCTGTAGTGCAAATGCCCAGTTTTAGTAGGCAAAATCAAACCCCTAGACAACCTCAAACTACGCGTAATTCTCAACAGAACAGTTTTCAGAGAAACAGTTTTAATTCACCTTCTGCTTTCAATACAACTATTTCAAATCAAAGTTCAAATTCAAGAAATCAACAAAATACTTTACAAAATAGCAATCAACGCAGCAACCCTCAAATACAAAATAATCAGAACAGAACTTTTAATCCAAAAATAAAATGCTACCTATGTTCTTCGAATCACGCATTATCGAAATGTATCGAATTTCAAAACAAAAGTCCACAGGAAAGGATGGGTTATGTTCGGCAGGTGAATCTATGTCAAAATTGCTTACATTTTGCTCACCAGACCGTGAATTGCCCCTCCTCCTACAACTGCTTTACGTGTGGAGCTAGGCACCACAGTCTTCTTCACGTTCCACAACCAGTAGCGCCCTCTGTGAGTGTTAATTCTTATCCTCCAGAGAACGTTAATATTCCACTTTCCAATTCCAATAGCACCCCTATGTCAGGAAGCCATTCCACAAACTGTCATGCGACAATGATTTCCAAAAATTCCACTTTTCTACTTTCTACCGTTGTAGCTGACATGTTAGACTCAAGGGGACATTACCAACCAGTTCGTATCTTACTCGATTCTGCCTCAGAGGCAAACTTTATTTCAGAAAAATGTCTAAATCGTTTAGGTCTTTCGAAAAGCTTCTTTTCTACTTCTATTCAAGGCTTAAATCAAATGACATCTTCCAATACCAAAGGTAAGACGAAATGTCTTATCAAACCTCAAGGTCAAGCGGGACCTACCTTTGATTTTGAGGCTTTAGTACTTCCAAAACTTTGTACAGAGATTCCTTCTTGCGCTGTCGACTCGAGCAAGTGGAATCACATTCGCAATATCAAACTTTCTGATCAAAACTTCCATATACCAAGTTCCATTGATGTCCTAGTAGATTGTGAACTTTTTCCGCATCTCTTACAAGAGGGAGTTATCCACGGAGAGCGTGGACAACCTAGTGCTTTTAATAGCATCTTTGGCTATGTGCTGATTGGTAAAGTTGAAACTTCAAAGCAACAAAATCCACAATCACTCATAAGCTGTTACACTTCCATCGAACCATCTCTGGATATCTGCCTAGAGCGCTTCTGGGAGATAGAGCAGGTTCCACATAAGGTTCATCACAGTCCTGAGGATATTATGTGCGAAAAATTATTTTCACAATCAGTTTCACGCAACGAATCAGGTAGATTCGTCGTTCCATTACCTTTCATAAACTTAGAACCCCAGTTGGGTGACACCTATCCAATCGCTTTAAAACGTTTCAAGCTTCAGGAAGCTAGACTTCTCAAAGACTCAGCTAATTATCAAGCTTACAAAGATTTTATGCAAGATTATTTAGACACTGGTCACATGATACCTATTCCTACGCCTATATCTAAAGATGTCTTGGATAATTCCTACTTTATCCCTCATCACAGTGTCTGGAACACTGGGAAGATAAGAGTGGTCTTTGATGGGTCTCAACGTAGTCCCAGAGGTGTCTCACTCAACGAGACGTTGTGCGCAGGTCCTAAACTGCAAAATGATGTCCGTGAAATTCTACTTAATTTTCGAATTCATGCTGTAGCCTTTGTTACTGACATAGTAAAAATGTTCCGACAGATTTTAATTATTCCTGAGCACACGCGTTATCAAAATATTCTATGGAGATTTTCTGAGGATGATCCTGTCCAAACCTACTCCTTAAGAACAGTTGTTTATGGACTTAAGTCATCACCTTACTTAGCTATTCGTACTATACCAGAACTAGCTAAACTTGAGTCTGAAAGGTATCCTAATGCTTCCAAGGTGCTTCTTAAAGACATTTACGTCGACGACGTGCTCACTGGGCAGGATTCTGTGGCCTCTGCCAAAGAACTTCAGTCGGAGTTAATCTCCCTGTTGCGCCTAGGAGAGTTTGAACTTAAAAAATGGGCGAGCAACAGTCCGGAACTTCTCTCCTCATTCTCAGAATCAGAAACACAAATGTCCATTCGTTTCGACAAATCCGAACCTAATTTTGTAAAAATATTAGGTCTCCAATGGAATCCTATCTCAGATTCGTTTACCTACTTGGTCGTACCAGAAGATAAACCATGCACCAAGCGAGGTATCTTATCTCAAATCATGAAAATTTTTGATCCCTTAGGTTTCTGTTCTCCCGTTTCTTTACTTGCTAAGCATCTCATGCAAGATCTGTGGAAGGAGAAGCTGGACTGGGATTCTCAGCCTCCTCCGCATATCGTAAATGTTTGGAATCAATTTCGAACCGAACTTCCAAATCTTTCAAATATTCATTTACCTAGACGCCTTTCCATTGATCAACCACGTAGCATTGAACTTCACGGCTTTTCAGACGCCTCTATGATAGGTTACGCGGCTACGGTCTATTTCAGAATGGAGTCAGTTTCCGGAGAAATCCATACCTTTCTTGTAATGGCCAAATCTAAGGTCGCACCAGTGAAAACAGTCAGTCTTCCGCGACTGGAGCTTCTTGGTGCCACTTTACTTTGCGACCTAATTTCCTTTATTCGAAACACTTATTCAGATATTCTTAACTTCAACCAAATCTGTGCATGGTGTGATTCCCAAGTGGTTCTATGCTGGTTGGCGGCTTCACCTCACAGGTTTAAAACGTTTGTGGCAAACCGTATCTGTCACATTCAAGAAACCATTTCTCCTACGGCCTGGAAATATATTCCATCAGCGCTAAATCCAGCCGACTGTGCTTCGCGCGGTCTTATGCCTAATCAACTTGTCAAACATGACTTGTATTGGGAAGGTCCTTGTTTTCTTAGGCTACCAAAAGAGAGCTGGCCTGATGATTTTCGCTGTCCAGACCCTCCGGAAAACGAGGTTATTCTGGAAGAACGAAAATCAGTATTTCAAACATGCACAGTTGAACCACACATGCTTGATACTTTTCTTTCTCGTTACTCTTCCCTAGAGAAAATTCAACGCATAATTTCCTATATTTTTCGCCTTACCGAAAAGAAATCTAAATATCCTAACGAAAATATTACCGAAGTAGAACTTCAACATTCTCTTATTGTTCTCGTTCGGCATGTTCAACGTTCCATCTTTGCTGATCTCATTTCACGTTTGAATGACGCAAAGCTACTTCCTAAACAATTTCGTAAACTTTCACTTTTTCTAGATACACAAGGCTGCTTAAGAGTGGGGGGTCGATTACCACATTCTTCCGAACTCTCTTATTCAGCAAAACACCCTTTACTTTTACCACGTTCTCACCGTCTTACTCAACTTGTCATTGAGTACACTCACAAAAGGTACTGTCATCCCGGTCAAAAAACGTTGCATTACCTCTTGAGACAACAATTTTGGATCCTTTCCCCTCGCTATGCAATCGAGAGTATAACTTCTCATTGCATTTTATGCTATCGATTAAATCCTAAACCTTCCGTACAAATCATGGGCAACTTGCCTGCTCAACGCATCTCTCAAGTAAAGGCATTTTCACATGTTGCCATAGATTATTGTGGTCCCTTTCCAATTACAATGGGAAAGTACCGAGGTGCAAAGGTATCCAAAGGTTATATTCTTGTCTTAGTCTGCTCCGCAACAAAGGCAGTTCACCTAGAACTTACCTCCGATATTTCCACCCCTACCTTTCTTGCGGCTTTTAAGAGATTTGTGGCAAGAAGAGGAAGAATCTCTGACATTTACTCAGATTGTGGTAGCGCGTTCTTGGGAGCTGATCGTTTACTCAAACAGTACTCCCAGGAAGCATGTCACAGTCTAAAAATTACCTGGCATTTTTCAAGTCCTGGTAGTCCGCACCTAAACGGACTAGCCGAGGCAGGAGTTAAATCCACCAAGGCAAATTTGAAACGTGTAATAGGTGAGCAACGGTTAACCTATGAAGAGTTTTTTACTTTTTTGTGTCAGGTCGAATCCATACTAAACAGCCGGCCTCTGTATGCCCAAAGTATGGATCCGAATGACTTTCTTCCACTGACCCCTGGTCATTTTCTTACCCTGGAACCGTTGAATTCCGTACCAGAACCCGAATTTTCGGATTCCAAGTTGAACACCCTGTCCCGCTGGCAGCTGGTGCAAAGGCTCCAGTCCGATTTTTGGAAACGCTGGAACTTGGAGTACCTAAACACCTTGCAACAGCGCTCTAAATGGACAGAGGCTTCTAACAATATTAAACTAAATACTTTAGTCGTGGTAAAGAATGAACAAAAACCGCCATTGCAATGGGCTGTTGGGCGAATTGTCGACGTACACCCTGGCTCAGACGGTCATATTCGTGTTGTGACCGTTAAAACAGCTACAGGAACATATCGTCGACCAGTAGTGAAACTATGTCCTTTGCCTATGCCCGACGCATAAGGCAAAATTTTCTTTTTCTTTCTTAATTTTTTCTAAGTATTTTTTCTTTTCTTTTAATTTTAATTTACATGCATAATTGAATGCATATTTGGGTTAATGTTAAATTGTATCGTTTAATTGCTAATAGGCGAATACTATTTAATTTTTCTTTCCTTTCCTTTTCTTAACTAAGTAAAAACACACGTGTTTTGGCGGCCGGAAAATGTTGGTGCAAGCAAGAAATTTCTCAATTTTCATTTTCTTTTCCTTTTCTGCGCGTTTAAAATAATTTAAATTTTCGCGCTCTAAAAATGCATATGGGGTTTCACGGCACCGGACACGTGGAAGACAAGCAGCGCCGCCATGAGTGCGCAAAGAACCACCGTCACAACAAGACACTAGCAAAATCACGTTCCCGAAAAAAGTGAATTTGAGGTGAAAAAACTGGACGTTTAAACGTCGACTGGAGCTGCAAGAGAGTCCGAGGTAGGTGCCTTTTCATATAAAATTCCATATGTATCGTAACTTTCCATTTTCAATCGTCAATACCGACATTTATTTTTAAATGTGCTTGTGAAGCCAATACCGGCGACCTATCGAAGGAAATTCCGTTATTTTTCAGCCCTTGCACGCACACAGTTTTTTAATATTGCGATGGTGCGGAAGACATATTACCTTAGAATTGTAAATTGACGTGTATGCACTGGATAACTGGATAAACAAAGATGAAGCCAACATTAAAGTGTATCCACCATATCTTCGATTCTCAGGTTACCTTTTCAAGAGACCTAATTGTTCAATAAGAAATGACAACTGAACACATTTTTCACTCTCACTATCGAAAATGTTACTAAGGATGTCTATTACTTGATCAATCTTATCCAAGATCTTATCTTTTACCACTTCTTTCCCATTTGCAATATATTAGGTTTCAGTTTTATAGTTGGACCGACAAGGAACAACACTAATTAAACGTTCGCGGCATTCTTTATCTTATAGGTATTTTCTTTATAATTTACTCATTAGCCATTAATTATTTTAACGCAACCCACTACAATCTTTTTCCTGGGCTGTGTTATTTTAATAACTTTGATAAAATTCACATAAAATTCGTGCCCGAAAAAAACACACACATGTTTTATAATGACAGCGGGCCGTGAGGCGTTTTTTTGTGGGACTCCTACGGTCACGTGATATTTCCGCGCCGGGGCGGTATTTCACGTGGGCTGCGGGAGAAAGAAAGAACAGCACGGTAATTAAAGGGAGTTTAAGTACCGTGTGACAACACTGGTTGGTTTGAAAAGTTGCATGGCATAAGAGTTGGCATTGGCAACACTGTAAAATTTTCAGCAACATGGCCACCTTGATTGCACGCCGCCTCTTCCCCTCTGCTACGTGCGCATTCGCCGGCAAGAACAGTAGTTGTGCAAGTTCACCAGTTTTTTCCGCCAGCTCGATTTTCCGAAGCTTTTGCTCAAAAATGGCACTACCAAAAGTTTTCTTTGACATGTCTGCCGACGGGGTACCTGTAGGCCGCATCGTGATCGAGGTAAGAAAACTCTAAGCCGGCTTTTATATGGCCGTCGTTGGACACGTTTTTGCGCCATTTTGGGCGTCCTCTCACCCGTTGAATTCCCGCTAGTGGAATTTTTTTAACCGATTTATAAAGGCAGTTCGCAGTTCAGATATAATCAAATTTTATATTTGCGTTCGTAAAGTTCGCTTATCCACTAATTACAATGCAATAATTTATCATATGGTATTTAGCTTTTTACTGGCCATACAAGGTCTTGAATAAACCAAAAAATGTGGTCAAAAACCTTGAACTTTCAACTGCGGACGGGAACTGATTTTATAAATCCTGGGTTTATCCTTAAAAGTAGAGATGTTAAATATTGTTACTTTTGAGTATTTGGTACCCATCATTACTTTTTTTTGCAAAGTAGGCATAATTATCTTGGTAATCACTTGTAATACTCATACATTTGATTACTATAAAGTAGAGTAATAGGACGAATTTTGTGTCACAAGTTTTTTAAAATAAGCCTTGTCAAAAATGTGAACCAAAAAAAATTATATTTCAAGAAATTTGCTTTGGCAAGCAAAATTTATCACCAACTTGGAGTTTAGCCTATGCTAATTCATGGATCCTTCATACTCGTCTTTTGTCTTGGTTTAGTCATATGTCTTGTCATAAGAAAGTTAAAACCACTGTTTCTTATGGGAGTGTTCATACAATGCTTTTGCTTTTGTTTTTGATTAGTCTTTGTCTTAAGAGTTGCCAACTTTCAATCCTTAGGACAATGACTTTGCGTCCGAAGAGCGCAAGCGCGCGGCCGAAATTTTGAATTTACCGCCATTAATCATGTTTTTAACTGAAAATCTCAACATAACCTCAAAATTTTATTTGTTTTTTTGTTTCCTTTTCGCTTTTGTTCTTTCGTGTCTGTGTTTCGTGCACAGATTAGGTTAAATGAGATTGTTTTGTGTAGAAAATGACTTTTGAAGAGGGCCTTTTTATTGAAATTGAAATTTTTTTTCAGTGGGTTATGACTAAGACTAATCAAAAACAAAAGACGAGTATGAACACCCGATTTTGTTTAAGACAGCTAAGACTAATCAAAGGACAAAGACTAATCAAAAACAAAAGACTAAGACGAGTATGAACAATACTTTAGTGTGTGTCCTCAAGTATTTATTAGTATTTATTATGCTTGGCTCTTTCAATGTTATCAAGTAATCAAAGGGAAATGGGAAACTGTGTAGGTGTTAATAGAAATTTTTTTTATTAACAGTCAAGCCTCGGGTCAAGCTATTTTATTTTTTTATTTAGGTATGTAGAAACAGATAAAATAAATAGTTGACCAACTTCTTTCTATCTATTCTATTTTTTAACCCGCACATCAGTGTCTAGAGAAAGATTATTTTTGACAAAAATTTTTTTTATAAATATTCAACATGTTAACAGGTCAAAACACTGAGCACAACATAGTATTTTTTACATTTGTACACTGTACCAAGCACTATTTTAATGATGTTAAGATCCGAGGGGTGAACAGCTGTCACAATTGGTGTACACATTTCTTACAATCTGTTCACAATCTTTACACAATCCCTCCCAATCACCCACAATCTCTCACAATCCCTCACAATCTTTACACAATCTTAGCAAAAGATTGTGGATTTTCACAATCGGCGCACAAATTTTGGGGTTAGCTGGTCACCCCTTGGTTATTAAGTAGTAGGGCCGGGAACGGTAAATTAAGAGGGCGGCAAAGGAAGCTATAGACTTGATGACCTTTTTTTTTTCTCCCCATACCCCTTCAGGCAAGCTACGCCGCTGCACAGTCCTCCACAATCTTGCTACAATCCCTCACAATCTTAGCAAAAGATTGTGGATTTTCACAATCGATGTACACATTTTGGGTTACCTGTTCACCCCTCGTTAAGATCTATACCATCATGGTCAGTTTCTTGTAAATCAGCTATTTGTATTTTGCACAATTTGGGAAACATATTTATTGGTTCTGTAATATGATTCAATATATAGCTGTGACCTCAGCAGTGACTAACTAAACGTTTAGTTTAGTTTATTGCTAATATTACACCTACATGCTTTTACAAGTCATAAAAATATAAATGTATAGATTCCTAAATAAATCTTATTATAATATACACGCGATACTGATAATACCTACTGTCTTTAATATCTTATTTTCCACTAAAATAAAATAGTTACATAAAATGTAAGTACAAAAAAAGGGGAAATTGTTTAAAATATGTTTTTTTCTTTTTTCTTGTGGCATTTTGTATCCTTTATACATTGTTTTTTTTTTCAAAAAAGCATTTTTGCTCAAAAACCCATTGTATACAGTTAAATATTTATTAAGTTAGACATGACCTTTGAAAGTAGCCGCCTTGAAATAAAAATAAATGTGTTTGTAGAAATCCTCAAATCAAACAAAAATTTTGAAGATTCATTTTGATGGTAAATAATACTCAAGGTGAGTAAAAAAATATTTTTGATTGGAATTAACTTAAAACTTAATTTTTTGAGTTAAATTTATTTAAATTGGGGGGAGGGGGAATTCCCCCTCTTGCCCCCCTCAAAAGTGATCTTTTACAGTATTTTTCTTAAATAAATTTCTTAAATTATTTGGAAACTTTTAACTTGGCCACAAACAACTAAGTAATAGTTATTGAGGTTGACCAAAAGTCCTCTCTAACGATGTATAACATGCCTCCCTTACATCAGTGGCGCACCTTTTATAGGTATTTAAATAAATAAGAGGTGTGGAAAAAACAATATTTTTTTTAATTTTCTTGAATTTTAATATTCTACATGTCTGGTTTTAAAACTAATTTTTAAAGCTGAAGAAATTTCCTTTCCAACAATATATATCACTCCCCCCTCAAGGCAGTGGTAGATCTGGCATAGACACACCAAAAATGGTCAAATTTGGTATACACTTGAATCTACATCTAAGACAACCCTGTTTGAACAGTACTAATACACACACTGCGTTCAAGAAGAAGAAGTATACTGCCCCGAAAATATAACGAGGGGAACCATCCGCCCACTCTTGGTTTGGGGCGTCTAGGCAAGATCTACTGCTGCGTTGAGGCGGGAGTCATATACATCGTTGCAAAGGAAATTTCTTCGACTTTAAAAATAAGTTTTAAAACTAGACATGTGGGACAGTAAAATTTAAGAAAATTAAAAAAAATTGTTTTTTTCACACCTCTCATTTATTTAAATGCCTATAAAAGGTGCCCCACTGATGCAAGAGGGGCGTGTTATACATCGTTAGAGAGGACTTTTCATCAGCCTCAATAATTGTTACTTAGTTTTTTTTTTGCCAAGTTAAAAGTTTGCAAATAATTGGGAAAATACTGTAAGAGAGCACTTTTGAGGGGGCTGGGAGCGGGGATGTCCCCACCCCCACTATAAAGAAGGTTAACTAGACAAAGTCAGTTTTAAGTTATTACTAACCAAAAATAATTTTTTACTTACTCTCTTATATTTACTGAGTCACAAAAATGAATGTTCAACATTTTTGTTTGATTTAAGGATTTTTACAAACACATTTATTTTTATTTCAAGACTGCTATTAAAAAAAATATATGTCTAGCTTAATAAGTATTTAACAAAAATATTTTTTGAGAAAAAAATAGTGTTAAGGATAAAAAATATTTAAAAAAATATTTTAAAAATTTGTCTTTTTTTTGTACGCTAATGGAATGTGGACCACTGCCGTGAGCGTTCACATCTGATTTTTTAAAAATTACTTGTGAACATTTTATTGTAGAGCGATAAAACTTGGCACAGTTATTAAGAATAGATAGGAGACTAAAAGTGTTAATTTTGGAAAATAGGAGAACACGGAAAAAATACTCTGCCAATCTATGGGCACCTAAGCTCACACTAGGTACTATAGTTATAGTGTACGTGTGAGCTAATATAACTAAAAACTGAAATATATTTTATTGAAATCCAGACTCAATTACCTTTCGTTTGATATCACACAAGCCATCTTTTGACTTAAACTTTAATTTTTCAAATCTACCCCCACCTTTTTCTTTAATCTAAAATGTATTTTGTTTAATTCCAGACTCAATTACCTTTCGTTTGATATCACACACGCCATATTTTTACATAAACTCTAATTTGGCTTGTGTTTGGTGGATTTTGTTCATTTTTAAATGGGACCATCTCGACCCAAGACCCAGTCTAGGTACCAAATTTTATTAAAATCGGCCAAGCGGTTTTTGACTTATGCGCGTTGGTCGTTACATACAGACAGACAGACGGCGCAACAAAAAAGTTTCAAAATCATCTGAAACGCAAAGATATATAAAAATTTTTGAAATCGGAGCAACTTTTTTTTTCTCGAAAAAATTAGGATCACCATAGCTCACACTGCTATAGTATAGTATATGTGTGAGCTAAAAAATGTAAGTGAAGTTCAGTTTTTCTATGTACAGTTTTTGAGATATAAACATACATACTGTATATTATGAGCCAGGTTAAATAACTTAAACAGAAATATTATAAAATGTAGAATTAGAATAAATGTTGTTTAAGTTTTAAATATAAAAAAGTACTTAAATTTCTTTTAAAAAAATCTATTTTTAAATCACCCTGTAAAAAAAAAAATATTAAAACTTTATAAAATATTAAACAGGTGTATTTTAACCTATATCACAATAACCAATACACATTATTTTTGTTTTTAATATTTTGGGTGTTTAAATAATTATTTCCGACATTAGCTCCATTTGGCCCCTCTGTGCGTCATTCCAACTTCAATATTTTAAAGACAATCAGCTGTGTAGTGACGTGACCATCAAAAAAAAAATCAGCCCGGATGTGATAGCCCTGGCTAAACCAAGGCCAACACAAAAATAGAGGCCACGACCCTGAAAAAATCAGCTGTTCTCCCGGGGCTGAATTTTACATTGGGTCTTATGGGAGGTCAGACGTTTTTTTATGATATTTTTAAAATGGCACTACAGATTTCCGCGAAATTTCAGTGAAATATTCTCAGACACCATCTCGATATTCCACCAAAGTTTTGTAAGGAAGCAACATGATTAAAAGGTTACAATATTCAAGATTTAGCATTCCTTATTTTGAATTCAAATTACCCGCCATGTACCACATGCCAACTGTTATATTTGACATGTATTTGACTTTGTCATATGTGATTGTCACATTCGCTTCTGCTTTAAACTTAAGTTTTGTGTGAGCTTATGCTTATGCTTATGAATTAGGGCTTACTATACATTTAAAAAAAAATGTTCTGCCAGAATAAAGTCAAAACAATCTCAAAAACGGCTTCAATATTTTAAAGACAATCAGCTGTGTCGTAACGTGACCATCAAATAAAATATCAGCCCCGGATGTGACGTCAACAAAGTGGAGGATCGTGGCCCGTCCATTTTGATAGCCCTGACTAAACCAAGGCCAACACAAAAATAGATGCCATGTCCTTGAAAAAATCAGCTGTTCTCCCGGGGCTGAATTTTACATTGGGTCTTATGCGAGGTCAGACGTTTTTTTATGATATTTTCAAAATGGCACTACAGATTTCCGCAAAATTTCACTGAAATATTCTCAGACACCATCCCGATATTCCACCAAAGGTTTGTAAGGAAGCAACATGATTAAAAGGTTAAAATCTTCAAGATTTAGCATTTCTTATTTTTAATTCAAATTACCCGCCATGTACCACATGCCAACTGTTATATTTGACATGCATTTGACTTTGTCATATGTGATTGTCACATTCGCTTCTCCTTTAAACTTAATTTTTTTGTGAGCTATTGAAGCGGCTATGAAAAATTAGGGCTTACTATACATTTAAAAAAAATTGTTCTGCCAGAATAAAGTAAAAACAATCTCAAAAACGGCTTTATTAAAAAAAAAATCAAATATCCATGAACCGTCATTCCAACTTTAATATGTTAAAGACAATCAGCTGTGTCGTAACGTGACCATCAAAAAAAAATCAGCCCCGGATGTGACGTCAACAAAGTGGAGGATCGTGGCCCGTCCATTTTGATAGCCCTGGCTAAACTTGTAATAGTAACCTAACTAGTGCGGAAAGTGCCTCTTTTCCGCACGCGATTGCAGATCAATCAATCAAGTGCGGAAAAGACACTTTACGCACGAGTTAGGTACACTATTTTTTCTATAAGCGTGAGGAAAAAACTAAAAATTAATCAGAAAATTATTTATATTCAAAACGTTTTAATCAAATCAATTATTATTATTCACATTCTAGCGGCTTCTAGAACTGACTGGGGTAGATCTTCGTCCGAAGAATCCATTGAAAATCTGATTTTTTTGTTTGAAAAATTCAAAAGACGCTTGTATCTGCAAAATTGGCTTTGTTTTGACAGTTTGTTTGTACTTTGTTGCTATGGTGATTTAAGATGCCAAATCTAAACCCACTAGTGTTCATTGTTGTTTGACATTGACAATGACGATATTTATACCGGGGAGGTTTAAAACTTATAATTTGAACCTATTTTACTGAAAACTTTATTTTATCGAAAATATTGAAAATATAGCAGAATTTTAGTCAATTTGAATATTTTTAGGATATTTCGTGTGCTAGGAAAGATACAAATGTATTTTGAACGGTCTAAATGTTATAGAACACCTCAAAATCGTAACAAATTTACTTTTCCGCACTAGTGCGGAAAAAATATTTTTTCGCACTAGTGCGGAAAAGTGGCACTTTCTACACTAAAATGCGTGCGGAAAAGTGGACTTTTCCGCACGCTTATAGAAAAAAACTATTTTTCTTTGCAGCTCCGTAACGACGTAGTACCTAAGACTGCCGAAAACTTCCGTGCCCTCTGTACCGGTGAAAAGGGATTCGGCTACAAGGGTTCCACATTCCACCGTGTCATTCCAAACTTCATGTGCCAGGGTGGTGACTTCACTGCACATAACGGTACTGGTGGAAAATCCATCTATGGGAACAAATTTGAAGATGAGAACTTTACATTGAAGCACACTGGTCCGGGTATCATGTCCATGGCGAACGCCGGTCCTGATACTAACGGATCTCAGTTCTTTATTACTACAGTTAAAACTTCCTGGCTGGATAACAGGTATGTCTTTAATTAGTTGGCTTTCAGAATAATCTCATATCATAACAAAAACTTTTCATGTAAAAAAAACTCGAAAAAGTACGCGAAAATGGCATTCCGTAAAAAGAATTGAGATAAGAGTAAAGCCAAGTTCTCCAATACAAATTTCAAAATGAAAGGTTCTTACCAGTTTGGAAATATTTTTTTAAACTTTGCTATTAAGTAAAAACTTATATTTTATGCAGGGTTCCGCGGATATATATCAAATGATATATATATATATATATATATATATATATATATATATATATATATATATATATATATATATATATATATATATATAGCTTGATATATATCCGATATATTCAATAATTTTACTTATTAAACTAAAAATGTTTTCTACCATTCTAAATATCAGAAAATTTGTCAGTACGCCCCTGTACAAAAGTATAAGCATTTGTAAAGGTGTAGTATCGATCGATTCGTGAGCGGCTAGTTCACAACTTCCATTCCGTTTGCTATTGGTCGAAATAGTCAGCTGACTTTTTGATGTTGAACGTTGCCGTTTAAGATTATATTAAGAGATGGTGCCACCAGCCAATCAAGCATTTAACAAACATTATGTTTACAGCTTTCGGCGTAAAATACGAATATATACTAGTTGTAAGTGATTAAAAAGTGTAGTGGTTTGTCCAGTACATACCTATTGAATTTAACTAAATCTATGCATATGCTGATGAGTTTTTTTTTATTGTTTTTTAAAAACATTATATTCTTTTATAGTTCATGTCATTATTTTTGGGACAACTTTTTTTTGTTGGCCTATGCTTTTTGTTATGGTGATAACAACTGATAACTGTCAAAAAGTTATCTCAAAAATTATGATATATAGTTTAAATTAGCTTCCCTATCCTGTTTTCCTGTCGAAATCGGTGTTAACCTAACCCTGATAAATTATTCGACAACGTATCCTAACCTGTCCAGACACGCCCCGGTTAGGATACATTTCCAATCAATTGACCACGGTTAGGTTTTGTTTCAGTTTGATTTAACACCGATTTCAACCTCCCAAAACGAGGACAGGAGAGTTTTAATTTTAAAAATCCCGCCGACTATGTCAACCAATAGCAAATGGAATGCAAGTTGTGAACTAGCCGCTCGTATCGATTCGGCTGCCGCATAGGCTGGGAATCCCCTGTTTCACATCTGGTAGATTCCCAACGCAACGATTTCTATTTTCCCAGGGTAGAGCAGTTACTGTGTTTTCCATCTGTGTGTACTTTTGATTTATTAAGAAGTGATTTTTATTTAATATGCCAAAACCAAAGCATTCAGTTTGATAATGATATATATCTGATATATATCATGTGATATGATATTTATATAAATATCATGATATTTTCGAACCCTGATTTTATGTTTTTTTTTTTTTATTTGTCAAACACACTTATTGTATTACAATCTAGTCAGTAAGACTAATTAGCAATTTTGTTTTAACTTAATTTACTAGAAAAGTCAGATTTAAACTTAGGGTTCACTCAACAGTTCTCCCCGCTTTGTTTAGTCTGTCACTCACAATTGTGTTGTGTTTATAGCATTATTTTGTTTTATGTGTAATTCACTTAGTTTACTAGCTCAAACGGCTTCACTCTTTTTAGTCTTCGAACTAGCATAGTATTGTCTAGAAGCTGAATTGCTTCCACATTCACATGCCGATGGAGTCTATCTTCATGGCTTTTTGCGTACTTTTTTATAGTCTCTGCTACAGTTTCGATTTTTAGATCTCGATGAAGGTCACTATTTCGAACGTACCAAGGTGCATTCACAATGTTTCTTAATATTTTGAAATCTCTGTACAACTAGAATGTTACTCTCTTTAGCACAACCCCATAGTTGAATACCATATGTCCATACTGGTTTCAGTATTTGTCTATAAAGCAGTAACTTATTATGAATTGTTAAATTGGACTTCTTTCCAATTAGCCAGTTCATTTTTCTATACCTTATCTCAAGTTCTTCTTTTTTTTTCTTAACATGTGCTTTCCAGCACAATTTGGCATCAAGTGTTATACCTAGATATTTTGCCTGATTTGAATATGGTACGGGAATTTTGTTAATTGTAATTTGTATGTGATTTATATTTTTAATGATTTTATGTAACAAGTCATTTTGTATAAATGCCTAAATTAGTAACAAACGTGAAATTTCGTACCCGTGAATTTAAATATCAAACAAGTTTCATGCAAAATGCGTTGATCCGGCCTGAAAAGACAAAGAGCTGTCGTAGGTCACGGACTATAGTTGTTTTCTTTTATTTGCATTCGATCTTTTCATTGATCGATATTGTATAGCAGTGTTTTCCCTGCTTTTGGTTTTTTGTTTCTCTCGTATCTCGGTAGATGGCGCCTCTTGCTATAGTTCGCTCACTAATTACATTTAATTAGATACAAAACCGTCTGATTAACTTCGCAAGATTTGTCACTTGACCAGCAGTGTTCTGAGGAGTCCCATAAGAACGAAACGGTTAACTGTCAACACTTATTAGGTGTCCATTAGATCTTGGACCCCCGTGAGGTTAAGCTTTCAAGCTACCCACGGAGAAATATAAGGGAAACAAAAAACTCCTTTTTGCCCGATTAGCCATGAAACTTGTTTGATTCTTAAATTCACGGGTACGAAATTTCACGTTTGTTAGTGTTCTTTTTATTTTTAGGCACGTCGTCTTCGGGTCTGTTGTTGAGGGCATGGATGTTGTTAAGAAACTTGAAGCTCTTGGATCGCAATCAGGCAAAACCAGTAAGAAAATCACAGTTTCTGACTGTGGCCAGCTGGCGTAAATACAAATTACACATTTTATTATACAAGTAGGGTTTCCATACTGGCTGCTGTCTCATTTTCAAATGGCAAAATATTTGCATGTCTACTTGATGTTAACAAAAATAAATCTCTGAATATAAATAGTAATAATAATTAAAAGTTTTTTAGAATTAAGTATATATAAGAATGTTATAGCATTCAGTATGTTGAAGCTTTATCAGTACACCCAACATTAAATTAAATACGTAACATACTTTAAATGTTTTACATTGAACTAATTGTAACTCCATCTTTAGAATTGTTGTGTGTACTTTATCTATAATAATCTTCCTTACATAGTTTTTTTATTTGGTTAGATTATATGTACTTTTATAACTAGCAATTGCCTCTAGCTCCGAAGAGAAAAATGCATTTATTATTGTTCGTTTCATTATTAGATATGTGGGAACCTAAAATACTAAAAGTAAAGTCCATTTCAACCAATCATGTCTTGTTTTTTTTTTTGTTGAGTTTGTATTCGTTGAAATCCATCTGATTTGTAAATTATCAGATGATTCCACTAAGTCAATCAATCCTATTGACAAAGCAGATTATCGCTAAATACAGTGATTCTAAACACAGTTGCTTATTTAATTAAGAGTCTAAAATTCAGTCACTATCAATCATTAACGTATTAACCGGAGGAGACTAGGAAATAAACAAAAAATCGGCCGTCTAGATAAACAATTTGTTTTAAAAAACGTACTTCTGCAGAAAAGAACTCATCGACTATTTTTGTTTGGTCCATAGAAAACTCTATTTTCTTTCTCTTTAAGAATCACCAAAATTATCCAATCTTTCCTTTACTTTTATTTCTTTTTTAAGCCAATGCACCGGAAAAAGACGAAACTGTTCTTCTTACAAACTCTTACCAGATTAATTATACACGACCAAATATGGATATATAACAAGCGGTGATCACTTTAACTTGTGCTTCCAGCATTTCTTTTGCTACTCCTTCGTTTTCCTTTATTAAACCAGTGCGAGAGAAAAAAACAAAACTATTCTCGATTACAGTCCCTCACTAAAACAAAGGAATTAGAAAGATGCCGCAATCGTCTAGGCCCGCGTAAAGTATCTTATTTTGTTCCTCTTTGTTAAACTGATGCGAGAAAAAGAGACAAAACTATTCTTGATTAGAAGGTAGTCCCTTTGGACCCATTAGTATTTTGTAAAGGGTCAATGCGGCGTTTTTGACCTGTCTCTTTACGGTTCGGAATTGTTTTCGTGTTTTTTCTTAAAATATATTTTCGATCTGGACTCAAAATTAATTTTAAAAGACTTTAAAATGGTGTGGGAGTGTATTTTGTGCTAAAATCTCGACCATCTTAATCCAGAAGATTCGTTTTACAAGTAAGTTAAATAACTTGTTTGACCTTCAAAACAAAACAAAGACCAGTGCCGTAGAAATCAATATAAAATCAGAAAAAAAAATTTTGGGTATTATATAAATAATTATTTATTTGTTAAAAGTGTTTAAACATAAGCTTAGTTAAAAATGTACAGGGTGTCCCAAGTTTTGGTGTTTTGATACTTTTAACTGAACTACCAGCCTTGATTTTCAACAGATAAGGTAAAACAGGTATCTTATTAATATGGAAAGTAATTTTTTTATGTATACCTTTTTTATTTAACCGTTTTTTTTGTGTAAACAGTTTTTTTAGATTTGGATTGAGGACATTTTCTAGGTTGGGTTAGTCCTTTTTACCTACTCTGAATTTTTAACGTTGTCTAACCTAAAATAAAATACACCAAGCTAAAAGCATCCTTATCAAACATCTAATTGTCAATGGGTATCTATTCAGCTGTAAACTAAATTAAATTGCTTGTTTTAATAAGTTAGGTATTTACTTTTAATAAATAAATATTTTGCCGCCGTCACTGGTAAATCGATCGACCATAAAGAATAAACATACGTCTACTGTGTGTCGCACAGCGTTGCCATCGTCTTTCCAAAAAATATTTCTATTCTTTTCCAACTTATTGAAGCATCTAGGGGTCAAATCGAATTGTTTTAATGAATGAATTTTTGCCGCGGTTCCTGGTCTCCTCCGGTTAATACGTCAATGCTATCAATTCTAAAAATTGATAAAAGGGTTTAATAACAAAAAGTTTAAATATAAAAAAAGTTAAAAATAATTTTAAAATAATTTTCTAACTTTCTAATATTATCATAATAATAAAAGCGATGGCCGACTGATGGAAATTTTGACGATGTTAGCACAATAAGATATCCGTATCAATTAAATATCACTATTTGCAAGAATCAAACTAGCAGAAAAATGCAGAGGTACCAAACCCACCCAACCCGACCCAAAATACCCCAGCATTTCTCTGACATAGGTATGGCAATGGCATAACATTGCGGCACATCAAACATATCTTTGATGACCTGCTATGTTGAATATTCTTTAAGTGTTTAGATCACAAATTTAGATTAACTTATGCTTTGATGTGCGGCCATCGCTTTTATTATTATGATAATATTAGAAAGTTAGAAAATTATTTTTTAATTTTTAGTGCATTTTATAAAAGCTTGTGACTTAAAAAAATATTTTACCAATTTATTTTCTACTTTTTATTCTCAGCTATCTACTCTATTAAATGAAAATATTTGTTCAATAACAGAATAGAAGAGTTTATTCTAGATTATAATGAAATCGCTGATCGTGAGTTGTTTGGAAACTCATTTTTCTATTTGGGGAAGGAAAGGGTGGGGGTAGAGGTAGAAATATATTTTTTTGTTTGGACTGTATTGCCATCGGACCTTTATGCATATACCAAATTTTATAAAAGTAATTTCAAGTGAAGTGTGTCAAAAACGTATTTTTTATGAAAGGGGGTGGGGGGTAGGGTGGGAGGACATTTTTTCATTATTGTTGTATTGTCATCGGACCACTATATGTATACCAAATTTCATCCAAATCGGATAATGTTAAGTGTGTCAAAAACGCATTTTTCTATAGATGGGGGTGGGGGTAGGAGTGGTAGGATTTTTTTTCAATGTTGTATTGTCATCGGGCCACTATATGTATACTAAATTTCATCCAAATCGGATAAAGGGAAGTGTGTCAAAAACAAATTTTTTTCTATGGAAGGGGGTAGGGGTGGGAGGATATTTTTTTTTAATGTTGTATTGTCATTGGACCACTATGTGAATACCAAATTTCATCCAAATCGGATAATGAGAAGTGTGTCAAAAACTCATTTTTCTATGAAAGGGGGTAGGGGTGGGAGGATATTTTTTTTTAAATATTGTATTGTCATCGGATCACTATATGTATACCAAATTTCATCCAAATCGGATAACGGGAAGTGTGTCAAAAACAAATTTTTCTATGGAAGAAAGTGGGGGTAGGGGTGGGAGGATATTTTTTTCTTATTGTATTATCATCCGACCACTATGTGTATACCAAATTTTATCCAAATCGGATAACGGGAAGTGTGTCAAAAACACATTTTTCTATAGTAGGGGTGGGAGGATATTTTTTCTTAATGTTGTATTGTCATGGGACCACTATGTGTGTACCAAATTTCATCCAAATCGGATAATGGGAAGTGGGTCAAAAACGCTTCACAAGATTTGTTAGTTAGTTAGACAGAACATCTGAAGCTAAATAAAAGCTTGTAAAAAACGACAATACAGAGTATGAGGTGTGGCAATTAAATTTTAAGACTGGTCCCCGTATTAACAGGTTTTAAATCTCCACACCTCAGGCGGTTGGAGTTATTCACCTTGAATAACGTGCGTTCTACTACCGCGCGCAATCTTGTCGCCTTTCCTCTACTAGTTTGGCTTACGCAGTGGTTTTTTGCCGGTATTATGAAAAACGAAAGAATTGAGCAATGTATTAATTTAAAGTAAAACTCAAAGAAACGTCTACTGAATACTTTCAAATGCTAAAAGATGTCTACGGAAAGGAATGTATGTCTCGTGCAATGATTTTTATGTGGCATAAAAAGCTTTTTCGAGGGTCGTGAAAAAGTTAAAGATGATGAACGAGAAGGGCGCTCCAGCACATCCATATGTTATTCTTATTGAATGAGCGCGTGAGGATCAAACAGTGAACCAGTGGAGTATAACTACTAACTACTTCATCAAAAAAGTAGTTGAACTTCGGGATCGGGTTGGTACAGCTATAGGAGAGGACTCTGATACTGATACCTATGCGGTACGAAGGCTTTGATCCAATAGGGTATTTGACAAATTTTAGAAAATAGTTTAGAATGATACATAGATCCCTAATTTGCTATGCAAAATTGTTAAAATAGTATATTTTATCTTAACTACATTTAAAATCAAGTTTTCTAATTTCCGATTTGAATTTGCCGCTAAAACGCTCATTTCTAGCATGGCGTGGCAATGACGTCACAGAGCAGTAAACTCGCGGACAGATACACGGCACTCAAGTGTTTATTTGTTTTTGGTCTGTGTTTTTACTGTTTTTTATGTAAAGAAATGTCCTATATGTGATGTGTAATGCCTGAGTGTTCGAATACTAGCATAAAAACACCTGGAAAACTGTTTATTCATGTGCCTACAGCAGTAAAAGAACGGAAAAAGTGGCTAGAACTTGTTCGAAGGAAAATGAGTGCAGCACTGCTGGTGCACTGACACTGAAACGGTGCTGTCAAAAATTTGCACCGAGTGCAGTTTGAATGGAACACGCGGAAAATGAAAAATCGCACTCGTGTGGTATAAGGTCACTATATCACGAAGTTCCTAACATCATGATATAGTGACCTTAGTGTGGTATGCCATAATGAGCTGTAGAACTTCTTTTTTATTCTTGCTTTAAGCAACGTTAATATAACATTTTCTTGCAAATAATTTTTTATAGTATATCCATTATGAATAGGGCAAATTGATTATGCAAAAATCTCATTTTTGGAAAAAATGTCACACAACCTGTAGTTTTATCAGGCCAACGACGATATCTATTTTTATTTGTTTCAAAGTTACACGCCGATAAATATTATCCTAAGATAAATAAAATTCGTCAAATAAATAAATAATGATTTTATTTAAAAAAAGTTAATAAGAATATTTTAAAAATTCAGGCTTGTACTCGTATACCAACAGATAGAGTAGTTATCTATATTTCGCGCTTGTTTTTCAAAAAACCCTAACCAGAAGTGTACTTTATGCTCCCAAAATTTAAACATAAGTATTCGAAACACCTTGTATACATATATAATATTTCACAAGTTTCTTTCAACTAAACCTAACTTTCCTGCCTTGCAGAATTTGGTCAAAAACATGTTGTTCAAAATCCATTTGTTCGAAAGTAATATTAATACTTCAATAACATTTTCTTGAAAAGGAAAATTATTTAAAAACATTTCCTTCAAACAAAAAATTGTTTGAAAACATTTTATTAAAATTTTTTTGTTTAAAAACATTTTCTTTGAAAGTAATTTTTTTTTTCATAAGGAAAATTGTTCAAAAAAGTTTTTGAAGAAAATATTTTTGAACAAATTTCCATTCGACAAGAACATAACCTAACCTAACAGCTAAGCGTAAGGGTGTTTTAACATACCATAAAAATGGCAAGACATGTGCCTCAGCGCTAATGGGGTTTCGTCCCCCTTGTTCTTTTTTTGGACAAAATTGAGGCTACTTGAATTTATTTATGAGGAATTCTGCAGTGCTCATCTCGAGCCGAAAGTGTTTCTTGAACTAAAAAATACATTTATTTTTACTTATAATCATAGCTGCCAGAAAACCCCAACTGTCGGAAAATTAGCCCCAGTCAACCAGAGCCATACAAATCTACTTACCTGTTTGTTGTTAAATCGGTAAACCACATTTTCAATAAAGTTTTTTATTTTTGGGGTTTCCGTTCTCATTGTTTTTATTGCACAGAACTGTTCTTCTTCATCTTCATCGCTGCTACTACTTAGTAGCGAAGAAAATAATAAAAAATCGCTAACAACTTTATTTTCACTCATTTTTACATCCCACGACAATAATAAGCGTTTAAAATTAATGGCGGGAAAAAGTTTTCGGTGCGGCACGAGCCCTCAGAGCCGGTGTCAAAAAAGCCGCACTCAGTGCAAAACTGAATTCATAAGTTCCTCAATGGAATACGAAAACTGAAAAAGTGCATGTCAATGGAATGCAAACACCGAGCCAGTTGTGCACTAGTGCTGCACGCATTTCCCCAATGGAATACGGTATAATACATCTTCACTTTACATTTGTGAAGATCACTTTGATGTGAGTATAACTAAATTGTTTCTATTAATTTTTCTCACGTTGTCTATAATATATATAACTATTTCGTAAATGAATGATTTTTTGAGGTTATGTTTATTACAAGGGGTGAACAACTATAATAGGCAGAAAGGTGCACAAATTTTTAGGCGGTGCTAGGCAGTTATTAGACAGGACTAGGGATTACCTCTAAATGCAGGATTAGGCAGTGCACATGCAGGCTAAATGTAGGACTGAGCAGTGCATAATAATATGCAAGACTAGGCAGTACCTACGCAGGACTATGCAGTACTTAAAGTATTGCTTGTCGTATAATTTTTGCCAACTGTCCCTCCCTCGGTTTATTACATGATTTTTATTTTTGTTTTTTTCAGATAATGAATCTATTGTAAGTGGCATATTAAACAAAAAAGCAAAACATTTAACTTAACCTCAAAATTTAAATGAGTAAAAGTAGGTGAAGAATATCGTAAAAAAACTTTCAGTTATATACAAAACAACTCATCGAATACTTACATCAACATTTTAACGTTTCTAAATTCCGCAGAACAAAAATCACTGTTGTTGGCAAAGAAGCCTGCCACCAAAAGGGGGTTAAGCATTGGCAAGTTGGAGCTATCGGCTTTGGAGAATCCGTTTTCCATTGAAAATGTTTTTTATAGGCAAAACACAAATTAAAATCTAATTTAGGACGATAATTCGCACTTTAAACCAAAGCAAACATTACCTTCCATAAGAAAATAACACAGAAAATAGGTTCGTTCGAGGCGTTTACTGTTTTGTGACGTCACTCGCAGCTGATTAGTAGACCGCCTGTTTTGAATTACGTGGCTAATTGTTTTAATTTAATGAATTTATTTAATTAAAAGAACTATGAATTTGAGAAAAAGTTTGTTTTTAGCATTCCCAAGACCTAAAAATAAATAAATATTTATTTTTTACTACTGTCAAACACCCTATTCTTCTTCTAAATTCGAAGATGGTGGTTCGCGTCTTGTTTTCAGATGAGATAAAGGTACATTATCCTCCTATATCGAATCCCACTCGGATAATCCTGCAACGTTGATCCCGCGAAATTCCTACGAGATCTAGCATTTGCGAGATTGGATTCCCTAATTCCAATAATTCCTTATTTTTATATAAATTTAGTGCTAGTGTTTATCGTCCCTTTGTAAGGTTTTTTTTTTAATTACGCTTAACGGATGGAATGTTGAAATAAAAACTGTTATTTTATGACATTTAGATTCTATATTTTTGAAATCTTCGGCCAGCGAAGAACTATAGGATTTGGTACATTTATAAACAAATACATTTTACAAACTATCAATCTACAATCACATTTTTTTACAAAATATTAAATATGAATTTTAGCCAACTTTTTGGCCGAAAAATCACTACCGAATGCTGGTCGGCCATATCGCGTGCCAATTTCTGTTGTCAACACTGAAATTCTTTAAAAATATTTTAATGTGAAACACTGCTTATGACAATTTTAAGAAACCTAATCTAATATTTTCAGATATTTTAAAATTTCTTTCAAAAAAAGATGGCCACCACTTTAGCCGAGAACACGAAATCACTACCGCAAAACGCGTTATAATTACTGTTGGCAAGACCGAAGCTCCTTCAGGGAATTGTAGTTTGGTAACACTGGTTATAAAATGTGAATAGCTGCGTTCGGTATTTTTATCTCAGATGTTACGGATTTTTGGTCAAGTGATTACAGATTAGTCTGAGCAAATTGGAATTAACGAACGATCCAGATCAAATTTTTATAAATGGTTATAACCTTAAATATAACCAAAAATATTATGTACATATTGCAACTCACGCCCAGCTATAATTTTGATAAAATTTTCCTGTGATGTCGGAAATTTATATAATTTGTTGTCTTCAACATCAAATAATTCGATTTCAATCTTTTTCATAAAAAAATTATTTTTGTAAACAAAACAAATACACAATATACGTCACAATCTCAGATTAATCTGTTTCGTCGATCAAAATGTACGTAGCAACCAGATTTACGTCCGACTAGTCTGAGCAGAACCGAACGATTCAGATCTACCTCCACTAGATCTAGATCAGGGGCGGCTCGTCCATAGGAGCGCTGGTGCGCACGCACCCCCAGCAAAAACAAGAAAAAAATAAATACAAACTATTATTAAATAATTACTGTTGTTTTTTATTTATTTTTTAATGATCCCGATCCCGCTAGTGGCATCTATCGGCCATTAACGGAAGTAATTAATATCTTTTCGACTTGACGCTTGCTGCCGCATACGGTGGCCTTCGATCGCCTCGCCTCGCTTAAATCTAGAGATATGAGAGGGCGGGCTTGAATCTGGAGGTGCTGGTGGATTCAGCGTTCCTCTTTAATCCAATTTTTGCCACGCAATTGGATCGGAAATGCTCGGGATATCGGCCGAGAAAAGGGCGAGGTGGTGCGCTAAATCAATACACACTTGCATCGTTTTTTTATAGTTCTCAGCTGATTACTGTTTATATTATCGTTAGTATGCGTGTATTGGGCGTAATTAAAATTTATTTACGCAGTTTTTAAGTGAATTTTATGCTGTTTTCGGCTTCTTGTTTGTAATTTTTGGGTTAATTATTATCTACAAGTGTCGAATATGTCTGAGGCCGTTATAAGTTCGGGTTCGGGTAATCCTGGAAGTAATTTAAGACTTAATTGTGTACAAAACATTATAGCAAGCTTATCCTCCTTTAATTTAAATCAAAAAATTGAAATTAAAAGATTAGGAAGGCCGACTCCAGAACTAGAATTATCGCAAACTTGCTCTAAAAGAAAAGAAGGTAGGAATTTTAAAAGAAACTTTAGAAAAGATATTTACAAAAAAAACAACTAGATTTCTGGATGTGATGTTACAAACTCGTTATTTTGTTTTCCATGCTTATTATTTTTCAATGCAAACATGGATAAAAGCTGGAGCCGCATAGGGGTAACTGACTTAAATCATCTACAGGCAAAAATTAAAAAGCATGAATTTTTGAATCAACGTATACGAACATTACAATATGAAATGGTATTTGAATCAAAAGCTAAGATAAAACGGTTTTGTATATTGAATTAATGTTATCCATCGTTGGCTAAAAACTAATATGTATGTATACTGTAGGTAATTTTTTTTTGTGTAGGCATATTTTTATTTATTGGAGACCTGCTTTTTTTTACTTTGACAATCTTATTACCTAGTGGGCACCATAAGTTCTTTTATTACGAGTCGTTAAATACCGAGATGAATTCCAAGACGTGCGCAAGCGTTGATCTGTCACTTCTGCCAACCAATCAACTGAGAGATATTTCAGTATAGTTTTATACAGCAAAACTTTAATAATTTCCAGTGATTTTTGATGAAAATTCGTCGTTTTTGTGCTGTGAAAATGCCGGTGACGTGCAAGTTGTGTGACAAATTATTTAGTGCCCAATTTAATTTGAATAAACACTGTCAAAGTAAACATGGCATACAAAAACAAAGGTATTCCTATGCAGAAAGTGTTTTTATGTTTAGATGCCTAGAATGTAAATGCTCCTTCCCAAAAAACTTGGATCTGTGTGATGATTTGAAATACAAACACAATCAAGAAATACTTGAAGAAACATTGGAGTTGAGAGTCAATGGTATTGATTCAATACTCCCATGGCAAAACAAAATAAACATGAAATGCATAAGATCATATAGAAGAAATACTGCATATACCTCAAAAAATATTAATCGCAGCACGTAGATATTGTATATTTTTGAAATCAGAAAGAAAAGACGAATCTTAAAATGCAAAAATATACAGGGTGTTCCCTCTCAAAAAATCGATTTCATTGTCACACCCTGTACAGGGTGTCCCAAATTCGTTGTTTTTTTGTGGTGTCGGTTATTTCTAGGGGAGATAGAAAAAAACTGACCCCCTTTGCGACGCTCAAATTTCAAGAGGAGCCTAAAGGTGAAAACCACATTTAGATATAGCAAGCCGTTTTTAAGCTAGGGAGTGTTTTTGTCTACATTTTGGGAGGGGGTCTATAACTTTTTTGTTTATGAAAATTTTATTTTTGTGTAAATAGCTTTCTTATAGATCTTTTCTTGAAGAATTGACAGATGTAAACGGTTTTATTTATCTCTTTTGGTTTTTAAAATATTGCATAAAGTTGTTATTTTTCTTACAGAATAACTCTTTTTTTATTCGATTTTTAAAATCAGCTTAAAATTTCCTTTGATGTATTACACTCAATATTTTATTTTTTTATTGTTTTCTTTATTTTTATTTTTTAATCACCTCTTTATTATTTTTTTATTTTTATAATTTTATAATATTAAAATATTTTAAACCCATTAAGCAAACTAAAATATGTGGTAAAAATAAAAAAAAAATATACAGAAATAAAGGGATCCTCCCATAAAGAAAAATTAATTTTATGTGATATCTCAAAAACTAAACCTGACAAATGAAATTTAATTCCTCTTAAAAAAGTGTCTTAAGAATGTTTTCACAGAAATAAAAAATATTAATAAATAAACAAGTTATAGACCCCTTCCCAAAATGCAGACTTTTTAAAAACACCCCGTAGTTTAAAAACGGCTTCCTATATCAAAATGCGATTTTCACCTTTAAGCTTCTTTTGAAATTTGAGTGTCGCAAAGGGGGATCAGTTTTTTTTAGCCCCTCTAGAAATACCCGAAACCCCCCAAAAACATCGAATTTGGGACACTATGTACATGGTGACGGATAGAAAAAAATTATGTTGGCTTTTAAAGTTGTCATAATTAACCAAAAAAATCTCAATTTATTTTCAATGATAAAGTTGCTGAGTGCTCCGGTTATAAAAAACCACCCGGTACCGACATAAAATCATAACTAAAAATTGGAATTGACCATTATTTTATACCTTGAATTTTTTATTATACGTTAAGCTCTTCGAGCTCGCGCCAATCACGGTATTCGCGCCAATAATTTAAATGAGATATTTTGACGTTAATTTTGGCGCATGCTCCTTTGATGGAATTCATCTCGGTATTTAACGACTCGTCTTTTATTTGGCTACAAATAAATATGCAAATTTTTTAAACTTTATTTCAACTCACTTATTTTAGCGCACACCCATTCTTATACTTCACGAGCCGCCATTGGTGACCACACTACAATATTTTTGGAGGAATTCAATGTTGCCAACAAAAATTGTTAAGCGATGGTGGACCTCCATCCCGCAGTGATTTTCATTCACAGTTCTCTTAAGGACTAGCTATACATTCACGCAGGAACAAATAATTACTATGTTATTCGTGTGCATGTCATTAACACATCGAAAATCTTACGAATGTAACATTTTTATTGCAGCCACATACCATAAAATAGGCTGGAGGTTTTATATTACCCTTAAAATTTTTTAAAAGTTATACCTACAACTAGCATAGTCAACCTGTCAAGGCGCGATTCATACTATACGTACCGGTACCGTACCGTCACCGACACGTAAATTAATCTTACATTAAAAGCAATAAATAAATGGTGTAGTGTGAATGTGCCCATTGCTTTCAATGTAAGAATATTTTACGGATTGGTGACGTGTCGGTGACGGTCCGTATCGCAGCCCACGAGAAAGACCGGCCCAGGCGCGGAAATATCACGTGACCGTAGGAGGCTCACAAAAAAACGCCTCACGGCCCGCTGTCATTATAAAACATGTGTGTTTTCAGTTTTGGTTTGTTTACTTTGTTTGATTTTTTTTTGATTCGGGCACGAATTTTATGTGAATTTTATCAAAGTTATTAAAATAACGCAGCCCACGAAAAAGACTGTAGTGGACTGCGTTAAAATAATTAATAGCTAATGAGTAAATTATAAAGAAAATACCTATAAGATAAACAATGCCGCGAACGTGTAATTAGTGTTGTTCCTTGTCGGTCCAACTATAAAACTGAAACCTAATATGTTGCAAACGGGAAAGAAGTGGTGAAAGATAAGATCTTGGATAAGATTGATCAAGTAATAGACATCCTTAGTGACATTTTCGATAGTGAGAGTGAAAAATGTGTTCAGTTGTCATTTCTTATTGAACAATTAGGTCTCTTGAAAAGGTAACCTGAGAATCGAAGATATGTGGATACACTTTAATGTTGGCTTCATCTTTGTTTATTCAGTTATCCAGTACATACACGTCAATTTACAATTCTAAGGTAATATGTCTTCCGCACCCTCGCAATATTAAAAAACTGATTTGTAAAATATTGTTAACAGATAGTAATCTCTCTGGTAGTGTGAAATATTTAAAAAGTAAGATACAGCTTTTAAAAGAACATGAGTTGGTAGTTAACTTACACTTTATTGAAATAGATATTAAACTTTGTGCTGGGTAATTTTTCAAAAAATTATTGACGACCACTACATTCAGTTCATTGAATGGGAAAACCATCTCACTTATTCACAAAATCACTTGTTTCTTTTTAATAAATTATTGTGAAATGTTTTATATTGAAAATTTTTCTTCAGATAACTTTAGCGAGTGTTTTTGTGGAGAAAAACTATTGTCAAAGCTTGAAAAAATTAGTTTAAGGGCATGTAAAGTTTTTTTAAATTATTTTATTAAAAAGCACAATGATTTAGTGTCTGCTAATAAATCTTTGAATAATAACTCAAAGATGATGACACTCAAAGAAAAATTAAAAAACTAAAAGCTTAGGTTTGATATCTCCAATTTTGAAAGAGTTGTATAGATTTGAAGTTACTAACGATATTATGTACCTAATATATGTACCTGAAGATATGAGAGTGCAAATTTTGTATAATTTTTTATTTTATAGATTCAGTTCTTTTATCCATAATAAACACATATATCAGCAAAATATTTTTTTCAATTTTTGCCTATAAAAGAACAAAAATTTTTTGTTAATTTATCTAAATTGTGTAAAAACATATAATATATTAAGCAATACAATAAGAATCCTGGGACTCCTAAGATCACGTGACCGCTTATAACGAACTTGCTTATAACGCGCCATGGCCGGTCTTTATCGTTGGCTGCAGTCTGTATCGTATGAATTGCATCTAAATATGCCCTATCGTTTTTTATAAATTTCCTATGGTAATTTTTTTGACAAGAAGTCCCTGGTTGTCTTGCCCTGCAGTCGAGTCGGCCCTGACCCGGTTGCCCTAGACCGGCAACAGATATATTGCCAATATCTGTCGACATGTTGCCAACATGTGGTCTTGGTTGTACACACCTTAATGCCTACTACAGATATACCGAGGGTGACTACTTGACTAATTTGAAATACAGTGAAGTCCGGATATAGCGAACCCGTTTATAATAAACACTCGCTTTAGCAAACCCCGTTTAAAATACCCAAAAAAGTTTTTACTTAGGTATGCAATAGTCTATATGTCCTCTTATAGTAAACCTCTGATATAGCGAACCAGTTTCCTTGCAATCTGCGGGTTCACTATATCCGGAGTTGACTGTATGCCAGGTGCATAAAATTAAAATTGCACAATACCTGAAATGAATGAAATTTTTGTTAATTTCCATTTTAAATCGTTTTGTTAACAAAGGCTTGATACCATTCTTACTTTGCGGTTTCGAAATTTTTTCACATATATTTTTAAAAATTTCGAAATGATTGTCAAGCACTTTGATATTTCTATAAAAATAACTTTATTTTTTAATATCATAAATAAATATTAACATATGGATGATTCTACCAAAAGTGGGCTATATGGATATCATTTTTGGTCATTGCCTTTAAATAACAGTACAGCACAGTAAATAATTTTGTTTTGTTAAATTTATGTAACTAATTAGGTGTAAGCTAAGAAACATTTATTTTCCCGAATTCTAGGAATTATTGCATAAAAATTCCAGAGGGATGAGTACCAGAGGAATGAGTTTTTTAATGGTTTTCCAATTTAAATCAAAATCTATTTAGACTACTTAACTTAAGTTTTATATAAACAAAGTTCCTATACTTATAATTTTAAAACAATCAACAAAAAAATTATACTATTGATATCAGTCGAATATTTACTTACCAGAGGAATAATAATTGAAGCGTTCCTCTTGGATTTCTCTGAAAAAAACTAATTTTCTGCCGATAATAAAAAGATCTATAACTTAAACCAAACTAAAGTTGACACATATATATTATAATCTATAATCTTTGGTTGACATTATCTGTCACAACTTGTCACCCTCACAAGTAAATTCAGGGTTACAAAATGGACGGGCCACGATCCTCCACTTTGTTGACGTCACATCCGGGGCTGATTTTTTTTTGATGGTCACGTTACGACACAGCTGATTGTCTTTAACATATTGAAGTTGGAATGACGGTTCATGGATATTTGATTTTTTTTTAACTAAAGCCGTTTTTGAGATTGTTTTTACTATATTCTCGCAGAACAATTTTTTTTAAATGTATAGTAAGCCCTAATTTTTTATAGCCGCTTCATTAGCTCACACAAAAATTAAGTTTAAAGTAGAAGCGAATGTGACAATCACACATGACAAAGTCAAATACATGTCAAATATAACAGTTGGCATGTGGTACATGGCGGGTAATTTGAAAATAAGGAATGCTAAATCTTGAAGATTTAAACCTTTTAATCATGTTGCTTCCTTACAAATCTTTGGTGGAATATCGGGATGGTGTCTGAGAATATTTCACTGAAATTTTGCGGAAATCTGTAGTGCCATTTTGAAAATATCATAAAAAAACGTCTGACCTCCCATAAGACCCAATGTAAAATTCAGCCCCGGGAGAACAGCTGATTTTTTCAGGGTCGTGGCCTCTATTTTTGTGTTGGCCTTGGTACAGTCGGGGACTTTTTAAATTGCCGCTGTATTTTTTTTCTATCAAAATTAATCATTTAAAGAAATCAAAAAACTTTCATTTTTATGTATGTTTTGTATACAGACCGAGGTAAGGTTCACAATTTTTTTGTTTTGGTTCAAACTACTTTTCCGAATTTCAAATAGGAATATTTTTTATTTTTAAGGGCGGCAATTTAAAAAGTCCCCGACTGTACATTAGATATCCAGGGCCGTCTCTTTCTCTAGAAATTAACCGGTGGTATTCACAAATATTGTGTTATTAAAAATGGAGCACGTTTAAAATTGTAAAATTTTCCGGAGAAAATGTAAATTCGGATTTTTAAAAATATGACTGCAAACTTAAGTTATATCAATTTTTTGATAAATAGTTAAGACTTGGTTAAATATTATTTATTAGGATATTTTTTTCAATCTGAATTTTTAATATTTGGTTTGGGACTACAGCAGAAGAATGAGGTATTTGCTTTGTAATAAAAAAAATTATAAACTTGCAATTTTTTTTATACATTAAACTCAAATGCTCCGTAAAGAAAACATTTCGTTTTAAATCTGATAACTAAAACTATGCTTCATTTGCAGTCTGTGTTTGAAAAATATGCATTCCCACTCCACAGCACCATTTTTGTAGAATCATCCATATAGAAGGATTAAATGCTTCTTTTTTCGAGCATATCGCTGCTTTCCAGCAAGACCGGCCAACTCATAAAAAAATAATTTTTATGTTTTAGACGCCAGTGAACTAGTAAACTGACTGAATGTTTTTTTTTACTGTATTATGAACAGTTGTAATTTATAGGAAAATATATATTTTCTGGTTTCTAGAAGATAGGTCAGGTCATTGTAAGGTTAAATTTTTGAAATGTTTGAGCGTCTCTCCTATAAATTTGCATATTTTAACTTGTGACAGTCTTTCTGGAAAGCAGCGATATGTTATATAATTAGGTACTAGGTAATTGATTTTTTGCTAGGTTTTATTATTACCATCGTGATTGAAATTCGGTCATTACACACAGCACTGATTAATAATAAACAGTGTGTTTAGTTAAATCTTATGCTCTTAAAAATATTAGATATCAATTATTTACAAATAAGTCAAATTTTTCATATACATTATCTTTTAAAATTATTATTAAAAATAAATCTAGACCTATAATACGCAGGTCAAGCACTTATTTATTTAATTTTATTAAATAAACGAGTGTTCAATCTATTTTCAGGTGGTCTAAAATTTTACGCATATTTCTATAAAAATCTAATTGTAATTTAATACAGATTAAGATTTCCCGATTTCTATTCACTAATAAGAATTGAACTAATTTACTATTTAATAGTAAATTTGTAATTAGATAACCAAAAAATGTGAGTTTCAGTGACTTTGATGGCTTAGTCGCGTACAGAGATATGACTCATATCTCTGATCGCGTCTCTATTTTTTCAAAATATGTCATACATATTCGAATGAGCATGAAGTTAGCGAAGCACCCGTCGCAAATCGAATCGCGACTAGGTGGATAATTTGCCGTTAATTAGTCGTGAATTAGTTGTGGAAAAATTAATTTTGTCGTTCTTATTTTTGACCCTTTTTTTGGGTGCTTCGCTAACTTCATATGAAGTTGGCGAAGCACCCTCGTAAAAATGGCTTTAGACATGACGTATCGAAATCGAATATGGTGGATAATTTGCCACTAATTAGTCGTGAATTAGTTGTGGAAAAATTAATTTTGTCGCTCTTATTTTTGACCCTTTTTTTGGGTGCTTCGCTAACTTCATATTTTGGTACCCCTCGCAAATCGAATCGCTACTAGGTGGATAATTTGCCGTGAATTAGTTGTGGAAAAATTAATTTTGTCGCTCTCATTTTTTACCCTTTTTTTGGGTGCTTTGCTAACTTCACATGAAGTTAGCGAAGCACCCTTGTCAAAAATGCCTTTAGACATGACCTATCGAAACCGAATATGGTGGATAATTTGCCAGTAATTAGTTGTGGAAAAATTAATTTTGTCGCTCTTATTTTTGACCCTTTTTTTGGGTGCTTCGCTAACTTCATATTTTGGCACCCATCGCAAATCGAATCGCTACTAGGTGGATAATTTGCTGTTAATTAGTTGTGGAAAAATTAATTTTGTCGCTCTTATTTTTGACCCTTTTTTTGGGTGCTTCGCTAACTTCATATGAAGTTAGCGAAGCACCCTTGTCAAAAATGCCTTTAGACATGACCTATCGAAACCGAATATGGTGGATAATTTGCCGCTAATTAGTCGTGAATTAGTTGTGGAAAAATTAATTTTGTCGCTCTTATTTTTGACCGTTTTTTTGGGTGCTTCGCTAACTTCATATTTTGGTACCCCTCGCAAATCGAATCGCTGCTAGGTGGATAATTTGCCGTTAATTAGTTGTGGAAAAATTAATTTAGTCGCTCTTATTTTTTACCCTTTTTCTGGGTGCTTCGCTAACTTCATATGAAGTTAGCGAAGCACCCTTGTCAAAAATGGATTTAGACATGACCTATCGAAACCGAATATTGTGGATAATTTGCCGCTAATTAGTCGTGAATTAGTGGTGGAAAAATTAATTTTGTCGCTCTTATTTTTGACCGTTTTTTTGGGTGCTTCGCTAACTTTACATGAAGTTAGCGAAGCACCCTTGTCAAAAATGCCTTTAGACATGACCTATCGAAACCGAATATGGTGGATAATTTGCCAGTAATTAGTTGTGGAAAAATTAATTTTGTCGCTCTTATTTTTGACCCTTTTTTTGGGTGCTTCGCTAACTTCATATTTTGGCACCCATCGCAAATTGAATCGCTACTGGGTGGATAATTTGCCGTTAATTTGTTGTGGAAAAATTAATTTTGTCGCTCTTATTTTTTACCCTTTTTTTGGGTGCTTCGCTAACTTCATATGAAGTTAGCGAAGCTCCCTTGTCAAAAATGCCTTTAGACATGACCTATCGAAACCGAACATGGTGGATAATTTGCCGCTAATTAGTCGTGAATTAGTTGTGGAAAAATTAATTTTGTCGCTCTTATTTTTTACCCTTTTTTTAGGTGCTTCGCTAACTTCATATGAAGTTAGCGAAGCACCCTCGTAAAAATGCTTTAGACATGACGTATCGAAATCGAATATGGTGGATAATGTGCCACTAATTAGTCGTGAATAAGTTGTGTAAAAATTAATTTTGTCGCTCTTATTTTTGACCATTTTTTTGGGTGCTTCGCTAACTTCATATTTTGGTACCCCTCGCAAATCGAATCGCTACTAGGTGGATAATTTGCCGTTAATTAGTTGTGGAAAAATTAATTTTGTCGCTCTTATTTTGTACCCTTTTTTTTGGGTGCTTCGCTAACTTTATATGAATTTAGCGAAGCACCCTTGTCAAAAATGGCTTTAGACATGACCTATCGAAACCGAATATGGTGGATAATTTGCCGCTAATTAGTCGTGAATTCGTTGTGGAAAAATTAATTTTGTCGCTCTTATTTTTGACCGTTTTTTTTTTGGGTGCTTCGCTAGCTTCATATTTTGGCACCCATCGCAAATCGAATCGCTGCTAGGTGGATAATTTGCCGCTAATTAGTCGTGAATTAGTTGTGGAAAAATTAATTTTGTCGCTCTTATTTTTTACCCTTTTTTTAGGTGCTTCGCTAACTTCATATGAAGTTAGTGAAGCACCCTCGTAAAAATGGCTTCAGACATGACGTATCAAAATCGAATATTGTGGATAATTTGCCGCTAATTAGTCGTGAATTAGTTGTGGAAAAATTAATTTTGTCGCTCTTATTTTTTACCCTTTTTTTTGGATGCTTCGCTAACTTCATATTTTGGCACCCATCGCTAATCGAATCGCTACTAGGTGGATAATTTGCCGTTAATTAGTTGTGCAAAAATTAATTTTGTTGCTCTTATTTTTGACCGTTTTTTTTGGGTGCTTCGCTAACTTTATATGAAGTTAACGAAGCACCTTTGTCCAAAATGACTTTAGACATGACCTATCGAATATGGTGAATAATTAGTCGTGAATTAGTTGTGGAAAAATTAATTTTGTCGCTCTTATTTTTAACCGTTTTTTAGAGTGCTTCGCTAACTTCATATGAAGTTAGCGAAGCACCCTCGTAAAAATGGCTTTAGACATGACGTATCGAAATCGAATATCGTGGATAATTTGCCGCTAATTAGTCGTGAATTAGTTGTGGAAAAATTAATTTTGTCGCTCTTATTTTTGACCGTTTTTTTGGGTGCTTCGCTAACTTCATATTTTGGTACCCATCGCAAATCGAATCGCTACTAGGTGGATAATTTGCCGTTAATTAGTTGTGGAAAAATTAATTTTGTCGCTCTTATTTTTTACCCTTTTTTTTGGGTGCTTCGCTAACTTCATATGAAGTTAGCGAAGCACCCTTGTCAAAAATGCCTTTAGACATGACCTATCGAAACCGAATATGGTGGATAATTAGTCGTGAATTATTTGTGGAAAAATTAATTTTGTCGCTCTTATTTTTGACCGTTTTTTTGGGTGCTTCGCTAACTTCATATTTTGGTACCCCTCTCAAATCGAATCGCTACTAGGTGGATAATTTGCCGTTAATTAGTTGTGGAAAAATTAATTTTGTCGCTCTTATTTTTTACCCTTTTTTTGGGTGCTTCGCTAACTTCGTATGAAGTTAGCGAAGCACCCTCGTAAAAATGGCTTTAGACATGACGTATCGAAATCGAATATGGTGAATAATTTGCCACTAATTAGTCGTGAATTAGTTGTGGAAAAATTAATTTTGTCGCTCTTATTTTTGACCCTTTTTTTGGGTGCTTCGCTAACTTCATATTTTGGCACCCATCGCAAATCGAATCGCTACTAGGTGGATAATTTGCCGTTAATTAGTTGTGCAAAAATTAATTTTGTCGTTCTTATTTTTGACCGTTTTTTTGAGTGCTTCGCTAACTTTATATGAAGTTAGCGAAGCACCTTTGTCCAAAATGACTTTAGACATGACCTATCGAATATGGTGAATAATTAGTCGTGAATTAGTTGTGGAAAAATTAATTTTGTCGCTCTTATTTTTAACCGTTTTTTAGAGTGCTTCGCTAACTTCATATGAAGTTAGCGAAGCACCCTCGTAAAAATGGCTTTAGACATGACGTATCGAAATCGAATATGGTGGATAATTTGCCGCTAATTAGTCGTGAATTAGTTGTGGAAAAATTAATTTTGTCGCTCTTATTTTTGACCGTTTTTTTGGGTGCTTCGCTAACTTCATATTTTGGTACCCATCGCAAATCGAATCGCTACTAGGTGGATAATTTGCCGTTAATTAGTTGTGGAAAAATTAATTTTGTCGCTCTTATTTTTGACCGTTTTTTTGGGTGCTTCGCTAACTTCATATTTTGGTACCCCTCTCAAATCGAATCGCTACTAGGTGGATAATTTGCCGTTAATTAGTTGTGGAAAAATTAATTTTGTCGCTCTTATTTTTTACCCTTTTTTTTTGGGTGCTTCGCTAACTTCATATGAAGTTAGCGAAGCACCCTCGTAAAAATGGCTTTAGACATGACGTATCAAAATCGAATATGGTGGATAATTTGCCGCTAATTAGTCGTGAATTAGTTGTGGAAAAATTAATTTTGTCGCTCTTATTTTTGACCCTTTTTTTGGGTGCTTCGCTAACTTCATATTTTGGCACCCATCGCAAATCGAATCGCTACTAGGTGGATAATTTGCCGTTAATTAGTTGTGCAAAAATTAATTTTGTCGTTCTTATTTTTGACCGTTTTTTTGGCTGCTTCGCTAACTTTATATGAAGTTAGCGAAGCACCTTTGTCCAAAATGACTTTAGACATGACCTATCGAATATGGTGAATAATTAGTCGTGAATTAGTTGTGGAAAAATTAATTTTGTCGCTCTTATTTTTTACCCTTTTTTTGGGTGCTTCGCTAACTTCATATGAAGTTAATGAAGCACCCTCGTAAAAATGGCTTTAGACATGACGAATATGGTGGATAATTTGCCGCTAATTAGTCGTTAAGTATTTGTGGAAAAATTAATTTTGTCGCTCTTATTTTTTTGAGTGCTTATATCACGTGGGAGAAGGGAAAACTTCTGAATCTACCTAATACTTATTAGACGTGCTTTATACATCATGTCAACGGCGCGGTGCGACACGGCGAATACAAAATTGTATCTTTCGAGCTTAACCGAACCGAATCGTAAATTTTAGGTTTATCTTCTTTTAGAACTGCGACCTAGTACCGAGTCTACTTTGATGATTATGTCTCAAATCTCTACAACATCACAATATCACATATAAAAGTCTGAACTACATTACAAGCTCTTTAGAAAAAAAAATCGTAAATTCGTCTGTCTTTAATTAACATGCAGGATAAAGTCGTACTTTTCAGTTGAAAAAATTAAAGAGTATTAAAATCGTTATTTTTTATAAAACAAAAAATTATTTCAATCAAATCACTTGCAAAGAATTTTATTTTTATTTGGCGAGCAGTGTAGAATGCCCCAAGATTAAACTTATTATAGGGCGGCACTCCATTTGGCGTAGCGTATTGCCATAAAACGACCATATGTAGTATTCGTTATATTTGCTTTATTTGTCCAATTGTGCCAAATACCTATATATATATGCAAATAACACGAGTCGTTAAATACCGAGATGAATTCCACCAAAGGAGCATGCGCCAAAATTAACGTCAAAATGTCTAATTTAAATTATTGGCGCGAATACCCTGATTGGTGCGAGATCGAAGAGCTTAACGTATAATAAAAAATTCAAGGTATAAAATAATGGTCAATTCTAATTTTTAGGTATGATTTTATGTCGGTACCGGGTGGTTTTTTATAACCGGAGCACTCAACAACTTTATCATTGAAAATAAATTGAGATTTTTTTGGTTAATTATGACAACTTTAAAAGCAAACATAATTTTTTTCTATCCGTCACCATGTACATAGTGACCCAAATTCGATGTTTTGGGGGGTTTCGGGTATTTCTAGAGGGGCTAAAAAAACTGATCCCCCTTTGCGACATTCTAATTTTAAAAGAGGCTTAAAGGTGAAAATCGCATTTTGATATAGCAAGCCGTTTTTAAACTACGGGGTGTTTTTAAAAAGTCTGTCTGCATTTTGGGAAGGGGTCTATAACTTGTTTATTTATTAATATTTTTTATTTCTGTGAAAAAATTCTTAAGACAGTTTTTTAAGAGGAATTCAACTGTTAAATTAAATTTCATTTGTCACGTTTAGTTTTTGAGATATCACATAAAATTAATTTTTCTTTATGGGAGGATCCCTTTATTTCTTTATATTTTTGTATTTTTTTTTATTTTTACCACATATTTTAGTTTGCTTAATGGGTTTAAAATATTTTAATATTATAAAATTATAAAAATAAAAAAATAATAAAGAGGTGATTCAAAAATAAAAATAAAGAAAACAATAAAAAAATAAAATATTGAGTGTGATACATCATTTTAAAGGAAATTTTAAGCTGATTTTAAAAATCGAATAAAAAAAGAATGATTCTGTAAGAAAAATAACAACTTTATGCAATATTTTAAAAACCAAAAGAGATACATAAAAACCGTTTACATCTGTTAATTATTCAAGAAAAGATCTATAAGAAAGCTATTTACAGAAAAACAAAATTTTCATAAACAAAAAAGTTATCGACCCCCTCCCAAAATGCAGACAAAAACACTCCGTAGCTTAAAAACGGCTTGCTATATCTAAATGTGGTTTTCACCTTTAGGCTTCTCTTGAAATTTGAGCGTCGCAAATGGGGGTCAGTTTTTTTCTATCTCCCCTAGAAATACCCGACACCACAAAAAAACAACGAATTTGGGACACCCTGTACAGGGTGTGACAATGAAGTCGATTTTTTGAGGGGGAACACCCTGTATATTTTTGCATTTTAAGATTCGTCTTTTCTTTCTGATTTCAAAAATATACAATATCTACGTGCTGCGATTAATATTTTTTGAGGTATATGCAGTATTTCTTCTATATGATCTTATGCATTTCACGTTTATTTTGTTTTGCCATGGGAGTATTGACTCTCAACTCCAATGTTTCTTCAAGTATTTCTTGTTTGTGTTTGTATTTCAAATCATCACACAGATCCAAGTTTTTTGGGAAGGAGCATTTACATTCTAGGCATCTAAACATAAAAACACTTTCTGCATAGGAATACCTTTGTTTTTGTATGCCATGTTTACTTTGACAGTGTTTATTCAAATTAAATTGGGCACTAAATAATTTGTCACACAACTTGCACGTCACCCGCATTTTCACAGCACAAAAACGACGAATTTTCATCAAAAAGAACTGGAAATTATTAAAGTTTTGCTGTATAAAACCATACTGAAATATCTCTCAGTTGATTGGTTGGCAGAAGTGACAGATCAACGCTTGCGCACGTCTTGGAATTCATCTCGGTATTTAACGACTCGTCAAATAACACCCAGCAAACACTAGAGACCCTGTATGTATGACATATTTTAAATATGTCATACATACAGGGTCTCTAGCAAACACGAGCCAAATTTAGGCCTGATAACTTCGCCGACAACGATAACTTTAACATTATTTGACAGTTCAAAATAGCCTTTTTGGTACCGGTTTTAGACGACGCCGATCAACGATTATAAACACACAGGATTGCTTATTTCCATTTTTAACTAATGTTAGCGTCGCTCAGCGAGACGAACAGTGTCTGCCTACGTCATCAGCGGACCAGTTGCTTTGTTTGTATTCAGAGTTCGTGTGATTTTAAGGTGTTTTTGACGTTTTTATTTTGGTTTTTTTGGGTTTTTCATTAATTTGACGGTGTGGTTGACTATTTAGGAGGTAAATAAACCTTTAGAAATGTGAATTAAGTGAATTTATATAAACAAAGCACATTAATTTATTGTTGAAATAAAAGCTTTGTGTTCCCTCTTTCAGTGTAGAAATATAAATATACATACTTTTATCATGGGGCACCCAGGGGCGGGGGTTCGGTTCGGGGGGGGGGGGTTGTGCTTGGGGCTTGCCCCCCCCCCAAACCTTGGATTTTTTTACATATTTTCCACGTCTCATAAAAAAAAACACAAAAATAGCTTAAAATTCGACATCATGAGGCTTTGCCCCCCCCAGCCCCAAAAGGCCTAGGGCCCCCCCCCCCTCAAGACCTATTCCTGGGTGCGCCACTGCTTTTATATTGTTATATTTATATACTTTTAATTTTTTTTGGATTTTTGGAAACTGCTTGCTTATTCAATTAATAACATTGAAGAAAATTGGTAATTATGCCGCAAACGTACTTCTTTTGTTAAACTGATTTTTGGAAAGTTTATTTTGTAGACAGTTTCTCCAAGTTTAGTTTCATTCTTTTTCTTAAGTTTTTTTGGTCTCTTTATAGAAGTTTTCAGAAACATGTTACAGGAGAAGGAGTGAAAACGGGCGCTGGGTGGAATAAAAACAACTCATAACAAAAACAATATAAATAATTTGAAAAAAACCTTATGAAAATCTATTGATTTAAAGCATAAGAAGTTGAAAAACACATCTTATTTGGCTGTTTTCTCCAAAAACTGACTGGTTTTTGATATAATAATATAATAAATATTGCAATTTAAGATCTGTAATATCAAATAAATACCTTTTTGTTACTACATAATTAAGTGTATTTTATTATATCCGCAACAAAAACAATACATTATACATCTAATGATTTAAATTGATTAAACTTTTAGAAAAAATCCTACTTCTATTCTAAAACTTTCAACTATTTAGAAAATAAACTCCAACATATCGTCTGGTAGGAAAATTCAGCTCTCAGAGCAAACTCTTGATTTATCAAATCATTTGTTTTGAATGAATGAAATTATTAATTATATTTAGTAACACGAATAAAAAATTTGTTTGCAAATAAGTAAGATAAAGCGGGAAAAACTCACGATTGCAATGTGTATTAAATCAAGCGCGCTGAGCAGAGGTCCACTAGTGACGTAAGCAAGGCGCCGCCTACCGCTAAAAGATTCGAGCAAATAGGCAATCCTGTGTGTTTATAATCGTTGGACGCCGATTGGTTATTTGTCGTTTGGTGTGCAAGACTATTAAAATCGAGATAATGAATAGGGGAAGATAGGGGAATATTTTTTGTCTAAAGGAAAACTTTATTTGTATTTTTAATACTTTGTTTCTGGTCAAATGTAAGTCTTTCTATGTATTGTTTTTAAATTTTTCTTCTGTTACACAAGTAGTTTAGAACAGAAATGTTTGTTATTACCCCGCCGGTTTGACTATCGTGGGGGTAATAGGAAACATCGTAATGGGGCAATATGAAATATAGTATTTTTTCTTGCATATTGATTTAATTATTGATGTTACCTTTAAATTTGACTAAAGTGACTTATGTAAAGCTGTAGAAATGGCAAGTTGCAGAAATATTAAATGTCCACAGTACACCGGTTTATTTTTTAAGTGATGACTAACAGGCTCAATTCTCGTACATAGTCAAAACGAAAAGGTAATAAAAAACATTCTGAACTACTTGTTTAAGACAAGCAAACTTTAAAAAAATACACAGAAAGTCTTACATTTGACAACAAACAACTGAAAATAAAGTGTTTCCTTCAGACAAAAGCAAATATTATCTGAAATGGTTTGCTTGTCCATAATATGTTTAAAAAAGAGCACAAAAGTGCTAAAACTTCATTAATATTGTAGTAGAATAATTTCAAACGTTTTGTTCAGATATCTCAAATGACAAAATGCAAGTAGCAAAAAAATATTTTCTATTACCTATTACCCCATCTTACCCTATGTCGAAATGAACGAAATGGGTTCCGCTGGAGACTGAGGAATCTTCTTCCATCTGTCCCTGGTTCCGCTCAACACTGCTATGACCTGTGCTGCCAACGCCACCAAATAGCGCGGAATTTAATAGAAGCTCGTTAAAACACAATCGCGCTCGTTTTACGTACGTCAAAATTCTGTCAGTGAGTTTGCGGTGTTCCACGGAAGTGGTTAACGACGAGGAAACTCAATGCAATTTGACAGGTCGTTAGGTTAAAGTTCTCACTAAGCTCAAAAGAGGCGCTGCGTTCGCGCGTTTGTTCCTTATTCTATTTTTTTTTGAGAATTATCTGTGGTTTGGATTTTTCGTCCCCCTTTTTTCAGGTAGAAAAACCTCTTCTACTGCATTTTATTTCGGGTTCATTTTAAATCTATCTTTTTGGCTTATGTAGGTAATCTTTGCTGCTGTGACGCATTAAAATTAAATTTTGTTAAATTTGTAACTTTTGCAATTTAAATATAAAAGAATAAGAATTTTTAGTTGCTTTTCTGGGTGAAGTGTCTAAAGTTCAGACGAGTATAAAATGCATAGTTTTCCGAGAAATTTTAAGGTAAGTTTTCTTATTTTCTCATTTGAGGTTAGATTAACATTTGATAAAATTTGTATTGGTAGTGTCTTTTTAACTTCTTATCGCTTACTTTACGGAACTCTGAATACACGTTTCCAATGCCTGGTAGGTGCCTTATTTGCCCATCAATTAAGCACAAATTTAGTGTTAATTTTATGTCTATCCCTTTCTTTTGATATTAAGTAAAGGGGGGGGGGCTTAATTGATTGGTAAACGAGGGATTACCCAACAGCGTAATGTACTTTGAATAAATTTATTCGTTGATTTTAAATCTTTATCTTACCATAATCTAGTACCTATGATTAATGTGGTTATAAGTTGATTTTTTTTATTGTTTTCAGCTTTTTTCTATGATATGTGTGACCACTGATAAGCTATATAATATATACTGCTTTGAAACATACCCTACACAACTTACAACCAAGGCGAGGAGGTACTTTTAAATCATGTCAGATTTTCGTCGAGCTGTTAAAAAGTAGACACTTAAGAATGATTCTCTTCACGAACAACTGTTTCATTATTTATTCACTCATCACTTACCAGAAATGTTAAAAGCAAATTTTAATATACTAGACAGTGTTTGGTTTTGCATTATATTTTATTTTACCAATCAATAAGACTATGTATTATTTCATCAATAGTTAGTCGTTAATTTGTAGCTTTTTTTTAAATATTAAAAACTCAATTAAAAAATGTTTTATTTATTGCATTTTATATATCATTTTCAATCTGTTTATATCTTATAAAGACATTGTATGTCTTTATAAAATATTGACTGATTAAAAATTTCAAAAAAAACTAAAGAAAATTTATTATAAAAGGCGATTCAAATTTCCCGCCTCGCCTTTTAGTTCCTCACTAAGCTCTGTAGTGGGCGCCACAGAGCTAACGACCTGTCAAACAGCCGGAGTTGCCTATCTAATAAAAACTCACTGAACCGCGCCGCAAATCCTTTATCTATAGTGAAAAGTGATTTTTATTGGCAAAATGGACTGCACAAACACAAATAAACATGGCCATCTTGTTTCCTAGTTTGTGAATAACCAAACATACGTGACATATGTTTGAGTTGAGAGATTCCGTTCTTGTGTGTGGATGGCATGTTTGAAATATTTTCGCAAACACCAAATATTTCACCAAATACAATGAATACGCTCCAAGTCAAATCGGAATCCAAAGTTTACTAGAACTTAAAAGCATTAAATGTGCTGCTAATACACAAGACGCTAGCGCTACCAAGTCCACTTTCAATCCCTGGCTTCACAAGCGCAGATCTACCAATATTATTTACCTCATGTCTTAGAATAGATGCATACAGGGTGATTTTCACTTGAATGATTCTAACCACATGAAAATAGAAAGTTTCAAAAAGCTAACCTAACAAAACCTAACCAAATCTAACCGAACCGAAGGAAACTGAACCAATAATTTTTTTCAAAAAAAAAACTTTCCTGACTTCCTGCCCGGGATCCTAGAGGATGTGAATCCGAACCGAACCTAACTAAACTGAACCAAACCTAACCAAACTAAACTACAACACGTACTGCTAATTAGGTTTAGTTGGGTAGGGTCAGGTTTGGATAGGTTCGGTTCGGTACGGTCCGGTTCGGATTCACATCCTCTAGCATCCCAGGTAGGAAGTCAGGAAAGTTTTTTTTTTTGAAAAAAAATATTGGTTTAGTTTGCTTTGGTTCGGTTCGGTTAGATCTGATTAGGTTTCGTTAGGTTAGGTTTTTGAAACTTTCTATTTTCATGTGGTTAGAATCATTCAAGTGAAAATCACCCTGTACATCTATTCTAATACATGAGGTAAATAATATTGGTAGATCTACGCATGCGAAGCCAGGGATTGAAAGTGGACTTGGTAGCGCTAGCGTCTTGTCTGCTAATACGAGTGCCGAAAGCGAGGAATAAAAAACTAAATAAAAAACCCGTATGTTTGTCCGTATTACGATTCCTAGGAAAAGCATATGCACCTCAGTGGCGTATATAGAAAAAAGTTTGGGGGGGGGGCAACACAGTTTCGAAATATGTGGAAAATATCTAAAAAAATCTTCGGGGGGACCCGGGCCCCCCTTATATACGCCACTGATGCACCCTATGCATTTAAATTTCTTCTCGTCGGTTGTGCTTGTACTGATAAGTCCTAAGAAGGAACAAACACCGGTATTGCCCATAAATTATTACTTAGGTTATTAAAAGCACAGAAAATCAAGAAGATCAAAAAATATTTTGAACTTTAGTGGGCACTTTTGTGATTAAATTTAGTTGCTAAAAAGTATCTAACAATCCCATTAAGGATTTTACAGGATGATATTGGAGCATTCTTAAAGCAGAACCAGATTTTCATACAATTTTCTTGACTGGGCATTCAATTGAGTATCTACATATAAATCCTTTTTCCTCGCAGTAACTACAAGTTACCAGGTAACCTGGTTACTCGTTTTCTGTTTTTCTTCGCTGAGTAACACTAACTATGACGTCACGAGTAACCACACAGTGTAACCAGCCTAGCAGACGTGGTTGCTGAAATATTTTGAGGTTAAGATCGTTTTGTTTTGTTTTTTTTTCAAAATGTTTGATTTTAATCATTGACTTCTATACCCTACAGGGCGTTATACAACTCAATGATTTTAATATATATATTACCAACGAATTATGTTTGGTAACGGTAGAAAATGAAGCACATCGCTTGAAGTTGGTCCTATATCAATTCAACTGCAACTAGTCTTAAAATGTACTGCATTTGGTGTTCTGTGGTACTGCGGCCTTACCACAGAATACCAAAGGAGCACCCTGTTTCCACCCCGATTCAAAAAACGCATCAGGTAACGCTGCATTTAAAACTGGTGTAAATCCATGTCCCGTGATACGTTTTTTGAATCGGGGTGGGCATGCATTGGTGGAAACAATGAATTATTTTCTGCATTTCGGAAGCTCCTGGTAAAAACAAAAACAAACAATTGGAAATGTCATCCACAGCTGACTGTCTGACGTCATACAGCGGTTACTCCGAGTAACCGTGACGTCATTTCGAGTAACTTAAATGAGTGACTAGTAACCTCGAGGAAAAAGGCTTATAGTAAGATGAATAGTCTAACAGTCTACATATGAGGGGTTCAGAATTGAAGTGGATCAAGTCCAATGTTTATTTCAGTAGAGGAGTGAATCTAGTCGCACTTTACGCATTAAAGCGGCCAGAGTTGGTTTTCATTTGGTTTCCGAAAGAAACATTAGACACTTATTGGAATAAAACCTGACCTTATTTAAACATCGACCCTATGGTGACAGATTTACATATAAAAAGCAGCTGCTCTGCTTCAAAATTCGGCCTTTGTGTATTTAAAAACCGGATTTATTAGTGTCGGTATTTATTAAATGAAAGTTAGCGTCTTCATTATTAAATTTGGCTTTAGTATGTCAATTTTGAGAGGTCAGCTGTTAGTTTTCTGTGTAAATGTGTTAAAATAAAGTGTGTACCAGTTTTGAGGTTACACAAAATGTTGGTGCAAGAATTATTTGCCAGCTTTTGGCTACCTTTATATTTTAATATTATTTTTCATTTCAAATTTCGCGGGGTATATGCATATGACTTATCCCCGCACCGAGACACGCGCGAGTCTGCGCGACGAGTCGCAATCGGGAAACCGACAAGAAACGCCGTGAGTGCTACAATTTTCCCGTTTTTCCCTATCTTCCAAGCGACCAAAACGACTGCAACTAGATGAAAACTAAGGTAGGTGCACTTTAGATATTTTATATGCATCGTTTTTACTGATTTCCTTTCAATAAACTTTACAATTATTACGTTTTTCAATTTCTTATCTCAAAAATTGGGTATTTCCGCAGCCTTCGTAAACTAACGAGCCACGAACCAGAAAAGGCAACATCGCAAATTGGCCGGCTGGTGGGCCGGTATATACATGGGAGATATAAACATCTGCTATTTGTTTTGATTGTAGTTTGGCAATTTTGTATTTTTTTTTTTGTAAAAACTAATAGACTGTGTTTAGGCGTGATACATTTAATTTTTAAAACAAACAGAACATTTAGAAATAAATATCAGTGGCCATTAATCATGTTAAAAAATATGTAACAAAACCTAGAATAAACAGAAGAGAAATTACTTTTAAACAATTTGTGAGAACAACCCTAAAGTTCGATTCATAGTACCGTGAAGTAAGCTGTATGAAGTGAGCAGTAAGAAATAAAAATGGTTCCTTTCTTACTGCTAAGTTATTACTCTCAAGTTTGAACAACAGGATGTTTGTGGGATAGTTTCTTATGTCTGACTGCTTACTTTACAGAACTATGAATCTAGTTTAAGTGGTAACATGTTAATTTAAACTTTAAATGAACTTACCTTTTTTTTTTCTATCTATTCTATTTAGCCTTCGTCAATCCATCTTTGGCCAAGTTCTCCAGTTTACAATACATTTGTTCCATCAATCGTCTTTCTGTCTGATAATATGACCGGCAAATTTCCATTTTAATTTTGCTACTTCTGCTCTGGCATCCCTTACTTTTGTTTTATTTCTTATCAATTCATTCTTTTTTCTACCTGTTAGCTTTACATGTAACATTTGTCTTTCCATTGATCTTTGGGCTTTTCTTGCCTTATCCATGTTTGATTTTGTAAGTGTCCAGGTCTGGGATTCATAGGTAAGTACAGGAAGGATACATTGGTTATACACTTCCGTTTTGAGGTACTGAGGATATTTTTTATTTCTTAATATGTTGCTTAATTTACCGAATGCTGTCCAGGCCAATCTTACTTGTCTCTTGATTTCAGCTGTTTGCTTTTCTTTTTTCAGTTTAATAATTTGTCCCAGGTCCTATATATTCCTCTTCTTGTTCTATTTTCTTTTAGATTGATTGATATTATCAGCATATCTTGGTGGTTCAGAATTGTCCGTTTATTTTGATGCCTATTTATTCCCAATCTAAGCTTTTAAAAACATCTTCTAGGGCCTGGTTAAATAATTTAGGTTGGCTTTGTTCCTCTGTGGATTTTGATTAATGTTGTTGCTTCACTATATATATTGTCTATTAAGTCTGTATATCTGTGATCTATTCGGCTATTAATTAAAGATCTTTTACTGCCCAGTGCTCAATGCTATCGAAGTCTATAAACGCAATATATATTTATATATATTTCCATACCCTCCCTTTCTTCAATTTTTTTTCGCCTGTCGTCAGGATTTTCTCTTACTTGAGGTTTGGGGTTTGACATATACTCGAGTTGAGATTCAAATAGCCGAGGTATTGCCCCATTGTTTAACTTAGGGAATGTTAGTGGCAACTCCTTTTGTACTCCCTCTTTATCCCTAATTATCTCGGTTCTAACAACGTCACTTATGTCAAAATGTTTCCAACAAACCACTGAAGATGCAGTCACAACATAATCTTCTCTGTGTATGGCCTGAAGCCAAGCATTTTTTAGGTCATTCTCTTTGTTAAAGGTTGTTTTGTGACCCTCTTCATTAATCATAGATACATCGTTACTTTTGCAACCGGGTGCCCAACACTTTCGCGGCATGTTTAAAATTAAAAAAAAAAACAGACCAAAAATTCCAAACAAAAACCAACATCTAACCTCACTTATTAACGGTGTATAAAAGGTCTTTTTTACACAGCTTTTATTAAGTAGGTAATATAATTTTAAGTTCACCACACATCTAAAACCAGAACAGTTGTTTTATTTGGTAACGCGATTTGAAATATACTAAAAGTTAAAAAAAAACATTATCTGCGCGGAAACGGCCAGTAACTAGAGTGGTGGGCGACGCACGTGGACGAAAATGACTGGCCTCCACGCTGTGTTGCCGTTTCTTCTGGTTCGTGGCTCGTTAGTTTACGAAGGCTGTGGTATTTCTCGAATGAGTGGTGTAAGTGGTGAACCAGCCAACCTAAACTCAACCCAACTTACGTTTGCACCCTCATTGGATGGTCCTCATCCGCGTTATATTTTCCGACAACCAATCTATTTTACATATCATCCTGTAAAAATTGGTTACATGTTTAGGATTTATAGAAACCTTTAACCAACTATAGACTAAGTACCGTTCTCGTTATAGCTTTAGGTGTAACTTATTTTACAAAAAGATCTTTAAGAGTAGAGCAAAGGGAACTGTCAGAGTTTTCCGTTGTAGTCTCGTCCTCTGTTTTAGAAAACCAACCTGATCTTACCTTATTGGCTGCACCCATTACCTTATTGGCTAACTTATTACCTAAACTTGACATGGTATCTTTTGTTGTTGGTGAATCAGGAGTAGATTGCTTAAGGAAACCTTCGATGGCACTTCCCAATGTGTGAGGATCAACCAAAGATCCCCTCTGCCCATCCCAAATTACCTTATTGGGTTCTTTACTTTTTTTACGTAGAAAATCGGTTTTACCAGACTTGTTGGCACTGTCAGTGGTCTTGGGTTGATGACGTTGTGCAAACCAATTGGATGGGGAAGTAATTGAAGATATGGCGAAGTCGCTGGAAAACGATGGAAGCTCGATTCCTTGCAGTACCGATAGGTCGAAGCTTTTTGGGCGATTTACTTTTGGTTCTATCTTGCGTTCGGATTGGGACCTGGCAATATGAATTTAGTCCAAAAATTCGTACTAACCGAGATACAGGGTGTTAAACTTTATTTTTTCAATTCGATTTTCTTTAATAATTTTTTTACTAATTAATATTTTTGCAAAAAATAACGAGCGTGTAAATTTTTTTGAAACTGGCAAGACGATTCCGTTGAAAATTTTGATGTACAATGTACAGGGTGTTCCTTGGACTACTACCATTGCATTAAAATCACTGTATTTTTTTTTTGCCTCTGTGTATACCAGTTTTTATGTAAAATAATGGTTTTTCCATCCTTTGTATCTAAAAAAGTTATAGTGTTTTAAAGTCGCTCAGAGCAACGGGTTTTGAGATTTTTGCATTTAAAGTTTTTATTGCATGTGAGTGAAATGCCTAATTTATGTATGATACTTTCTTCAATTCTTTCTACTAATTAATATTTTTGCAAAAACTAACCAGCAAGTAGGTTTTTCTGAAATTTGCAAGACGATTTCGTCGAAAAAGTTGATGTACAATGTACAGGGTGCTCTTTGGACCACTACCATTGCATTAAAATCATCAGTGTATTTTTTTGTGCCTCGGTGTATACTTAAGCAGGTTTTTAAACAGAATATTATTTTAATTATTAAGTAATTTTACAAACAGTTCTGTAGTTTTAAGACAGTTTGACAGAATAGACGCAGACAGCAACTTTATTGGATTTTATTGTTTTTTATTTTCAAATCCTACTATAATAAACAATTTTAAGTTTGATTTACTATTTGTCAATTTTAAAATTTTAACTTTGTTGCTGTTTTATATTTTTTAAAATAAATAATAAAATATCAATTTTATTAATAATTATAATTTTCTTTCAAAACAATAAAAAAATAGTTGCATTAATAAAGTATACGTACTTATCATTTAAAAAAAAAAAGTTTTTGTTCCTCATTAAAAACGTCGCCCTACACAGTTGCCATAACGGACAATAATTTACAATTGTTTTAACACACTTATGATAATTCCTAAGAAAACATCCAATCTTAAAATGTTATAAAAAATTATTAATTATAGCCAATATGTATGAAGTGGGTAAGAATTTAATCAAAAATCTTTTACGCATACAATAAGAACTTATAATTTAAATATCTTAAAAACCGTTGCTCTAAGCGACATCTAAACACCATAACTTTTTCACTTAAAAAAAAATAAAAAATTAATGTTTTTTATAGAATCTTGTATACACCGAGGAACAAAAAAGTTTGACCTATTTTAATGTAACGGTACCGAGCCAGAGAACACCCTGTATAATATTTTTATTTTTATTTACCAAAATTAAATTGTCCATGCCCAAAAATCACCAAACCCAATTTTTGTGCAAAATTATTAATTAGTAGAAAGAATTAAAGAAAGTATCGTACATAAATTAGGCAGATCACTAACATGCAATAAAAAAATTTTATGCAAAAATCTCAAAAACCGTTGCTCTGAGCGACTTTAAAACAGTATAACTTTTTTACATAAAAAGGATGGGAAAACCATTATTTTACATAAAAACTGGTATACACTGAGGCACAAAAAAAATATACTGATTTTTATGCAATGGTAGTGGTCCAAGGAACACCCTGTACACTGTGCATCAAATTTTTCAACGGAATCGTCTTGCCAATTTTAAAAAAACTTACTCGCTGGTTAGTTTTTTCAAAAATATTAATTAGTAAAAAAGTTATTAAAGAAAATCGAATTAAAAAAATAAAGTTTAACACCCTTTATCTCGGTTAATTTGAACTTTTGGACTAAGGTAAGTATGGGTAAATCGTAATATTTTGACCCAAGGAATCTACAGTTTAACCATGTACCATTAGTTCTGGGACACCCTGTATAAAACTAGTATAATGACTCACCTAACTATCTTCGGTGGTGCAAGTGCTTTCATTGTCGTCTCCTCCTTGTCCAACTGATTGATTTCGGTGGCAGATGAAGAAAGAGAAGATAAAATAGATATCAAATCAGTATTAGTACAAACAATACCTTTAGGGGGCTTTTGCTTACGTGTGCTAGGAAGAGGGGGCAGCTCCGACTGTCTTCGCTTTGACGAACTAGGAATAGGGGGCAACGTTGTACCTAAAAAAATTATTTTTATTTAAATAATCGAATCTTTAGGTTTTGCCTCTATTTCTTTTTCGACGCTTGCATCCCACTATTAGCTCACACATATACTATACTATAGTAGTGTGAGCTATGGTGATCCTAATTTTTTCGAGAAAAAAAAAGTTGCTCCGATTTCAAAAATTTTTATATATCTTTGCGTTTCAGATGATTTTGAAACTTTTTTGTTGCGCCGTCTGTCTGTCTGTCTGTCTGTCTGTAACGACCAACGCGCATAACTCAAAAACCGCTTGGCCGATTTTAATGAAATTTGGTACCTAGGCTGGGTCTTGGATGGTCCCATTTAAAAATGAACAAAATCCACCGAACAGAAACCAAATAAAAGGGTGGGGGTAGATTTCAAAAATTAGAGTTTATGTGAAAATATGGCGTGTGTGATATCAAACGAAAGGTAATTGAGTCTGCAGTTAAACAAAATACATTTTAATTTATTTAAAAAAAAAGGGTGGGGGTATATTTTAAAAATTAGAGTTTAAGTGAAAATATGGCGTGTGTGATATCAAACGAAAGATAATTGAGTCCGGAGTTTAATAAAATACATTTTTGTTTTTTTTAAGGGTGGGGGTAGATTTAAAAAATTTGAGTTTAAGTCAAAACATGGCTTGTGTGGTATCAAACAAAAGGTAATTTAGTCTGGAGTTAAATAAAATATATTTCAGTTTTTAGTTATATTAGCTCACACGTACACTATAACTATAGTACCTAGTGTGAGCTTAGGGCCCATATATTGGCAGAGTATTTTTTAGCTCACACATATACTATACTATAGTAGTGTTTTTTTTTAAAATTTATACTGGGACTTTCCGTCCAATCAGGATCAATCGCCCAGTTTTGCAAAGTTTTAGCAAAGTTAAAGCATTTTTTAAACAAACACAAACAACCAAGTACCTAGCCAGGAATTGAACCCGAGCCGCTGGTGTGGGCAACAAACACTGCTACCACTACACCACGACGGGACCTCTAGTAGTGTGAGCTACGGTGATCCTAATTTTTTCGAGAAAAAAAAAGTTGCTCCGATTTCAAAAAATTTTATATATCTTTGCGTTTCAGATGATTTTGAAACTTTTTTGTTGCGCCGTCTGTCTGTCTGTCTGTCTGTCTGTCTGTATGTCTGTCTGTAACGACCAACGCGCATAACTCAAAAACCGCTTGGCCGATTTTAATGAAATTCGGTACCTAGGCTGGGTCTTGGGTCGAGATGGTCCCATTTAAAAATGAACAAAATCCACCGAACACAAGCCAAATAAAAGAGTGGGGGAAGATTTCAAAAATTAGAGTTTATGTGAAAATATGGCCTGTGTGATATCAAACGAAAGGTAATTGAGTATGGAGTTAAACAAAATACATTTGAGTTTTTTTTCTTCAAAAAGGGTGGGGGTAGATTTCAAAAAATTTGAGTTTGTCAAAACATGGCTTGTGTGGTATTAAACGAAAGGTAATTTAGTCCGGAGTTGAATAAAATATGATTCAGTTTTTAGTTATATTAGCACGTACACTATAACTATAGTACCTAGCATGGGCGTAGTCAGGGTCTCGCTCAAGGTGGGGCAAAAAAGCAAAAAAATGTACAATCAAATATTTATTTCCCCTTTAATTCTGTATTACTAAATGAGCTAAAGCCAGGATGGGGGCAGGTGACAAGCCAGGATGGGGCAAGTGCCCCACCCTGCCCCACCCTGACTACGCCCATGGTACCTAGTGTGAGCTTAGGGGCCCATATATTGGCAGAGTATTATTCTTTTGTGATTTTTCGCTACGAATTAAAAAAATACTTTTTTGGGGCTTGACTTGAAATATGTTTTTTTGTCCGCCATCTGAAAATCCAAGATGACGGACAAAATTAAATTGTACCCTTCAAAGATGGTCATTTATTCTTGTGTTGCAAACATGTTTTAATTATTTATTTAAATTAGTAAACAAGCTGCATTCTTGGCACGCACAACAAGATACGAATTAGCAAAATCGGTCCGAAGGTTCTAAAAAAAAAAAAATTCTTTCAACCATTGTTTTGAACGTTATAGGATTGCCTTGCCAATCATGTCTGCACTTATTTCCTTATCAATTCATTACTACTGAACCAAATTTGATGAAATAAAAAACATCCTGGTGAGAATGAGATTGCTTTTTAAAAACCATGATCAAAATTTATCGCCATCTTAAAATTTAGGATGGCGGACAGAATCATACTTGATTCTTCAAAATGACGTGTTTATTCTTATTTTCTGAAAATGTTTTAGTTTTTTTTAATATATAGAAAAGCACTGCGCTTCTCCCGGCTAACAAGGTACCTACTAAGTAATAACATCGGATGAGCGGTTCTCACAAAATCTGATTTTGTTTTAGCCATTGTTTTACAAATTACACGATTGTATTGCCAATCCTGTCTGCATTCATCTCTTTATAAATTCATTATTACTGAGCCAATTTTAGTGAAATAAAATACATCATGGCGCAAACTGATTGATCTTTAAGAATCGATTCAGTAATAATGAATTTATAAAAAATTAATGCAGACAGGATTGGCAATGCAATCGTATAATTTGTAAAACAATGGTTAAAACAAAATCCCAGTTTGTGAGAACCAATACATCGATGTTATTAATTTGTACCTTCTTATGCGGGAGAAAAGTAGTGGTTTTCTGTAAATAAAACAAAAGCTAAAACAATTTCAATTCAACATCTTAAATTCCAAGATGGCGGAAAATTTCGATAACAATCTTTAAAGAGCAATCAATTCTCACCACGATTTTTTTTTACTAAAATCGGTTTATTAATAACGAATTTATAAGAAAATCAATACAGACAGGATTGGCAATGCAATCGTGGAATCTGTAAAACAAGCGTTGAATCAAAAATAGATTTTTTGAGAACCAACACACCGATTTTATTAATTTGTACGTCGTTGTGTGAGGGAAAAGTAGTAATTTTCTATAAATTAAAAAAAAAATCTAAATCATTTGCGGAAAATAAGAATAAACACGCCATTTTGAAGAATCAAGTATGATTCTGTCCGCCATCTTAAATTTTAAGACAGCGATAAATTTTGATCATGATCTTTATAAGGCAATCAATTCTAACCAGGATGTTTTTTTTTTCATCAAAATCGGTTTAGTACTAATAAATTTATAAGGAAATAATTGCAGACATGATTGGCAAGGCAATCGTATATTATGCAAAACAATGGTTGAAACAAAAATATTTTAGCTCACACATATACTATACTATAGTAGTGTGAGCTATGGTGATCCTAATTTTTTCGAGAAAAAAAAAGTTGCTCCGATTTCAAAAAATTTTATATATCTTTGCGTTTCAGATGATTTTGAAACTTTTTTGTCGCGCCGTCTGTCTGTCTGTCTGTCTGTCTGTCTAGGCTGAGTCTTGGGTCGAGATTGTCCCATTTAAAAATGAACAAAATCCACCGAACACAAGCCAAGTAAAAGGGTGGGGGAAGATTTCAAAAATTAGTGTTTATGTGAAAATATGGCGTGTATGATATCAAACGAAAGGTAATTGAGTATGGAGTTAAACAAAATACATTTGAGTTTTTTTTTTCAAAAAGGGTGGGGGTAGATTTCAAAAATTAGAGTTTACGTGAACATATGGCGTGTGTGGTATCAAACGAAAGGTAATTAAGTCCGGAGTTAAACAAAATACATTTTAGTCTTTGTTTTTTTAAGGGTGGGGGTAGATTTCAAAAATTTGAGTTTAAGTCAAAACATGGGTTGTGTGGTATCAAACAAAAGGTAATTTAGTCTGGAGTTGAATTAGATATATTTCAGGTTTTAGTTTTATTAGCTCGCACGTACACTATAACTATAGTACCTAGTGTGAGCTTAGGGGCCCATATATTGGTAGAGTATTTTTTTAGAACCACTGAACCGATTTTGCTGATTCGTACCTTGTTGTGCGTGGCAAGAATGTAGCTTTTTCAGTAAATTAAAAAAATTATTAAAACATGTTCGCAAGACGAGAATAAACGAGCATCTTTGAAGGGTACATTTTAATTTCGTCAGCCATCTTGGAATTTAAGATGGCGGATAAAAAAATATATACAGTCAAACCTCTGATTAATTCTCTATCAAGTGCAGTTTGTTCCATTCAAATCAATTGCATAGTTCAAAAGTTATAATAAAAAAATTGTCTGGTTTTTTTTGACCGCCCGGTATATGAACGTGACCGAACCTGTTAATAGGGAGAGGAGTTACTTGCGTCGACCAATCAGGTGTGCGTATTTGCATTGCCTTGCATGCGTGGACCAATCAGAGCGTGTATACGAGGAAAGAGAATAAAATTTCCCCGAAAATCAAGAATAGCGCGACTGGCATCTGGTAAAAAATAAAGGCAGTTTAACTTAATAGAAATAACAATAAGATGTGGTGGACGGAAGAAATACACGAAACGGTCAAGGAGAAAAAAACGCACATACTTGAAATGGCTCAGTACTAAAGAGCAAAGAGACCTAGAAATCTACAGGCATACCAGAAGAGAGCTAAGAAATTTGATACGCATAGAAAAGAATGAAATGTTCGAGCGCAAATGCCACGATATAAATACACACGTAGGAGGTAGGCAAAGTTCTGAAGTATGGAAATTCATTTCTACAGTAAAAAACCCAACAAAAGAAAAAGTAAACATCCAGATCATCAAACCAGAACAATGGACAGAACACTATAAGGGACTGCTGCAGGAGACGAGACCCGAATATCTGGCAGCCTCTCCGAGGAGAGACATAGAAGTAGATGGAGAGGAAGTAATCATCGAAAAAGAAATGATAAAGGAATAGTATTAAAAAGCTTAAATCCGGAAAAGCTAGCGGACCTGGGGGAATATATATGCTGAAATGCTCAAATATGGATCAGAAAAACTACCCGAGAATCTCACATATATTATCAATCAATGCATAAACGGACATCCAGTACCTGATGATTGGAAAATTGCATTCATATACTCAATACATAAAAAAGGAAACAAGCTGCATTGCAACAATTATAGAGGAATTTCAGTAACCAGTACTCTAAGTAGATTGTACGGTAGGATTCTTAGAGATCTAATAGAGAATGATTTTCATGAACAAGAAGAAGAAGAAGAGCAAAGTGGGTTTCGCGCAGGCAGATCTTGTAGTGATATCATACATGTAATGTTTTTTGTCTTAAACAAGTAATTGAGAAAAGGAGCGCCAGAAATATAGAGACTCATGTTACCTTTGTGGACCTACAAAAAGCATATGATACCGTTCCAGTAGAAAAATTATGGACAGTGTTAGAGCAGACTAATATCAATCATACATACATAAAAGCGATAAAAGAACTATACAAAGGGTCAAAATCTAAAATTAAAATTGGAAATCGACTTTCAAAAGAATTCCTGGTAACGAAAGGCTTAAGACAGGGATGTTGTATCTCTCCAACTCTTTTTAAAATATATATTGCAGTAGCTCTAAAAAACTGGAAACGCAAAGTACACTGCATGGGAATACAACTCAACGGCCGATTTACCATATACACACTACAGTTTGCTGACGTGTAATTGTGGCTAATGATAAAGAAGACATGGAGTATATGATGAGAAAGTTAACGGAAGAATACCAAAAGTGGGGGTTAACAGTGAACGTGGACAAGACACAGTACTTTATGTATTGGAAGCGAATCCAGTGACTTAGAACTAGACAATGGACAAGTAATATCTCCATGCAATGAGTATGTATACTTGGGTGTCACATTCGATAAGACGGGAACAGACTGTATAGAACTGGAAAAAAGAATAGTAAAATCAAAAAAGGTTATTGGTTGTCTTAACAGTATTTTATGGAGCAGAGAGATAAAAAAGAATGTAAAATTTAACATATATGAAACAATGGTGAAAAGCACGCTGTTGTATGGAATAGAGACTTGTCGCGTAACAGAAAAATACAAAGCGAAAATGGAAAGTGTCGAAATGAATGCAATAAGAAGATCAATGAGAATATCTAGAACAGATCATATAAGAAATGAGATCATAAAAGAAAGAATGGGAATCGAGGAAAGCATAACGGATGACATCACTAAAAGGCAACTGATATGGTACGGCCATGTACAACGGATGAGCGACGAAAGATTACCAAAGCAGGTCCTAGAATGGCAACCAATAGGGCGCAGAAAAAGAGGGCGTCCTAAACTGGAATGGCAACAGTCAATCCAAAAATCAATAAGTCACAAAAACCTGACGGAAGATGACTGTCAGGATCGAAGGAGGTGGAGAATAGGCGTCGGATAACTTAAAAAAACGTTCTAAACCGGCATAGTAATAGTAGTAGTTTAACTTACCAATAAAATCTGAAAATCGTCTCCCACAGTTAGTGTATCTCTGTACACCAGCGCCTCCAGAAGTTTCGTCTAAAGGCTGAACTTCACATAGTTTTTCGTTGCTTGTATTCCACACCTTCATTCTTACTTTTCTAGCTTGGACAATGTCATCCATTATGTCCAGAGTCAGATTGTGGATGCTTCCTCGCGACTCATTTGAAGGTGGACAAGCGATAGATTCTCTTCTGTTTGGCAATATGCGATTTGGTAAGCCGGCTGTGGGAAAGGCGGCCACGGACTCTCGTCTGTTTCTTCCACCAAAAATACCTGCATAAAAATAACATTTTTTTAAAATTACATTTATATCTGAGGGCACGCCAAGTTCGCGCGCCGTAACCATCTTTTCTGGAAACATTTCAGCCGATATTTGACCTACCTAAAACTCTACTTCGGAATGAGCTACGAATCTCAAACTTTGCACAGTCGTAGATCTCTATGGAGTTAACAACCCCTCCAAGTTTCATTCAATTCCATAAAGTAGTAAAGTAGTTACGAAATTTCAAAAAACGTCGAAATTGCCACTCACTCACTGACTCACTCATGTATAGATCATCAATATTCTACTGTACTTCCAGACATGCTACAAAGCTGAAATTTAGCAGACTGATAGAAATTATGACCAAACCCCTGGAAAAAATCAAAAAACCCCAAAATTTTAATTTACTCCCCTCCTCTATACATTTAAAGTTATGTAAAATTAGCATCGCCTACTTCCAGAAATGCTAGAGAGTTGAGCTTTGGCAGACTGATAGGAACTATGATAAAGTTATAGGAAAAAATCAAAAAACCTCAAAATTTTAATTTACTCCCCTCCCCTATACATTTAAAGTTATGTAAAAGTAGCATTGCCCACTTCCAGAAATGCTAGAGAGTTGAGCTTTGGCAGACTGATAGGAACTATGATAAAACTATAAGAAAAAATTAAAACACCCCAAAATTCTAATTTACTTCCCTCCCCTATAAATGTAAAGTTAAGTAAAAGTAACATTGCCTACTTCCAGACATGCTAGAGAGCTGAGCTTTGGAAGACCGATAGTAACTATGATAAAGTTATAGAAAAAAATTAAAACACCCCAAAATTCTAATTTACTTCCTTCCCCTATTAATGTAAAGTTATGTAAAAGTAACACTGCCCACTTCCAGAAACGCTAGAGAGCTGAACTTTTTAAGACTGAAAGACAATATGATAAAACTATATGAAAAAATTTAAAAACACCAACATTTAAATTTACATCCCTCTCATATAAATGTAAATTTATATAAAACTAACATTAATGGATGGATGCTTATAGAAATTATGATAAAACCATGGGAAAAAATTTAAAAAGTCCAATATTTTCATTTACTCTCCTCCCCTATAAATGTAAAGTTATGTAAAAGTAACATTACCCACTTCCAGAAACGCTAGAGAGCTGAGCATTGGAAGACTGATAGGAACTATGATAAAACTATAGGACAAAATTTAAAAACACGACAATTTTAATTTATTTCCCTCCCCTATACATGTAAAGTTATGTAAAAGTAATATTGTGCACTTTCAGAAACGCTAGAGAGCTGAGCTTTGGAAGGCTGATAGGAACTACGATAAAACCATGGAAAAAAATTAAAAAATCTCAAAAATTTAAGTAAGGTATTGCAAAAGTTTTGAACAATATTCCGCATATTTTACTACTATAAAAATTAAGTATTTTCCAATTCCTTTAAAAAAGAAGTGAAATCATAACAAAAACATTTCATGTAAAAAAAGCCAAGTACGCGAAAATGGCATTCCGTAAAAAGAATTGAGATAAAAGTAAAGCCAAGTTTTCCAATACAAATTTCAAAATGAAAGGTTCTTACTAGTTTGGAAATATTTTTCTAAACTTGGCTATTACGGCTGTAAATGACTCTTAGGCACAGTGCTAAATTGAACATAAAGAAGTTTGGCTTTACCATCTGTAGAAACAACTCAAAACTGCCGATGTTTGTGGTAAATATTTTTTTATTTTAGAACATCACCACACGTTGTCAAACCAACCATAGAAATATTTGTTTAAAATATATCGATAAATTGTGTTAAGTATAGAGATACGTACAGACATTTTTTCTAAGATTATTTTGTGTAGTTGATACAATTTTATAAATGATTGGCTTATATCAAATCATTTACACACACACTTTTTACTAAAAAAAAACAAAATTCAGAATTCAATTCTTTTCATTGGCGTAGCTAGGGGGGCCAGGGGGGGGCCTGGCCCCCCCCTAAAGTCCCTCAGGCCCCCCTAAGATATTTTAGGCCTCCCCTACCGACTACTAGTAAAAGAACATGACGCTGAAAATACATACTTTTCTATTATTATTCGGGAAATATTCAAATAAAATACTTAAGTGCATTAAAATTTAAAATCATTCAGATAATGTTTACATTTCAGGAAAAAGCCCTTGTCTTGCGGCATTAGGCTTTTTCTCTTTAAATTATCGGTAACTTTTCTGCACTTACGCAATTTCCCGAAAATATTTTTTAAATTTAAACATAATTATGCATATTGATATTTCATACATATTGGCGACATCTTGTAAAATATTATAGAAGTGTAAGTTGAATTTCGCATTTAATAAAGACAGCGACCTTTGCCCCTCTGTTTCCGAAATCGGGTTGTAGATGTCGTAAGGTTATAAAAGACCTTTTTAAACTGTTTTTCTAAAATAAATATAATAATCTTTTTAGTTTTTTTGAGGTTAGCGTTAGTGTCTTATGGAAATTTTCCGATTTTGGTGACAATTTCATAACCATTTTCATATTAAGTTTTCCCACGTCGTTAAATGGAATAAATTCGTCGAGCAATACCGGGAAATTTTTAATATTAATACTTTAAGAGCAGAAATGACCGTTTTAAAGAATTGTATTTTTCGGTTAAATCAAACTGTTGGTCATGATTCTATCAAACAACATATAGCAAAAAACACCTATCCAAACCTCTACCAACTTTTTAAAGTTGCGAGTATTCTTCCAATTTTAAGTGCAACTTGCGAGAGGTCTTTCTCTGCCATGAGGAGAGTTTTTAATTGGCTTAGAACCACTATGACTCAAGAGAGACACTCAGGTTTGTCATTGTTATTCATAGAAAAAGATGTTGAGGTCGACTTAGACAGTGTGGTAGACGCTTTCAGTCAGCGACGTAGAAAACTTTCTTTGTAGAATTGCTGAATTACATACTTCCTGTGTATACATATAAATAAGTTGGTAAATGTATTATTAAATTTGTTATATTAAAATATTAGAACATTTAATGCTCGTATTTTTTTTTATTCATTGCACACTTTGCACGTCTCTTTAAAACCTATGTTTGCTTTTTGTTCAAGATAGACCGGGGCCACGGCCCCCCCTGAAAAGCAAGGCTAGCTACGCCAATGATTCTTTTACATATTTTATAACCAAAACTTCAAAAACTATTTTATTATTTTTATTGGTTTTTTAAATTAGGTAGGTATTCAATAAACATAATTGCGATCTTGGATTCTGATGCCGGAAAATAAGGGATCCTCGATTGAAAATTTAGCTTTTGATGTTAGCTACCACCATGCCAAATATAAAAAAATATACCCTTCTTGCAGCTTGTTCTTGAAATATCCTACAAATTTACTCTACTAAAATTTCAAATAAATAGTGTGAATATGAAAGAGTCTTACCTGAAGGTAATTTGGATATGGTAACAACCGAATGTCTTCGACCTCCAGGTGAAACTTGTGGCGCTGTTGACAAAGTAGCCAAGAATTCTGCCTGTCGAGGACCTGGTGTAGTTTCTCCTCTTTCGGAAAGTCTGCGAACTTGACTAGCAGTGATGCCACTACACTGCGGTGAAGGCAAAGATAACTTTCTAATTTCCCTTGTGTAAGGTGAAAGCAAGTATGGATTCATGGTGGGTGATGCAGCTTCGGAGCTTTGTTGGGAACTGCTTGTTTTTTGTGTATCATCATCTTTTTCTCCTTCATTTTCCTCTATTACTATCTGAGGTTCGGAGTTTTGTGACTGAAGACGAGCTACTGATGAACGCCTCATATTTTAATTCTAAAATTAATAAAGTATAAAATAATATAAATATTTAAAAAATTTCTAATAAAATAATTTGTGGAATCTTATTGGAATGTGCTTTAAATTTCTTAAAAAAATATGGAACTAAAACGTCTTATCAATATAGTTATTTACCTAACAAATGCGGAAAGTGATACTTTACTGCACGCGACGGCAGTTGAACCGGAGTTCGGTCAAGCCGTTAAGGGTGGTAAAGACACTTTCCGCATGTGTTAGGTACAATATTTTACCTATGAGTACCTTTTTATTTTTCAAAAACTTGAATGTAATTTATAAATGTCAAATTAGATGGAATTGAAATGTAAACAAATATTGAAGCTGTCTGATTGATGCGTTGCTAAGGTTTCTAAGTGGTGCGCGTGCGGTAAAATAACTTTTTATACGACTGTCTTGTAAAAGGGGGTTTTGCGCACGGAGAACACGATCTGAAAATGGCATTTTGCGCACGCTGTGTGCAAAACGTTTTGCACACGCTTATGTCATTTTTGCGCACGCCTATGTCATTTCTGCATACGGGTCTCCAGTCATTGTGATTTTTGTTGTTGTCACCCATCAATATAAGTTGGCTTAGTTCCGTAGCAACCGTCACTGCTCGTATGTTTTGTTGATTAGATACGTCAAAAAATTGTTGAATTTTTAAAGTTTTGTTGTAAAAATGTCGGAAATAAAAACAAGTTAAATTAAAATTTGATTTTTCTTTCTTTATTAGCAGTCGCATAAAATAAAAAACTCGTTTGAAAACCTCTTTGCACACTCCCTCGACTTGTAGACCTCGCCTTCGGCTCGGTCTACCAAACTGTCTCGATCGTGTGCAAAGAGTCGTTTTCAAACATTGTTGCTTAAATAACTATTTTTGCACAGTGTGCGGTAAAGTAATTACTTTACCGCACGCGAGAAGGTAATAGTTATTTACCTAACTAGTGCGGAAAGTGATACTTTTACGCACGCGACGGCAGTTGCCCGAACGACGCTTTGCGGAGTTCGGGCACGCCGTCAAGGGCGGAAAAGGCACTTTCCGCAAGAGTTAGGTACAAAATTTTTCCTAGTTGCATAAAAAGCTTGGTTTTACATTTTAATATATTTGGTATTTTTTACATTAAAACAGCAAAAAACAAATTCTGTTTTCATTTTTAATTTAATTGAGTTTATAAATGGGTCAATAAGTCTAATTAGGCCTCATTTTTAATTTAATTGAGTTTATAAATGGGTCAATAAGTCTAATTAGGCCCAAAATTCAAAAAGTGCACTTTTACGCACGCAAGTAGGAAAAAATTATTTCGCATTCCTTCAAAATTCAATGACAATTATAAAAGAAAAATCCTGGAGACAAAAGGTCTGATTCGTTATTCTGATTTTGGCCAGGTCACATCTCCGAATTTTCTTTTGCAATTTAATTACTTTTCCGTTGTGTGAATCCAGTTATTGTAAGGTAATCACCAGCCTATAATTGCTATTTTTTAAATAAATCCCAAAAATTGTGGCTCTAATTATATTTATTTTAAAAGAAAAACAAACTTTATGGATTTATGTTGCAACAACAACTTCTAATAAAAAACGCAACTCACATATATTTTACTAGCGTTTGGTGACACATAATAGTTTAAAGTCGACACATTCAGTTTACAACAAATTTTGCTGATAAAAAAGCTTTTATATTTTTCAGAAAAAAATTTGGCTGTATTTCAAGAAAAGTGTGGTATTTAAGTATTGTTCATACTCGTCTTAGTCTTTTGTTTTTGATTAGTCTTTGTCCTTTGATTAGTCTTAGCTGTCTTAAACAAAATGGCTGTTCATACTCGTCTTTTGTTTTTGATTAGTCTTAGTCATAACCCACTGAAAAAAAAAATCAATTTCAATAAAAAGGCCCTCTTCAAAATCTTACTTAACCTAATCTGTGCACGAAACACAGACACGAAAGAACAAAAGCGAAAAAGAAACAAAAAACAAATAAAATTTCGAGGTTATATTGAGATTTTCTGTTAAAAACATGATTAATGGCGGTAAATTCAAAATTTCGGCCGCGCGCTTGCGCTCTTCGGACGCCCTGTAAAACAAAACAACAAACATCAGCTGATGTCTGTCACTCGTCTTAGTCATTGTCCTAAGGATTGAAAGTTGGCAACTCTTAAGACAAAGACTAATCAAAAACAAAAGCAAAAGCATTGTATGAACACTCCCATAAGAAACAGTGGTTTTAACTTTCTTATGACAAGACATATGAGTAAACTAAGACAAAAGACTAGACAAAAGACGAGTATGAACGATCCATTAGTCGCTAGTATTTTTAATTGTGCTGGGACCTTTACTGCGATATTTATTTTTTTATTTCTCATTAATGGTGATATTGCAAGTAATTCGTTTTCATGGTCCATCGTTTTTCTCACACACTTCCATTGGTGGTGGATAATCTTGTGCAACGTGTTCTGAGCACTAAAATGAAGACGAAACTCAGTTTCATATTGTGCAAATTTTCATGCACAAATCAATATGCACAAAGTGTGAAAATCAACCTTAAAATATGCCATGTAGCATGTTGTATGCTGTAATATCATTTAGCTCTAATTTAGGCAACACTAATACTAAATTACGTGCTTTCAAATTTTCTGAGTGGTTAAACCTTAATTAGAATCGCGAATGCTATCCTACTCCGAAAATTGTACGGTAGGTTAAATCAGTGTCACGTGCAGTAATATGAAAATAATTCTAGAGTGAGTAAAGTTAAAAAGTTTTCAATATTGAACCTCAAAATTAGTTAAAAGTATGACTAATCTGGTGGACGGCAGTGCCCCGCAAAGTTCGCGCACACTGTTGTGCCCTTTTCTTGGAACATTTCAGCCCATATTTTGACCTATCTAAAAATCTACTTCGGAATGAGCTACAAAACTCAAACTTTTCACAGTCGTAGATCGTCATAGAGTTAACAACCCCTACAATGAACTTCCATAAAGTAGTTATGAAATTTAAAAAAAAGTTGAAATTGCCACTCACTCATTCACAGAAAGTGGCAACAAAGCCGTGATCCTCGGGACAAAACTTAAAAATGATAAAAATACCGACTATTCCCTTTGGAAAACAACCAAAGATTAAAAAAAACCAATTATCTAAATTCCACCCATACGAAAATCTAACAACCAGTGGGCAAGGAGTAACGAAGAAAAAGCAGATATTTTTGTCATTTAGAAAAATCATTTTAGCCCCACGAAGCACCAAATGAAAACTTTCATTTAAATGATCCCCATCAAATCGAATACCATATTAGGCTTACATCACCAAAGGAAATATTAACAGAAATCAAAAATATTAATTCGAAAAAAGCCCCAGTGTATGATCTTATTAACGGGGTAGTCATAAAACAACTCCCCAGAAAAGCTATCGTAAAACTAGGCAACCTAATTAATGCGTCCTTTAGGCTTAGGTATGTACCTAAACTGTGGAAAGTTGCAGAAGTTATCATGACTCCAAAACCGGGAAAACCACTCCATGACGTGTCATTTTACAGGCCAATATCTTTGCTGCCAATTATATCCAAGCTCTACAAAAAATTATTGCTTAAAAGTATAAAACCCATCATAGAAAGACAAGAAATTATTCCATCTCATCAATTTAGTTTTCGAGACAAATATTCCACGATAGATCAAGTACACAGAATTACTAATATAATAGAAAAAGCACTAGAAGAGGGAAAAGTTTTTCTGCAGTTTTTCTAGATGTAGCACAAGCATTTGACAAAGTATGGCATAAAGGCCTTAATTTTAAACTAAAACGGTTTCTGCCAAAACAATATTCGGATATTTTGGAATCATACATATCTGATAGACATTTTAGAGTAAAACAGGAAGACTCATACTCAAATTTAAGAGAAATTCAAGCAGGCGTGCCCCAGGGTAGCGTACTAGGCCCTTTTCTATACGTATTATTCACTTGCAATATCCCAAAGCCAGAAAATTGTCACTTAGCAACATTTGCCGATGATACCGGTTTATTGACGGTAGAAAAATCTATTGAAAAATGCATAGCAAAAGTTTAGGATGCCGTCACCGAAGTTCACAGCTGGACCACAAAGTGGCGAATAAAATTAAATGAAACCAAATCAATTCATGTTGATTTTACAAACAAAAATATAAATCACATACAAATAACAATTAACAACATTCCCGTACCATATTCAAATCAGGCAAAATATCTAGGTATGACACTTGATGCCAAATTGCGCTGGAAAGCACATGTTAAGAAAAAAAAAGGAGAACTTGAGATAAGGTATAGAAAAATGAACTGGCTAATTGGAAGGAAGTCCAATTTGACCATTCATAATAAGTTACTGTTTTACAGACAAATACTGAAACCAGTATGGACATATGGTATTCAACTATGCGGTTGTGCTTAAGAGAGTAACATTCTAGTTTTACAGAGATTTGTACCTTGGTAAGTTCGAAATAGTGACCTTCATCGAGATCTAAAAATCGAAACTGTAGCAGAGACTATAAAAAAGTACGCAAAAAGCCATGAAGATAGACTCCATCGGCATGTGAATGTGGAAGCAATTCAGCTTCTAGACAATACTATGCTAGTTCGAAGACTAAAAAGAGTGAAGCCGTTTGAGCTAGTAAACTAAGTGAATTACACATAAAACAAAATAATGCTATAAACACAACACAATTGTGAGTTACAGACCAAACAAAGCGGAGAGAATTGTTGAGTTTAAATCTGACTTTTCTAGTAAATTAAGTTAAAACAAAATTGCTAATTAGTCTTACTGACTAGATTGTAATACAATAAACACAGTGTGTTTGACAAATAAAAATAGAAAAACTCACTCACTCATGACATCGAAGAAATAGTCCAGTTATTTCTTCGATGGTTACGATAACACTGTTGCAACACAATAAGTCAAAATGCATGCAAGAATATAAAACATATTCTAACGTTATGAAAAATTTGTATGTTTTTAGTTAATTTTTTATGATATTTACATAATTAACCTACTATACCCTTACATCGAGATAAAACAAAAAACGGATTTTGTTGCTCGTCTAGTTCCAATTTGTTGCGGCCTTATTTAAGAGGCCCAAGAATTTCATATATCGTTAAATCGAGAATTAAGCGAAAAACAAGTTTTAGTAAATTTAGTGGACCAGCCATACCTCATCACTAAACTGAGCTATCGAGATAAAACAAAAACTGGATTTTGTTGCTCGCCTAGTTTCAAGTTGTGGCGACAAAATCCATTTTGTGGCGGCCTTATTTTTGAAAAAGTTGAAATTTCGTAACATTTTAGGGGTCATAACTCAAAAATGAACTAATGTGCCCAAGAGTTTCATATGTGGTTAAATAGGGGGTAGAGAACTAATTAGTTACGGAAGAACCAAATTTGTTGCTGTAGCCGTTTTCGAGAAATATGCGAAAAACAAGTTTTAGTAAATTTAGTGGATAAAAACCAACACATACTAATAGATATTTAAATTTTAAATCAAATCACTCTACTATAATAAAAAGAGGTGTTGTTAAAAGTTTATTTGATAGAGCAAAGATAATTTGTTCTGATAATAACAGATTTTTATTAGAAAAAGAATTAATTAAAGAAGTTTTAATAAAAAATTCCTATCCTATAAATTTTGTTGAAAATTGTTTTCATAGAATAGAGTTTCCTAGAAGAAGAAATGCTAATATAATTGATTTAGATACTAAAAAATTATTGATTCCTTTTATACCAGGTATATCAGACAAAATTAGGAGAATAGCAAATAATTATAATATAAAAACAGTTTTTAAGACAGAAAATAAACTTAGATCTATTCTAACAAAAACAAAACCAATAAATGAAGAGCAGAATTCAAAAAATGTAATTTATAAAATACCTTGTGAATGTGGTAAAATTTATATAGGTGAAACTTCTAGGCCACTTGAAGTAAGAGTTAATGATCATAAATATAATTTGAGAAGGGGTGATTACGAGAAATCCAGAGTTTGTCAGCATTCTTTTGAGAGTAATCATAGAATTAAATGGGGAGAAACAATAATTTTACAAAAAGAATCTAATGACATTAAAAGAAAATTAAAAGAATCAGCATGTATTTATTTAAATGAAGATAACTGTCTTTCAAGTATTTCTATAGATATAAGTACAGCTTGGCTTCCTATTCTCAGACAAGATTTGCAAAAAGGTTTTTTCAAAATTAATTAATACTGTAATGAAATTCTGATTACTGTTTTTTAAATAGATTTTGATATAATAGTAATATAATCCCACAATGATCATAATTTTGTAAAAATTTCTAAATGGTTATAAAAAAGAGACCTTATTGATTCTAGTTTTAATGAGTCACCCTGTTCTGTTTATTTTTAAATTTGAAAACAACATTGACTGACATAATGTCTTGAAATAGTATCATGTTACCTTGTGTTTTGTTTAGATTGGTCAATTGTTTTTGATAAACTTCAGAATATTGACAATTTGTCAACGATATAATAATAAAAAATATATTTGAACAAGAAACATTTAAGATTTTGAGACAAAATATAAATAAAAAGCTTGAAAACGATTGTAGATTGGCAATCGAAACGTAGCGTATTCAAATTCAATTAAAAGATAAGTGGTTTAGATTTTACTAGGCAACTATTTATTTTTATAGAAAGCCACTGACAAATTAGTGATTTTTATTTTTCTAGGAGAAACGCAGTGGTTTTTTATAATTTTTTAAAGTAATTTTCCTTACTAGTGGCGTAATACCCAGAAAAAGTTGTGTTTGTTAAATTTAGTGGACCAGCCATACCTCATCACTAAACTGAGCTATCGAGATAAAACAAAAACTGGATTTGTTGCTCGCCTAGTTTTAATTTGTTGCAGCAAAATCCATTTTGTGGCGGCCTTATTTTTGAAAATGTTAAAATTTCGTAACATTTTAGGGGTCACAACTAAAAAATGAACTAAGGGGCCCAAGAGTTTCATATGTGGTTAAATAGGGGGTAACGAGAACTAATTAGTTGCGGAAGAACCAATTTTGTTGCTGTAGCCGTTTTCGAGAAATATGCGAAAAACAAGTTTTAGTAAATTTAGTGGACCAGCCATACCTCATCACTAAACTGAGCTATCGAGATAAAACAAAAACTGGATTTGTTGCTCGCCTAGTTTTAATTTGTTGCAGCAAAATCCATTTTGTGGCGGCCTTATTTTTGAAAATGTTAAAATTTCGTAAAATTTTAGGGATCATAACTCAAAAGTTAACTAAGGGGCCAAGAGTTTTATATGTCGTTAAATAGAGGGTAACGAGTACTAATGAGTTGCAGAAGAACCAATTTTGTTGCTGTAGCCGTTTTCGAGAAATATGCGAAAAACAAGTTTTAGTAAATTTAGTGGACCAGCCATACCTCATCACTAAACTGAGCTATCGAGATAAAACAAAAACTGGATTTGTTGCTCGCCTAGTTTTAATTTGTTGCAGCAAAATCCATTTTGTGGCGGCCTTATTTTTGAAAATGTTAAAATTTCGTAAAATTTTAGGGATCATAACTCAAAAGTTAACTAAGGGGCCAAGAGTTTTATATGTCGTTAAATAGAGGGTAACGAGTACTAATGAGTTGCAGAAGAACCAATTTTGTTGCTGTAGCCGTTTTCGAGAAATATGCGAAAAACAAGTTTTAGTAAATTTAGTGGACCAGCCATACCTCATCACTAAACTGAGCTATCGAGATAAAACAAAAACTGGATTTGTTGCTCGCCTAGTTTTAATTTGTTGCAGCAAAATCCATTTTGTGGCGGCCTTATTTTTGAAAATGTTAAAATTTCGTAAAATTTTAGGGATCATAACTCAAAAGTTAACTAAGGGGCCAAGAGTTTTATATGTCGTTAAATAGAGGGTAACGAGTACTAATGAGTTGCAGAAGAACCAATTTTGTTGCTGTAGCCGTTTTCGAGAAATATGCGAAAAACAAGTTTTAGTAAATTTAGTGGACCAGCCATACCTCATCACTAAACTGAGCTATCGAGATAAAACAAAAACTGGATTTGTTGCTCGCCTAGTTTTAATTTGTTGCAGCAAAATCCATTTTGTGGCGGCCTTATTTTTGAAAAAGTTAAAATTTCGTAACATTTTAGGGGTCATAACTCAAAAGTTAACTAAGGGGCCAAGAGTTTTATATGTCGTTAAATAGAGGGTAACGAGTATTAATGAGTTGCAGAAGAACCAATTTTGTTGCTGTAGCCGTTTTCGAGAAATATGCGGAAAACAAGTTTTAGTAAATTTTGTGGACCAGCCATATCTCGTCACTGGACTGAGCTATCGAGATTAAACAAAAACTGGATTGTGTTGTTCGCCTAGTTCGAATTTGTTGCGGTAGGGAACCACAATTTTTTCGTAAACGGTAGCAGTAACAAAATCGATTTTATCGCAACAATTAATGGCATAAATTGTTTTTGGGCCCCTTATCATGGTCCCTCCAGCTTTACCTACTGGATGTCTTACTTGAGTGCTTTTCTGTTAAAGCAAGTCAACAAAAATACAATTTTTCTCAGCCCGAACTTACCTACCTGTAGTGGCTAGCTACTAATTTACATATCTTTTCGGTTTCTGGGGGGATAATCACCCCCCTTTTACCCCCACGCCCCTCCGTAGAACCACCAATGGTTAGGCCTGATATTGCCAGTTACTTTCCTGACTTAATAAGGGCATATACTTAGCATGTGTACGTTATAATTTCTACATGAGATCCTTTTCACAGAAACAAAAATAAGTCCTAAAATTATTATTTGAATGCACCTACTTTTTCGCTTGTGCCTATACGCAGCTACAATTGTATTACAAGCGGATTCCTGCGATCGTTCCCAGGCAGGATTCGGCTTAATTTGTTTTCCCCGTCTTCCAAATAAACTGCAAAGCACAGCACAACTGAATTTCGCGCACACAGGGCAAGAAAAATTGGCAAATTATATTGAGCGCGTAAAATGCAAACGGTGGCACAAGCAACAAGCTATCTAGCTATCGGGAAGCTGTTGGAAGCTCGATTCTGCGACTGAGGGTTGCAGAGATGGCCGACGCGGCGTGTGCCGATAGGATACAGCGGCGGATCCAAAGCAACCTTGATCTTGCTGGCCCCATTTCTTTAAAATAGCGTAGAAGCTAGAAGCGACATAAGTTAAGTTAATAATGTCAGAAACACAAAATATACCCAAAATAGGATATAAATCCACAACACAACGGAGCCTCATAAATCGCAACTTTTACAAGGAAAAACACTAGGGCCCATACTCCGTTAGATTAAAAAACACTGCCCTTGCATCGAAAATATAAATTTTCATCAACAACCCGCGATTCGTAAGTTGTACAACAAATTAAAAACTGTAAATCAAAACTTAAACACTTACCACAACACTAGAGATGGTCCCTGAGTCGATGATTCGATACATTGTTTCGAAACAATGCCGTGTCTCACTGTTTCGAATCACCACATTGCCTGGGTTTCGACACATCGAATCATCGATCTCCGTAACCCTAGTGCCGGGCTGCGTATTTAAGTTTCCGTGCTGATTTCACGGCAGCGCTGTTTTGAAATAGACACGGAAATGTTTCAACATATTTGGTTACAAATGCGTGTTGATTTTAAGGCGCCGAGGCTCGAACAAGGCACGGATTTGTATTGAATTACGCAGCGCAGGGGTTTACTTATTAGTGCATATTTGAATCTTAAATTGGAATCACGTTGTTTATTAGTTTGATTTTGAGGTTATATGTTTGTTAATATGAAAATTATGGAGCAGTTTTAAAGTATTTTTACTAATATTACTCAAGATTTTGAAATTCTTTGAAGTTTGAAGAACACTCTTCCATTAACTATACCTGCAAAGTTCAGTGTTCATTGTCTTACACCGGCAACTACGACGACAGATCTTGTTCTGTTATTAATAAATTTTAATGATTTAAATGATTTTCACTTGATTTCTAACCACATGAAAATAGAAAGTTTCAAAAACCTAACCTAACGAAAGCTAATCAATCAAATCTAACCGAACCGAACCAAAGCAAACTGAACCAATAATTTAAAAAAAAACTTTGCTACCCGGGATCCTAGAGGATGTGAATTCGAACCGAACCGATCCTAACTAAACCTAACCAAACTAAACTACAACACTATTCATACCCTCTAGGATCCCGGGAAAGAAGTCAGGAAAGTTTTTTTTTAATTGTTGGTTCAGTTTGCTTTGGTTCGGTTTGGTTCAATTCGGTTCGGTTCGGATTCACATCCTCTAGGATCCCGGGTAGGAAGTCAGGAAAGTTTTTTTTTTGAAAAAAATTATTGGTTTAGTTTGCTTTGGTTCGGTTTGGTTAGATTTGATTGATTAGCTTTCGTTATGTTAACGTTTTTACCTGACAATTGAATACGCTTTTGTAATAGTTTAATAAGCGATGTTCTCTTACAGATCCGTGCTCATTTCGAGATCAAAACTCTTAAAATCAACACGTATTTGAACCCAAATATATTGTAACATTTCCGTGTCTATTTTAAAACCGCGCCGACGTGAAATGAGCACGGAAACGTAAATACGCCACCCGGTTCCCACCTACGACTTTCTCGTGGGTGCCCGCTCACGCGGCACATGATCTCAATATGACATTTTATGACAGTCCTGTGACGCGTGCGCGGGCACGCACGAGAAAGCCGTAGGTGGGAACCGGGTTTTACGGGCGGCAGGGTAGTACAGGGACTCTAGTCTGGGCCTGCCTTAGTGCTATTGTTATCTCTGGACACCATAAGGACCTAATGCGACCTTAGAAGATGCCTCCCGATATAATTCAGCTAGGGTCCGCCTCTGACAGGATACTATTAGGACAACGCCGACACAGCGGATGGGACAGTAAAAGCGAGAAAAAGAGATAGAGCGAAACTCCAAAAACCCTTTTTATAGCGAATACGATTATTGAACTTCTAGTTTAAAGCATGGATGACAGCTTTAGTTTGATGCGAATTGCGTTTTAAACTCTACCCAAACTTTAAGCTTTAACGATATAGGCTAAAATCAAACTCTAGTTTGCATTTCGGCTGCCCGAAACTAAAACAAAGTAACTGACATTTTTTTTTTTAAGAGGATTTTGACAGTCAAGCCACCCTGAAGGCGCTAAACGCACCCAAGATTGCTGACGGCTTGGTGGAAGAATGCGCAGAGGCGCTGGAGACCCTAAGCGATGGCAAACGGGTGACGCTGGTTTGGGTTCCGGGACATACGGGGGTACTAGGCAACGAGAAGGCGGACGAACTCGCACGACTCGGGGCAGGAACCGCCTATGTAGGACCGGAGCCACTTTTGGGCGTGACAAAAAGACAAGTGCAAAGCGGACTCAACAAATGGGCCCAGGACGCGCTATTAAACTCCTGGGAAACAGGAAAGGGGTGCAGACAGACTAGAGAATTCGTAGACCGTCCAAAAGCGACCAGAATTAGATGGATGCTGGGACGGACAAGAAAAGACCTCGGACTGCTGATAGGTACTCTAACCGGACATAACCGGTTGAGGAGGCACATGACACGTATAGGAGTCGAGAATGACCCTACCTGCCCAGCCTGTGGACAGGAAGAAGAGACATCAAGACACCTCGTGGCAGAATGCGAGGCCTACGCAAAGATGAGACAACAGGCACTCGGAGCGCCAACTCTGAGCGAGGAAGAACTGCACATGCTTAAATTGGCAGACTTACTGGACTTTGTAAAGAGAACAGGAAGGCCCAATGAGTTACCCGACCATCAAAGGAAAGTGCGGAGAGTGGGTTAAGGGACAGACTTGGGGCATGGCAAAAAGGGCCTACTCTGGCCTACTTGTCAGACCTGCGGGTCAACCCCCCCACTACTATTACTACAAACTGACATTTTTGGAAAAATCGAGTGCTTTTTTTAAATTTACATAATAGTAATTTTACGCACATTTTAGTATAAAAATTTTCTAAATCGCTTAAGAAATACCGAAGTTATTATATGATTTAGACCACGTTATTCCATTTACTCCTATGCTTTTTAAAAACTTTATATTGATTTTTCTCGGTTTTGATAAATCTGCAGTTACTTTGTTTTAATGTCGGGCAGCAGCAGATTTAACTCCTGGACCTATTTTAATAAATTTTATACAAATATACAGGGAGAGCCCTATAGCTTTTCAGCCCAATCCCTATTTTTACAGGAAAGTTATGAGAAAAAATTTTCCACAGAGAGGCCAATTTAGCTTTTTTTACCTTCCTAGCTCGCGCCGGAATGGCCGAAACGAACCGTAAAACAATAGCTCCTAAATCAATGAACCGATTTCTATAAAATTTTCAGGTAAAATAGTGTTTGACACTCTAACAAGCTGATTTTGGTAAAAATAAAAGTTTTTTGACAATTAATTTTTTTTTAAAATACTCACTTTTTAACGGAGCATCGTATCAATATGCACTTTCCGGAATATACTAGAATACATTTTGGTCAATAATTTGTGTTATAACCAAAAACTTCGTAAGAGGTTTAGTTTCTGAGATATTTACAAAAAACTGTTTTCAAAACTGATATATCATGGCTTCACTTGAAGTGTGTTAATAGGCTAGCTTGGAAGGTGTCAGATCCATCAAGGATCCATTTATTTCAAATTTTATAAAAATATACAGGGTCATGTTGTAAAGAGCCCAACAGTTTTTCAGCCTAATCCCTATTTTTCCAAGAAAGTTATGAGAAAAAGTTTTCCACAGAGAGGCCTTTCGGTTTCTTTGCTTGGTTCGTATATATACTATAATATATTATTGTTTACAAAACAGGTGTGCAAATTTTCAAAAAAATCGGTCAAAAAATTCCACAGAAAATAATTTTTTTCCGAAAATGGTCAATTTTCAACCACTGTGCGCCGACCCAACTCGTCGCCGATCTCTCTCTTTTTTTTCTGAAATTAAGTGTTGTTATATGCAAGGCAGCCACATTGTTTTTTATTTATTTTTTATGACTAGTTAAGTGGTCTTACTGCTTTCTATATTTAACATTGTGACACGAAACACCAGGCGCAAAAAGCTTCAGCTTCAGCTTCGTTGCGTTGCCGTGTTGGTCTGAAATGGCGCAGCCAGTGCGGTTTTTACTGACGATGATCGTAAGTTACCATGGATACCTCCCCAAAAACGTTATCGTAGCCAGGATTCTAATAATAAGTAATACAAACTTTATATATATATATATATATATATATATATATATATTTATATATATATATATATATATATATATATTTATCGGTTTCACAACGTTCTACGTCTTCCGATACCCAATCTCCACTCGTTTCTGTTTGCCCATAATTCATCATCTAGGCCTCTTATTCTTATTTCACTGTTTATTCCTTCTCTCCAGCTTCGCCTTGGCCGTCCTCGTTTTCTTCGGCCAGTTGGTTTTCATTGTCTTATTTGTTTAGGTAGTCTTTCATCATTCATTCTTTGTACATGTCCGTACCACAGCAGTTGTTTTGTTCCACTAGAGTACGTTCACCCACTGTCATAATTTCTCTTATTCTATGATTGGTAACTCTTTCTCTTTTTGATTTCCCTGCTGCTCTTCTCCAATAGTCCATCTCCGTAGCGGAAAGCATTTTTTATGTTCTATCCTTGATTGGCCATACTTCTGATCCGTATGTAATAATACTTTTTACAATGGTGTTATATATAAGCTTTTTGTTATGTTTTGATATACTTTGGTCCCAAATTATTCCATTTAATAAAGTTATTGCTTTTCTTCCTTGTACGTTTCGATCTTTTATAGCTTTGTCTAGTGTTCCGTCAGCTGTAATTTTTAGACCTAAGTATTTATACTCATCACAGGAATGAATTCGCTGCCGATTAGATTCTGTTTCATTCCACCGATACACATATACTCTGTCTTAGGATAAGACATACAAACTTTATTTTGGCCCCATTTTCGCCAAAAAAAAAAAATATTCTATACAATGTAAAAATTTTCATTTTTAAAAAATTGTAGATTGGGACCTAAGCTACTTTTGTCTGCATTTTTACGTACAGTTATGAAACTTGGTATGATTATAGTACAATACTAAAGTATTATTTTACGAAGTGGTGCTCATTCCGAACCCAGTGCAGAGCAAAGATACAGGATGTTATGCGGCATCAAACATTAAAAACCGAAAAATCTGGAAAATGGTTTACTTTAGCGAATTGTAACAAGAGCACCTTTTTTGTTTTGAAATGCCTAAGAAATTATCTTTTTAACACAAAAAGTAAAAAGCTACACTGAGAAAAAAGTTATGGTCAATTTAAATAATCAGCAGTGCAGTGTGAAGCGCCCTCTAACAGCCACCGTAAAATAGTATCCAGATTTGAATTTCGCATCCCAAAGAACTCCCGGGTATCAATTTTAAAAACAATCCGTTTAAAACATATTATTACAAAAATTTAATTTACCACATTGTATCTCGGAATCGGAACAATTTTGTACTCTAGTTTATATAAACTTTGACACCAATTGATTTTTTCAAAAAAAACTTCCCTGATTCTTTTCCGGGATCCTAGAGGGTTTGAATCCGAACCGAACCGAACCGACCCAACAAACATTTAAAGTTAACGACGAAACCCCAACTAGAAAGAATTTCTTAAAAGTCACCGCAACGTACTCCCGCTACGTCTCAGTATACCATACAGCGACGTTATAATTCCCTAAGTGGGGAACGCAAAGTTTTTTGTATAACATGCATTATATATATTGCAAAAAACCGTAAAATTGAGCCGTTTTCTGGTAGCTGATGGAATTTTTGTGTTGTGATTTTGGAGGTTATGTTTTCATAATCGACAGTTAACTCCAACAAATGGTGCTTAAGAAGAGCATTTTTGGTAAGCTTCAACTCATTTGTTTATAAAATAGTATAGCTCTTTAATATGAACTCATAAAACGACAACAAAAATATTAAATTTTCTTTTTTACATAAAAACATGGCGTCCCAAACTATATTCCCTGATAGTCGAAAGGGTTACTTGAAAGTGAGCCTAAGTTACGGCAACGTGTCACTTACGACTTTTATGTCGGCATTCCTTTTTAGTTCTAGATAACACACTCGAATTTCTACTCCTTCGTTGCAGAAACGTATTATTAACTAGCTTTCGCCTCTAGAAAACGTCTACAGAGTGATAGGAACCACGCGATAAGTATAACTACTACCCTCAAGTTATTGGGGTGTCGCCACTTCTCATTTGCCGTGTCTGTCAACAACAGCATCACTGCTTATAGGTTATGTACGAGCGTGAATTTGTGGTAGGTTTTAAAACAAAAACAAGATAAATTAAATTCCATTAGAACAATAAATGAAGTGCCAATAAAAAGAGTTTTTTAAAAATGTATGTTGCAGTCGAGAGCATGATCCGTATTCTAGAATTTCTAGGAAGTGTTGGTCAAGGAACTAAAAGAACGTAGTCACATCAATGAAATCAACTTATTGTTACTTTTTTTATTTACACATTGCTCTCACAATTCGTATGTAGTATTTTTTATTGTTTTTAGATATTTTGGCATTGTCAATATTCAGTAGTTTTTATTATTATAAGCCCTATAAGTAAAAAAACAATCTCTGATACTTGTTAGATCGCTTAGAAATCCGCATGTAACCACGATATATCTAACTTGTTTTTTTATTAGCCGCAAACAGCGCAAAAGTTCCTAGATGAAGTCTAGCATAATATCCCAGAGGTTATTTTAGGGGCCGTGCATAAATTAGATATTAGGGATCTATTACAATAAAGCACAAAACACAGCACAAATTTAAGTTTATTCACTTCAAACCAAGCTTTAACAACAGCACAAATTTGAAGAAAACCAAAGAGACAAATACCCAAACTCAGCACATAAAATCAATCACAGTGAGACACGACACGTCAGCACAAGAGGCATAGATAAACGAATTCGGTTTAGTCCGCACAAGAGGGTTACGATGGCGATAGGGTAGTGCCACAGCACAAACCACGAACGACCGTAAAGACAGTACAAGGATAGAACAGCAACAAGTAGCGTAAAAGATTAAGGATGAAGATTAAGCATGGACCAGGGAATTCTTAAAATCCGTGTGCGGTACTCGATACTTTGGATCAATATTTTGCATTTTGATTGTTTTGCAAAATGGTCAAGCAATGAGCTCGAAAAAATGGACTGCTCAAGGTAGTTAAAAAAATATTTGCAAAACTATTCCTAATATTCCCATATTATAAAAGGAGCCACAAAAAGTAGGGTTAAGAATGTGTGCGACCAAGATGCGACTTCAAAAAGTCCACGTTTTCAAAGAAGAAACAGGAAAAGATCGACATTAAAAAAAAGTCAAAGTAGTTGCGGCTTTAAAGTTGATCCAAAAAGTTATTTTGTCTACATTGTTACATCAGATGTTACTATGATGACACAAACTTTTGTGGTAAAAATTAAAGTGATAATGTAGTTGTCGGATACACTTGTTTGGGACTCCAATAAACCTTAATATTCCAGTGGTAATTAAGTAGGATATAAAAGTCAGGGCGACTACGAAATAACGACTAAAAAGAAAGTAAAACTTTAGCAACGTCCTATTGTGGTAGAGAAGACTATCAGAATCGACTATCAAGAAACAATCCTAAGAAGTAGTTTAGAGGGTCGTTTTTACGAAACATCTACTATTTTCTGATACTAAATAGTAGTTAGAACTAAAAGGTAACAAATTTTGGTTGGGATCACCACATTTCTACTATAAGAAAGTAGCAAAGCCTTTAGAACATGTAGCCGCTACTATAAATGTTAGTTGGGCGATCTGAACCGAATTCGGTTCGGTTCGGATTCACACTCTCTAGGATTCCGGAAAAGAAGTCTGGAGAGTTTTTTTTTGGAAAAATATGCTGGTTCGGTTTGGTTCGGATTCAAACCCTCTAGGATCCCGGGAAAGAAGTCAGGAAAGTTTTTTTTTTAAATTTCTAAGAATGAAACCATTTAGTCGAACTATATGCCAAAACGGAACCGAAATATCGCTATTTTGATAGTCGCTATTTTGATATGTCGCTGTTTTGTTACAAACACTATTTTGATACATCGCTATTTTGATAGTCGCTCTTTTATTACATCGCTATTTTGATACTCGCTATTTCGTACGTCGCTATTTTGTTAGTCGCTATTTTGTTACATCGCTATTTTGATAGTCGCTATTTTGTTACATCGCTATTTTGTTACAATCGCTATTTTGTTACATCGCTATTTTGATAGTCGCCCTTTCATTTCATCGCTATTTTGATTGTCCCCATTTCGATACCGCTATTTTAATACTCGCTCTTTTGTACATCGCTATTTCGTTCCAGATATAGCAGCCCGCGTTATTTGAAGAAAAAAAATGTGTTATAACCAAAAAGTTCGTAGAAGCTTTCATTTCGGAGATATTTACAAAAAACTGTTTTCAAGGTTGATATAACGTGAAGTGTGCTAATAAGCTAGGAAGGTATCAGATCCGCCATGGATCCATTTATTTTTTTTGTCACTTTTCATCCCTATAATAAAAGTGACACCTTAATCCCTAAAAATCAGGATGAAAAGTGAACTTTATATGCAAATAGTGCGAAAATATCATTTTCGCAAGTTGTTTTGGCACAATTTATATTTTAAAATGTCAGGAATAAAATCATGCCCAAACTTAACATAAGAATTCGCTTACTGCGTCAAGATAAAACTTCTAGTGCTCTTGCGTGTATTCCAGATTCCAGACTCGCGATGCTGATGGCACGATCGTTGGATATATGAGTGTGTAATACAAAATATAACCTAGAAATTAGCTTATTTTTACTAGGATAAGTGTTTGAAGCGATAATGCAATTTTTACTTACATATTTGTTGAAAAAATGAGTATCTTTAAATTTTTAAAGCTAATACTCGTATTTTTTTCTTTACAAAGTATGTGCTATTATCTAGTTCATGCAGCACGTAAGTTCCCTTAATTTCTAGCTGTAAATAGGTACAGAAATTGTTGTATGTCTTGAATTTGAGCTATGTTTGGTGGAAATTTTCTTGCAGTTTAAAAAAAATAATAACAAATAAATTGGTATTTTTGAATCAGGTATAATATTGTTGATTTAACTGAAGAGTTGGTAGCACTATAAAAGTTTAAGATAAAATTAAGTAACAATATAAAATTTCCCTACTACTTTCGACCTTTTGTACTTTCGATCTTTTGTACTTTCGACCTTTTGTACTTTCGACCTTTTGTACTTTCGACCTTATTTTTTCGACCTTTTGTCTTTTCGGCCTTTTGTACTTTCGATCTTTTATCCGCCGCCCGATTTTCATAGAGTTAACAAACCTCCACGTTTCATGGACTTCCATAAAATAGTAAAGTAGTTACGAAATTTCAAAAAACGTCGAAATTTCCACTCACTCACTCATGTATAGATCGATCATCAAAATTCTACTGTACTTCCAGACATTCTACAAAGCTGAAATTTGGCAGACTGATAGAAATCATGACCAAACCCCTGAAAAAAATCAAAAAACCCCAAAATTCTAATTTATTCCCCTTCCCTATACATGTAGAGTTATATAAAAGTAACATTGCCCACTTCCAGAAACGCTGAGCTGAGCTTTGGTGGACTGAAAGGCACTATGATAAAACTATAGGAAAAAATTTAATAACACCAACAGTTTAATTTACTTCCCTCCCCTATACATCTAAAGTTATGTAAAAGTAACAGTGTCCACTTTCAGAAACGCTAGAGAGCTGAGCTTTGGAAGGCTGATAAGAACTATGATAAAACCATGGGGAATTAAAAAAAAATGAACCGAACCGAACCAAACCTCGAAATTTTAAATAAGGCATTGCAAAAGTTTTGAACAATATTCCGCATATTATTTTACTACTTTAAAAATTAAATATTATCCAATTCCTTTAAAAAAAAGAAGTGAAATCATCATCAACCAAGTATGCGAAAATGGTATTCCGTAAAAAGAATTGAGATAAAAGTAAAGCCAACTTCTCCATTACAAATTTCAAAATGAAAAGTTCTTACTAGTTTGGAAATGTTTTTCTAAACTTGGCTATTACGGCTACAAATACTCTTAGGCACAATGCTTAATTCAACATACAGAAGATTGGCTGTAATAGCAAAATTTAAAAAACATTTCCGAACTAGTAAAAGCCGTTTGACATGGTGCATGACAATAAAATTTGCAGGCAAATGTATGAAATTTTGCCCAGGTGCATGCGCAGTACAAATCCAGCTGATTGTTGCAGGCAATCCATTTTTATCGGTCCGGTGCCATTTTTTTGCATGCAAACTGTACTTGCATGCAAACTGGGGAATTTTTACCTAGATTCTGGGGAATGCATGCATGGCCATGCACAATGTCAAACGAAAAGAAGATTTTTTGCAGGCAACAATTTGACCGACATTTTTTGCTTGCAAATATTTGCAGCGCGTCATGCACCATGTCAAGCGGCCTTAAGAACCTTTCATTTTGAAATTTGTATTGGAGAACTTGGCTTTACTTTTATCTCAATTCTTTTTACGGAATACCATTTTCGCGTACTTGGCTTTTTTTACATGAAATGTTTTTGTTATGATATACAATATTTTCTAGATTCCAGTGAAACGCAACATCGAACTAAAGCAGCAAGTGAGAAACAGCATGATTTGTGGTGCCATAGGTGTAACACTATGATAGATGGAAAAAAATGCCTAAATATTACTTCAAATCATACGTCTTTGCATGGAAAATGTAGCAAAGATGAAAAAAAGTGTATGGTAAGTACCAGTGGCGTATATAGAAAAAAGTTTCGGGGTGGGCCCAAGACAGTTTTGGGAGGGGGGGGGGGCGAGACCTCATGAGGCTGTATTTTATGCTATTTTATGTTTGTATTCATGAAATATGTGGAAAATATCCAAAAGATCTTAGCTTCGGGGGGGGGGGGGGTCAGGCTCCCCCCGTATACACGCCACTGGATGATTGATTCCCCTGAGTCGCTTCGCAACATCGATTTTGCTAAATCCCCCGATACAGCAATTCTACCCATTTACGCATAAAGGTGTAGGTAAGTCATTGACATGGTAAAACGGCTGCTTCAACCCAAAGTTCAATAAAATTTATATATTTTTATAAAATATTGCAATTTTCCTACTTGTCAATGCAATGCAATGCAAGAGGCAATGCAAGAAGAACATTTTGCAGTTTGCAGACTATTACCTAAATTAAAGTTTGATTTGTTGTTATATTTAATATTCCTAAAAATATTTAAAAGATCAGTCGCCTCAAATAAAACTCTACATAAACCATCAGCAAAAATAAAAAAAGGGCCAAAAATTTTAAAAAATAGTTTAAATAAAATGGGCTTTTTATGGAAGAGTAATAGTTTGCTCTAGTACAAATTATCGCAGTAATTTGTTGCCCATTGGTCCAGATCTGACAGGCGCATCAATTTTATTTGATAATATTTTTTGAAGGCAAACTAAACCGCTAAACTGATTTGCATCAAAATTTCTAGTAAAATAGTGTACTGCAACGAGTTGGTTAGATTTTGGTCAAAATTTATCATTGCTAATGACAGTTTTTTTACAATTTACATATGCAGTTTTCGGAATGCAGTAGAACACATTTTTCTTAAAAAATTATGAAAAATTATGTTCTAACCAAAAACTTCGTAGGAACTTTTGTTTTGGTGATATTTACAAAATACTGTTTTTGGTTTGCAGTGGCGTATATAGAAAAAAGCCCGAGGCAGTTTGGGGGGGGCCGAGACCCCATGAGGCCGTATTTTATGTTTGTATTCAGGAAATATGTGGAAAATATCTAAAAAAATCTTAGCTTCGGGGGGGGCCGGGCCCCCCAGGCTCCCCCCTTATATACGCCACTGGTACGTACAAACCACTAAATCAAGTTAAATAATCTAGATGTTTAATACTTAAATAAATTCGTGTAGGTGTAACAGGGGCCTAGTATGTGACAGTGGTACTGTCACCTCAAGTGGCCAAGGTTTAAATGTTGTAAGCTACCAACTTAGGCTACAACTTATATACATTATAAAAATATTAAATGTTACTATATGTTATTAAATTTACACGATCTCGAAAGGGAATTTGACGGTTCTTGGAGAAAAAGTATGCTATAAACGTTTTTTTCAAATGTATAACTAATGTAGGATAATTATACATACCTTTTCAATTTTCTTCTTGTAGCTTCACACTTTCACTTCTTATATTTATTAGTTGAATATCGACTTTTTACTACTATTAAACTTTTGTATTCAAATATTTACACTTCTTAAACTTTTAGGTTTTATAAACCTTTTATATATTTGTTGTAAATATATATATTTATCAACATCTTAAACGTTGATTGAATGAGTGAAACTATTTAATCAACTGTTTAATTTACTTAATATTACTGTTTAGGTTTGGGATATATTGTTGAAGAAAAATGCCGATTTTAGGGCAACTAATGGTTTGTATTTTGATGTTAAAAAAACCATAAAACAGATAAAAACATTATTTCAAAACACTGGAAACAGTAATAATTAAAAGTTTTAAAATTAATAAATTCCAAAAGAAAAAACTAAAATAATTATGAATAATAAAGATAATAGCTTATACAATGTTAAAATGATTGACAAATTTCCCCAGTTGAAATAAAACCCCCCTTAAGAAGTGTGAACGGAAGCGTAACGATACAAGCGAAGCGTAACTAAAAAGTGAGCTCCCTCCCGACTCGAAAGTTTCAGTACCCTGCTCTTTAGACATTCTTAACTTGCCGCTAGCTGATTGGTCTAAATCTAAGCTGTCTTTAACGGATTTCTTCCACCACTCTACTCTACAGACATTCTTGGTTGCCGTGGTCTGAAACTTAAGCTCTCTCGCATTGGCGAGAAAGACAAAGACACAAAATACCACCGCAATTCAAAGATGCGTGGAGTCAGAAAATCGGTAAAGTTTAAATCTTACAGTGTGTTTCTTAAAAGTTGAAAATAGTTTAGCTAATTTGTTTCAAGTTACAAAATATGAATTATTTTGATGTTAGTGGCTCAAAGGACATATTAGCCGAATACAACTTTTATTAAGATACAGCAAACCTGAAAATATGCCGAAAAACAAGTCGCCGAGTTGCCATAAATTTTACTTAATCTTAACCTAGTCTTGCATATAATTAATGCTTGTTGATGTCAAAACAATATTTAATTAAAAATCTTTAAAAACTCATAAATGGCAAAAATACTATATTCAAATCCCGTTTTGTTACATAGGTGTTAAACCTCAAGTACCATTTATATTCTTAGAAAAGCATTTGATTCGCTAAGTCATGAGATTTTACTCTATAGAGTAGAGATCGTGCCCTGAGGGTCAAGATATTTTCAGAAAACGAAAATAAATAAAATTATACTATGACACAGTAGACATAACGGTCGATGTTCCTCAAGGGTCAATATTGGGTTCGTTTCGTTTCGTTATTTATAGGCAGAGTTGTCAGGTAGTTCAAGTACAGTACTTGAAATTGTAGTTCAAGTACTTACAAGTACAGTACTTGAAATTGTACTTCAAGTACTTACAAGTACAGTACTTGAAATTGTACTTCAAGTACTTACAAGTACAGTACTTGAAATTGTACTTCAAGTACTTACAAGTACTGTACTTGAAGTACTGTACTTGAAGTACATTTACAATCCGGTAATTGTACTTGGTACTTGAAGTAATTTTAACAATGTACTTGGAAATGTACTTGATTTTGTCAAGTAAAGTTCTTTTCAAGTACATTCAAAGTACTTCAAGTACATTCAAAGTACCTGAAGTACATTAAAAGTACTTTAAGTAGAATAAAATTTTCTTGAAGTACAATGTATATATAGGTAAGATTAATGCGCCGAAGACGAGTGCCCACATAGCAAAAAAATCACATCAACGTTAAATTAACGTGAACAAAAATAACAAGGTTTTTTTTTTACTTGAAAACAACCTCATTCTATGTAATATTTATTTTGTTAAATCTACATGCTTAAAGATAACTTGAAAACAAGGAGAAATCAAGCTATAAAAATGTACTTTTTGCTGAAGTTTCTGGTGCTGTGTATATAACGTGTTTTTTACCCTCGTTATTTTCATGTACCAAATTCACACTTGAAAAGTCCTCCACAACATGTTCTAAAACGTCACTAGAATAAGACTTCTCAAACGTACTAACTTTCTGCGTCTTTTTTGGTCACATTTTTTTAACTTAAAAGAGACGCGAAAGGAAGTTACAAAAGTTCACTAGTTTAAGACTACAACACTTCAAGACAATTTTAAAGATGGCGCTTAAGGCAAGACAAAATATCTTTATATCTATCTATATACATTATGTTTTTTTTAAAAGCTAAACAAGATTTTTTAACAATAAACACTTTTACAGAATATGAATGTGTCTTTATCACCATTAGTATTTTTTTATAGGTTATAATATACAGGGGGCGACAATCAGATCAATTTTTTTAAAGGGAACGCCCTATATATTTTTATATTTTTAAGTTCCGCCAAAAATTATCTTTACAGTTATATGTAACACTATGGCTCTATCTTTGTTAGTTTTCGAGATATTGACGATTGAAATTCCGAAAATTAGTAAATTTTAAATAGGTATACGGAGCGGAGTATTTAACGTATAGACTGTAAATAACAAACTGAAACAATATTGACTGACAGTTTGATAAATATAAATAATCATCTTTGTCAATTTTCATAGAAATTTAAAATCAAAAGACGACAATTTTTTAAATGTTTTAATTGTTTTAAATCCATAAATAAATAAAAATTAACGTAACAAATGTTCATTGACAGACAGTGATATTAATTCTCTGAGCTCTCGAGTATTCCTCGCTTCGAATCTGTAAACTTTATCTTTAAGGTGACCCCATAAAAAAATGTCTAAAGGAGTTAAATCAAAACTGTTGGGTGGCCAGCGTATTGTGCCGTTTTTCCCAACCCATTCATTAAAATTATTATTTAAGAATTCTCGAACCTCATGAACATTATGAGGAGGAGCCCCATCCTGCTGAAAAATCAATCTTCTTCTTTGATTTAGTGGCAAGTCATCCAAAAAATTTTCTAAGTAATTTTGTAAAAAATTTAAATATATTTGTCCCGTTAAAGAGGGCTCAAAAAAAAATGGCCCATCAACACGGTCGTTCAGTATGCCACACCAGACATTCACGGATTGTCTTCCCTGTCTTTTAATTTCTTTTACAAACTTAGGGTTAGTCGTGGACCATAGTCTGCTATTCTGTCTATTTGGTAGACCACAAGTTGTAAACGTCGACTAATCCGACCACAAAATGTGATTTAAAAAACGGGGTTCTGCGTTTATTTCATGCATAAAGTGACAAAACTCTACCCTTTTTCTTTTCTGATCGGGTGTTAGGCCTTGAGGTTCTTGTTGTTTATATGCCCAATAAGAATTTGTTCTTAGGACACTTCTTACTTTGGTAAAAGACGTCAAGCGTTCCTGTCCTTCTTGCACTAATGCGGAAGATACTTTTCTTATAGAAATTTGTGGGCTTTCTTCAAAATGTAGTAAAATATTTAAATTAGCCTCTTTGTTAGGCCGAACAACTCGTTTTTTTCGTTCCACAGACGATGTTTCACGAAATTTTCTATATATCCTAAGAATTGTGGATATATTAGGACATTGTCGGGCTGGATACAGTTCTCGATATTCTCTCGCAGTAGCAGTGGCATTTTTATTATTTTTCGCATATAATAGAAGTATCTCTTGCTTTTCTGTATTGGAATGAAGCAACATTGTTGATAAATATTTAAAATTTGGCACGGACAATGTCATTAGGTATCCACACATCTTATTATTGTTTCTGACTTGTCACAGGAAATACCCCGCACCGTATTTAAAATTTGCTAATTTTCGGAATTTCAATCGTCAATATCTCGAGAACTAACAAAGATAGAGCCATAGTGGTACATATACCTGTAAAGCTAATTTTTTGCGGAACTTAAAAATACAAAAATATATAGGGTGTTGCCTTTAAAAAAATTGATTTGATTGTCGCCCCCTGTATATTATAACCTATAAAAAATACTAATGGTGGGCCTAAAGTGGCCATAATTTACCAAACAGAATAGTTTTTGCTTGAACTTTCTACTCCCAATAATAACCGAGTTATAGCGATCTTGCAATTATAAAAAATCACCCTGTACACACTTATCCAAAGAATAATGCCAGTCTTACTAGATACACCTAAAAAAATTCCTTGAATATTTACGTTTGTTATGGCTTATTTATTTAGTTTGATTTAAATAAATTTTTAAGCAGTTTTGTGGGCTATTATAAAAATAGTATTTTCTATGAGTGATTTTGAAATTATTGACTGTAACAACAGTGCCCAAAGTGCATCACCAAAAAAGAAATAAGGCAAAGTAGAATCGGAATGGGACAACTGGACGCCGCCAACTCGGCGCCGCCAACCGGGCGTCGGGCCAACTCGGCGCCGCCAACTGGGCGCCGGCCAACTCGGCGCCGGACTAAAAATTTTTTTTTTGATAAAATGTGTAGATGAAAAATAAAATATATTATTTATATAAAAACATCTTACCAACCGATTTGTCTCAAACTTGAAATATTACATTGCTTGAGGTCATTTAACAAAATTTTTTACTCAAACTTAAAAAAATCAAAATGGCGAATCCAAAATGGCGGATTTTCTTATTTACTAGCCGATTTGTCTCAAACTTGAAATTACATTACTTGAGGTCATTAAACACAATAATTAACTGAAACTTAAAAAAAACAAAATAGCGAATTCTCTTATTATATATATATATATATATATATATATATATATATATATATATATATATATATATATATATAGTATATTATAAATCAATCCCTAAGCACTGCAATCTTTCAAGTTTGAGACAAATCGGTTGGTAAATAAGCAAATCCGCCATTTTGGCTCCGCCATTTTGATTTTTGGATCCGCCATTGTTATAATAAAAAACGTAAATTGTAGTGTTACCAGGTTACCAAAAACTACACCTATCAAGATTCAACAGTCGACTTAATGGATTTAACTTTACTTAACAAAAACAAATTTAAAAAAAATTGCATAAAGGATTTTTTAAAGATGTTTTTATATAAATAATATATTTCATTTTTCATCTACATTTTATCAAAAAAAAAAATTTTTAGTCCGAGTTGGCCGGCGCCCAGTTGGTGCCGCCGAGTTGGCCCGGCGCCCAGTTGGCGGCGCCGAGTTGGCGGCGCCCAGTTGTCCTAGACCGAAGTAGAATACGTGCATCCCGGTGTTAGCTCCCGCTAAATTTCGCGGTTGTTTTTAATTTTAAAACCACACAATTGGATGACGGACAGAGTACATTTTCGGAGAGATCCTTTTCTACCGTCTCGAGAAAATGGCGTGTTAATTTCTTTCTCCAACATTTACAAATTTCTACACTTGAAAGTGCTCGATTTTGGTGTACTGAAGCATAGAACTGGAAACTTCAGCCCTTCAGCTACGTGGTGCCATCATTAGATCCAGAAAGGGGCCCCTGGTACGTGGAGAAATTGGCTGCAAACTGGTGAGTGCTTTGTTTCTGATTTCCGTTGTGTGGTAACAGCAATTAACTATGGACCTTTTGATTATTTCGTAATTTCAGATCAATATATTTATTTGGATTTGTTCGCGCTTTCATTAATTAAAATATATACAGTCCACTGCAGTTATCGTTTTTCTACCTGCGGGCAAACATCCCGGTGTTACAAGATTTTTTTGTAGGTCTCATTACAAAGTATTTTCACAAATGTGATCTATTTAGAACAACCGTAAGCAACTTGAGAAAGAAAAACTTAATATACTTATTTTAAAATTTTTGTCTTTTGGGGTAGGTCCCATTTAACCCGGAGTTCGGGGTAACTGTGATATAGTTTTTGCAAAGTCAGTTGAACAAAGATAAAAGCCGACCATCGGCATATCCTTTATAGAAATGTCACTTTCGGCGGTAGATATACTCATGAAAAATATTTCATTTAATTATGGCGTAAACTAAAGAAATAAAAATAGTTAATAAAACTTTATATTCCTACACCTACAGGAACGACACTGATGTATTTTAAAGCGCATCTCAAAAAAATCTGCCAATCAGGTGCCGTCTATCCACCTGGGCTCGGTCGGTCGGAAAACAAATACTTTGTGGTCGGACCGCAAAGAGCCGCGCCTCTTCTATGTCGGTAGGGTTGAAATTATACCAGGAAGATTTTATATGAATTTGGATAACTTTTGAATGGCAGAATTACGCAAAATTTTCGATGTTTTGGTAGTGTTCGTTAGACAAAAATTATCAAGACTTAGTTTAGATTGCTGTTTTGATTATGGGAGGTCATCCTGTTTATAAATGCACTCACGAAGACAACAGAAAAAAGGTATGTTTTTGTTGTGTTTCATTTAAAATTACAACAAAAACTAAAGAACTCATATGTGAATTTTTGGATACAAACTTTAGTGACTTATAATATATATATAGTGATAGTAAATACCCATTATCTATTTGCACTCGATGTCGGATTTCCCTAAGAAAGAAAAAAAAACGGTACTTTAAAGCGTAAAATGACAAAAATGCCTGAATTTGACAAAATATTAGTTTTAAAGGAAACTAGACGTTTTTATGAGTGCAATTGTGTAATTTGTCAGACTGCAACAACTAAATGTCATCCAAAAAAAAGATTTCTTCTAAACAACAATCGTCAACGTCAATTAAAAATTTGTCCTCGGAAAAGGTTTGAAACATCGTTGTGCAGGATGTAGGCATAATATTAGCAAAAATGCTATTAACATTTTGAATAGAACAGTCTCAAATAAGCAACAAGAACAAATTGCTGTAAAAATCATTAAAAATAAAATTGACCCAGAAGAAAACACTACTTTCCGTTCTTCCAAAGCGTATAAAAACATTTCTGTTAATTTATCTACAGGGGGCAAAACGGCACAGGTAACTTTAAATCCAGCAACAACTAAACTGTTTTACTCAGGAACACTTAAAAAATTTACAAACAAATGAGGGATTCTCTAATAGAAATATGGAAAAAATTACCAATTTTATAAGAAGTTCAGCTGGCAAACAATCTATATCATCGAATTATAGACAACACCGCCAAGAGAAATCCAAGATGCTTTTAGACTGTTAGAAAAAGGATCATTTTGAATTTGAAACCAGCGAAGGTAAATCTTCCAGACCCTTTATTTATGCTGATGCAAGTCATCTTGTTGAAATAATTATTAAAGAAAGACAAACCGTGGGACAAAATATGAACTAAAAAGTTGTAAGCGATGGAGGTCAAAACTTTTTTTAAAATATGCCTTCATATTCCTTAAAGATTTCCAAAAATTTTCAGTTGAAATGTGTAGTACAAAATACAGCGAAGGCGATAGTGCTGCAAAGAAAGGGAGACTTACTGGTGTAAAAAAAGCTGATATTAAAGAAACTTATAAAAATATTACCAAACTATTTCAAATAACAAACCTAAAAGTATATCGTTCAAGTTTGTGTCTTTAAACTACTGCTTGTCGTGAATGGAATGCAAACAGCAACGTCCAGCTACCCGTGTCCTTATTGCCACATTTCCCTTACAGAGATGAGGTCTTATAGCTTAAGTTTTGAAAAGGAGCCAAGAACATATGGGGATCTGAAGTTATATTTTAATAAATTTAACACATATTTGGATTCTAATATCAAAAGAGCCAAAGAATCTTTTAGTGTTATTAACAAACCCCTATTTGAGGAACAGGAAGATCTTTGTGTCTTTCAGAAATGCATCCTACCTGCACTTCATCTGTTGCAGGGGTTTGTTAATCATGTATTTTGGAATGGCCTAGTACCACTTCTTGACAGAGAAAATACGCTTAAATGGCCAAAAAAGCTAAACGTGATTGCAAAACACTACCACGGCTAAATATTTGAAGGCAATGCCTGCAGAAAGCTCCTAAAGAATACAAACCATTTAACATCACGAGAAGTGCTAGGAGAGACAGATTATATTTTCGTAATGCCATTTGTATCTGCTTTCAATTGTTGAACAATGCTTCGGTTCTGTTCAAACATACGTTGAACTTGAAGCAGATTCAAAGCACTTAGAAGCCGTTTTAGAACATGCCGGGTGACACAAACCCTTAAAATTCACTGCATACTATAGCATCTTACAAAACAGCATTTGGTCAGAACAAGCTGGAGAATCGATTAATAGAGAATTTTTAACTATTTGGAATAAATACAAAAATAAACACAATTATTATTGATGAACGGTAGGCAGAGCAACTTTTGAAACCTTGTTAAATTTAGTTCAAATAGAATTTAGTTTTGTTACCATAACCATTTATATCATTCTTTAGGTACTTAATTATTTTTTTGTTGCCTTAGCCCTATTAAAATTATTTAATAATCTTAATAAATTATGACAAAAGTAGTTACTGGTTTAGTTCTTATGTTTATTACGGCTATAATCATTTACTTAAAGTACTTTAAATATGATTCTAAAGGATAATTATATAAAAAAATTGTAAAAAAATGATGATGAAATTCAAATTTTTTGGAAAAAAGGATCTGACTTGATTTTAAAATATAGTGTTTTATAACGACTAATAAAACCGCATTTACACCCCATAAAAATAATTTTGCGGACATCTTAAAAAACTTAAAAAATACAGGGTCGCACTGTGAAAAGAGGGCGTCCTAAACTAGAATGGCAACAGTCCATCCAAAGATCAATGAGTCAAAAAAATCTGACAGAAGATGATTGTCAGGATCGAAGGAGGTGGAGAATAGGCGTCGGACAATGTAGAAAAACGTTCTAAACCGACTAAATAAAAAAAAGTTACTTCAGTCGAACCGTCATGAAAAACGGACACACACAAAGTCACCATCAGATTTTTTCTTAAGACAGAAAACTGGTCAACTGTAATCAGATTAAAAGATCTACGTCACCGGGTGGACTTAAACAATTTGTTTTATGGAAACCCGATGACGCAGCTACAGTCGTCCAGTTAAGTTCATATATATATATATATATATATATATCGGTTTCACAACGTTCTACGTCTTGCGATACCCAATCTCCACTCGTTTCTGTTTGCCCATAATTCATCATCTAGGCCTCTTATTCTTATCACTGCCTATTCCTTCTCTCCAGCTTCTCCTTGGCCGTCCTCGTTTTCTTCGGCTAGTTGGTTTCCATTGTAGTATTTGTTTAGGTAGTCTTTCATCATTCATTCTTTGTACATGCCCGTACCGCACTAGTTGTTTTGTTCTTATATCATCCACTAAAGTACGTTCACCCACTGTTATAATTTCTCTTATTCTTTGATTTGTAAGTCTTTCTCTTTTTGATTTCCCTGCTGCTCTTCTCCAATAGTCCATCCCCGTAGCGGAAAGAATTTTTTCTGTTCTATCCTTGATTGGCCATACTTCTGAGCCGTATGTAATAATATTACAATGGTGTTATATATAAGCTTTTTGTTATGTTTTGATATACTTTGGTCCCAAGTTATTCCATTTAATAAAGTTATTGCTTTTCTTCCTTGTACGTTTCGATCTTTTATAGCTTTGTCTAGTGTTCCGTCAGCTGTAATTTTTAGACCTAAGTATTTATACTCATCACAGGACTGAATTCGCTGCCCGGTATTTAAGATTAGATCCTGTTTCATTCCACCGATACACATATACTCTGCCTTATTGAGATTAACCTCTAGTCCCCACTTATTGTACTCTTCTATTAGTTTTCGTGTCATATATTCGAGGTCGTCATAATCCTGAGCCACTACTATCTGATCATCGGCGAAACATAAAGTATACAAGGTGGTTTCGTCCAACGGAATTCCCATGTTTTGGCATTTTTTCTTCCATACTTTAAGGACTTGTTCCAAGTATATCTTGAAGAGCGTAGGTGAGATACAGCAACCTTGTTTAAGACCTTTATTTACTTGAAAGCCTTTGGTTAGTTTTGCTTTTAACTTTTGCCTTACTATTGCGGTATAACTCTTTGATGGCCTTAGTTAGTTGTACGCTTATGTTTGTGTTTTCCAACGCTTTCCAAAGTAGATTTAGTGGTATACTATCATATGCCTTCTGCAAATCCACGTAAAGCAGATGCAGCTCTTGTCCGTATGCCATTTTCTTTTCAATAACTTGGGTTATACAAAAGAGATGATCAGAAGTCGATCTACCCGCCCTGAAACCAGCTTGTTCTTCTGCCTCCATGTCTTTATATTCGCTCTCTACTTTATTTCTTATTCTTATAAGTTCATATGACTGGTCAAATTCTGTGGGCAACCTGTGTAAAAGTATAAAAACCTTGTTCATACATGACGTTTATTCTTGACAGCCCATCAGGTAAGGTTTGATGGACCAAGGCCAACACAAAAATAGAGGCCACGACCCTGAAAAAATCAGCTGTTCTCCCGGGGCTGAATTTTACATTGGGTCTTATGGGAGGTCAGACGTTTTTTTATGATATTTTCAAAATGGCACTACAGATTTCCGCAAAATTTCAGTGAAATATTCTCAGACACCATCCCGATATTCCACCAATGGTTTTTAAGGAAGCAACATGATTAAAAGGTTAAAATCTTCAAGATTTAGCATTCCTTATTTTGAATTCAAATTACCCGCCATGTACCACATGCCAACTGTTATATTTGACATGTATTTGACTTTGTCATCTGTGATTGTCACATTCGCTTCTGCTTTAAATTTGATTTTTGTGTGAGCTAATGAAGCGGCTATGTAAAATTAGAGATAACCATACATTTAAAAAAAATTGTTCTGCCAGAATAAAGTAAAAACAATCTCAAAAACGGCTTTATTTAAAAAAAAAATCAAATATTCATGAACTGTCATTCCAACTTCAATATTTTAAAGACAATCAGCTGTGTCGTAGTGTGACCATCAAAAAAAAATCAGCCCCGGATGTGACGTAAACAAAGTGGAGGATCGTGGCCCGTCCATTTTGATAGCCCTGGGTGGACTTTGGATTGTTTAAAAAACTTGTTATGGGATTGATGAAGTGGGCTTAAGCTGGTTTAAGAGTTTCTTGCGCAGCCCACGAGAAAGACGGGCCCGGGCGCGGAAATATCACGTGACCGTAGGAGGCTCACAAAAAAACGCCATGTTATTAGTACCCCCCCCCGTCTCTCCTCCCCACCATCCTTATTAGTAATAGTTATAGCTATAACTTTCACTAATATAAAGCGATTTCAAAGGTTCTTTCTGCACACGTTTGAAGACTTTTTTCCAACATCATTTTACTAGTTTCCTCCTTCCTCTCCCTCTCTTCTCCCCACCCTCCTTATTAGTAATAGTTGTAGCTATACCTTTCACAAATTTAGAGCGATTTCAAAAATTCTTTCGACACACGCTTTCCTCCTCCCACTCAATGGAAGATAACACTGTTCGCGTCCGTAGAAACTCTACACGTACCTTTTGGGTAAAGCTAAATGAATTGTAAATGCATAGTGCTTTTTTTAATAAGAATTAAACCTAAAAGTTGGAAATAAAAAAAATAATAATAAAAAAAAACACCCAACAAGGGCGTCCCAAAAGCTTGGGGTGCTATTTCGTACAAGACATCTGTATACACCAAGCCAACTGCTGACACTCTACAAAGCCCAGATTCGACCAACTATGGAGTACTGCTCACATATATGGAGTGCGGCACCCAAACATACCTTAATGCTTTTGAACACCGTGCAAAAACGAGCTATCAAGCTGATCAATGACCCCGCACTTACCCGTAGCTTCGATAGTCTCGAACCTCGAAGAACTGTGGGCGATCTATCTCTCTCCTACAGGTATTATCACGGAAAATGCTCTGAAGAGTTGGCACGTATGATCCCCCCAGGAGTAGCACCTACTAGGCGAACACGTCAATTTACTGTCAAAATAGAGGCACCAAGAACCTCATTATTCATTGGCGTAGCTAGCCTTGCTTTTCAGGGGGGGCCGTGGCCCCGGTCTATCTTGAACAAAAAGCAAACATAGGTTTTAAAGAGTCGTGCAAAGTGTGCAATGAATTTAAAAAAATACGCGCATTAAATGTTCTAATATTTTAATTCAACAAATTTAATAATACATTTACCAACTTAATAATACATTTACCAACTTATTTATATGTATATTTAGCAATTCTACAAATAAAGTTTTCTACGTCGCTGACTGAAAGCGTCTACCACACTGTCTAAGTCGACCTCAACATCTTTTTCTATGAATAACAATGACAAACCTGAGTGTCTCGCTTGAGTCATAGTTGTTCTAAGCCAATTAAAAACTCTCCTCATGGCAGAGAAAGACCTCTCGCAAGTTGCACTTGAAATTGGAAGAATACTCGCAACTTTAAAAAGTTGGTAGAGGCTTGGATAGGTGTTTTCTGCTATATGTTGTTTGATAGAATCATGACCAACAGTTTGATTTAACCGAAAAATACAATTCTTTAAAACGGTCATTTCTGCATCTAGAGCAGAAATATTAATATTAAAAATTTCCCGGTATTGCTCGACGAATTTATTCCATTTAACGACGTGGGAAAACTTAATATGAAAATGGTTATGAAATTGTCACCAAAATCGGAAAATTTCCATAAGACACTACATGCTAACCTCAAAAAAACTAAAAAGATTATTATATTTATTTTAGAAAAATACTTTAAAAAGGTCTTTTATAACCTTACGAAATCTACAACCTGATTTCGGAAACAGAGGGGCAAAGGTCGCTGTCTTTATTAAATGCGAAATTCAACTTACACTTCTATAATATTTTACAAGATGTCGCCAATATGTATGAAATATTCAATATGCATAATTATGTTTAAATTTAAAAAATATTTTCGGGAAATTGCATAAGTGCAGAAAAGTTACCGATAATTTAAAGAGAAAAAGCCTAATTCCGCAAGACAAGGGCTTTTTCCTGAAATGTAAACATTATTCGAATGATTTTAAATTTTAATGCACCTATTTTATTTGAATATTTCCCGAATAATAATCTAAAAGTATGTATTTTCAGCGTCATGTTCTTTTACTAGTAGTCGGTAGGGGAGGCCTAAAATATCTTAGGGGGGCCTGAGGGACTTCAGGGGGGGGCCTGGCCCCCCTGCCCCCCCCCCTAGCTACGCCAATGTCATTATTTCAGAATTCATATCTCTGGAGAACAGCATCGCTGTGGAATAAACTCCCTGCGACAGTTTTCCCTGCAGGTTACAACCTGAACCGTTTCAAAACCAACACACACCAACACTTCCGCGCACTTGCCGCTTCTCGAGCGTGATAGGGATCTCCTTGCGAGTGCGCTTAACCGTAAAAAAAAAACTGCTAACTAGTCGCAGTTGGGTACCAAATTACCCAATAACCGGATTCATGAAAATACAAAACTGTATAATTTCATAAGTACGCTTTGGGCATCAAAACTAAAAGTTAAAGCATGTCGTACATTATAGGTATACCTATCAATCATTGGCGTAGCTAGGGGGGGCAGGGGGGATGGCCCCCCTGCTGATTCGGGAAATATTCAAATAAAATAGGTGCATTAAAATTTAAAATCATTCAGATAATGTTTACATTTCAGGAAAAAGCCCTTGTCTTGCGGAATTAGGCTTTTTCTCTTTAAATTATCGGTAACTTTTCTGCACTTATGCAATTTCCCGAAAATATTTTTTAAATTTAAACATAATTATGCATATTGAATATTTCATACATATTGGCGACATCTTGTAAAATATTATAGAAGTGTAAGTTAAATTTCGCATTTAATAAAGACAGCGACCTTTGCCCCTCTGTTTCCGAAATCGGGTTGTAGATGTCGTAAGGTTATAAAAGACCTTTTTAAACTGTTTTTCTAAAATAAATATAATAATCTTTTTAGTTTTTTTGAGGTTAGCGTTTAGTGTCTTATGAAAATTTTCCGATTTTGGTGACAATTTCATAACCATTTTCATATTAAGCTTTCCCACGTCGTTAAATGGAATAAATTCGTCGAGCAATACCGGGAAATTTTTAATATTAATACTTCTACTCTAAAAGCAGAAATGATCGTTTTAAAGAATTGTATTTTTCGGTTAAATCAAACTGTTGGTCATGATTCTATCAAACAACATATAGCAGAAAACACCTATCCAAACCTCTACCAACTTTTTAAAGTTGCGAGTATTCTTCCAATTTCAAGTGCAACTTGCGAGAGGTCTTTCTCTGCCATGAGGAGAGTTTTTAATTGGCTTAGAACAACTATGATTCAAGAGAGACACTCAGGTTTGTCATTGTTATTCATAGAAAAAGATGTTGAGGTCGACTTAGACAGTGTGGTAGACGCTTTCAGTCAGCGACGTAGAAAACTTTCTTTGTAGAATTGCTGAATTACATACTTCCTGTGTATACATATAAATAAGTTGGTAAATGTATTATTAAATTTGTAATATTAAAATATTAGAACATTTAATGCGCGTATTTTTTTTATTCATTGCACACTTTGCACGACTCTTTAAAACCTATGTTTGCTTTTTGTTCAAGATAGACCGGGGCCACGGCCCCCCCTGAAAAGCAAGGCTACCTACGCCAATGCTATCAATTTTGTACTCAACTGCGACTATTACTTACAAGTAAATTTAGCAGTTGGATGTTTTTTTATTTGAAGTTTTTTTTAAAAATTTAATTTGGCTGTTTTGTATCTTCTATAAATTTTAGGTAAGGCGTATTTCCATGTCAACAAGTACGGAGGACAAAACAGGAAAACCAAATCTATGGTTGCTTGAAAGAAATTGTTCGGAAACATGTGAATCAGGATGTATAGTAATTGGCGAAAGGACAAAGCTGCACTCGTGTATTACTTGCTGCGATGAACACAACTTTTGCAATTCCGGCAGCTCCGGAGCAAGACCACAGTTTCTTCTATATGTACTGTATAAATATTTAATAAAATGTTTAAGTTAAGTGTTAATATTTTTTAAGATTAAGTAACCATCAGTGGCGGCATCTCCATAAAGTCATTTGGTCAATGACCTTCCAGGATAAATGTCTGTAATAATCAAACAAGTTTCGTGGCTAATCGGGCAAATCGGGTACGAAATTCCACGTTTGTTAGTATTATTTGGCTTAAAAATTCCGTTGATTGACGCTCACTGTCTTGAAGACGGGTAAAAATGCAATCTGTGTTGATCCGGCCTGAAAGACAAAGAGCTGTCGTAGGTCACGGACTATAAGTTGTTTTCTTTTATTTGCATTCGATCTTTTCATTGATCGATATTGTATAGCAGTGTTTTCGCCTGCTTTTGGCTTTTTGTTTCTCTCGTATCTCGGTAGATGGCGCCTCTTGCTATAGTTCGCTCACTAATTACATTTAATTAGAGACAAAACCGTCTGATTAACTTCGCAAGATTTGTCACATTGACCAGCAGTGTTCTGAGGAGTCCCATAAGGACGAAACGGTTAACTGTCAACACTTATTAGGTGTCCATTAGATCTTGGACCCCCGTGAGGTTAAGTTTTCAGGCTACCCACGGAAAAATATAAGGGAAACAAAAAAACTCCTTTTTGCCCGATTAGCCACGAAACTTGTTTGATTTTTAAATTCACGGGTACGAAATTCCACGTTTGTCTGTAATAATCAATTTAACAATCTATTGTCACAGATCATAATTAAACTATCCCAAAGTGATGCACTTATCTAAATAAAATAGATGAACTTCGTATTACTTTAATTATTGGGATCCATATAAATTATAGGCGTGCATCTATTAGAATAAAATACCAAGTTATTGGCAATAATAATAATTATGGTACCTAAGTATCGAAAACCATCGTCACTAGCAATATTGCTGAATTTGCAATAATTTAATATAAAAGGCGATGTAACACACCATACAAGTGACCAGTACCCGGGGTCCACTCCTAACTAAGCGTTCGTAACCAGTTTCTGGACGTCCTGCTGAGCTTCGTAACCAGTTTCTGGACGTCCTGCTGAGCTTCGTAACCTGTTTCTAGACGTCCTGCTGAGATTCGTAACCAGTTTCTGGACGTCGTCTCTTTTTACAAGCTTTTATTTAGCTTCAGATGTTCTGTCTAACTATCTATCAAATCTTGTGAAGCGTTTTTGAGACACTTCCCATTATCCGATTTGGATGAAATTTGGTACACACATAGTGGTCCCATGACAATACAACATTAAGAAAAAATATCCTCCCACCCCTACCCCCACCCCTTCTATAGAAAAATATGGTTTTGACACACTTCCCGTTATACTATTTGGATAAAATTTGGTATACACATAGTGGTCCGATGATAGAACAACAATAAGAAAAAATATCACTCCCACCCCTACCCTCACCCCCATCCATAGAAAAATTTGTTTTTGGCACAGATCCCGTTATCCGATTTGGATGAAATTTGGTATACATATAGCGATCCGATGACAATATAATATTAAGAAAAAAATATCCTCCTACCCCTACCCCCACCCCCTTTCATAGAAAAATGAGTTTTTGACAGACTTCCCATTATCCGATTTGGATGAAATTTGGTATTCACATAGTGGTCCGATGACAATACAACTTTTTAAAAAAATATCCTCCCACCCCTACCCCCACCCCCTTCCATAGAAAATGCGTTTTTGACACCCTTCCCATTATCTGATTTGGATAAAATTTGGTATACATATAGTGGTCCGATGACAATACAATACTGAAAAAAAAATCCTACCACTCCTACCCCCACCCCCATCTATAGAAAAATGCGTTTTTGACACACTTCCCATTATCCGTTTTGGATGAAATTTGGTATACATATAGTGGTCCGATGACAATACAACAATAATGAAAAAATGTTCTCCCACCCCTACCCCCCACCCCCTTCCATAAAAAATGCGTTTTTGACACACTTCACTTCAAATGACTTTTATAAAATTCGGTATATGCATAAAGGTCCGATGGCAATACAGCCCAAACAAAAAATTTATTTCTACCTCTACCCTCACCCTCTCCTTCCCCCAATAGAAAAATGAGTTTCCAAACAACTCACGATCAGCGATTTCATTATAATCTAGAATAAACTCTTCTGTTCTGTTATTGAACAAATATTTTCATTTAATAGAGTAGATAGCTGAGACTAAAAAGTAGAAAATAAATTGGTAAAAAAAAATTTTTAAGTCACAAGCTTTTATAAAATGCACTAAAAATTAAAAAATACTTTTCTAACATTCTAATATTATCATAATAATAAAAACGATTGCCGCAAATCAAAGCATAAGTTAATCTAAATTTGTGATCTAAACAATTAAAGAATATTCAACATAGCAGCTCATCAAAGATATGTTTGATGTGCCGCAATGTTATGCCATTGTCAGAGAAATTCTGGGGTATCTTGGGTCGGGTTGGGTGGGTTTTGGTACCTCTGCATTTTTCTGCTAGATTGATTCTTGCAAATAGTGATATTTAATTGATACGGATATGTTATCGTGCTAACATCGTCAAAATTTCCATCAGTCGGCCATCGCTTTTATTATTATGATAATATTAGAATGTTAGAAAATTATTTTTTAATTTTTAGTGCATTTTATAAAAGCTTGTGACTTAAAATTTTTTTTTTACCAATTTATTTAACCCTGAACCTGTGGTCCTGTGTATTGCATCCCCCGAATCCTACCCGGCATAATTCACAGTAAGGCCCTAATGGCCGTATTTAAGGTTCTCAATATTTTTTTAGGGTAGGTTAGCGTAGGCTATAATTTCTGTCGATTTATCCGCTGTATAATTATAAATGAAATATATGTATTAAACTTCCCCCGTTTCCGATAATTTTCTACGCCCCCAAACTAAAGACCCCTAGGTCCATTTTTCTGTAATTCAAAATAAACAAATGTGTTCTATTATTCTCCATTGGTATCTCTTGTGGACTAAATTTGAAAAAAATTGAGAAATATTTATTATACTTACAAGAGAAAAATTGTAAATCTAGACATTAAAATATAACTAAACTAGAGTTTTTGTGCAGATTTCTAAACTAATTGTTGGGTTAATGTTTCGTTAAATAAATTAATATTACCGATTTAAACAAAAATAAATACATTTTTATTTTAATAAATACAATTTTATTTATCTTGTATTGTTTTAATTGTCTTTATGTACTAGCAGGTGTGATATTAAGTTACCTTTTCGCCCATATTTACAATCACAGTGGGCGCAATAAAACCAATCAATTGTATTGACATCTTGATGGGTCATTGCATGCTGTTTTAAATAATTTTTATATTTTGTCTTATAATTACACTTCTCACATTGAAACCACTCGATCTCTTCAAAATTTTTATGAACGTTTCCATGAGTTTTTAAATATTTTTTATATTTGGTCCTAAAACTACATTTTTTACATTGAAACCACTTGACTTCACCCTTGTCTTTATGTCTAAGCATGTGAGTTGTTAAATGATATTTTCGTTTAGCTTTATAATTGCAACTGGAACAACAAAACCACTTGATGTCACTTGCGTCTTTATGCATAAGCGCATGAATCTGAAAGTCACTGTTAAATCTGGTCTTATAGTCGCAATAAACACAATTAAACCACTTAATTTTGTGCATGTCTTTATGGCTTATTGCATGCCAGTTCAGGTCGCGTCTGAATATCGTCCTGTAAACCACTTACCTGTAACTTGTTGTATCGTACTGCTAGTGTCTAACAAGGCAGTAACATCGATGTATACGGCTACCACTACTGAGTTCTGAGGAAGAGCCCGAAAATTTATTTATTTAATAAATAGGTCAATTAAACTAATTTACCTTTTCGTTTGTCTTGAAATCACTCAAGGAATTTAACATAAAAATTCTGTTATTAAATTTTGAAACACCCTGTATATTTAAAATGGATGTAGCAACAAAAAAAGTTTAGTCTTATTAAAATGATAAAAGTAAACAAACAATTTTATTTATCTTGTATTGTTTTAATTGTGTTTATGTACTAGCAGGTGTGATATTAAGTTACCTTTTCGCCTATATTTACAATTACAATGGGCACAATAAAACCAATCAATTTTATTAACGTCTTGATGGGTCATTGCATGCTGTTTTAAATAATTTTTATATTTGGTCTTATAATTACACTTCTCACATTGAAACCACTCGATCTCTTCAAAGTTTTTATGAACGTTTCCATAAGTTTTTAAATATTTTTTATATTTGGTCCTAAAACTACATTTTTTACATTGAAACCACTTGACTTCACCCTTGTCTTTATGTCTAAGCATGTGAGTTGTTAAATGATATTTTCGTTTAGCTTTATAATTGCAACTGGAACAACAAAACCACTTGATGTCACTTGCGTCTTTATGCATAAGCGCATGAATCTGAAAGTCACTGTTAAATCTGGTCTTATAGTCGCAATAAACACAATTAAATCACTTAATTTTGTGCATGTCTTTATGGCTTATTGCATGCCAGTTCAGGTCGCGTCTCAATATCGTCCTATAAAACAATTACCTGTAACTTGTTGTATCGTACTGCTAGTGTCTAACAAGGCAGTAACATCGATGTATACGGCTACCACTACTGAATTCTGAGGAAGAGCCCGAAAATTTATTTATTTAATAAATAGGTCGATTAAACTAATTTACCTTTTCGTTTGTCTTGAAATCATCCAAGGAATTTAACACAAAAATTGTTATTAAATTTTGAAACAGCCTGTATATTTAAAATGGATGTAGCAACAAAAAAAATTTAGGCTTATTAAAATGATAAAAGTAAACAAACAATTTTATTTATCTTGTATTGCTTTAATTGTCTTTATGTACTAGCAGGTGTGATATTAAGTTACCTTTTCGCCTATATTTACAATCGCAGTAGGCGCAATAAAACCAATCAATTGTATTAACATCTTGATGGGTCATTGCATGCTGTTTTAAATAATTTTTATATTTGGTCTTATAATTACACTTCTCACATTGAAACCACTCGATCTCTTCAAAATTTTTATGAACGTTTTCATGAGTTTTTAAATATTTTTTATATTTGGTCCTAAAACTACATTTTTCACATTAAAACCACTTAACTTCACCCTTGTCTTTATGTGTAAGCATGTGAGTGGTTAAATGATATTTTCGTTTAGCTTTATAATTGCAACTGGAACAACAAAACCACCTGATGTCACTTGCGTCTTTATGCATAAGCGCATGAATTTGAAAGTCACTGTTAAATCTGGTCTTATAGTCGCAATAAACACAATTAAACCACTTAATTTTGTGCATGTCTTTATGGCTTATTGCATGCCAGTTCAGGTCGCGTCTTAATATCGTCCTATAAAACAATTACCTGTAACTTGTTGTATCGTACTGCTAGTGTCTAACAAGGCAGTAACATCGATGTATACGGCTACCACTACTGAATTCTGAGAAAAAGCTCGAAAATTTATTTATTTAATAAAAAGGTCGATTAAACAAATTTACCTTTTCGTTTGTCTTGAAATCACTCAAGGAGTTTAACACAAAAATTATGTTATAAAATTTTGAAACACCCTGTATATTTAAAATGGATGTAGCAACAAAAAAAGTTTAGTCTTATTAAAATGATAAAAGTAAACAAACAATTTTATTTATCTTGTATTGCTTTAATTGTCTTTATGTACTAGCAGGTGTGATATTAAGTTACCTTTTCGCCTATATTTACAATCGCAGTAGGCGCAATAAAACCAATCAATTGTATTAACATCTTGATGGGTCATTGCATGCTGTTTTAAATAATTTTTATATTTGGTCTTATAATTACACTTCTCACATTGAAACCACTCGATCTCTTCAAAATTTTTATGAACGTTTTCATGAGTTTTTAAATATTTTTTATATTTTGTCCTAAAACAACATTTTTCACATTGAAACCACTTGACTTCACCCTTGTCTTTATATCTAAGCATGTGAGTGGTTAAATGATATTTTCGTTTAGCTTTATAATTGCAACTGGAACAACAAAACCACTTAATGTCACTTGCGTCTTTATGCATAAGCGCATGAATTTGAAAGTCACTGTTAAATCGGGTTTTATAGTCGCAATAAACACAATTAAACCACTTAATTTTGTGCATGTCTTTATGGCTTATTGCATACCAGTTCAGGTCGCGTCTCAATATCGTCCTATAAAACAATTACCTGTAACTTGTTGTATCGTACTGCTAGTGTCTAACAAGGCAGTAACATCGATGTATACGGCTACCACTACTGAGTTCTGGGGAAGAGCCCGAAAATTTATTTATTTAATAAATAGGTCGATTAAACAAATTTACCTTTTCGTTTGTCTTGAAATCATCCAAGGAGTTTAACATAAAAATTATGTTATAAAATTTTGAAACACCCTGTATATTTAAAATGGATGTAGCAACAAAAAAAGTTTAGTCTTATTAAAATGATAAAAGTAAACAAACAATTTTATTTATCTTGTATTGTTTTAATTATCTTTATGTACTAGCAGGTGTGATATTAAGTTACCTTTTCGCCTATATTTACAATCGCAGTGGGCGCAATAAAACCAATCAATTGTATTAACGTCTTAATGGGTCATTGCATGCTGTTTTAAATAATTTTTATATTTGGTCTTATAATTACACTTCTCACATTCAAACCACTCGATCTCTTCAAAGTTTTTATGAACGTTTCCATGAGTTTTTAAGTATTCTTTATATTTCGTCCTAAAACTACATTTTTCACATTGAAACCACTTGACTTCACCCTTGTTTTTATGTCTAAGCATGTGAGTTGTTAAATGATATTTTCACACACAATTTTATTTTAGTATTTTCCAAACAGGCAGTTAGTTGGTGTAGTATTTAGTTTATTTGTTTATACATAAAGTCCTTTAGCCTTTCTTTGCCATGCGCAAAGTGCTCAACGACAAGTTCATTAAAATTGTCCATAGTCAACAATTTTCTTTCAATAGAACACATACCTAAGGCGTTTAATCTACTTTCACACATTATATTTCGCGTAAACATTTTAATACGCTTTAATGTTGAAAAGGAGCGTTCACATTCAACTGGTGTCATAGGCATTGTACATATGATTCTTAATAATTTAACGGACTCTGGAAAAGCATCGCATAAATTGTTTTCATAAAAGAACTGTAATAAGGGTAATGCACCCGACGCACTTGCCAAATCCTGTCTGCTGTAAATAACTGTTAATTCATGTTTCAACAAATACTTGTCCAAGTTAAAAATGTTTACTGCTTGTTCAAACTCCGTATCGGGAAATAATAAGTCAAATTTAGAAAATAACTGTGGCTGAAAAAGTTTAGCTATGGAGAGATGATCAGAGAACCGGAATCGATCTTCCATTGATGTAATGATAGCATCACATACTTCCTCAGCAAGATTTTTATGACTAGCTTGATAACGCGTTCTTTTTGGTTGTGACACTAATTCATCATTGCCTTGGTTATCAGCTTCTTCAGCAAAGTAATCATAATCAGTCGAATCCCTCACATTTTGTATCGACTGTTTAAATAAAGACAAGCATTTTTCCATTTTGACGTTGTCAATATCGCGGTTTTGTAATTGATTAGAGAGGATGTCACAATTGGGCATAATCTTGTTAAAAAAATTTAGCCAATAAAGAAAGTCTGGATCTTTTAGAATATTTTTTAGACCAAATGCTTTTCTAACTGTGCTCTTGTCATTTGTAAGATCTTCTATCATTTGCTCAAGGCACAAAATAATTTCAGTTTTGTAAATGTACACGGTTGTAACACACCGACTTTCAAAATCCCATGTAGTAGCGACTGACCTGGGTAGACGTTTTTTGATCACTTCGTCAAGAACAGCCGTACGTTTTGGTGACCTTGAAAAAAATGAGCTAAAGCCCTCAATGTTGCAAAAAAAAACTCTTATTTGTTTCTTTTGATTTGCTGCACGTTCTATAATTAAATTTAGTTGATGAGCATGGCAGTGAATGTAATTCGCATTATTATATATTTTTTATATTTTGGCTTGCACGCCGTTGTCTTTACCACTCATAACTGAGGCACCATCGTAGCTTTGTGCAATCAGTTTTTGAGGGTTCTTGTTAATCCCAATATTCTCGAGTTCTTTTAAAATTTCACCACTTATTCCTTCCGCACTAGGGTCGTTGATTCTTAAAAAACCCATAAAACGTTCGTGAATTTCACCATTTAATTCATAGCGAATTAAAAGAACGAGTTGCGATACCGTAGCACAGTCCGTCGTTTCATCTGCCATTACAGCTAGAAAATCAGATTTATTTATTTCAGAAACAATTAAATTTCGGCAAACCGTGTAAATAGAGTCTAGCAGTTCATTTTGTATGGTTTTTGATAAACCCATAAAAACTCTATTATTTGTTTTATTTATATGATCTTTTAAAGTTCCATCAATTTCCGCCAATAAGTTTACAAGGCCCCGAAAAATTCCCGGATTAGCACTAGTTTCAGCCTCATCATGGCCCCGTTGAGCAACCTCAAAAATCCCACAGAATTTTATACAGTCTATTAACCTACTAAGTATATGTCTATTTCTTGTCACATTTTCATTATGTTCGGTAATGTTTTGCCTATAGACACTATTCAGTTCTTTTTAAAAAAAATTTACTACCGAAATTTTCTTTAGGCTTACAGGCAGCTGATTATAGAAGTTCGTGCCAAATTGTAGGGTTGTATTGAGATGTTGGTTCCATTTCTAGTATAATGGCTGTGAGCAGTGGCGGCAGAACTTTCAATTGCATTAAAAAACTTACCGAAACAATTTTATTTTAGTATTTTCCAAACAGGCAGCTACTTGGTGTAGTATTTAGTCTATTTGTTTATACATAAAGTCCTTTAGCCTTTCTTTGCCTTGCGCAAAGTGCTCAACGACAAGTTCATTAAAATTGTCCGTACTCAACAATTTTCTTTCAATTGAACACATAGCTAAGGCGTTTAATCTACTTTCACACATTATATTTCGCGTGAATGTTTTAATACGTTTTAATGTTGAAAAGGAGCGTTCACATTCAACTGTTGTCATAGGCATTGTACATATGATTTTTAATAATTTAACTGACTCTGGAAAAGCATCGCACAGATTGTTTTCATAAAAGAACTGTAATAAGGGTAATGCACCCGACGCACTTGCCAAATCCTGTCTGCTGTAAATAACTGTTAATTCATGTTTCAACAAATACTTGTCCAAGTTAAAAATGTTTACTGCTTGTTCAAACTCCGTATCGGGAAATAATAAGTCAAATTTAGAAAATAACTGTGGCTCAAAAAGTTTAGCTATAGAGAGATGATCAGAGAACCGGAATCGATCTTCCATTGATGTAATGATAGCATCACATACTTCCTCAGCAAGATTTTTATGACTAGCTTGATAACGCGTTCTTTTTGGTTGTGACACTGATTCATCATTGCCTTGGTTATCAGCTTCTTCAGCAAAGTAATCATAATCAGTTGAATCCCTCACATTTTGTATCGACTGTTTAAATAAAGACAAGCATTTCTCCATTTTGACGCTGTCAATATCGCGGCTTTGTAATTGATTAGAGAGGATGTCACAATTGGGCATAATCTTGTTAAAAAAATTTAGCCAATAAAGAAAGTCTGGATCTTTTAGAATATTTTTTAGACCAAATGCTTTTCTAACTGTGCTCTTGTCATTTGTAAGATCTTCTATCATTTGCTCAAGGCATAAAATAATTTCAGTTTTGTAAATGTAGACGGTTGTAACACAGCGACTTTCAAAATCCCATGTAGTAGCGACTGACCTGGGTAGACGTTTTTTGATCACTTCGTCAAGAACAGCCGTACGTTTTGGTGACCTTGAAAAAAATAAGCTAAAGCCCTCAATGTTGCAAAAAAAAACTCTTATTTGTTTCTTTTGATTTGCTGCACGTTCAATAATTAAATTTAGTTGATGAGCATGGCAGTGAATGTAATTCGCATTATTATATATTTTTTATATTTTGGCTTGCACGCCGTTGTCTTTACCACTCATAACTGAGGCACCATCGTAGCTTTGTGCAATCAGTTTTTGAGGGTTCTTGTTAATCCCAATATTCTCGAGTTCTTTTAAAATTTCACCACTTATTCCTTCCGCACTAGGGTCGTTGATTCTTAAAAAACCCATAAAACGTTCGTGAATTTCACCATTTAATTCATAGCGAATTAAAAGAACGAGTTGCGATACCGTAGCACAGTCCGTCGTTTCATCTGCCATTACAGCTAGAAAATCAGATTTATTTATTTCAGAAACAATTAAATTTCGGCAAACCGTGTAAATAGAGTCTAGCAGTTCATTTTGTATGGTTTTTGATAAACCCATAAAAACTCTATTATTTGTTTTATTTATATGATCTTTTAAAGTTCCATCAATTTCCGCCAATAAGTTTACAAGGCCCCGAAAAATTCCCGGATTAGCACTAGTTTCAGCCTCATCATGGCCCCGTTGAGCAACCTCAAAAATCCCACAGAATTTTATACAGTCTATTAACCTACTAAGTATATGTCTATTTCTTGTCACATTTTCATTATGTTCGGTAATGTTTTGCCTATAGACACTATTCAGTTCTTTTTAAAAAAAATTTACTACCGAAATTTTCTTTAGGCTTACAGGCAGCTGATTATAGAAGTTCGTGCCAAATTGTAGGGTTGTATTGAGATGTTGGTTCCATTTCTAGTATAATGGCTGTGAGCAGTGGCGGCAGAACTTTCAATTGCATTAAAAAACTTACCGAAACAATTTTATTTTAGTATTTTCCAAACAGGCAGTTAGTTGGTGTAATATTTAGTTTATTTGTTTATACATAAAGTCCTTTAGCCTTTCTTTGCCATGCGCAAAGTGCTCAACGACAAGTTCATTAAAATTGTCCGTAGTCAACAATTTTCTTTCAATTGAACACATAGCTAAGGCGTTTAATCTACTTTCACACATTATATTTCGCGTAAATGCTTTAATACGTTTTAATATTGAAAAGGAGCGTTCACATTCAACTGTTGTCATAGGCATGGTACATATGATTTTTAATAATTTAACGGACTCTGGAAAAGCATCGCACAGATTGTTTTCATAAAAGAACTGTAATAAGGGTAATGCACCCGACGCACTTGCAAAATCGTGTCTGCTGTAAATAACTGTTAATTCATGTTTCAACAAATACTTGTCCAAGTTAAAAATGTTTACTGCTCGTTCAAACTCCGTATCGGGAAATAATAAGTCAAATTTAGAAAATAACTGTGGCTGAAAAAGTTTAGCTATGGAGAGATGATCAGAGAACCGGAATCGATCTTCCATTGATGTAATGATAGCATCACATACTTCCTCAGCAAGATTTTTATGATTAGCTTGATAACGCGTTCTTTTTGGTTGTGACACTAATTCATCATTGCCTTGGTTATCAGCTTCTTCAGCAAAGTAATCATAATCAGTTGAATCCCTCACATTTTGTATCGACTGTTTAAATAAAGACAAGCATTTTTCCATTTTGACGCTGTCAATATCGCGGTTTTGTAATTGATTAGAGAGGATGTCACAATTGGGCATAATCTTGTTAAAAAAATTTAGCCAATAAAGAAAGTCTGGATCTTTTAGAATATTTTTTAGACCAAATGCTTTTCTAACTGTGCTCTTGTCATTTGTAAGATCTTCTATCATTTGGTCAAGGCATAAAATAATTTCAGTTTTGTAAATGTACACGGTTGTAACACACCGACTTTCAAAATCCCATGTAGTAGCGAGTGACCTGGGTAGACGTTTTTTTATCACTTCGTCAACAACAGCCGTACGTTTTGGTGACCTTGAAAAAAATGAGCTAAAGCCCTCAATGTTGCAAAAAAAAACTCTCATTTGTTTCTTTTGATTTGCTGCACGTTCAATAATTAAATTTAGTTGATGAGCATAGCAGTGAATGTAATGCGCATTATTATATATATTTTTTATTTTAGCTTGCACGCCGTTGTCTTTACCACTCATAACTGAGGCACCATCGTAGCTTTGTGCAATCAGTTTTTGAGGGTTCTTGGTAATCCCAATATTCTCGAGTTCTTTTAAAATTTCACCACTTATTCCTTCCGCACTAGGGTCCTTAATTCTTAAAAAACCCATAAAACGTTCGGGAATTTCACCATTTAATTCATAGCGAATTAAAAGAACGAGTTGCGATACCGTAGCACAGTCACTCGTTTCATCTGCCATTACAGCTAAAAAATCAGATTTATTTATTTCAGAAACAATTAAATTTCGCCAAACCGTGTAAATAGAGTCTAGCAGTTCATTTTGTATGATTTTTGATAAACACATAAAAACTCTATTATTTGTTTTATTTATATGATCTTTTAAAGTTCCATCAATTTCCGCCAATAAGTTTACAAGGCCCCGAAAAATTCCTGGATTAGCACTAGTTTCAGACTCATCATGGCCCCGTAGAGCAACCTCAAAAATCCCACAGAATTTTATACAGTCTATTAACCTACTAAGTATATGTCTATTTTTTGTCACATTTTCATTATGTTCGGTAGTGTTTTGCCTATAGACACTATTCAGTTCTTTTTAAAAAAAATTTACTACCGAAATTTTCTTTAGGCTTACAGGCAGCTGATTATAGAAGTTGGTGCCAAATTGTAGGGTTGTATTGAGATGTTGGTTCCATTTCTAGTATAATGGCTGTGAGCAGTGGCGGCAGAACTTTCAATTGCATTAAAAAACTTACCGAAACAATTTTATTTTAGTATTTTCCAAACAGGCAGCTATTTGGTGTAATATTTAGTTTATTTGTTTTTACATAAAGTCCTTTAGCCTTTCTTTGCCATGCGCAAAGTGCTCAACGACAAGTTCATTAAAATTGTCCGTAGTCAACAATTTTCTTTCAATTGAACACATAGCTAAGGCGTTTAATCTACTTTCACACATTATATTTCGCGTAAATGCTTTAATACGCTTTAATGTTGAAAAGGAGCGTTCACATTCACCTGTTGTCATAGGCATTGTACATATGATTTTTAATAATTTAACGGACTCTGGAAAAGCATCGCACAGATTGTTTTCATAAAAGAACTGTAATAAGGGTAATGCACCCGACGCACTTGCAAAATCCTGTCTGCTGTAAATAACTGTTAATTCATGTTTCAACAAATATTTGTCCAAGTTAAAAATGTTTACTGCTTGTTCAAACTCCGTATCGGGAAATAATAAGTCAAATTTAGAAAATAACTGTGGCTCAAAAAGTTTAGCTATGGAGAGATGATCAGAGAACCGGAATCGATCTTCCATTGATGTAATGATAGCATCACATACTTCCTCAGCAAGATTTTTATGACTAGCTTGATAACGCGTTCTTTTTGGTTGTGACACTAATTCCTCATTGCCTTGGTTATCAGCTTCTTCAGCAAAGTAATCATAATTAGTTGAATCCCTCACATTTTGTATCGACTGTTTAAATAAAGACAAGCATTTTTCCATTTTGACGCTGTCAATATCGCGGCTTTGTAATTGATTAGAGAGGATGTCACAATTGGGCATAATCTTGTTAAAAAAATTTAGCCAATAAAGAAAGTCTGGATCTTTTAGAATATTTCTTAGACCAAATGCTTTTCTAACTGTGCTCTTGTCATTTGTAAGATCTTCTATCATTTGCTCAAGGCACAAAATAATTTCAGTTTTTTAAATGTACACGGTTGTAACACACCGACTTTCAAAATCCCATGTAGTAACGACTGACCTGGGTAGACGTTTTTTGATCAGTTCGTCAAGAACAGCCGTACGTTTTGGTGACCTTGAAAAAAATGAGCTAAAGCCCTCAATGTTGCAAAAAAAAACTCTTATTTGTTTCTTTTGATTTGCTGCACGTTCAATAATTAAATTTAGTTGATGAGCATGGCAGTGAATGTAATTCGCATTATTATATATTTTTTTTATTTTAGCTTGCACGCCGTTGTCTTTACCACTCATAACTGAGGCACCATCGTAGCTTTGTGCAATCAGTTTTTGAGGGTTCTTGTTAATCCCAATATTTTCGAGTTCTTTTAAAATTTCACCACTTATTCCTTCCGTACTAGGGTCGTTGATTCTTAAAAAACCCATAAAACGTTCGTGAATTTCACCATTTAATTCATAGCGAATTAAAAGAACGAGTTGCGATACCGTAGCACAGTCCGTCGTTTCATCTGCCATTACAGCTAAAAAGTCAGATTTATTTATTTCAGAAATAATTAAATTTCGGCAAACCGTGTAAATAGAGTCTAGCAGTTCATTTTGTATGGTTTTTGATAAACCCATAAAAACTCTATTATTTGTTTTATTTATATGATCTTTTAAAGTTCCATCAATTTCCGCCAATAAGTTTACAAGGCCCCGAAAAATTCCCGGATTAGCACTAGTTTCAGACTCATCAAGGCCCCGTAGAGCAACCTCAAAAATCCCGCAGAATTTTATACAGTCTATTAACCTACTAAGTATATGTCTATTTTTTGTCACATTTTCATTATGTTCGGTAATGTTTTGCACATAGACACTATTCAGTTCTTTAAAAAAAAAAAATTACTACCGAAATATTCTTTAGGTTTACAGGTAGTTGATTATAAAAGTTGGTGCCAAATTGTAGGGTTGTATTGAGATGTTGGTTCCATTTCTAGTATAATGGCTGTGAGCAGTGGCGGCAGAACTTTCAATTGCATTAAAAAACTTACCGAAACAATTTTATTTTAGTATTTTCCAAACAGGCAGCTACTTGGTGTAGTATTTAGTTTATTTGTTTATACATAAAGTCCTTTAGCCTTTCTCTGCCATGCGCAAAGTGCTCAACGACAAGTTCATTAAAATTGTCCGTAGTCAACAATTTTCTTTCAATTGAACACATAGCTAAGGCGTTTAATCTACTTTCACACATTATATTTCGCGTAAATGCTTTAATACGCTTTAATGTTGAAAAGGAGCGTTCACATTCAACTGTTGTCATAGGCATTGTACATATGATTTTTAATAATTTAACGGACTCTGGAAAAGCATCGCACAGATTGTTTTCATAAAAGAACTGTAATAAGGGTAATGCACCCGACGCACTTGCAAAATCCTGTCTGCTGTAAATAACTGTTAATTCATGTTTCAACAAATACTTGTCCAAGTTAAAAATGTTTACTGCTTGTTCAAACTCCGTATCGGGAAATAATAAGTCAAATTTAGAAAATAACTGTGGCTCAAAAAGTTTAGCTATGGAGAGATGATCAGAGAACCGGAATCGATCTTCCATTGATGTAATGATAGCATCACATACTTCCTCAGCAAGATTTTTATGACTAGCTTGATAACGCGTTCTTTTTGGTTGTGACACTAATTCATCATTGCCTTGGTTATCAGCTTCTTCAGCAAAGTAATCATAATCAGTTGAATCCCTCACATTTTGTATCGACTGTTTAAATAAAGACAAGCATTTCTCCATTTTGACGCTGTCAATATCGCGGTTTTGTAATTGATTAGAGAGGATGTCACAATTGGGCATAATCTTGTTAAAAAAATTTAGCCAATAAAGAAAGTCTGGATCTTTTAGAATATTTTTTAGACCAAATGCTTTTCTAACTGTGCTCTTGTCATTTGTAAGATCTTCTATCATTTGCTCAAGGCACAAAATAATTTCAGTTTTGTAAATGTACACGGTTGTAACACACCGACTTTCAAAATCCCATGTAGTAGCGACTGACCTGGGTAGACGTTTTTTGATCACTTCGTCAAGAACAGCCGTACGTTTTGGTGACCTTGAAAAAAATGAGCTAAAGCCCTCAATGTTGCAAAAAAAAACTCTTATTTGTTTCTTTTGATTTGCTGCACGTTCAATAATTAAATTTAGTTGATGAGCATAGGAGTGAATGTAATTCGCATTATTATATATATTTTTTATTTTAGCTTGCACGCCGTTGTCTTTACCACTCATAACTGAGGCACCATCGTAGCTTTGTGCAATCAGTTTTTGAGGGTTCTTGTTAATCCCAATATTCTCGAGTTCTTTTAAAATTTCACCACTTATTCCTTCCGCACTAGGGTCGTTGATTCTTAAAAAACCCATAAAACGTTCGTGAATTTCACCATTTAATTCATAGCGAATTAAAAGAACGAGTTGCGATACCGTAGCACAGTCCGTCGTTTCATCTGCCATTACAGCTAAAAAGTCAGATTTATTTATTTCAGAAACAATTAAATTTCGGCATACCGTGTAAATAGAGTCTAGCAGTTCATTTTGTATGGTTTTTGATAAACCCATAAAAACTCTATTATTTGTTTTATTTATATGATCTTTTAAAGTTCCATCAACTTCCGCCAATAAGTTTACAAGGCCCCGAAATATTCCTGGATTAGCACTAGTTTCAGACTCATCATGGCCCCGTAGAGCAACCTCAAAAATCCCACAGAATTTTATACAGTCTATTAACCTACTAAGTATATATCTATTTTTTGTCACATTTTCATTATGTTCGGTAATGTTTTGCCTATGGGCACTATTCAGTTGGCACTTAATATCAGTCTTGTCTAGCATGGAAAATTCTATGTAGTTATTTAAATGAATACCACTAACTTTGTGTCTTTTTAACTTTTCACTAAAGTGCTTGATATCACACATTCCTTTTGTCACCCATGCAGGATCACTTTGTGGATTGTTCATAACAAGACATATAAAGCAAAAAAAAGCATTTCTCTTTTCACAACCGCACAACCAGTTTTCAGCATCGTATAATTTTTTATTAAATTTCCTATTATAAGTTTTTTTGGAACACCCCTCGGCACTACTTTGGTTAATTTTTAGGTCTGGTCTATGTGGCCCTAAAGATTTTATTTGCAACCGAAGTTCATCTGTCAACGTATTTAAATTTGCACAGTTAATTATGTAATCGACGGTATTTAATTCCATTTTAAAAACAAACTAAAACAAAAACAAACAATGGACATGTGACCGGTAAGGCTGACCTACTCCAAATCAAAACAAACTCACACGTCTTCACTAAGGATAGAACCGGAAACGCGTAGGAAGGGCAACGGTCGTTTTCGCACGATGAACATGGCCGACTTCAACTAAAACAACAAAAAAGGTTTAGGTTAGGTTGTTTTTTATATCTCTAAAATCTATGTAATCTTTAAACATAATAGTTCTTAAATTGTCTCTAAATGAAGCTACAACCGTTAAGAATGTAGTATTTTAGCTCACATATATATTATACTATAGTAGTGTGAGCTATGGTGATCCTAATTTTTTCGAGAAAAAAAAAGTTGCTCCTATTTTTTTGTCGCGCCGTCTGTCTGTCTGTAACGACCAACGGGCATAACTCAAAAACCGCTTGGCCGATTTTAATGAAATCTGGTACCTAGGCTGGGCCTTGCGTCGAGATGAACAAAATCCACTGAACACAAGCCAAATAAAAGGGTGGAGATTTCAAAAACTAGAGTTTATGTGAAAATATGGCGTGTGTGATATCAAACGAAAGGTAATTGAGTCTGGAGTTAAACAAAATACATTTTAATTTATTTTAAAAAAAAAAGGGTGAGGGTATAAGTTATGTACCTAGAAGAGATGAGTTGCACCATATCCCACAGGTGTTCTTTTTGCTATCCTGCTCTCGACTTAAAAACATAATTTATATTTCAAAAATTAGAGTTTAAGTGAAAATATGGTGTGTGCGATATCAAACGAAAGGTAATTGAGTCCGGAGTTGAACAAAATACATTTTAGTTTTTTGTTTTTTTTTAAGGGTGGGGGTAGATTTTAAAAATTTGAGTTTAAGTCAAAACATGACTTGTGTGGTATCAAACAAAAGGTAATTTAGTCTGGAGTTGAATAAAATATATTTCAGTTTTTAGTTATATTAGCTCACACGTACACTATAACTATAGTACCTAGTGTGAGCTTAGGGGCCCATATATTGGCAGAGTATTTTTAAGTTTATTGTGTTTTTCATAGCTAAAAATAACATCAGAAAATCCTAACCTAAAAAGTTGAAAAAAATAAAATAAAATTCGTAAAATTTGAAAACAAAAATACTTGCTCAGTAGTGGTGTTCTGTGCTCAGTAGATCACAGATTTCAGTATCATTTATAGTACCTATCATGGTAACTTGTGAAATGTGTGATATGACCTGCTTTAAGGATCACAAATCATTATTATTTGGCTTTTATTGCAATAGATATGATAAAGTCAGTTGCAGAAATTGCAGTGAAATGTCAGCACAAGAAACCAGATGTGATGTTGCTATTAAAAAGACTATTTTAGTGTGGTGAAATGAATGTAAGTTAGTCAACATTTTCCAAAGGACAGTCCAGTCCTCAGTCAGGTTTCGAATCAAACTCAAAAGGAAACTGATATTTTGCACCACAATTAATGTTAGTGGCCAGTACGATAATTGATTTAAACAAAGAATTAATTGGAGTCTTGTCTGTACAGCGTGTCCCATTTTCGATGGGATTAAATGGGAAACTCGGTTATTATTAAAGATATTGATTTTCTGATTGCACCTTACCATGCTCTTTTTTTAAGCCCTTAAAAATAATGTAATCAGATTTTTGCTATACCCCGTAGTTTTGCTAATACAGGGAGTTTTTGAAAAAATTGCATTTTAAATAATCCCTTATATCTCGCTTATTTTGCGAGATATTTTTATTTTGTGAAAACCTTTTTATGGCAACTTTTGTAAAGGAAAATAATGACGTAGTCAGTTTTTTATAATATTGTTTAGTTTTTGAGATATGGTATTTATCATAAAAAATTAAATACGGACCTGAATTTTTTTTTATTGGTATTTTGATGTAACAAAAAAAAAGTAGGTGAGATGGGCTATTATTGCCAAAGTATATTGACCAATCAATATGACATTTAAAAGCTGATTTACCAACAACATAATGCATAATGGACAAACTTAATGTCTAAGTTTTTTGGAGTTTGTCTCTTTTTCACCTGCACTTAGTTTGGTAACAGAGATATAAGATTAAAAACTAAATTTGTCCAATGTGCATTATGCATGCCTACCATATAATTAACCAAGTAACCACCAACAATTTTTTTTTTTTTAATAATTGGGGATTTTCTTTGATTGCAGTGGATCAGGATGGCACAAGTATGAAAAGGAGGATTTTGAAAAATTACCTTAGAAAAATTTTGATGAACCAACTAAAAAATGTCCTCCCCTTTCGCCCCACTCAAATTTGATTTTTATTTCTTGATTTTAGAAAAGAGGTTAAAAAAAATATTTATGTTTGTTAAGAAATGAAAATGGCTACGACCACAGAACACCAATGGCTGTCAGGGAATTAGCTTGTCTAACGAACTGTCACGATCAGCTGTTTTTCGATCCAAGATGGTCGCCATGGGACAAACAAAGCGTTTTCCCATAAGCCGGAATGTTAACAAAAACGTAATTTTTAAAAAAAGTGAAACAATTTAACTTACAACAAAGATGCTGTTTTAAGTATTGAACCTTTGTACACATGGGAAAAATGCGTTTTTCTTAAAACCAATCAATTGAAGCCAGTAAATCTCAAATAAAAGGGACCATGTTTTGTTCAAAAGTCAGGTTATGTTTTTATTTACTTTTGTTTTTTTTTTACTTTTTTTCCAGTTTTTTACTCAGTTTGAATCATTATTATTAGTTTCTGTGCTGTTATGAATTGTGGCAGCTGGGGAGAGCTTGATAATGTTAGTTTTGATGGAATGCCAAGTATTTTGACCTTAAAAAATCATCTTGATTTAAATGAACTAGGTATCAGCTCAAAGAAGGGAAAAGAAAGTGGATAAGTGCTCTATTACCTGACTTAACAGAGGATAAATTGAAATATTCGAAAGTTTTTTGTCAGGTTTGTTTTGGATAAATGTGCAACTGCCATTTTGGCAACATTTTCTATTGGGATCTTTTTTTGTGCTTTAGTGGACCTTTTGCAGAAGTGTAACATAGAATTTTGTTAAACTGTAAGAAATATTTCACTATGATTTTTTTACTATTCTAGGCAAGCAACTTTCAAAACTAGAATACAGCAATGATCATGACTGGGTCTCTCCTGAATGGATTATTGTTTCAAAACAGTTGAAAAATTTTAAAAATGATGGTTGAAAAAAGGGTCCAGAGAAGAAAGAAAAGGAAAACAATATGAGGTTAAAGTGTGAATAATGAGCTGAACCAAATTTGTACACCATCCTACAGAACCTTAAATAAACTTTTGGTAGTGTAGCGTCCTGTATAGTGTCGAGTGAAGTCCTGTATCATTAAAGTTTCTTTTTCTTTAATAAATATTTATTTTACAGACCTCAAAACAGTTTAGAATAAACTGGTGAGTTTGACAGTCTCCCTAACTCAAACCTCTTTTTATCTTAAACTATTTTGGTGCAAATTTTCCTTTATTTCCATGCTTTTTGACACCTAAAACTTGTACACCGTAAAATTTGTATAGTATCTGACTGGACCTACTACAAGTCCTGTTGTGAAATTTCTCCGGTACTGTACTGAGCTTATTAGCAAAAAAAATTTTTTTGCCATCATTAATAATAGATGGATAAAAAAGTAATCTTTGTTGACTTTGATGACCACAAGAAAAACAAATAAGTTCTCTCAGATATTTTTTTCAATTTCTCTCAAAAAAATTTGGGTTCTAATACTTCTAATGGGTCATATGCTGTTACGCCCAATTGTAGAGTAGAGTATATGTTTATTTGCATAAACTTTTAGATACATAATTGAGCAAATATTGTTACAAAAAAACAGTAATAAAAGTAATAGTAACAGTAGTAATACAAACAGCGAATATTGTACTGTTGTAAAATTTGAACAGTACTTACTGTTGTGAGCTGATGAATTTGACCGTACTTAAGCCCTATGTATTATAGTTCATGGAAATCATATGGTGATGTACGGTGTGTGAGGCAATGACAAGAAAAAACTGTATTTTAATTTGCAAGTTTTTTTTTAATATAATGTTTACTTATATTTTTTTAAATAAACATATTTTGTAAAGTACTTATTAGAAGTTTGCTTGACTAACCTTGGTTGGAACTTATATGTGCATATTGATCTGTTGGACTGACCTACCTATAAGTTGTGCCTCTTTTTCATTTTACTACTGGATCACCTTTGTTAAGATGATCCGTGATTAAACTTTTGTCTAAACCTAAAAATCATAGTGAAATATTTTTCACAGTTTAATGCTATAGAAGGCCTATACTTAGCAAAAGGTTTAGTCAAGTACAACAAAAGATCCTAATAGAAAACCTGAATCTGATGAGAAAAGTTTAGTCTATTTCAATTTCGTCTCTGTTAAGTGAGCCTTGAAGTGAGCTCTTTGAATAGAACTACTTTCCCCTACCTCGGGCTGATAGTTCATTGATTCATTGGTCAAAAAACTTCAAAAACCTTTGGGGGGCCCCAGAGGTCTCATGATGTACTTTATGCTATTTTTTCTGTTTACTCATGAAATATATGGAAAATATCTAAAAAAATATGTGGTTTGGGGGGTCCGGCCCCCTAGCCCCCCGCCCCCTTGGTGCGCCCATGTAATAATTCAAAATAAGTGAAAAAAGTTTTAAAAAACAAAATAAACAAAAACATAACCTACTTTTTTGAAGAAAACATGGTCCCTTTTATTTCAGATTTTCTCGCTTTAGTTTAATATTTTTAAGAAAAACGCATTTTTCTCATATGCACAAAGGATCTATTCTTAAAACTGATTAATTTTTGAGACTAAAGCTCTTGTCGTTTTTGTAAAATTTACGTTTTTGTTAACATTACGGCTTATGGGAAATCGGTTTGTTTGTCCCATGGAAGACATCTTGGATTTGATCATATGTTTTGTTAGACAGCCCTATGACAAAATGTGATTTCAACGTTTTTTTTTCAACATGTTAAGGACAACGCATGGGTCTGTTCAATAACAAAAAAAATCATATCTGAAATAATATTACCCTACAACTGGGAACTGCTGTACCCGGTTTTGTCATTGGTTGGGCCGCCGTTCCACGAAAGCCACTGAATATTGACCCTAAAAGTAAAATATTTCTTAAAATCAAGGGGAAACAAGTTTCAAGTTTATTTATTATTCTCTTGTATAGATTACATGATCTCGTCGGGAGGATGCTTAGGGTCAAATACTACATTTAAAATTGTACTTATTTATCTAAATATTAATAATTGTACTTTCTATCACAGTTTATATATATATAATATATTATAATATTGTCATAAGAGGTCAGGAAGTTGGAGCAGGAAATAAGTGTGTATACTTATATTATTTACTAAAAGAATACATATTACATACATAAACTTTACACACGGCTTTCACTGCAGCCCATAACGGTAAAGTACTAAGTAGAAGTACTTAATTCATATTGATTTGGAACAACGGCCTGAATCAGCCCAGCAAGTATATATTTTAATACAAAAAACACTGTACTTTTAAAGCAATGCATTTTTTTTAAACTTTTTTGCACACAAAAGCATGTACTTTTAGAGCAATGCATTTTCATCGTTTTTTTAGTAAAAAAAAACTGATGTTTTAAAGCAATGTATTTTATTAATTTTTTTAGTAAAAAAAACTAATTTTATTGTAAATATTGTTAGGGTTACCTTACGTCCAGATAAAGCCTTTGGGCTTTTTGGGCAAAATGAAAAGGTCATGGGGAACAATTGTTTTATTTTTCATTTTTCACTTTTCATTTTTCATTTTGCATTTTTCATTTTTCATTTTTCATTTTTCATTTTTCATTTTTCATTTTTCATTTTTCATTTTTCATTTTTCATTTTTCATTTTTCATTTTTCATTTTTCATTTTTCATTTTTCATTTTTCATTTTTCATTTTTCATTTTTCATTTTTCATTTTTCATTTTTCATTTTTCATTTTTCATTTTTCATTTTTCATTTTTCATTTTTCATTTTTCATTTTTCATTTTTCATTTTTCATTTTTCATTTTTCATTTTTCATTTTTCATTTTTCATTTTTCATTTTTCATTTTTCATTTTTCATTTTTCATTTTTCATTTTTCATTTTTCATTTTTCATTTTTCATTTTTCATTTTTCATTTTTCATTTTTCATTTTTCATTTTTCATTTTTCATTTTTCATTTTTCATTTTTCATTTTTCATTTTTCATTTTTCATTTTTCATTTTTCATTTTTCATTTTTCATTTTTCATTTTTCATTTTTCATTTTTCATTTTTCATTTTTCATTTTTCATTTTTCATTTTTCATTTTTCATTTTTCATTTTTCATTTTTCATTTTTCATTTTTCATTTTTCATTTTTCATTTTTCATTTTTCATTTTTCATTTTTCATTTTTCATTTTTCATTTTTCATTTTTCATTTTTCATTTTTCATTTTTCATTTTTCATTTTTCATTTTTCATTTTTCATTTTTCATTTTTCATTTTTCATTTTTCATTTTTCATTTTTCATTTTTCATTTTTCATTTTTCATTTTTCATTTTTCATTTTTCATTTTTCATTTTTCATTTTTCATTTTTCATTTTTCATTTTTCATTTTTCATTTTTCATTTTTCATTTTTCATTTTTCATTTTTCATTTTTCATTTTTCATTTTTCATTTTTCATTTTTCATTTTTCATTTTTCATTTTTCATTTTTCATTTTTCATTTTTCATTTTTCATTTTTCATTTTTCATTTTTCATTTTTCATTTTTCATTTTTCATTTTTTTCAATCTACTGACATTTAGATTTTTTTTTGACATTCTGACCCTAAGATTCTTAAACTTTGTAAGAAATTATGAAATTGTTGTATTTATCATATTTTGATATCTATTCAAATAACCGCGTTTTAGATATGGTATAAAAATATACGGGAAAACCCTGTACATAATTGCATTATTGCCTGATTTGATAATCAATACATGCTTTTACGAGAAAAAGAGTAGGTGGGGAGGGAGAAGGGTTAAATTTTTAAAAACCTATCCTTAATTTCTGTCAGTCTGCCAAATCCTAGCTCTCTAGTATTTTTGGAAGTGAGCAATATTAGTTTTACATAAATTTAGATTTATAAGGGAGGGAAGCGAATTAAAAGTTTGGGGTTTTGAAATTTTTTTAGATAGTTTTGTTATAATTTCTGTCAGTTTGCAAAATCTTACCACTCTAGCTAGTTTCAGTGGGCAATTTTAATTTTACATAACTTTATATGTATTGGAAAGAAGAAGTGCAAATTAAATTTTTGTGTCTTTTTTTTGTTTTTACTAAGGGTCTTGTCATAATTAGTCTGGCAAATTTCAGCCTTCCAGCATTTCTGGAAGTATATAGTAGATCGAGTACTATCGAGATCTACGACTGTGCACGAGTTTCGTCGTAGCTAAGTTAAGGGGGTCAAAAATAAGTTAAAATGTTTAAAGAAAAGGTGGTACAGCAGTGCGCGAACTTGGCGGGGTACTGCCGTGCCTCCAGATTGCGTACCTACGGTCCTAAACATGTTTATATTATTAAAAATTTGCTATTTGGTGTTATCTTTTCTGAAATAATAATAAGTATTATATTATTATCATTATGACACAATAATTTATTAGTTCTGTTGTGTGTATTTTAAACGTTGATTTAGTGATTTTAAAATATAAAAAAAATTACTTTTACTTATTTTGATATTTTACGCTATAAATCGTGAATGCGTTTGATGAGCTTGTTTTCTAGTTTACGTTACAGCCTCACTAAAATTCGGTCTTAAGTGGTTCTATTTGGATGAAAAACTCTAAATAAAATTCTAAAAATACACTATCTTGTAAAAAGCCGCGAGTATGTCAGTCTAAGTAGTGTTACCGCGAAAATTATATTGAAAAAATACAGTGTTAACAGTACATCAAGATAAAATACGCGCGTAGTGCATACAGCAAAGGTGCGTGACGGGTGACATGGTAAAAAAGATAGACGCATCGGAAGGATATAGATAATATAACAAAAACATTTGATGTAAAAAAAAGCCAAGTACGCGAAAGTGGTATTCCGTAAAAAGAATTGAGATAAAAGTAAAGCCAAGTTCTCCAATACAAATTTCAAAATGAAAGGTTCTTACTAGTTCGGAAATGTTTTTTAAATTTTGCTATTCCAGCCAAATTTCTTTATGTTCCATTTAACACTGTACCTTTTGGTTGTTAAATAGTCGAACAAATATTTTGTTTTTAAGGGAAAGTTTTTAAAATACATAAACAGAAAATATTTATCTAGATCTGGTCACAAAACATTTTAAAAAATAACTTTCTAGAAATTAGAAATGGAGTAGAACTTGTTTTTCGTAAAATTATCAATAACAAAGTTTTTGAAGTAATTTTTTAAAAAATGAAAAGAAAAAACGTTTTCTTGTGCAAACATACAGATGTATTGCATATTTTACCTTAGTTTTTAATTCTGATTTAAAATTTACTATATTGTCAACAAGCAGTAGTAATTTACTCTTCAGCAAAATTTATCTCATTTGACATAATTCCCTTGTGAAATTGACACTTTTTTGTCGCGCCATCTGTCTGTCTGTATGTCTGTCTGTAACGACCAACGCGCATAACTCAAAAACCGCTTGGCCGATTTTAATGAAATTTGGTACCTAGGCTTGGGTCGCGATGGTCCCATTTAAAAATGAACAAAATCCACCGAACACAAGCTAAATAAAAGGGTGGGGAAAGATTTCAAAAATTAAAGTTTATGTGAAAATATGGCGTGTGATATCAAACGAAAGGTAATTGAGTATGGAGTTAAACAAAATACATTTTAGTTTTTTTTTTCTTCAAAAAGGGTGGGGGTAGATTTAAAAAATTAGAGTTTACGTAAAAATATGGCGTGTGTGATATCAAACGAAAGGTAATTGAGTCCGGAGTTAAACAAAATACAATTTAGTTTTTGTTTTTTTAAAGGTTTGTGTGGTATCAAACAAAAGGTAATTTAGAGTTGATAAAGATATATTTCAGTTTTTAGTTGTATTAGCTCGCACGTACACTATAACTATAGTACTTAGTGTGAGCTTAGGGGCCCATATATTGGCAGAGTATTTTACATGTAATGTTTTTGTTATGATTTCACTCTTTTTTTAAAGGATTTGGATAATATTTAAGTTTTAAAGTAGTAAAATATCCGGAATATTGTTCAAAACTTTTGCAATGCCTTATTAAAAATTTTGAGCTTTTTTTATATTTTCCTATGGTTTTATCATAGTTCATATCAGCCTTCTAAAGCTCAGCTCTCTGGTGTTCCTGAAAGTAGCCAATGTTAATTTTACATAACTTTACATTTATAGGGGAGGAAAGTAAATTAAAATTTTGGTGTTATTAAATGTTTTCCTATAGTTTTATCACAGTCCCAATCAGTCTTCCAAAGCCCAGCTCTTTAGCGTTTCTGGAAGTAGAGAATGTTACTTTTGTATAACTTTACATTTATAGGGGAGGGAAGTTATTTCAAATTTGGGGTTTTTTAATTTTCTTTTATAGTTTTATCATAGTTCCTATCGGCCTTCCAAAGCTCAGCTCTTTAGCGTCTCTGGAAGTGGGCAATGTTACTTTTACATATCTTTATTTGCTTTAGTTCGATTCGGTTAGATCTGATTAGGTTTCGTTAGGTTAGGTTTTTGAAACTTTCTATTTTCATGTGGTTAGAATCATTCAATGGAAAATCACCCTGTACATCTATTCCAATACATTGAGGTAAATAATATTGGTAGATCTGCGCATGCGAAGTCAGGGATTGAAAGTGGACTTGGTAGGGCTAGCGTCTTGTGTTTCTTTGTACTACTAAAAAAATTAATAAAATACAATGCTTTAAAAGTACAGGTTTTTTTAAAAAATTTATAAAAATTGAGTTTTTTTTGTATTTACTAAAAATACGAAGAAAATATATTGCTTTAAAAGTACATGTATTTGTGTACAAAGAAGTTTAAAAAAATGCTTTATTTTAAAAGTACAGTGTTTTTTGTAATAAAATATATACTTGCTGGCCTGATTCAGGCCGTTGTTCCAAATCAATACGAATTAAGGACTTTCTACTTAGTCATTGGCGTAGCTAGCCTTGCTTTTCAGGGGGGGCCGTGGCCCCGGTCTATCTTGAACAAAAAGCAAACATAGGTTTTAAAGAGTCGTGCAAAGTGTGCAATGAATAAAAAAAAAATACGCGCATTAAATGTTCTAATATTTTGATATAACAAATTTAATAATACATTTACCAACTTATTTATATGTATACACAGCAAGTATGTAATTCAGCAATTCTACAAAGAAAGTTTTCTACGTCGCTGACTGAAAGCGTCTACCACACTGTCTAAGTCGACCTCAACATCTTTTTCTATGAATAACAATGACAAACCTGAGTGTCTCTCTTGAGTCATAGTTGTTCTAAGCCAATTAAAAACTCTCCTCATGGCAGAGAAAGACCTCTCGCAAGTTGCACTTGAAATTGGAAGAATACTCGCAACTTTAAAAAGTTGGTAGAGGTTTGGATAGGTGTTTTCTGCTATATGTTGTTTGATAGAATCATGACCAACAGTTTGATTTAACCGAAAAATACAATTCTTTAAAACGGTCATTTCTGCTCTTAGAGCAGAAGTATTAATATTAAAAATTTCCCGGTATTGCTCGACGAATTTATTCCATTTAACGACGTGGGAAAACTTAATATGAAAATGGTTATGAAATTGTCACCAAAATCGGAAAATTTTCATAAGACACTAAACGCTAACCTCAAAAAACTAAAAAGATTATTATATTTATTTTAGAAAAACAGTTTAAAAAGGTCTTTTATAACCTTACGACATCTACAACCGGATTTCGGAAACAGAGGGGCAAAGGTCGCTGTCTTTATTAAATGCGAAATTTAACTTACACATCTATAATATTTTACAAGATGTCGTCAATATGTATGAAATATTCAATATGCATAATTATGTTTAAATTTAAAAAATATTTTCGGGAAATTGCATAAGTGCAGAAAAGTTACCGATAATTTAAAGAGAAAAAGCCTAATTCCGCAAGACAAGGGCTTTTTCCTGAAATGTAAACATTATCTGAATGATTTTAAATTTTAATGCACCTATTTTATTTGAATATTTCCCGAATAATAATAGAAAAGTATGTATTTTCAGCGTCATGTTCTTTTACTAGTAGTCGGTAGGGGAGGCCTAAAATATCTTAGGGGGGGCCTGAGGGACTTCAGGGGGGCCAGGCCCCCCTGCCCCCCCCCCTAGCTACGCCAATGTACTTAGTACTTTGCCGTTATGGGCTGTAGTGAAAGCTATTACTTAAAAAGTACTTTTTTTGTAATCCATGTTTGGTTTTTTTTTCAGGATGAATAATGATGCGACCCAGTCTGTTAACAAAAACCAAAAATTCCAATTCGATTAAAAATAAAAAGTGTTTTATGATTAATCAGTGTTGATTTTTTTAATCAAATCGTCGTTGAGTAGCGAATCGGTGGCGAGATAAGATTAGGGATAATCCATACAAATTGGATCAGAAGATTTTGTGGCTACGTAGGTTACCTAGTGCTTGAAATTTTCGTGATGGTCTGGAAAAGGTGTACTTTTTCAAGTACAATGAAATTGGTTATTTTGGCCATAACTTGTTGTGTCGATGAAAACGTAAGTAAATAATTTTTTTAAAACAAAAATCAGCCTCGGCCCGCCCGTGATCGTGATGAAAAGTATTAATCAAAAAAATCTGAATTTTTGAAGTTGTCTCACTCCGATAGCTCAAAAAATTGTGGTTTACCTAGTGGACTGTATTTATACAAGTCCTCCGCTTTCATTTGAAGGGTATATGAACGCACGCGAAATCGTACCTTTCTGAAGTGAAATTTAATTGAGACATAAAAATAATATTGGTATATGTTGACTATTTAAGAGCGAAATAATAGAAAAATATTAATGATGCGATCTTATAGGAGAGGGACTTACCGGTGATGTCTTGATCTCTTCCAACTGGTGCACCAGATTCGCCAGAAGTCTTCTATAGCGGTCCAGCACTCCCGAGTTTCAATGTTTGGAGTTTTAGAGGAATTTAATGGTTTTTAGAGTTCACCATTTTTTATAAAAGCGTTGATCGTTCAAAATATTCCGATCGAGAGCGTGTGTGTATGGCGACTCACTTTTAGGTTCTGTCGTTTTTGCGGCGTGTTTCTTCGCCCTCTATAGGAAAATCGCATCACTTCTAATAAAAAGAATTTAGAATTCTAATTTTATTAAAAATAATAAAAACGCGATTTAAATTAAAATATGCAGAGGGCGGTAGTAATATGAGGATTGAATTAAAATTAGAAATATATTATTAAATGCGTTTGGAATTTAAATATTAAACTATGCCAAATTGATAGTTTATAGCTAGTTTGTAAGTTTTAAATTTAACTTAACCTATTGAGTAAAACTACAACCCAATTATACCCAATTGTAACCAAAAATATGAGTTTTAAAAAATAAAAATAAAATGTTCTGAACAAATAATAAAAATTAGAATAAAAGAAAAAGAGGTTTTTTGCGAAACCGAAACAGAAGTGTAAACTTATTTAGGCGCGTTTAGCACTTTTTGAGTCGGACAGTCAGCAGAGCGATATGATGATGCAGATGAAGGCCACTCAGAGCAAAATTTACCAGAGTAATTCATACCCAATTATAATTATGTAAATGTTATACTACTACTATGTCGATTTAGAATGTTTTTATACGTTGTCCGACGCCTATTCTCCACCTCCGTCGATCCTGACAATCATCCTCTGTCAGATTTTTGTGACTCATTGATCTTTGGATTGACTGTTGCCATTCTAGTTTAGGACGCCCTCTTTTTCTGCACCCTATTGGTTGCCATTCTAGGACCTGCTTTGGTAATCTTTCGTCGTTCATCCGTTGTACATGGCTGTTAGGAAATCTAATATTGCAGTACGGCAACGCCGCTTTTAGGCTTGTAAAATGATTCCATAGCATGACATCTTGTTGTCACAAGCAAAATTTTGTTTTACGTTATTTTATATTTAAATAAATGAGATACAGTCCAAAATAATTGTGCAGTTTATTCCTGGTAACCACCACGACATCACAGGAAAGCTACCCCCCAACCATTGGTCCTTCGAACCGGATATTTTCCCAGAAAACAACACTTGGTAAGAGCTGTCCAAATCGCCATTATAAATAAGAAGTCAGTCACTCCTTGAATTGTTCCCTTATTTCCTTAATAAAATAAACCTTTCTACCTAGTTTTAGGATTGTTGAAATTTAGACAGGTTATTGTTTTCGTGATTTATAGTAGTAGTTTTGTAAAAATTGCATAAAAAAAATCATTAAAATCACAAATAAAGTAGCATAATCCATGTTTATATGGCGATAAGGTCGATTTTTGCTTAAAATTTCATTAGTTTTTAACCAGTCATAAACCTTATGTAGTGTCATGCTTTGGATCGAAGTCTGCTAAACTCGTTAATAAGAGTGAAAGCAAAAGTATTTTAATTACAATTTCGCTAAACTTTTTAAAGTAAAGCATATTTTATCAAGCTTTTTAAAGCAAAATACCAATTTATTTTTGACTTAATTAGGTTAGCGCTTTTCCTCATGGCTTTTGCCTAGAAAAAGGTGCAACAGAGTGTTATCTGAATATTTTTTAAGTGCAGGAAGCATATTTCAAGTATATAGTGTAATAAAGAAAATACAAAATCTAGTAGTTAGTTGTGTTGTTATTATTATTTAATCAAAACATGTCTTCTATCGGTATTTCACCAGAGGTTGAACTCTCAACCATAAAAAGATCTCGAACAGTTTTAAAATCGGAAATGACTCGGTTTGAAAATTGTCTTGATGAATTTTATAATAAAGGTCGATCAGAGAGTTATCTAAGGACCCGACTTGCGAGCTTTGAAACCATCTTGTCGAGATTTGACAAAGTGCAAACTGAGTTTGAAAACTTGCTTTTAAGCGATTTTTCTGATGATTTTAATGAGGCTGTACAGCTGGATGAACGTGGAGAATTTGAATCACGTTATTACGATGCCTTAGAAAAGGCTAATCAAATTCTCTCTACATTCACCAAAAATACGCCATTGCCTACACTAAACCCGGTGCAGTCGACCGCACCCCATACGCTGCAAAATGGTGAAAGCGACGGGTTACGGCCAGGGTCCCTGCCTATGTGGCCTGGTACAGGGACAGGAGATGCACATCATGCGATGTTGCCGAGTGCAGTAAATCTTCCCCGACTCTCTATACCGGTTTTTAGTGGCTCGTACGGGGATTGGCAAAGATTTAGAGATTTGTTTGTTTCATTAGTTCATAATAATAGAACAATAGCGAACGTACAAAAATTCTATTATTTAGAAAGCGCACTAAAGGGGGTCGCAAAAGATATAATAGCGTCTTTAAGCCCATCGGATGCAAATTATCCGATAGCGTGGGATTTAGTTATGCGCAGGTACGAAAATAAAAAGGTCTTAGTTGATGCCCACATCAAAGAAATTTTAGATTACCCATCTTTCAATAAAGAATGCTATAAGAGTTTGCGTAATTTTTTAAATACATTTTTGAAAAATTATCGCGCTTTAGAAAATCTGGGCGAAAATGTTAAAGGTTGGGATAGGCTTTTAGTACATATATTGGCGTCAAAAATTGACAATGGGTCAAAAAAGGACTGGGAAATTTGTGCTAGAAAACTTGATTCTCTCGCAGTAGACAAATTCATTGAATGTATGGAAGAAAGGTGTCAGCTTTTAGAGTCATTAGATACCAAAGCTAACATTTCTGTTTCTTCGAATCAAATCAAAAACACAAGGGCTTATGTGTCAAGCTCAAGTGATATGAGTACTTATAAACCAAAATGTCATTATTGTAAAAATTTACACTCCATTTTTTATTGCGATGAATTCAAAAAATTGCCAGTTAATGATCGATTGACGCAAGCTAAAAAATTAAGACTTTGCACGTGTTGCCTTCGTTATGGGCACAAAACAACTGATTGCAAAGGCTATGGTTGCAGAATTTGCAAGGAAAAACATGCAACGATTTTACATCAATCGCGTGACCAATCAGGTTCGCCAAAACCGGAGGCTACAAAAACCTTAGTTGTCGAAAACAAACAAACGGAAGGAGTTTCTAAGTCGGAACAAAAACCGGAGGAACCCGCTGAAACGAACAGCATTCAAGCAAATATCGTAGCTCATCCGTGTCAAAATGTAAATACCTTTAATTTGCTGTCAACTGCTCTTGTCAATGCAAAGGACAGCCAAGGAAATTCAATTCAGTGTCGAGTTTTGCTAGATAACGCCTCGCAGTCAAATTTTGTTACCGAGTCGATGCTCAAAAAACTAAATTTAAAGGTTGAAAAAGTAAATTTGCCCGTAATTGGCATAAATGAAGTGTCCACAAACATAAGCCAAAAGGTTAAAATCAGCATTTCCTCTCAAAATTCGCAATACAGGGCTAATTTAGATTTTTACGTTTTGCCAAGTATTACAGAATCAACACCTCAAGTATATTTTGATACAGAAAAATTAAACATTCCCTCTGAGTTATCATTGGCAGATCCTGAATTTAATGTGCCCTCCAAAATTGACATGCTTTTGTGCGTCGAAGTTTTTTATGATATGCTTTGCGTAGGGCAGATTAAATTAGGAAAAAATCTTCCTATTTTGCAAAAAACTTTGCTAGGTTGGATCGTAGCTGGAAAAGTACCTTATAAAAACCAAAAAATTAAATCTGACGTCATGCTAACTCAGTGTTTTTTCACGAAAAATCGGACTGATCATTTTGATTTGCAAAAATTTTGGTTAGTGGAAGAGGTAGAACCTCATCCTCGCTCAAAAATGAATCAGGAAGAGATTGAGTGTGAAAGTTATTTTTCTGAAACCACGGTTCGAGATGAAAATGGCCGATTCATAGTCAAGTTTCCTCTAAAGGTAAATCACACGGAATTAGGCAATACCGAGGAAATTGCGATAAATAGATTTTATTCTATCGAAAGACGATTATTAAAAAACCCAGACCTAGCTGTAGCTTATAAGGATTTTATGAAAGAGTACGAAGAGCTAAATCATATGTCGGAAATTCCAAGGGACTTGGAATCAAAAACCCCTATATACTACATACCGCATCACTGTGTTCAGAAACCGGACAGCACAACGACTAAGTTGAGGGTAGTCTATGATGCAGCATGTAAGTCAGTACCAAATAATCTTTCCTTGAATAGTGTTCTTAAAGTAGGGCCTAAAATTCAAGATGACTTGTTTTCCCTCTTACTTAGATTTCGAAAGCATAATGTTTGCCTCATTGGTGATCTCGCAAAAATGTATAGGCAAATACTAATTGAAAAAGACGAACGGAATTTGCAGCGTATTGTCTGGAGAGAATCACCAGACCAAGAATTAAGACACTATCAGTTAAATACATTAACTTATGGCACAGCTCCAGCATCCTACTTAGCTACGCGATGTCTAAAGCAAATTTCCATTGATACTCAGAAAACCTATGTTTCTGAAAGTCGAATAATTGGATCTGATTTTTACGTAGATGATCTCTTAACTGGTGGTACAGATGATCAATCAGTCATTACGTTGAGAAAAAATATTTGTAAAATATTATCCGATTACGGTTTCGAACTACGTAAATTTCAATCAAACTCAGCTGCAGTACTTGAAGACATAGCTTTAGACTATCAAGGTGCCTCAAAATATTCAATCACAGATGATTCTAGTGTCAAGACATTGGGAATTTCATGGATACCCTCCCAGGACGTATTTGAGTATAACTCACAGCTAATTTCTACTTGTTCTGAAAAGTGTAGCAAGAGAACAATACTTAGTTTCGTTGCTAAAATTTTCGATCCTTTGGGAATTCTTGGTCCTATTTCAATTCGAGCAAAGCTAATCATTCAAAAACTTTGGATGTTAAAACTCGACTGGGACGATGATATTCCTAATGATTTGCTTAATGAGTGGTTAGAACTTAAGAATGAAATTTCCCAAGTGGGTTCGATGCATATCCCTCGACATGTTTTAGTCCAAAACCCAAAAATAATTGAGATTCACGGATTTTCCGATGCCAGCGAAAAGGCATATGCTTGCTGTATTTTCTTAAAATCAACAGATTTTAGCGGTAAATCAGAATGTCATCTTCTTTGTGCAAAATCGCGTGTGAGTCCTCTTAAATCAGTCAGCTTGGCAAGACTCGAATTGCTGGGCGCCCTTTTGCTTTCTCGTTTAATTGCAAAATGCGTTGAAGCTTTAAATCTCAAAACACAACGTATGTTTTTATGGACAGACTCCACGATCGTATTATGTTGGATCTCCAAAGAGCCTAGAACATGGAAGACGTTTATCTCAAATAGAGTTGCAGAAATTCAGCAGCTTACAAAAATAGAAGATTGGAACCATATAGCATCACAAGATAATCCTGCGGATATCATTTCACGCGGCTCAAGTCTCAAGGATTTAATCAATTCAGAGTTGTGGCTACATGGTCCTAAATTCTTGGTTAATACTGACAATTGGCCAAAAAATTGTAATATATTTAATTTTGCTCAGTCTAAGAATGTGCCTGAGTCAAAAATCTCATTAAAGGTTGAAGTATTACCCGAATTTGACATTATTTCGAAATTTTCTGATCTTTTCAAATTGATTCGTGTTACTGCATTTGTAATTCGGTTTTACAATAATTTAAAATATTTTAAATATATCGAAAAAAGACGTGTTGGATGTTTTACTATTTTTGAAATCGAGAGTAGTCTTATGTGTCTAATAAAAATAGATCAAAAACAATCTTTTTTAATTGATTTAGACAATTTGCAAAAATTTGGAATTGTGTCGAACAAAAGTAATTTGAAGTCTTTATCGCCAATTATTGACAAAGAAGGCATCATAAGAGTAGGCGGTAGATGCCAAAATTCTAAAAATCTGGATTATGACGGAAAGCATCCAATACTTTTACCATCAAAACGCGCGTTAACGAATTTGATAATTGATTTCGAGCACAAACGTAGCTTACATGCCGGTGTTCAGGGTACGTTGGCACACGTACGTCAGAAGTATTGGCCGATAAACGGTAAACAAATAATAAGAAATTTTGTACGCAAGTGTATTTCATGTTTTAAAGCAAATCCATATACTTATGTTGAACCCCAAATGGGAAACTTGCCAAGTTACCGAGTAACATCTGCGCGTGCATTTCTTCGGGTTGCTGTTGACTACGCAGGGCCTTTTATTTTAAAGGACGGTAAGCTAAGGACAAATAGGACTATAAAGGGCTATATTTGTGTATTTGTTTGCTTAGCTTCCAAAGCTTGCCATATAGAGTTGGTAACAGATATCTCAAGTGATGGTTTCTTAGCTATTCTAAAAAGATTTGTAGCCCGAAGAGGCTTTTGCACTGCGATATATTCCGATAATGCGACATGCTTTGTTGGTTCTAACAACGAAATGCTAGCGTTGCAAAATTTAGTTTATAAAGAGCGATTTCAACACTACCTAAGTGAGTCAAAAATAGAATGGCATTTTCAACCGCCACGTTCTCCACATTTCGGTGGATTACATGAGGCAGCTGTGAAATCCGTAAAACATCACCTTAAGCGTATTCTTAATAATACTCTTCTAAATTACGAAGAATTTTATACTCTAGCCTGTCAGGTTGAGGCAATTTTAAACTCTAGGCCTCTCGTTCCCTTGTCTTCCGATCCTGGTGACTGTGAAGCATTAACGCCAGCTCATCTGATCATTGGACAATCATTAACAGCTTTACCAGAAAGAAACCTGATGGAGACGAAGATGAACTTTACAAAACGCTATTTAATGCTGCAGAAAATGGGGCAGCATTTTTGGAGTCGCTGGGTGATGGAGTATTTGAATCAACTCCATCAACGAAACAAGTGGCATGGTTCAAGGTCTAATGCTCCAAGTCTTGATGTTGGCCAACTGGTATTGATGAAAGAAGATAACATTCCTCCAATGGTTTGGCCCTTAGGGCGAATTTGTGAACTACATCCTGGTGCTGATAAAGTAACACGGGTAGTCAGCATTAAAACAAAAAATGGGATCTTCAAGCGCGCTGTTGCAAAGATTGTCCCACTACCAATTGATTATCCAGAGCTATAACCACAACTGTTTCCAGAATTCGACGATTTTTGATATGTTATAGATTTAGTTTATAAGCATATACATATTTGTTTTGTTCATAATTTTTAAACTTTTGAAAGCCTAGCCTTTCAAGAGGGGGACTATGTTAGGAAATCTAATATTGCAGTACGGCAACGCCGCTTTTAGGCTTGTAAAATGATTCCATAGCATGACATCTTGTTGTCACAAGCAAAATTTTGTTTTACGTTATTTTATATTTAAATAAATGAGATACAGTCCAAAATAATTGTGCAGTTTATTCCTGGTAACCACCACGACATCACAGGAAAGCTAGCCCCCAATCAATGGCCGTACCATATCAGTTGCCTTTTAGTGATGTCATCCGATATGCTTCCCTCGATTCCCATTCTTTCTTTTATGATCTCATTTCTTATGTGATCTATTCTAGATATTCTCATTGATCTTCTTATTGCATCCATTTTGACACTTTCCATTTTTGTTTTGTATTTTTCTGTTACGCGACAAGTCTCTATTCCATACAACAGCGTGCTTTTAACCATTGTTTCATATATGTTAAATTTTACATTCATTTTTATCTCTCTGCTCCATAAAATACTGTTAAGACATCCAATAACTTTTTTTGCTTTACTATTCTTTTTTCCAATTTTTTACAGTCTGTTCCTGTCTTATCAAATGTGACATTCAAGTATACATACTCATTGCACGGAGATATTGTTTGTCCATTTTCTAGTACTAACTCACTGGATTCGTTTCCAATATATAAGTACTTGTCCACGTTCACTGTTAATCCCCACTTTTGGTATTCTTCTGTTAACTTTCTCATCATATACTCCATGTCTTCTTTATCATTAGCCACAATTACTTGGTCGTCAACAAACTGTAGTGTGTATATGGTAAATCGGTCGTTAAGTTGTATTCCCATGCCGTGCACTTTACGTTTCCAGTTTTTTAGAGCTACTGCGATATATATTTTAAAAAGAGTTGGAGAGATACAACATCCCTGTCTTAAGTCTTTTGTTACCAGAAATTCTTTTGAAAGTCGATTTCCAATTTTAATTTTAGATTTTGACCCTTTGTATAGTTCTTTTATGGCTTTTATGTATGTATGATTGATATTAGTTTGCTCTAACACTGTCCATAATTTTTCTACTGGAACGGTATCATATGCTTTTTGTAGGTCCACAAAGGTAACATGAGACTCTATATTTCTGGCGCTCCTTTTCTCAATTACTTGTTTAAGACTGTAACGCCGCGGTTAGGGGTGCTTTAGTCGAGCGGTATATTTATACAACTTGTCCCTTTCCACGATTACATTAAATTTATTTGGAGGTAGGCGTCCTAGTTGCACATAGCTATGATTAAAGCCAGTTGTTGTTATTGACTTTTGGTTGTTATTAAATTAGACACCAATTGTTATAAAGAATACGTTATATTTAAAGTCAAAAATTATTAATACAAAATCGTAGATCCAAAGTCTAGCATGGTCCTAACATTCAAATTAATTACGAAAATGCGCTAAAATTAACATTAGCCAATACCTTAGAGTCTATCTACGAACAACACAAAATTGGTTTTATTACAATTTTTCCGACACAAAATTGTCTTCGCAAATTAAAATGATAGAGTCTAAAAAAAACGTTGTAGGACATAATATTGTAATATTAACTCAATGGTAACACATACATAATAAGTCCGTAAACATTTCAGTAAATTTATTCCAATAGTCTAAATCTCGTTAAATACTAAAAGCACTATCAAAAGTTCAAAATCATTCTTCATCTTTTCATCTTTACTATAATTACTAATCCTTATTTACGTATAAAAGTCTAATAATTTAATTGTCTACAGCAATTAAATAAACGGTAATATTTTCTTTTTAAATCAATGTTCAACTAGTTTAAAACGTAATATTTTCCTTTTAAATCAATGTTCAAATACATTTAACTTACTTTCTGTCATCGAATCACTAAAATATATTTTTTATTCTAGAGTTCAGAACTCTAGATTTTCTTGAAGACTACATTTTTATATAAAATGGTTAACTCAACTTTTACTAATTCACTTTAATTTTAACTGTTTACTATTTTTCACTTTTTGCTGCAACTTTAACACTGGAACTTTTATAATGCCCGGATATAATTCAAGAAATCGAATTTATAGGCGATCCCCTCTTGTTTACCCCACAAATTTTTATGACGAAACAGGTCAATGTGTTTTGATCGAGCTAGTGTTTCTGAATATAGCCCTAATTAATGAATACAATAGAGTCGTGTATTCATTGCTCCCTAATATAAACAATTTCCTAAGGCGTGGACAAAACAGGTAAAAATGGGATTTTTGTCTACCTCTTTTGTGGCTCATTTAATTAATTTCATTTGTAATTTTGCGATCGATCGAATCAACAGTGCTCTCCAGTGAAAATAAGTGTTAGGGTTTTAGTTCAGCTGGCTTCATGTGAGTCTCAATCATTTTTATTTTAACTCTTGTTTTTTTTATTTTTGGTTTAAATATTACTTGTTCATCGACTGGTCTCTCAATATTTATTTTTATGATTTTTAATTTATTATTTTAAATTTTTGGTTTTTATTATTTTATTTTAAAAATAATATTTTTTTTATTGTTGTGATTTTTTTTTACTTTCTTGCTTCGATAATACTTGTATATTTTCTGCCAGTTTTAGGATATGTTTTTAATATTTTCAATTTAGGTTTTAATGAATATTTTTCTTTTTTTTTTTTTTTAATTAATTATTATATATATTTTTTTTTAATTTAATTTTTTTTTTAATTTAAACTTAATGAATATTATTTTTTTTTCTTAAAAAAAATAATATCTAATTTATTTTTTTTTTACTTATTTATTTTTCATCTTGTTAAATTTTATTATCAACTAAACGGAAACCTTAAAAGTTCTCATATTTTTGGTAAAATATTTTTATATTTTATTAAATAAACCCCGACCTTTACAAGACAAAAAACATTAACACTACAAGATCTGCCTGCGCGAAACCTACTTTGCTCTTCTTCTTCTTGTTCATGAAAATCATTCTCTATTAGATCTCTAAGAATCCTACCGTACAATCTACTTAGAGTACTGGTTACTGAAATTCCTCTGTAATTGTTGCAATCTAACTTGTTTTCTTTCTTATATATTGAGAATATATTAGGTACTGGATATCCAGTACATATATATATATATATATGTCCGTTTATGCATTGATTAATAATATATATATATGTAAATGTTATTACTTTGTATATTACTTTGTCAATATACAACAACAACAACAACAACAACACCATGAAGAGTGTTTATTGGCATCTACAAAACACTCTTAACTTTAATAACAAATTATAAAGAAAATACAAGTACTTATCAAAGGAACCATTCTCCCGTACTTCTCCCGGACATTTTTCCACAAACCGCACATGTTTTACGTAATTATTATTTCCCATTTTTCACAGAAAAAAACACAATTTTACACATCAAACGTAAAACTGCAAAATGTAAATAAATAACAAATATGGCAAACACTCACACAGCAGCTGTGTCTACGTATCAAACACACGCATGAGCACTTGAAAATTTGCGTCCGCAAATTTAAATTTGCCATTGTTTCAAAGCAAACCATGATTGGTTCAATTTTCGATTTTTTGAACCAGTTATTTCCAAAGGTATTAGGGTAAAATAAGATGGTGAAGACACGATAGCCTAAAGTGTAAAAAGGCTTTTTATGACATTTGATAAAAGTATGATTATCATCTAATAATTTTTTTTGTTTTAGGTTGCTTTTTCATTTGATAAAACAGCGGAATATTGCCCACCAGATAAATATGTAAGTGTTAATAAAAATCATCATCATACGTTTTTATTGCACTTTCCTCAAAACAAAACTCTTAATAAAAATATTTTGTACGTTCTACTTACAGAATAAAATTTTGTTTTCAAAGATAAATGTCTGTAATAAGCACTTTAATAATCTATGATCGAAACTTATTTTCTACATAGATATTTAAAGTATTTAAATCAGCTCGTTAGAGTGTCGAACATTATTTTCCCTGAAAATTTTATGAAAATCGGTTTAGGAGGTATCGTGTTACGGACAGAACTAATATACACACACACACACCGACAGACATCACGACGATATTGCTAAGACAGGTCAAAATAAACCCAAATAACACATTTTCGACGTTATCTGAAAAAACAATTTTTCGTCGAAAATAATACCTCCTCTAGCCATTGCTACGCGGACTGGGAAGTTAAAAATTGGACAAAATCTAAAATGGCTGCAAAATTGTTGAAACCATAACTCGAAAAGTGTTAGTCTGAAAAGTTATTTTAACAAAAAAGTTTCACGGGCAACACCTCAGAGGTAAAGGTAGCTACGGGGACGCGTTTCGGCCTCATTAGGCCTCATTCAGCCCGAGCATAACCATAAAATGGAAGGAGATGAAATGATGATGTGGGTAACTGAAAAAGAAATATGAAATATGGTGTTGACTGAGGAGAGACCAACTGTCAATTTGCAGCTTCGGTCAGGGTTGCCTCGGTTTTGAGGCTAATTTTGACGTCGCGACGGAGACAGATATAATCTGCTCCCAGAAAACAGCCTGAGCCCGATGATTTGACGTAACGAATACAAGAATAAAATAATATTCATGCGTAAAAGTATAACCAATCAGGACATTTTATCTTACGGACCGCAAAAAGATAGACTTATAACCATTGATATTGCTATTTCAAATATGTTTGCATTCTGCATCGTAAGGTACCGTAGGTATTGCAATACGACGTACTATATGGAAATAATATGCATATGTCTTTGACAGCAACCAATCAGGTCTTTTTTGCTTAAAGACCCCAAGGCCCTCATGTTTGCATCATGGGTATTGGAATATTATGTATATGCAAATATCCCGCTTTTGAATTAGTAACCCAATTAGCACTTATTTTAGAGTCCAACGAAGCATTGTCTACTCAGAGATAATCAGTATTCGCAAGATATTTGGAATCATTGGTCAGGAATGCTGTGCTACAATTACACGAACGATTCACGTTTAAAATTCAAATATACTCTAATCGGTGTTGCCGTGCGATGTGGCAAAACTGGAAAAGTATTTTCATCGATCCCTGGCTTTTATGTAAGTAGATTCGTATAAGGTGACTTAATAAAATACTCTGCCAATATATGGGCCCCTAAGCTCACACTAGGTACTATAGTTATAGTTTACGTGTGAGCTAATATAACTAAAAACTGAAATATATTTTATTCAACTCCAGACTAAATTACCTTTTGTTTGATACCACACAAGCCATGTTTTGACTTAAACTCAAATTTTTAAAATCTACCCCCACCCTTAAAAAAAGCAAAAACTAAAATGTATTTTGTTAAACTCCGGACTCAATTACCTTTCGTTTGATATCACACACGCCATATTTTCACTTAAACTCGAATTTTTGAAATATACCCCCACCCTTTGTTTAAAATAAATTAAAATGTATTTTGTTTAACTCCAGACTCAATTACCTTTCGTTTGATATCACACACGCCATATTTTCACATAAACTCTAATTTTTGAAATCTACCCCCACCCTTTTATTTGGTTTGTGTAGGGTGGATTTTGTTCATTTTTAAATGGGACCATCTCGACCCAAGACCCATCCTAGGTACCAAATTTCATTAAAATCGGCCGAGCGTCGTTACAGACATACAGACAGACATACAGACAGACAGACAGACAGACGGCGCAACAAAAAAGTTTCAAAATCATCTGAAACGCAAAGATATATAAAAATTTTTGAAATCGGAGCAACTTTTTTTTTTCTCGGAAAAATTAGGATCACCATAGCTCACACTACTATAGTATAGTATATGTGTGAGCTAAATATGAGAGAACAAATGAGAAACAGTAGCGTACGGGGGGCTTGGGTTCCTGAATATTATTAAATAGGTAAAATATTAAAATTGGATTTTTCATAAAATTTATTGTTTTAAAATTATTTAAAATTCACTTTCACCAAAATGCTGATGAGGCAGTACCTTATAAAAGTCATTAAACGAACTTCGCTTTGATGTGTCAGCAATTATGGCGTTGGCAACGCGCCATCGCCAATAAGTGCTGACGCGGAAACAAAGTTGTATTGGGAGGTACTGGCTTATTAGCGGTATTAGTAGGGTTGTGAAAGTTAAATAGTAGAACAGCGGCCATCTTAATTATTATTATATTGCACACACAAAACATATAAACACTTGTTTTCTGTAAAACTAGTTTTGCGAAAGTTATAGGCCAAAGTTTGTAAAAAAAAACATGAAAAAAGCCATCATCTTGGATTTATGACGTCACACCGGTCCTCCTACACCACGGTGGATAGAATATACCGGTGTTCGGATCTTATAAATATATGTCGAATTTTCACGTCACTGGTGGTCCAGCTGATTTTTAGAAACGAAAGTTAGATATGATATGAACAATTAATATTTTTTGATTTTTTTGAAAACTAAGGCAGTTTTTGTACTATTTTTTAGTATATTCTTATAAAATAATATTTTTCAGACATACCAGTCGTTATTTTTTTTAGCCCGCTTCATTTCTCTTTACACAAAAACTAAAATTCTAAGAAATGAATGTGTTCGTTTCAGCTTCAAAAACTATCCGCTGACAAACATCTTTGTTTACTACCCAATAGTCCTCGGTTCACTTTTGATATTAAACGATCACATTCAGTTTGACTTGTAGTTTGAGTTTTGTGTAATAAAAAATAAAGCGGGCTAAAAAAAAAATAACGACAATACATCTAGAAAATTACATTTTCTAAGGATGTATTAGAAAACAGTAGAAAAATGGCAGTTTTCAAAAAATTCAAAAAGTATTAGTTGTTCCGTTGATCATACATTGGCGTAGCTAGAAGGGGGCCAGGGGGGGCCTGGTCCCCCCTGAAGTCCCTCAGGCCCCCCCTAAGATATTTTAGGCCTTCCCTACCGACTACTAGTAAAAGAACATGACGCTGAAAATACATACTTTTCTATTATTATTCGGGAAATATTCAAATAAAATAGGGTCATTAAAATTTAAAATCATTCAGATAATGTTTACATTTCAGGAAAAAGCCCTTGTCTTACGGAATTAGGCTTTTTCTCTTTAAATTATCGGTAACTTTTCTGCACTTAAGCAATTTCCCGAAAATATGTTTTAAATTTAAACATAATTATGCATATTGAATATTTCATACATATTGGCGACATCTTGTAAAACATTATAGAAGTGTAAGTTAAATTTCGCATTTAATGAAGACAGCGACCTTTGCCCCTCTGTTTCCGAAATCGGGTTGTAGATGTCGTAAGGTTATAAAAGATCTTTTTAAACTGTTTTTCTAAAATAAATATAATAATCTTTTTAGTTTTTTTGAGGTTAGCGTTTAGTGTCTTATGAAAATTTTCCGATTTTGGTGACAATTTCATAACCATTTTCATATTAAGTTTTCCCACGTCGTTAAATGGAATAAATTCGTCGAGCAATACCGGGAAATCTTTAATATTAATACTTCTACTCTAAGAGCAGAAATGACCGTTTTAAAGAATTGTATTTTTCGGGTAAATCAAACTGTTGGTCATGATTCTATCAAACAACATATAGCAGAAAACACCTATCCAAACCTCTACCAACTGTTTAAAGTTGCGAATATTCTTCCAATTTCAAGTACAACTTGCGAGAGGTCTTTCTCTGCCATGAAGAGAGTTTTTAATTAGCTTAGAACAACTATGACTCTAGAGAGACACTCAGGTTTGTCATTGTTATTCATAGAAAAAGATGTTGAGGTCGACTTAGACAGTGTGGTAGACGCTTTCAGTCAGCGACGTAGAAAATTTTCTTTGTAGAATTGCTGAATTACATACTTCCTGTGTATACATATAAATAAGTTGGTAAATGTATTATTAAATTTGTTATATTAAAATATTGGAACATGTGGGGGTGTTGAGTAATTTACTCAGGAGAGATTTAAAATGGACTGTATAAAGGGTTTTTGTTCTACTCACTGTTCGTTGCTGTGTTGTGGGATCGATGGGCGGCCGCCTTTATCCTGGCTTCAGCAGTTCTGTTGAGGGGTTTCCATTGCAGAGGTTTTAAGGAAGGGAGGACGAGGGAAAACACTCGCGAAAATTCGTAAATCTATTTACTTAAAATTATTTAACTAAAAGTGCTTCACTTGATTGCACACCGTGTGATTGAATAGGGATTTGAAACGATATATCCCGTTGTAACTACAAATTCACACTGATTCTGCATTATATTTTTCTAAAAGCTACAGCTAAGGTGGACAAATCCCAATTCTACACAGTGAGCCAAAAAATATCTAATCCAATAAAAAGTAAAAATAAAATAACTAAATTCTAACATCCACACGAAATGAATGTACTGAGGACCGAACATACCGCCGGCCAAAAGGGGTTTACCCCTTTTAATTTTAACTACTATCTACATTGTCTTCAATGGGGAGCGGACACAGCTTAACAACCGGTCGCTTTAAAGTACCGTTAGTGGTACGCACGCTTGCCACTCGTACTACACCGTCCGAACCTGGATACACTGCCTCAATACGACCCAGTCGCCATTGCATACAGGGAGTGTTATCCTCTTTTATAACCACAAGGTTACCAATTTTTAGTGAACCTTTACTATCATGCCATTTAGCACGTTGGTGAAGAGTATGTAAGTACTCTTTAGACCACCGAGACCAAAAATCCTGGTGCAACTTCTGGAGCAATTGCCAACGATCTAATCTATTAAGGGGGGTGTCACTAAAATTGGGTTCGGGAAGTGCACTAAGAGACTCTAAGGTCAAAAAATGACCTGGGGTGATTGCCGAAATGTCATTCGGATCACTACTAAGGGGGGTTAAAGGCCTACTATTTAAAAAGGCTTCTATCTGTACAAGCAGAGTGTACATCTCCTCGTATGTTAAGATTTGAGATCCAACTACACGTAACAAATGAGTTTTAACGGATTTTACTGAAGATTCCCAAAGACCGCCAAAATGGGGTGCAGAGGGGGGATTAAAATGCCACGAAATTGTTTCTGCTTTCGAAGCATCACGCATTAGATTACATAAAGTTCTATAAGCTCCAGTAAAATTAGTTCCACAGTCACTGTGGAGTGAAACAAGTCTGCCTCTACGGCCTACAAAGCGACGTAAGGCTGCCAGAAAAGCATCGGAAGACAAGCTTGAAACTAGCTCTAAATGCAAAGCTTTGGTAGCATAACAAACGAAAAGACAAAGGTATGCTTTCGTCGTGCGAGCTCCCCGGTAGCGAGTCATTAACAGATTAAAGGGACCTGCGAAGTCAACACCTGTGTGAAGAAAAGGCTTAACTTGGCTCACGCGAAGTAAGGGTAGATCACCCATGGGAGCTTGAACAGGGGTTGGATTTATCTTATAGCAAGTAATACACTTAGAAACTACCTTTCTAATTACATTTTTGCAGGAAATTATCCAAAATTGTTGTGCAATTATGTATTGAATTGATTGAATTCCTGCATGGAAATATTTCAAGTGTACATAACTAACCAAAAGTTCCGTAAATCGATGATTGTTGGGCAATAGAGCAGGAAATTTTTGTTGATAGGACAACGAAGTAGAATTTCTTAATCTGCCACCAAGGCGAAGTATGCTTTCATCATCTAAAAAGGGGCTTAGTCTTCTAAATAATTTTGAGGGTAAAAGATGCTGTTGGATTCTATCAATTTCATGAGAAAAAGCTAAAGTTTGTACATGCTTTACTAAGAGCATGACAGACTGATGTAACTCTAAACTAGTAAGAGGTTCAGTTACTTTGATTTTGTTTCTACAATTCGACAAAAATCTTAAAATATATGCTAAAACTCTACGTAATCTATCAAAACTAGAAATATTTTCTATTAGTTGAGCTAACAAATGGGGTTCTAATTCTGCTACAAGAAGACATGTTTTTCTATGTTCAGGAATGTCTTCATCAGACAATGGAATATTTATTTCTGTCCATGTGTCGGTGTGTTGCGACAAAAAACTAGGGCCATACCACCACATTGAGCTTTCTGACAACTCAGATGGGAGGAGACCACGACTACCTAAATCTGCAGGATTGTTCTCAGATATGACATGATGCCAATGCGAGGAAGGGATTTTTTCTTGGATGAAAGTTGATCTATTACTAACAAAAGTGGTAAATCTATGTGGGGAAGACTTTATCCAAGAAAGGACTATAGTTGAATCACACCAAGCGTATATTTCACTAATTTTTAGCCTGGGCTGATAAATTCCTAGAACATAATGTAACAATTTTGATAACAGAACTGCTCCACACAGTTCAAGGCGGGGTATACTAATTGTTTTTAAAGGGGCTACTTTGGATTTTGCAGTCACAAATTTGACACAAAATTCATTATCTTTTAATGAAAATCTAAAATAAACAACAGCACAATAGCCTTTTTCAGAGGCATCTGAAAAGCCATGAATCTGAATTGATTGGTAACTATCAGGCACTACTCTACGAGTTATTTTACATAAAGATAGCAAACTAACTTCACTTGTAAATTTTTCCCATATTCTACTAATTTCTATCGAGGGTGGATCATCCCAATTGAGCTTTAAGTCCCAAAGCTTCTGTATTAAATGTTTTAGGAAAAAAGTAACAGGGGTTAAGATACCTAGAGGGTCAAAAATCTTAGCTAAGTTGCTAAGTAAATTACGTTTTGTACACGGTGACAAAATTGAGTTTATCGAAAATTGATAGCAATCTGATGATGGACTCCACTCAAGTCCTAAAACTTTAAGAGTATTATTGGAATCAGCATCAAAGGATAAATTTTCATTACACAGATGAGAAGAAGGAAAGTCTGCCAAGAGTCTTGGGTCATTGCTGCACCACTTGCGCAATTCAAACCCACCTTTGGCAAGAAGAGAAATTAGGTCTTTCTGAATCCTTTTGGCACCTTCAAGGTCACAATGCATGCCAGTTATATCATCTACATATGAGTGCGAGATAATTAGTTCTGAAGCTTCAGGGTAATTAACTTTCTCCTGCTCAGCTAAAGTAAGCAATGATTTGATAGCTAAATAAGGGCTGCATGTTAATCCATAAGTAACAGTACAGAGAGCTATGTCTTCGATTGGACCATCAGGCTGAAAACGCCAAAGAACGCGTTGATAATCCTGATGAGGAGGAGTAACTAGAATTTGTCTAAACATTTTACAGATATCCGCTGTAAATACGAATTTTTCCAATCTAAATAACAGAAGTAATTGACATATGTCAGCTTGAAGTTTGGGACCAGGAAGCAGGCAATCGTTTAATGAATAAGGATCACTAGAACTTTTAGCAGAGCCATTATAAACCACGCGAAGTTTAGTTGTGACACTAGAAGGCTTTAGTACACAATGATGTGGGATATAATAACTTTTATCTGGAATGGCCAAAGATGAAACTATTTTCATATGCCCTAAAGATAAGTATTCCTTCATAAAATCGGAATATTGCATGTAAAGATCAGAATTTTTTAACAATCTACGTTCTAATGCTAAGAATTGCTTGAGTGCTAACTCTCTACTGTTGGGAAAAGAAGGTTCACTAGATTTAAAAGGTAAAGATACTACAAATCTGCCTGTCTCGGTTCTATAAGTGGTTTCAGAAAATATTTTTTCAGCTAAACTATCTTCAGGTGACATTGAATTGACCTTGGGAACTTCCTCGACAAGCCAAAATCTTTGAATGGTATCTTCGAGGGTGTCCATTGCCAAAAATGTTTGAGAAATGAATTGACTAATTACTTTAGACGAAGAACAAGTTTTACCCATAAGCAAATAACCAAAAATACTATTAATTGCCACTGGATCATTAGGACCAGCAACAATCTTTCCATCTTTAAGTATTCTTGCAAATATATCAGCTCCTACTAATATATCAACCGGTCTAGATTTGTAAAAATAAGGATCGGCTAGCTGACAATTTTTTAAGAAAGGCCAATTAGTAGTGGAAAGTGTTGAAAGTGGAAGATTTCCACATATTTTAGGGATAACTACGGCACTAAATTCTAAAAGGGGACTAGATTTTCCTGAAGGACGAATGGTAGAAGAAATGCTCTCACAACTTTTAAGCATAGGGGCTTCACCAATGCCTTGCACATCGATATCTGATTTGTAACTATGTAAACCAAGACGTTTAACACAAGCTTTCGTTATGAAATTTGAGGTTGAACCTGAATCTACGATTATTCTAATAGGTTGATAATCGCCTTTGCTATCTAAAATTTCTACTATTGCGGTGGATAATAATACACCCGAAGAATCGATGCTACTACTTAAACATAAGGGGTTGTCTACAGTTAATCCGACAAAAGCATTGGGGTTGCTTTGTGAATTTTGACTATCAATATGAGGTAATTGAGCTACAGAGTTAGCATTATTGGAAACTATACTACTATGGTTGGCATGGTGGTTGGCACCCGAACTAGTGGGGTGGCCAATGGAATTCGGGAAACTAGAACTAGAAGGCGCTACTGGACTACAATGAGTATTGACACTCTGATTATAATAATTTGGAGTGGAACTAAAGCTACTAAAATGGGGGTTAGGACCCTGACTATGATTGTGTACAGGATTGTACTTAGGACCCTGACTATTATGGTGTGTAACAGTACTGCAGGCTTGAAAATTTCTATTATTTTGACTACTATTATTCTGACTACTATTATTCTGACTACTATATAAGGTGCTAACTTGATTGGAACTATCATTTCCACTGAAACAAAGTAAACTATGGTGACGAACACCGCAACGAAAACAGGAATTAGTGGAGGGGCACTCCTTTATACTATGCGATCTAGAAAGGCAATTTAAACATAAATAATTTGCCTTGGCAAGTTTATAACGTTCATTGGGAGTTTTTGAGCGAAAAAACTGACATTTAAAAAGAGTGTGATAAGGTCCCTGTTTGCAAACTACACAAGTATTTTTATTATTATTTTGATTGGGTTGACTTAGAAAAACATTGGAAGTTTGTCTGGAGCTACCTGATTTAAAACTACTACTATTATTATTTATAGATTTTTTAAAGAATTTTTTATCTTCTTTTCGGGTTAATTCTACATTATCTAAAGCTTCACAGTGTTTTTCCAAATACGCTATTAACTCTTTATAATCAGGCATTTTATTGGAATCCGAAAGCTGTAACTCAAATTTTGTTGCTAAGGAAATATCTATTTTTCTATTAATCATTTGAACTAATGGAAATGACCAGGCGTCTATAGGTAACTGTAAATTGCGCAAGGCCTCTAAATTATCGTTAAAGGTATCTAACAGGGTACGTAAATCTTGAGGATTTTCTGAAGATACTTTTTTAGCATTTTCAATAGCTGACCAATGACTAGCTGCTATGATTCGTTTTCTATAATACCTTTTACACAAAGTGTCATAAGCAATGGAATAATTAGCATGAGTTAGTGGCAAATGCTGAACTAGGAGTTTTGGCTGTTCCTCAAGGGCTTTCAGTAAATATTCGAATTTAGTTACATCCGAAAAGTGAGGATTGTTATGAACCAGGGCTTCAAACATATCTTTGAAACTAGGAAATGAAGTTACATCTCCTCTAAAAATAGGTAAATCTAAAGGTTTAAGATTGTTAGTAAACTGAGGTGCCTTTGATAAGGAAACAGAAGATTGCATTTCACTAGTTGTATGAGAAAATAAGCTAAAATATATGCTTTTAATATGCCAGAATTTATTTTCAAAATCAGCTCGAACTTTATCTTCAGCTTGAAAATCATCCTGTTCATCTAATAAACCTATCAAAATGTTATGCTGTTTACTGAAATCATCTCTAATTTGTTCTAGGTCTTGATAGCGAACCTTGAGTGAAGCATGATATTTGCTATCAGTCTCAGCTTTTATAGCAAAATCGTATATTTCAGTCATGCGACTAATTTCACTCAGTCTTAAGTTTGTTGCTTTTCTAACTTTATCTGACATTGTAGCTTAATAATTAAACCAAATTAAAAAATATAAAAAAATCTGTTTTATATTTTAAATTTAAAAAATAACAAAAAATTTTTTTTTTTTTTTATTTTTTATTTCCTAAGTTAAATTTTAAACTTAATAAATGGCGAGAAATCTACTAACTACCAATTTAATGAAGTTGTCTAAACGTGGTAAACGAGTGCTACTATTTGTTGAAAACAAAATTTTTCTACTATTTTTTCTCAACTAATAAATTGAGCAATTAATTGGAAATTTTAAGAAAAAATGCTCCTACTACTAAATACGCAATTAATTTTATCAGTTATTTACCTAATTAGCATCTATAATTAATTATTTTATGGTTTCAGAAAAAAGCCACTACAATTTTCAATTTATACGTGTCACTGTGTATGACTAATGGCTGGACACAGTACTAAAGCAATGCATACAGTAAATTCTAATATGGAGTGTGGCTAAATTCTAATTGCGAGTGTGAAATCAACGGTGAATCAAGCGCTAACTGAGACGACTATACGTTCTATACTATATGAGAATCCATTCCCATTACTAACACGACAGAGACCGGCTGCTAACTGCCGGCTTCGAAACAAAGCAAAAAAAGGCGATAAAGAAATTGATTTCTATTCAATTTGAATAAATGCACGACCTATAATTGGAACTTTTGTGTGAATGTTTTACAGCAAGAACTCTAAAAATTTATGTTAATTAATGACTATATGCCGATTAGTTTACTCCTAACTTTGAGTTTAGTGAAAGGCGGATCAAAGTCACTATGTATTTTTATCAAAAAGTCTACCTACTATATAAAAAAAACGACGATTAGGGTAGTAAAGTAGGAGTAACGCTAGAAAGGATCCGGCTCGAAGGACCAAAAATGTGGGGGTGTTGAGTAATTTACTCAGGAGAGATTTAAAATGGACTGTATAAAGGGTTTTTGTTCTACTCACTGTTCGTTGCTGTGTTGTGGGATCGATGGGCGGCCGCCTTTATCCTGGCTTCAGCAGTTCTGTTGAGGGGTTTCCATTGCAGAGGTTTTAAGGAAGGGAGGACGAGGGAAAACACTCGCGAAAATTCGTAAATCTATTTACTTAAAATTATTTAACTAAAAGTGCTTCACTTGATTGCACACCGTGTGATTGAATAGGGATTTGAAACGATATATCCCGTTGTAACTACAAATTCACACTGATTCTGCATTATATTTTTCTAAAAGCTACAGCTAAGGTGGACAAATCCCAATTCTACACAGTGAGCCAAAAAATATCTAATCCAATAAAAAGTAAAAATAAAATAACTAAATTCTAACATCCACACGAAATGAATGTACTGAGGACCGAACAGAACATTTAATGCGCGTATTTTTTTTTTATTCATTGCACACTTTGCACGACTCTTTAAAACCTATGTTTGCTTTTTGTTCAAGATAGACCGGGGCCACGGCCCCCCCTGAAAAGCAAGGCTAGCTACGCCAATGTGTTCATAACAAATCTAACTTTTGTTTACAAAAATCAGCTGGACCACGAGTGACATGGAAAATTCGACATATATATATAAGATCGGAACACCGGTCTATTCTATCCACCGTGCTCCTACACAAAGTGGAGGCAAAAACCTGGTGACCTAAAATTGTGTGATCTATTACCAATTTTCTGCAACTATCCCACGGGATACCATAAGCCTCTTAACTGTTATAATATCATGGGCGCACCCAGGGGGGGCCCCCCCCAAGCCTTAGATTTTTTTACATATTTTCTACATATTTCATGATAAAACACAAACAATAGCTTAAAATTTGACATCATGAGGCTTCGGGTTCCCGCCAAGCAGCGGCGTAGTTCGTCGCGTCCCCGCTAAAGACATGATGACCTTTTTTTTTTTTTGGTCGCACGATTTTTGAGAGGCGCCCTTTTTAGCTGTCGGGCCCCCCCCAAGACACATTCCTGGTTGCGCCACTGATAATATTAAAAGAGAAATAAAATAATTAGGTTTTATTTTATAAAGTCTGGCTATATTAATCTAATAGTCAGTTTTCTTTTAGATAAATGACAGCTTATATGGAATTTTTGACTTTAATCACGAAGAATCTCTTTTATATCTAAGAGAGTCTTTTAAAACTGACTTGCTTTATGATAATTACATAAAATGCTGTAAAGAGGCTGAGGACTGTTGTGAAAATGTTATGACTAATGAGAACATTAAAAATAGTAAGTATTGGGTAAGTCCACATCAATTCAACCAATTTAAAAATATTTTTGAACCTTGAGTTTTTTTATGATGATTTTTTGTGTAGTTATTCTCCGCCTAATAAAAAGTAGAAATACAAATTTTTAAATTTTTTGGTTGCATATTTTTTGAGTTATGCGTTTCCAAAAATAAAAATATTGACCCATTTTTAGCCTGCATCGGTTTCTTTAAACTTCTATAATTTTTAAATCGTTTAAGATAATTAGCTGAAACTCGCTATCTGTAGAGAACGATGCACAAGCCAAACTTTGATGTGTTGATAGCCTCATTTCCTAAACAAAAGGACAAAGGGTCTATGCCAAAATTATATTTTTGATGAAATCTCAAAAATGGATTTTTTGTTTTTCTTAATTTTTATAATTTTTTTTCTTAGACTATTTGTTTACATGTGTGCAAAAGTTTACCTTGGGATGATAATGGGATCATAGTTAAAAAAAATTATTTATATCTTGATGCATATATTGTTTGATATTTTTATTACTATAAAAATTTATATCTAAAGCGCACATATTGTTATGAGGCATCTTATTTATGTAGCATGTATAATATAAAAACGTGGACACCATGGGGATCTGGTTTCGCTACGTTGACATTTAAATAAAGAAACTATTAATTAAAAAACGTTCTTACATAATAACGGCCTCACAAGAATAATTGAGAACCTGTACATAAATTCCCCTTTTCACCCTTTCGGGCTGCAATGTTTGATATTGATGAAAATTATTACATTATTTATCTCTTAAACAGTGGTTGCGCGCGGAGTAAAACTTTAGGGGTGCACATTGCAGCCACACCCAACAGATAACGCCAAGTTGTCTCAGTGCAAGCTGTACCTTTCACAGCCAACGGCAACCGGTGGGTGTCATCACGAGGGTGCGGGTGTTATCGATCGCCGCAATTGATTTACAAGAGCATGAACCGAAGTAAGGCCCAGATTCTGTGTACTGTAATATTCTATATTTCGTAATTAGGATGCGACATAACATTAACGGTGCACAGGATCCAGTTAGGCGCGGCGCCGGGGGTAGCCGACCTACGCATCCTCGTTTCAACTCAAATACAAACACATATATACCAGGTATTAATTCTTAGTCTTTGGTGAATTCCTTTTGGGATTTATTGATACTTTATGATGAAATTATTAATTAAAGATTGGTCAGATTTTAATATTTTTTTAAGTAAAATTTGGAGTGTATGTGCACTTATGGAGGAACCACCACTGCTCTTAAAATAGTGGCAACATCGGCCGTAAGGTAATTAAATATCAGCGGTGGCGTATTATTTTGACTGATGACTTTTTGTAAAAAAAGAAAAGTTGCGTAAACATGGCGTTTCGTAGCGTGTTTTCTCAGTCTGGCTTTGCGACGTATCCGTTCTGGAAACTAATTTGATTTTACGTAGTTACCGAAGTCGAAATGGTAAATTGAAAATCGAAAAAAAAATTGGTTGGTATTTTCCACTTAATGTTGCAACCCCTATGATGATCAAAATTATCTCACAATAGTGAGAAATTCCAGAAATGTGACAGAGTGGATGTGTAATCTTAACTTAGGCGTCGAAATAAGCAAGTGAAAATGATTAAAAACCTTTGAAATAGTATAATTCCAGTGACGGCTAATTTATAGGTAAAATATTAAAGTAGAGGAATTGTCAAATAGTTATATTTAAGGTAAAATAAAAGAATTTCGAACAACATCAATTTACAAAAATAAATTTTTAAATAGGAACCCACTGTCATCCCATGATAAAACTTGGCCTACATGTAAATAAGTAGTCTAGAAAACAAATATAAAAAATTTTTACAAAATAAAAAATCCGTTTTTAAACTGCATCAAAAATAAATTTTGTGGTGAGACCCCTGCATTTTTTTACAAGGAGGATGCCACTAGGCATACCATAATTAAGCTTGTAGACCTATAAAATTACACAACAACTCTTAGCTCGATATGCCCAGAACTTTATGAATAAAAAGGGTTTAAAGAAATCAATCAGTGCTAAAAAAGACGATATTAAGCATTAAAAAAAATTAATAACTCAAAAACTAGACTGCTAAAAATGTAAAATTTTGCATTTTTATTTCTTTCTACTTAGTACAGAATTTGACCAAAAATTATGAAAATCAAAAGTGACAAGGTCCAAACCATTGGTTGATTTGATATGGACTTACCCTATAACAATAAAGGGGCAACAAATCAGGGAGACCTTGGGCTGGACCCACCTAGGTCATACATCGTTTAAAAGAAAATTTGATTGTTTGACAATATTACACATTTTCTCTAAAATGCTTACCTTTTGAGAAAATTACATCAAACTTAATAATTTCTGTTTATTTTGCATATACTATGAAAATACATAGGAAACGGGTGTACTGCTACCACTTCAAAGTTCGTATCTCAGCAAGGATAATACATAGACCACTGCGCTCGGTAGGTGTCGCAGTGCACTCTGTGTGTCTAAGCGCGCGAAATTTGATTTAAGAAAAGTTGAATGAAAGTAGAATTAAAAGAAAAATAATTAATGTAATTAATTTACAAATAATGTATTGTTGCGTTAACACTCTGTTATGTTTCCGTTGGTAAATACCCGGTATAAAAAGGTAATTCTTATTGATAATATTATTTTTTAGCAATGGAAAGTTGTCCTGTAATTTGGGATGCATGGTCTTGCTTTAAAACTACATCCGTGAATAGCACTGCTACAATGGCGTGCAGTAGTCAAGCTTACCAATCACCTGAAGTATGCACATGTAGGTAGGACAATAATTTTAGAATTTTATTTTAAGTCCTGAAGTTTCTAATTAATACGAAACTTGCCAATTTTTTTTTATTTTATTAAAATGTGTGTTTCTGTATGAAAACTCATTATACCAAATATCAGCCCTTAAATCGCAATACCTATTTTACAATAAATAATTAAAGTTGGAATCGCTGACTGGTATATTCAAACACAGCAAAATGCGCGGTAGCCGCTGTGACGTCACTCCTTAGAAAAATCCCGGGCCCCTTATGAGTATAACGGCCATTCGGTTCATAACTTTTTTATTTATGAATATTTTTTATTTCTGTAAAAACATTCTTTAGGCACTTTTTTAAGAGCAATTCAAATTAAAGTTTATTTGTCACTTTTAGTTTTTGAGATATTACATAAAGTTTATATTTTACTTATGGATTGATCCTTATTTTATTCGATTTTTAAAATTAGCGTAAAATTTCCTTTAAATTGATGTTTCACACTTAATATTAAATTTTTTATTTTTTTATATTTTTTTATTACTTCTTATTTTTTTTTATTTTTTTTAAATGATTTAAAAATAATTTAAACCAATTCTTATTCAGCAAACTAAAAAAAAAAGTTAAGAGGTAACTAAAAACTAAAAATATAAAAAACAATAAAAAAAATAAAATATTAAGTGTGACATGTCTTTTAAAAAAATACTCTGCCAATATATGGGCTCCTAAGCTCACACTAGGTACTATAGTTATAGTGTACGTGTGAGCTAATATAATTAAAAACTGAAATATATTTTGTTCAACTCCAGACTAAATTACCTTTCGTTTGATACCACACAAGCCATGTTTTAAATTAAACTCAAATTTATGAAATCTACCCCCACCCTTAAAGAAAACAAAAACTATAATGTATTTTGTTAAACTCCGGACTCAATTACCTTTCGTTTGATATCACACACGCCATATTTTCACTTAAACTCTAATTTTTGAAATATACCCCACCCTTTTTTTTTAAATAAATTAAAATGTATTTTGTTTAACTGCTGACTCAATTACCTTTCGTTTGATATCACACACGCCATATTTTCACATAAACTCTAATTTTTGAAATCTACCTCCACCCTTTTATTTGGTTTCTGTTCGGTAGATTTTGTTTATTTTTAAATGGGACCATCTCGACCCAAGACCCAGCCTAGGTACCAAATTTCATTAAAATCACAGACAGACAGACAGACAGACAGACAGACAGACAGACAGACAGACAGACAGACAGACAGACAGACAGACAGACAGACAGACAGACAGACAGACAGACAGACAGACAGACAGACAGACAGACAGACAGACAGACAGACAGACAGACAGACAGACAGACAGACAGACAGACAGACAGACAGACAGACAGACAGACAGACAGACAGACAGACAGACAGACAGACAGACAGACAGACAGACAGACAGACAGACAGACAGACAGACAGACAGACAGACAGACAGACAGACAGACAGACAGACAGACAGACAGACAGACAGACAGACAGACAGACAGACAGACAGACAGACAGACAGACAGACAGCGCAACAAAAAAGTTTCAAAATCATCTGAAACGCAAAGATATATAAAAATTTTTGAAATCGGAGCAACTTTTTTTTTCTCGAAAAAATTAGGAACACCATAGCTCACACTACTATAGTATAGTATATGTGTGAGCTATATAGTACAGTATATGTGTGAGCTAAAAACAAAGGAGACCTATACAAAATAATCCTAGCCCGAGCAGCAATGAATAGGGAGGGTATTATTTTCGACGATAATTTTTTTTTTCGATATTTTAGCAATAGCGTCGGGACGTCTGTCTGAGTGTGTGTATGTTTGTTTGTGTGTGTGTATTTTATTTCTGTCCGTAACACAATAGCCCCTAAACCGGTAAACCGATTTTCATAAAATTTTTAAGTAAAATAGCAGGGGCGGTTAGAGCATAAGGGCTGCAGAGCTGCAGAACCCCCAAAATTTTCACATTATTTGACTATTTTTCAGCCGCTGCTATTTTTCTAATATAATTATTTTATTTCTAAAATTATTGGAATAGCAGTATATTTTCGGTCCGGTGTTGGTATAGTAGGCCTTCAAATCGCGTACGTGTGTTGAGTATGACGCCGCGCGCCGTCGCCGAAGGCCGCATTTCACAGTCGGTCCAATGAAGTTATTGTCATTGTTGCGCTGCTAAATTGCAACACAACGTAGCTGGGCGGCTAACGAGATCTGTGCTCGGCTAGGAACCCCTTCCTTCGCCCCGCACTGCACTTGCTCATGGGTTTAGATAGCGAAATCTAGGCAAAAATAGAGCTGCAAAACTTGCAGTTCCAGTACAATTCCTGGCGGGCGGGCTCAGCGTTGCGTATTTGCGGGCGCATTTATTTATTTAGAAGACGCCAAACGCATGAGCGGGAGGTTATGGTCGTTTTTGTTGGTTGTTTTTGTATAATTGTGTCACAATGACTGTGGTGGATAATTTAATTAATGTAAAAAAATTATCTGTCTTTACTTATGCTAAGGTAGTGAATGTGAATTAAATCTTTTGTAAAAACGCTATTTTTTCCTAGGCATTGTAATTTTTGCCAAACCAAATTTGGCAATTTTTTACTTTTTATAATAGACACGTGATCTGGAGACTGTAAAAAAATTGCATTTTTTATATCCTATCGGCAGAACTCACAAACTTTACTGTCACGAGCCGCCACTGTAAAATAGTGCTCGACACTCTAACGAGCTGATTAAATTTTGGTCAAACACCATTAATGCTAATTACAGTTTTTTGAGAATTAAATCATTAAAAAAATGCTAACTTTTTAATATTGGAATATCGTAGACTACATTTTGCTCAATAATTTGTGTTTTTAATACTTCGTAAGTGCTTTAGTTTCTGAGATATTTACAAGAGATGTTTTCCAGGCTGATAAATAATAGCATCACTTGAAGTGTGCTAAGACGCTAGCTAGGAAGGTATCAGATCCGTATGGATCCATTTATTTTTCATAAAATTGTATAGTCATTAAATGAAATCATAAATCTAAAAACCACAAGTTCGTATCTGTTTTGGTTCCAAAGTTATGAATTTATCACCTTTACACCCCTTTACAACCCTTAACCTCCTCCTACCCATCAAAGTTTTTCATAATATTGCATTGTCAATTTCATTAACATCGGTTCACGGGAAGTGTGTGAAAAATGAATCACAAGGTTTGATAGACAGCCAGGCCCTGTGAAGTTAAATAAAATTGTTTAAAAAAAAAAGCATTTTGAGCCTCACCCTCACTTTATACCTCCAGGGACTTACCTGTACCTTCCTTACCCCTCCGTACCCACAAACCGCCCATTAAACTTGCACTTTTATCAAGTAAAAAATTATCTGAATCCAAAAATGTGTATTTTTTTTCTTTTCATTTTAGTACAGAGTAAAAAAGACTGCTACTGGAATTCGGAGTTAGGACTAGCCCAGTGGAATCAACAAACAGATTATAGTCCATGTGCAATAGCACCTGTTTATCTCAGAAGATATCAATTCCAAGTTATTTTTCTCCACATTTGTAATGCATGTACTTTACCAGCCATAATAATATTCATATGTTTCAAAACATTTAGAGCAAGTACCAGGTAACGAAATACCAATACCAATTTTTTAAAAATCATTTTCATTGTTTTATTAACCAAAAATAACCCTGCTCTGGAGGTAGGTTATCTTTGGTTAAAAGAACAAGTAAACACATTATATTTTAACGTTTCTTGGTTAACCGAAGAGAACGAATAACCGAACGATCCATCGCTAATAATACACAAAAAAGGAAGGAAAGATATATGTGACAATTATAGAGGTATATCTGCAACTAGTACGCTAAGCAGAATATATGGCAAAATAATAAGAAATAAAGTGGAGAGCGAATATAAAGATATGGAGGCAGAAGAACAAGCTGGTTTCAGGGCGGGTAGATCGACTTCAGATCATCTCTTTTGTATAACCCAAGTTATTGAAAAGAAAATGGCATACGGACAAGAGCTCCATCTGCTTTACGTAGATTTGCAGAAGGCATATGATAGTATACCACTAAATCTACTTTGGAAAGCGTTGGAAAAGACAAACATAAGCGTACAACTAATTAAGGCCATCAAAGAGTTATACCGCAATAGTAAGGCAAAAGTTAAAATAAAAGCAAAACTAACCAAAGGCTTTCAAGTAAATAAAGGTCTTAAACAAGGTTGCTGTATCTCGCCTACGCTCTTCAAGATATATTTGGAACAGGTCCTTAAAGTCTGGAAGAGAAAATGCCAAAACATGGGAATTCCGTTGGATGAAACCACCTTGTATACTTTATGTTTCGCCGATGATCAGATAGTGGTGGCTCAGGATTATGACGACCTCGAATATATGACACGAAAACTAATAGAAGAGTACAATAAGTGGGGACTAGAGGTTAATATCAATAAGACAGAGTATATGTGTATTGGTGGAACGAAACAGGATCTAATCTTAAATACTGGGCAGCGAATTCAGTCCTGTGATGAGTATAAATACTTGGGTCTAAAAATTACAGCTGACGGAACACTAGACAAAGCTATAAAAGATAGAAACGTACAAGGAAGAAAAGCAATAACAGAGTAGATCAAAACATAACAAAAAGCTTATATATAACACCATTGTTAAAAGTATTATTACATACGGCTCAGAAGTATGGCCAATCAAAGATAGAACAGAAAAAATGCTTTCCGCTACGGAGATGGACTATTGGAGAAGAGCAGCAGGGAAATCAAAAAGAGAAAGAGTTTCCAATCAAAGAATAAGAGAAATTATGACAGTGGGTGAACGTACTCTAGTGGATGATATAAGAACAAAACAACTGGTGTGGTACGGACATGTACAAAGAATGGATGATGGAAGACTACCTAAACAAATATTACAATGGAAACCAACTGGCCGAAGAAAACGAGGAAGGCCGAGGAGAAGCTGGAGAGAAGAAATAGATAGTGAAATAAGAATAAGAGGCCTAGATGATGAATTATGGGCAAACAGAAACGAGTGGAGATTGGGTATCGGAAGACGTAGAACGTTGTGAAACCGATAAACATATAAATAAAATCTTTGTTTTAGGGTTGTCTTGCATAGAAACCTTCTGATTGCCATCGTTGTACGAAACATATTTACAGTTTTATCTAAGGAATTAGTTATGATCGATGCTTTATTATCAACTGCAATCAGTAACCATATTATGGCAAGAAACACTGTATGGTGTAGAGTGTTGGCATTTTTCTCGAGTGCCGCAACTAACTCGATTTATTCCTGTATGTTTGTCGATGGATTTTACCTGCACAAAGTCATAGTCAGGACCTTTGCCAAGGATCCAAATAAATGGTTTTTATATCTTGTTGTGCTAAGTAAGTTAATTCACGATTTTAAAAGCAGCAAACCATTTTTCTTGTCCTGCCACTTTAATTACAGTTTACGCTTCATTGAGTTATTCTCATGCCTAGGAAACTCAATGCAATTTGACAGGTCGTTAGGTTAAAGTTCTCACTAAGCTCAAAAGAGGCGCTGCGGTCGCGCGTTTATTCCTTATTCTATTTTTTTTGAGAATTATCTGTGGTTTGGATTTTTCGTCCCCCTTTTTTTCAGGTAGAAAAACCTCTTCTACCGCATTTTATTTCGGGTTCATTTTAAATCTATCTTTTTGGCTTATGTAGGTAATCTTTGCTGCTGTGACGCATTAAAATTAAATTTTGTTAAATTTGTAACTTTTGCAATTTTAAATATAAAAGAATAAGAATTTCTAGTTGCTTTTCTGGGTGAAGTGTCTAAAGTTCAGACGAGTATAAAATGCATAGTTTTCCGAGACATTTTAAGGTAAGTTTTCTTATTTTCTCATTTGAGGTTAGATTGGCATTTGATAAAATTTGTATTGGTAGTGTCTTTTTAACTTCTTATCGCTTACTTTACGGAACTCTGAATACAGGTTTCCAATGCCTAATAGGTGCCTAATTTTATGTCTATCCCTTTCTTTTGATATTAAGTAAAAGGGAGACACATACAAAATTAACACTAAATTTGTGTTTAATTGATGGGTGAACGAGGGATTACACAGCAGCGTAATGTACTTTGAATAAATTTATTCCTTAATTTTAAATCTTTATCTTTCCATAATCTAGTACCTATGATTAATGGGGTTATAAGTTGATTCTTTTATTGTTTTCAGCTTTTGGATGATATGTGCAACCACTGATAAGCTATGTATATACTACTTTGAAACATACCCTACACAACTTACAACCAAGGCGAGGAGGTACTTTTAAATCATGTCAGATTTTCGTCAAGCTGTTAAAAAGTAGACATTTAAGAATGATTCTCTTCACGAACAACTGTTTCATTATTTATTCACTCACCAGAAATGTTAAAAGCAAATTTAAATATGCTAGATAGTGTTTGGTTTTTCATCATATATTATTTTACCAATCAATTAGACTATGTATTATTTCATCAATAGTTAGTCGTTAATTTGTAGCTTTTTTTTATAATAATAAAAACTTATTTAAAAAATGTTTTATTTATTGCACTTCATATATAATTTTCAATATGTTTATATCTTATAAAGACAGTGTATGTCTTTATAAAATATTGACTGATTAAAAATTAAAAAAAAAACTTTAAAATTAAAGAAAATTTATTAGAAAAGGCGATTCAAATTTCCCGCCTTAACTTTTAGTTCGTCACTAAGCTCTGCAGTGGGCGCCACAGAGCTAACGACCTGTCAAACAGCCGGAGTTGCCTATCTAATAAAAACTCACTGAACCGCGCCGCAAATCCTTTACTATGGTTATCCTTGCTTTATTTGTAAATTTAGTGGGAGTCAGTGGCGGCGCGTCGTGTAGACCTTGAGGGGTCTACACCCAAAAAAAATTGCGGCGCAGGCGAAATTTTGTTTTAATGCCACGCCCAACTTTTTGGGCCATTGATTGGGCCATTATATCATATTGTAAAGCCTGCGTTTAGGCTGCTTAAATTTATTTTAAGGTAGGCGTTCTAGAGTGCTTAGCTTAGACGAGATCTGATATTAAAAGGCACTTTAAATTATGTTATTTTTCCTAGAGTCCAGCCACAATATAGTTTTTAATTTGGGTCTAGCACATAACTGTTCGATTCAAGTTTAAAAGCTATATTATTTCCTTTTAAACACCAAAAACACTGGTATTAGAGCCTAGGTTTTACAAGTTCCTATAATAAAAATTACCTCACCAAATAATGTCCAGGAGCCACCAATAAGAGTTACTGTTTCTTATATCTTGCTCCAAACAAAATGTCTCGTTTCTTTTCTGATTTATATATTCACGACTAAAAGTTTTTATGCAGTTCTACAACCTGCATCTTGTTACGTAAAATACTGACTTACTAGATCACTTTACTAACTAGATTTTTTTAATTTAACAGTTTAACTGCGGTTTTGATACTGATTTTTTATGTTATTAGTTTCATTGTGTATTTGATACTGATTCTAATAATCGCGACTCGTCCTTTTATATCCCAAAATTTGTTGTTTTTTAATGCAGATGTTTAGAGCTAATTCGGCAAATTTGAAAACCAAGGTAATAAATAATTTTGATTTAATTTTTGTTTGACATATTCTCTATAAATTATTAAGATATATTTGTCTTATATCAAACAAACCGGCGGATGTGTTTATTCTTATTATTAAATTGTTTTTTTATATTTAAATCAAAAAGCTTTTAAAATAGGTAATAAATATTTTTCTGGTGACAGGTGACTAATGGGTTTAGCAATCACCTGAAGTATTGTTCATCAATAAGGAACAAGTCACTATGTACCTGGCGCACACTTTAGACGACCGACCATCCGATCGAAACGCGAGCAAGTTTTAGACTGAATGATAAAATCATTTAATAAACCAAATAGGTGTTCAAACTTAGCAAAGCACCTGTGAACTAAATAGATCAAAGATGTTTAAAAAAAAACAAAATAATAATTAATTTTAAATTAGTAAAGTAGGTTACCAAAAAGCCGAAAAACAATAAGTCGGCACAGGAAATAAAATTATTTATGACCATTTCGAGGAAACAGTTTCATTTAAATGATTTTTTTTTTGTCAAAATTACGGTTTGACATTTTTTTGGCATTTTTATATGCCGCCAGAAAACGAATGGCTCTTTTAACCAAGTGTGAATTTATAGTTACAAAAAATAAGTGTGATGGTCCCAAGTTAAAATTTTAATAAAATAGGTACTGTACAAAATAATAATACAATTTTTTTTAAATAATTTTAGGTTTAACTTTTTTGCCGTCACTAATCTGGGCTACAGTTGTCAGCATAAACGCACGTACTGACTGCTGGATGGTAGATAGAAATAATGAACAATGGGCAGTAGATGGATTCAGAATTGTTATATTATCAACTAATTTTATTTTGCTTTTGGATATTATTAGAGTAATGTTGTCAAAAATGAAGAAAGGAGGAACTACACGACAAACAAAGTAAATAAAAATAAACGCCCCACATAGCACAATCACGTATTTAACACGTAAAAAAGGCGTGAGAAAAAAAAAACGTTGATTTTAAAAGCTGCTAGAAAAAAACGTTTATTTCATATATGAAAACAAGCTTAATAGGTCATTCATTACGTTATAAAAAATAACGTTGCTAAAAACTGCGTTTTAATAACGCCATTATCAAATTTAAACAGCAATGTTTTTACGTTAGTTTCAAGTGATTTTTATAAACGTTAAAATCACATTAGATTCACGCCTTTTTTACACGAATTTTAAAACGCGACTTACATGGCTTTCCTACCGAATATTTTTGAGATTTTACTAGCAGCAGCGCCACCTATTGTCGGGATTTTTCACTTTGACGAAATCTATCAGGCAGTGCTTTGGCCTCTAAACTCCAAAAACCTGTTAAGGAACTGATCCCTGATCCACGATCACGACGCATCTGTTATTAACCTGATAAAGACACATTAATATTCTGTGAAAGTGCGCGTAACGCGTCCCCTACCCACGCTGCGTCACTGTAGTCACCATTACCTTTTTGTCACACATATACTATACTATAGTAGTGTGAGCTATGGTGAACCTAATTTTTCGAGAAAAAAAAAAGTTGCTCCGATTTCAAAAATTTTTATATATCTTTGCGTTTCAGATGATTTTGAAACTTTTTTGTTGCGCCGTCTGTCTGTCTGTCTGTATGTCTGTCTGTCTGTAACGACCAACGCGCATAACTCAAAAACCGCTTGGCCGATTTTAATGAAATTTGGTACCTAGGCTGGGTTTTGGGCCGAGATGGTCCTATTTAAAAATGAACAAAATCCACCGAACACAAACCAAATAAAAGGGTGGGGGTAGATTTCAAAAATTAGAGTTTATGGGGAAATATGGCGTGTGTGATATCAAACGAAAGGTAATTGAGTCTGGAGTTAAACAAAATACATTTTAATTTATTTAAAAAAAAGGGTGGGGGTATATTTTAAAAATTGGAGTTTAAGTGAAAATATGGCGTGTGTGATATCAAACGAAAGGTAATTGAGTCTGGAGTTAAAAAAAATACATTTTAGTTTTTAAAAATTAGAGTTTAAGTCAAAACATGGTTTGTGTGGTATCAAACGAAAGGTAATTGAGTCTGGAGTTCAATAAAATATACTTCAGTTTTTAGTTATATTAGCTTTCAAGTAGATACACTAAAACTATAGTACCCAGTGTGAGCTTATGTGCCCATAGATTGGCAGAGTATTTTATGGGTAGACTGAAAATGCATTAAAAAACTAAAATTAAATAATATGTAGCTTCGTAAGTTATCTTTAAAAAAAAATTGACTTTAGTGAATGTGAAATGCAAAAGTGAAATTTTTACTTTTAGGAACAAGCAGAATTTTAATGTATTATTCTGTTCCCTGTTTCTCACTTACATAAAGCTGACGAAATACTGATATTTTTGCTAAACCGCCATTCTTATGGCAAATGCAAAAGTCCTACCCCTAGATCAGTGGCGTATATAGAAAAAAGTTTCGGGGTGGGCCCGAGACGTCTTGGGGGGGTGCCCGAGACCCCATGAGGCTTATATACGCCCCTTCCCTATATAGAAAGCTGGCCACGCGGAACAAATATTACACGCTGGTAAAATTACCAATTTTTGTCTTTTTTAGGGCTGCATTTAGGGCTACCCTCTTTCTTATTCCATTGTTTGGACTGCATATATTTATTACGGCCAAAAAAGTGGTAATTAACGATACTTGCACAGCCGAAGACGTGTACGATTATTTTAGATATTCGATGGAGGCACTACAGGGAATTTTTGTTGCTTGTTTGTTTTGCTACGCCAACACTGAGGTATGTATCTTAAGGGAGAGCCAAAATTTCCACCCAAACAAATGGAGATTCATATTTTTTTTATTTCTGTGCCTTATTCATCGTTAGTCCGGGGAGCGTATTTACGTTTCCGTGCTCATTTCACGTCGGCGCGGGTTTTAAATAGACACGGAAATGTTACAATATATTTGGATTCAAATACGTGTTGATTTTAAGAGTTTTGATCTCGAAATGAGCACGGATCTGTAAGAGAACATCGCTCATTAAACGATTACAAAAGCGTATTCACCTGTCAGGTTAAAACGCTACCATAACGAAAGCTAATCAATCAAATCTAACCGAACCGAACCAAAGCAAACTGAACCAATAATTTTTTTCAAAAAAAAAACTTTCCTGACTTCCTACCCGGGATCCTAGAGGATGTGAATCCGAACCGAAACGAATTGAACCAAACCGAACCGAACCAAAGCAAACTGAACCAACAATTAAAAAAAAAAACTTTCCTGACTTCTTTCCATCCATCATCTAGGATCCCGGGTAGGAACTCAGGAAAGTTTTTTTTTTTTAATTATTGGTTCAGTTTGCTTTGGTTCGGTTCGGTTAGATTTGATTTATTAGCTTTCGTTAGGTTAGGTTTTTGAAACTTTCTATTTTCATGTGGTTAGAAATCAAGTGAAAATCATTTAAATCATTAAAATTTATTAATAACAGAACAACATTTGTCGTCGTAGTTGCCGGTGTAAGACAATGAACACTGAACTTTGCAGGTATAGTTAATGGAAGAGTGTTCTTCAAACTTAACAATTTCAAAATCTTGAGTAATATTAGTAAAAATACTTTTAAACTGCTCCATAATTTTCATATTAACAAACATATAACCTCAAAATCAAACTAATAAACAACGTGAATCCAATTTAAGTTTCAAATGTACACTAATAAGTAAACCCCTGCGCTGCGTAATTCAATACAAATCCGTGCCTTGTTCGAGCCTCGGCGCCTTAAAATCAACACGCATTTGTAACCAAATATGTTGCAACATTTCCGTGTCTATTTCAAAACAGCGCTGTCGTGAAATCAGCACGGAAACGTAAATACGCGTCCGGGGACATGCAGAGGCTGGCGACCTTGAGCCTCCCATCGCTGTCCACCTGGATAAAGAAGGAAGCGATGGCAGCATACCTTAGGATAAGGGACGCGGGCGTGTGGAGAAGGAGCGGAGGACAAAAAGGAGATTCCTCTATCGACGTACAGGCTAGCAATGCCAGAGAAGCGATTAAGGGAGATATCGTGTAACAATATCGCCAAGGGATGCATGGAAGGAGAACGGGGTTGAATTCCTTAGCGAAGCTGACAGACCGGAATTCGACCGGTGTAGGAGTGTACGTGGAAAGCAAGGGTATTGGTAACAGCTACTCGCTGGGATCCAATGCAACAGTCTTCCAGGTGGAACTGGCGGTAACATGGGAGGCAAGCTATGTGCAAATCAACCATGTCCCTGTCCGCAGGTTTGGTGCAGGAGTGCGCGGATCCACTTCAGGAGTTGACTGGAGTGTAACATGGGAAAATCATTTAAATCATTAAAATTTATTAATAACAGAACAGCATCTGTCGTCGTAGTTGCCGGTGTAAGACAATGAACACTGAACTTTGCAGGTATAGTTAATGGAAGAGTGTTCTTCAAACTTCAAAGAATTTCAAAATCTTGAGTGATATTAGTACAAATACTTTTAAACTGCTCCATAATTTTCATATTAACAAACATATAACCTCAAAATCAAAGTAATAAACAACGTGAATCCAATTTAAGTTTCAAATGTGCACTAATAAGTAAACCCCTGCGCTGTGTAATTCAATACAAATCCGTGCCTTGTTCGAGCCTCGGCGCCTTAAAATCAACACGCATGTGTAACCAAATATGTTGCAACATTTCCGGGTCTATTTCAAAACAGCGCTGCCGTGAAATCAGCACGGAAACGTAAATACGCGTCCGGGGACATGCAGAGGCTGGTGACCTTGAGCCTCCCATCGCTGTCCACCTGGATAAAGAAGGAAGCGATGGCAGCATACCTTAGGATAAGGGACGTGGGCGTGTGGAGAAGGAGCGGTGGACAAAAAGGAGATTCCTCTATCGACGTACAGGCTAGCGATGCCAGAGAAGCGATTAAGGGAGATACCGTGTAACAATACCGCCAAGGGATGCATGGAAGGAGAACGAGGTTGAATTCCTTAGCGAAGCTGACAGACCAGAATTCGACCGGTGTAGGAGTGTACGTGGAAAGCAAGGGTATTGGTAACAGCTACTCGCTGGGATCCAATGGAACAGTCTTCCAGGCTGAACTGGCGGTAACATGGGAGGCAAGCTATGTGCAAATCAACCATGTCCCTGTCCGCAGGTTTGGTGCAGGAGTGCGCGGATCCACTTCAGGAGTTGACTGGAGTGTAACATGGGAGGAAAGCTATGTGCAAATCAACCATGTCCGCGGGTTTGGTGCAGGAATGCGCGGATCCACTTCAGGAGTTGACTGGAGTGTAACATGGGAAAATCATTTAAATCATTAAAATTTATTAATAACAGAACAACATCTGTCGTCGTAGTTGCCGGTGTAAGACAATGAACACTGAACTTTGCAGGTATAGTTAATGGAAGAGTGTTCTTCAAACTTCAAAGAATTTCAAAATCTTGAGTAATATTAGTACAAATACTTTTAAACTGCTCCATAATTTTCATATTAACAAACATATAACCTCAAAATCAAACAAATAAACAACATGAATCCAATTTAAGTTTCAAATGTGCACTAATAAGTAAACCCCTGCGCTGCGTAATTCAATACAAATCCGTGCCTTGTTCGAGCCTCGGCGCCTTAAAATCATCACGCATTTGTAACCAAATATGTTGCAACATTTCCGTGTCTATTTCAAAACAGCGCTGCCGTGAAATCAGCACGGAAACGTAAATACGCGTCCGGGGACATGCAGAGCCTGGCGACCTTAAGCCTCCCATCGCTGTCCACCTGGATAAAGAAGGAAGCGATGGCAGCATACCTTAGGATAAGGGACGTGGGCGTGTGGAGAAGGAGCGGTGGACAAAAAGGAGATTCCTCTATCGACGTACAGGCTAGCGATGCCAGAGAAGCGATTAAGGGAGATACCGTGTAACAATACCGCCAAGGGATGCATGGAAGGAGAACGAGGTTGAATTCCTTAGCGAAGCTGACAGACCAGAATTCGACCGGTGTAGGAGTGTACGTGGAAAGCAAGGGTATTGGTAACAGCTACTCGCTGGGATCCAATGGAACAGTCTTCCAGGCTGAACTGGCGGTAACATGGGAGGCAAGCTATGTGCAAATCAACCATGTCCCTGTCCGCAGGTTTGGTGCAGGAGTGCGCGGATCCACTTCAGGAGTTGACTGGAGTGTAACATGGGAGGAAAGCTATGTGCAAATCAACCATGTCCGCGGGTTTGGTGCAGGAATGCGCGGATCCACTTCAGGAGTTGACTGGAGTGTAACATGGGAAAATCATTTAAATCATTAAAATTTATTAATAACAGAACAACATCTGTCTTCGTAGTTGCCGGTGTAAGACAATGAACACTGAACTTTGCAGGTATAGTTAATGGAAGAGTGTTCTTCAAACTTCAAAGAATTTCAAAATCTTGAGTAATATTAGTACAAATACTTTTAAACTGCTCCATAATTTTCATATTAACAAACATATAACCTCAAAATCAAACAAATAAACAACATGAATCCAATTTAAGTTTCAAATGTGCACTAATAAGTAAACCCCTGCGCTGCGTAATTCAATACAAATCCGTGCCTTGTTCGAGCCTCGGCGCCTTAAAATCATCACGCATTTGTAACCAAATATGTTGCAACATTTCCGTGTCTATTTCAAAACAGCGCTGCCGTGAAATCAGCACGGAAACGTAAATACGCGTCCGGGGACATGCAGAGCCTGGCGACCTTAAGCCTCCCATCGCTGTCCACCTGGATAAAGAAGGAAGCGATGGCAGCATACCTTAGGATAAGGGACGTGGGCGTGTGGAGAAGGAGCGGTGGACAAAAAGGAGATTCCTCTATCGACGTACAGGCTAGCGATGCCAGAGAAGCAATTAAGGGAGATACCGTGTAACAATACCGCCAAGGGATGCATGGAAGGAGAACGGGGTTGAATTCCTTAGCGAAGCTAACACACCAGAATTCGACCGGTGTAGGAGTGTACGTGGAAAGCAAGTGTATTGGTAACAGCTACTCGCTGGGATCCAATGCAACAGTCTTCCAGACGGAACTGGCGGTAACATGGGAGGCAAGCTATGTGCAAATCAACCATGTCCCATGTCCGCGGGTTTGGTGCAGGAGTGCGCGGATCCACTTCAGGAGTTGACTGGAGTGTAACATGGGGGTTTGGTGCAGGAATGCGCGGATGCACTTCAGGAGTTGGCCGGAGTAAGAGAGGTGGAGCTTGTATGGATACCAGGCCACATGGGAGTCCCAGGAAACGAGAAAGTGGACGAACTCGCCAGAGGAGGATTATGGCAGAAATGCGTCGGGCCAGATCCTTTCCTGGGGCTCAGAAGAGGTCAAATAAAGTCGGCCCTAACCTTAGAGTAATAAATATATTTTATTACTCTGAGGCCCTAACAGAGTGGACCCAGAAAGAGATACAAAAGAAATGAACCAACACAGGAAACGCCAGACAGGCGAATGAGTATGTGACAGGATACAGTAAGTCCCGTAGGGACTGGCTGCTCCGTAGGACACGAAGAGAGGTGGGAGTCATAGTGGGAGTCCTAATCGGACACTGCGTCACGTGGCGAAGATGAGAGTGAAGAAGGACGCGACGTACGAGCGATTTTGGGCCGAGGACGAGACCTCGGCGCATTTTCTCTCATCATGTGAAGCATACAAGGAGGCAAGAAGAGATGTATTCGAAGAGAAAGCCTTTGAGACGGAGGACCTTCGGAATCTGAGGTGGCCCGATATTCTGGCCTTTGTACAGAAGACGAGCAGATTTCTTATCGGACGCAGAAGAGAGGATGCCAGGGGGTTGGCGAAAAGGGCGCTTCATATGCCTAGTCGACAGGCCTAGAGCCTACCCCACACTACGACTACTACTACTAGTCTGGGGCCATAGCGTCAAACCTTGACCTCCGTGGAATTTTCCGAAGATTTTACAACACCTGTTTTAATCGATTACTAATCTGCCGTGCAAAGCAGAAACCTAGTAAGTCAAAAACTAGTGTTTTGGGAAATAGAGTTTAAAGTTTATTTAACTACATACTAACTACATAACTTTCTTGTTTTTCAAGATAGCCACATTCTAGAAAAACTGGCTGGCGCCGTTTTTTACGGCGATTTCAATGATATAAAAATCTCATTTTCGAGTAAGTCGAGTTACTAGGTTTTTGCTTTGCACGGCAGAAATGATCCCACCAACACTGCCTGACCTGTTAACAGACCCAAAATTGCCTCAGTCAAAAATTAAGGTCAGAGTGTCAAAATATGTTTGCAGTTCTGAACGGTTTAAGTTATAGTAATGAAACTTGGCACGCACATCGGCCTTCACCTACTTATTCTTTGGATTATTTTTTACTGCAGCACGGCGAAAGGAAGGGTAATGTTTTTCGATTGTTGTATGGAAGTAAATATGTTTGTGTCACGCTAGAGGCTAAACGAGTGAACCGATTTTGACAAAAAAGGTGTCGTTGAATTGCTACTGATCCCGACGGTGCTACAGGCTATATTTTTTAAACAGGAATCAACATGGAGGTCTTCAGACACCATTTTGCCACATGATGTAGGTTTTAAGGCGTACAAATGATCTAAATTTCAGGCGATTTTATTGAAATTTCTTTGATTACCACTTGCAAATTTCCTCTAATTTGCTGTAGTAACTTTGTAGTCCAACCCATCTCCCCCTGTCATTCCCCCCACCCTATTCATAAACCATATTCGCATAATTTTATCAAATATAGAGCGATTTTAAAAATTCTTTCTGCATATGCTTTCAGATTTTTTTTCCAACACCATTTTACTACTTTCCCCCTCCCTTTCTTATCGTCACCCTCCTTATTAATAAGACTTGTAGCGATACCTTTCACAAATATAGAGCGATTTAAAAAATTCTTTCTGCACACGTTTTAAGACGTTTTTTCCAACATCATTTTACTAGTTTCCTCCTTCCTTTCCCTCTGTTCTCCCCACCCTCCTTATTAGTAATAGTTGTGTAGCTATACCTTTCACAAATTTAGAGCGATTTCAAAAATTCTTTCGGCACACGCTTTAAGATTTTTTCGACACCATTTTACTTGTTCCCTCCTGCCTCTCTCCTCCCCCACCATCACTCAATGGAAGGTAACACTGTTCGCGTCCGTAGAAAATCTACACGTACTTTTTGGGTAAAGCTAAATGAATTGTAAATGCATAGTGCTTTTTATAAGGCTTAATAAGAATTAAACCTAATTTGGAAATAAAAAAAACACCCAACTGCTAAATTTACTTGAAACTACTAGTCGCAGTTGGGTACAAAATTACCCAATAACCTGATTCCTGAAAATACAAAACTGTATAATTTCGTAAGTGCGCTTTTGGCCATCAAAACTTGTTGATATTTTGAGATTTGAGGTATGAGGTAGAGCCGCCCCAACAAACAATTAAAGTTGTAACGACGAAACCCCAACTAGAAAGAATTTCTTAAAAGTAACCGCAACGTACTCCCGCTACGTCTCAGTATACCATACAGCGACGTTATAATTCCCTAAGTGGGGAACCAATTTCTGGTTATAACTACTTGGCCAAGTGTTTAAAGTCACTGTAGTAACAACTACACTACTACGTCGTAGCCAGGTATCTACTACGTCGTAGAGGCTGTTTTTTTTCCGTAATGGCATAAAAGTTGCGATGTAGTTGCAAATAATATAATCGTTTCTTTTTGGTAGAATTGTTACACAATATGGTGGACACAACAGTAAACAGACTCGCTTAGTTTTTTTGTTTGGTTATGGTTATAATATGAACTATGTTATCCAAAAGTGTGAGAATTTACGAGCAGAGGATCAAAATTCGAGTGCGACGCAAAGTTTTTTGTATAACATGCATTATATATATTGCAAAAAACCGGTGCGCCCGTAAAATTGAGCCGTTTTCTGGTAGCTGATGGAATTTTTGTGTTGTGATTTTGGAGGTTATGTTTTCATAATCGACAGTTAACTCCAACAAATGGTGCTTAAGAAGAGCATTTTTGGTAAGCTTCAACTAATTTGTTTATAAAATAGTATGGCTCTTTAATATGAGCTCATAAAACGACAACAAAAATATTAAATTTTCTTTCTTACATAAAAACATGGCGTCCCAAACAATATTCCCTGATAGTCGAAAAGGTTACTTGAAAGTAGTTGCGGCTTTAAAGTTGATCCAAAAAGTTATTTTGTCTACATTGTTACATCAGATGTTACTATGATGACACAAACTTTTGTGGTAAAAATTAAAGTTATAATGTAGTTTTTGGATACACTTGTTTGGGACTCCAATGAAGCTTAACTTTCTAGTGGTAATTAAGTACGATATAAAAGTCAGGGCGACTACGAAATAACGACTAAAAAAAAAGTAAAACTTTAGCAACGTCCTATTGTGGTAGAGAAGACTATCAGAATCGACTATCAAGAAACAATCCTATGAAGTAGTTTAGAGGGTCGTTTTTACGAAACATCTACTATTTCCTGATACTAAATAGTAGTTAGAACTAAAAAGTAACAAATTTTGGTTGGGATCACCACATTTCTACTATAAGAAAGTAGCAAAGCCTTTAGAACATGTATCCGCTACTATAAATGTTAGTTGGGGCGGGACTGTAAGCGCGCTGGTCGTTTTATAAAATCTGGGTGCAAAAATCCTTAAAAGGACGATGTAAAAATATTAATTTTTCCGAGCCACACAAAGACAATATAGAGAGGATTGGCACTCACCTTTTTAGTTGTTTCCGTCGTCCAGAGGAGCTCCTCTCGCTGGCCCAGTCGTTGCAGTCGATCCACACTAGAATCACTTGTTTGTGTAATGGTTTAGTTTGATTTTCTAAGAATGTTATTGGATTTTTTGGTTAATAGAATTTATCACCATGCTGCATGGTGATCTCGATAGAATACGACAGACGAATCTCTTTTTGGTTACGCCTTTTTGCGCAGATTCATTTTTCGTAGATGGCGCTGGCGTTTTGTTGTGCCAATCAAAATTGAAATTGTGTGGGTTTTCCGAATACGGAAATTTGGCGCAAAATTTGAATTTAAAATTAAAGTTGCACGAACATTTTCCGCCCAGTTTTACATTGAGATTAAGTTGAATAAACAAATGGCTATAAATAAAAAAATATATAAGTTAATTCAAAATCTTAAAGGGTAGGTTATTAAAATCCGTTTTAGGTTTATAGATTAAAAAGAAAAAAAATGCAAAAAAAAATATATATATGTATATATTCTAGATAACGACACACGAAACAAAAAGAAGTTGCTTGGGAGTTTAGTGCGCATCTAAAGGTAGTGGGCACAACTTGACCACGGGACGAGTGAAAAGTCCGTGTTGTGTTTTAACAGTAGCAACTCGAATGTGATTATCCCGACCAGGATGTAAATTTTCGTTATGAGTTTGAATAATGATCAATTGGGTTAATCTATGAGATTTCGGCAATAATAAGGGATGTTTTGCCTCAAAGGAGAGTTGAGAATGCCGTAAGCGTCCGCCCACTCTAAGGAAACCCAATTCGTCCAAAAAGGGCGCGAGTTTGCGAAACGGCTTAGGTAATAGCTGAGTATTCTGAATTTTTTGAATGATATCCGAAAAACACTCTTCTTGGACCCTTTTAACTAAAACAAGTAGAGCCTTGTGTAGTTCAAAAGCGGAAAAAATACGGGAATTTGGCGCAAAATTTGAATTTAAAATTAAAGTTGCACGAACAAAACTAAAAGTTGAAGCATGTCGTACATTATAGGTATATTCAGGGCTATCAAAATGGACGGGCCACGATCCTCCACTTATTTGACGTCACATCCGGGGCTGATTTTTTTTGATGGTCACATTACGACACAGCTGATTGTCTTTAAAATATTGAAGTTGGAATGACGGTTCATGGATATTTGATTTTTTTTAAATAAAGCCGTTTTTGAGATTGTTTTTACTTTATTCTGGCAGAACAATTCTTTTTAAATGTATGGTAATCCCTAATTTTTCATAGCCGCTTCATTAGCTCACACAAAAATTAAGTTTAAAGCAGAAGCGAATGTGACAATCACATATGACAAAGTCAAATACATGTCAAATATAACAGTTGGCATGTGGTACATGGCGGGTAATTTGAATTCAAAATAAGGAATGCTAAATCTTGAAGATTTTAACCTTTTAATCATGTTGCTTCCTTACAAACCTTTGGTGGAATATCGGGATGGTGTCTGAGAATATTTCACTGAAATTTTGCGGAAATCTGTAGTGCCATTTTGAAAATATCATAAAAAAACGTCTGACCTCCCATAAGACCCAATGTAAAATTCAGCCCCGAGAGAACAGTTGATTTTTTCAGAGTCGTGGCCTCTATTTTTGTGTTGGCCTTGATTTGACGTCACATCCGGGGCTGATTTTTTTTGATGGTCACGTTACGACACAGCTGATTGTCTTTAAAATATTGAAGTTGGAATGACGGTTCATGGATATTTGATTTTTTTTAAATAAAGCCGTTTTTGAGATTGTTTTTACTTTATTCTGGCAGAACAATTCTTTTTAAATGTATGGTAATCCCTAATTTTTCATAGCCGCTTCATTAGCTCACACAAAAATTAAGTTTAAAGCAGAAGCGAATGTGACAATCACATATGACAAAGTCAAATACATGTCAAATATAACAGTTGGCATGTGGTACATGGCGGGTAATTTGAATTCAAAATAAGGAATGCTAAATCTTGAAGATTTTAACCTTTTAATCATGTTGCTTCCTTACAAACCTTTGGTGGAATATCGGGATGGTGTCTGAGAATATTTCACTGAAATTTTGCGGAAATCTGTAGTGCCATTTTGAAAATACCATAAAAAACGTCTGACCTCCCATAAGACTCAATATAAAATTCAGCCCCGGGAGAAAAGCTGATTTTTTCAGGGTCGTGGCCTCTATTTTTGTGTTGGCCTTGATTTGACGTCACATCCGGGGCTGATTTTTTTTGATGGACACGTTACGACACAGCTGATTGTCTTTAAAATATTGAAGTTGGAATGACGGTTCATGGATATTTGATTTTTTTTAAATAAAGCCGTTTTTGAGATTGTTTTTACTTTATTCTGGCAGAACAATTCTTTTTAAATGTATGGTAATCCCTAATTTTTCATAGCCGCTTCATTAGCTCACACAAAAATTAAGTTTAAAACAGAAGCGAATGTGACAATCACATATGACAAAGTCAAATACATGTCAAATATAACAGTTGGCATGTGGTACATGGCGGGTAATTTGAATTCAAAATAAGGAATGCTAAATCTTGAAGATTTTAACCTTTTAATCATGTTGCTTCCTTACAAACCTTTGGTGGAATATCGGGATGGTGTCTGAGAATATTTCACTGAAATTTTGCGGAAATCTGTAGTGCCATTTTGAAAATATCATAAAAAAACGTCTGACCTCCCATAAGACCCAATGTAAAATTCAGCCCCGAGAGAACAGTTGATTTTTTCAGAGTCGTGGCCTCTATTTTTGTGTTGGCCTTGATTTGACGTCACATCCGGGGCTGATTTTTTTTGATGGACACGTTACGACACAGCTGATTGTCTTTAAAATATTGAAGTTGGAATGACGGTTCATGAATATTTGATTTTTTTAAAATAAAGCCGTTTTTGAGATTGTTTTTACTTTATTCTGGCAGAACAATTCTTTTTAAATGTATTGTTGGTGCAAGCAAGAAATTTCCTAATTTTCATTTTCTTTTCCTTTTCTGCGCGTTTAAAATAGTTTAAATTTTCGCGCTCTAAAATATGCATATGGGGTTTCACGGCACCGGACACGTGGAAGACAAGCAGCGCCGCGATGAGTGCGCAAAGAACCACCGTCACAACAAGACACTAGCAAAATCACGTTCCCGAAAAAAGTGAATTTGAGGTGAAAAAACTGGACGTTTAAACGTCGACTGGAGCTGCAAGAGAGTCCGAGGTAGGTGCCTTTTCATATAAAATTCCAAATGTATCGTAACTTTCCATTTTCAATCGTCAATACCGACAATTAGCATTAAATGTGCTTGTGAAGCCAATACCGGCGACCTATCGAAGGAAATTCCGTTATTTTTCAGCCCTTGCACGCACATGTATGGTAATCCCTAATTTTTCATAGCCGCTTCATTAGCTCACACAAAAATTAAGTTTAAAGCAGAAGCGAATGTGACAATCACATATGACAAAGTCAAATACATGTCAAATATAACAGTTGGCATGTGGTACATGGCGGGTAATTTGAATTCAAAATAAGGAATGCTAAATCTTGAAGATTTTAACCTTTTAATCATGTTGCTTCCTTACAAACCTTTGGTGGAATATCGGGATGGTGTCTGAGAATATTTCACTGAAATTTTGCGGAAATCTGTAGTGCCATTTTGAAAATATCATAAAAAAACGTCTGACCTCCCATAAGACTCAATGTAAAATTCAGCCCCGGGAGAACAGCTGATTTTTTCAGGATCGTGGCCTCTATTTTTGTGTTGGCCTTGGTATATTTATCAATTTTGTACTCAACTGCGACTAGTACTTATAAGTAAATTTAGCAGTTGGGTGTTTTTTTTATTAATTTTTTTTTAATAACATTTTCAACAAGGTTTTTCTTGTAGGTCCACAACGAAATAAAAAACGCCTATAGAAAAGTGAATATTCAACTGAACCAAAAATATGGATGGAGTTTTGGGCAACAGGCGGCCAGGCGGAGAACAACGACAGCTACTTATGTGGCGGCAAATGATTTGCAAGACAGTTTTTAGTTTATAATGATAGATATAAGTTAGCTATAAGTCTAAAAAAATTAAAAATTATTATCGGCAATGCGCAACTCAAACCTTCTTCATTATTTGGTCACGTGATCATTCGTCCCATTTTTGGCAAAATTGTCCCGATTTTCAGAAGGCCGTCAATTTGTAAAGGGTTTGGCGAATGTCGTAATTTTAAAAAAAAAAGACAAATCTCGGATCCAACGATCGCACAGTGGTTTCTGAAGACTGATTAAGTGGTCAATATTTGAAAATTAAAATGAAGCCTAATGAGGCAGAAACGCGTCCCCGTAGCTACCCTTACCTCTGAGGTCTTGCCCGTGAAACTTTTTTGTTAAAATTAAAAGGCTTTGAGTCAAACTTTGATAAAATGGCACTATATATATATATATATATATATATATATATATATATATATATATATATATACAGTGTGTCCACGTAAGTTGGCGGCATATGGGAAACTTTTTTATTATTAGCTTTACGAAAAAAAGTTATTCTTCATAAAAAGTTCTGCATGGTCCAAAACCTAAAATGCAACCATCAGATGTTAAATTTTTTCAGTCATATTACGAGGTTTGTCAAAAAATGTGATTTTTGCTCCAGAGTAAAGAACCTTTCTTTTTGATAATATCGAAAATTGTTATAAAGAAAAGATTTTTAGAATTAAAAATAGCTTTCAAATATTCAACATTGTTTATTTACATTAAAAAAATATTTTTTTCTACATTTTCTCTGCGATTACGTTGGAAATTTAAGTTTGCACATTAATGCATAATTAATCTAGGATGCACTGGCATTTTTTAAAACTGATAATTAAAGTAGGCTTTGCGAACTGTCTAAATATCGAAAATTCGAAGAAACGTCAACAATCGTATTTCAAAAAGTGCCGCGGTATAAACACTTTTTTAGGCAGTCTAACAGTGTTTTTCAAAATTTTTAGAGATCCGTATTGTACAGTTTTATGTTTGACAGATGTATTTGTTTGTTACAAACTAGTGATTAAGCAACTTAAAGGTTATCAGTGTTCGATAAATATTAAGAGATAATTGTTTTTAAAAGTTTATTTATAATTGTTTATTCAAATTTATAATTAATAAATGCAATGCATTAATGTGCAAACTTAACCGCAGAGAAAATGAAGAAAAAAATATTTTTTTAATGTAAATAAACAATATTGAATATTTGAAAGCTATTTTTAATTCTAAACATCTTTTCTTTATAACAATTTTCGATATTGTCAAAAAAAAGGTACTTTACTCTGGAGCAAAAATCACATTTTTTGACAAACCTCGTAATATGACTGAAAAAATTTAACATCTGATGGTTGCATTTTAGGTTTTGGACCATGCAGAACTTTTTATGAAGAATAACTTTTTTTCGTAAAGCTAATAATAAAAAAGTTTCCCATATGCCGCCAACTTACGTGGACACACTGTATATATATTTATCGGTTTCACAACGTTCTACGTACTGTTTGCCCATAATTCATCATCTAGGCCTCTTATTCTTATTTCACCGTCTATTCCTTCTCTCCAGCTTCTCCCTGGCCGTCCTCGTTTTCTTCGGCCAGTTGGTTTCCATTGTAGTATTTGTTTAGATAGTCTTTCATCATTCATTCTTTGTACATGTCTGTACCACACCAGTTGTTTTGTTCTTATATCATCCACTAAAGTACGTTCACCCACTGTCATAATTTCTCTTATTCTTTGATTTGTAACTCTTTCTCTTTTTGATTTCCCTGCTGCTCTTCTCCAATAGTCCATCTCCGTAGCGAAAAGCATTTTTTCTGTTCTATCCTTGATTGGCCAACTTCTGAGCCGTGTGTAATAATACTTTTTACAATGGTGTTCTATATAAGCCTTTTGTTATGTTTTGATATACTTTGGTCACAAATTATTCCATTTAATAAAGATATTGCTTTTCTTCCTTGTACGTTTCGATCTTTTATAGCTTTGTCTAGTGTTTCGTCAGCTGTAATTTTTAGACCTAAGTATTTATACTCATCACAGGACTGAATTCGCTGCCCGGTATTTAAGATTAGATCCTGTTTCATTCCACCGAAACACTACATAAAATGGCACTAAAAGATCTAAAAATACTCTGCCAATATATGGGCCCCTAAGCTCACACTAGGTACTATAGTTATAGTGTACGTGTGAGCTAATAAAACTAAAACCTGATATATCTTATTCAACTCCAGACTAAATTAGCTTTTGTTTGATACCACACAAGCCATGTTTTGACTTAAACTGAAATTTTTGAAATCTACCCCCGCCCTTAAAAAAACAAAAACTAAAATGTATTTTGTTTAACTCCGGACTTAATTACCTTTCGTTTGATATCATACACGCCATATTTTCACGTAAACTCTAATTTTTGAAATCTACCCCCACCCTTTTTGAAGAAAAAAAAAACTAAAATTCATTTTGTTTAACTCCATACTGAGTTACCTTTCTTTTGATATCACACACGCTATATGTTCACATAAACTCTAATTTTTGAAATCTTTCTCCACCCTTTTATAAACTTTAATTTTTGAAATCTTCCCCCACCCTTTTATTTGGCTTGTGTTCGGTGGATTTTGTTCATTTTTAAATGGGACCATCTCGACCCAAGACCCAGCCTAGGTACCAAATTTCATTAAAATCGGCCTAGTGGTTTTTGAGTTATGCGCGTTGGTCGTTACAGACAGACATACAGACAGACATACAGACAGACGGCGCGACAAAAAAGTTTCAAAATCATCTGAAACGCAAAGATATATAAAAAATTTTGAAATCGGAGCAACTTTTTTTTTCTCGAAAAAATTAGGATCACCATAGCTCACACTACTATAGTATAGTATATGTGTGAGCTAATATTTTAGAATTGGTATGGGGTAGTTTAGGGGATGAAAAGATGGCGAAACTAGGGTCACTACATCCTGGAAGCCTGGCGTCTCCATAAAAAGACACTACGTCTTCGTTAATAGTAAAAAAATCTTAGAAAAAATTATAATTAGTTAATATTTATTCATATTATCTATAATTTTCGATTTAAATTGTGTCTTCACATGTTCGCATAAATACAGTTCAGGCCCTACATAGTGACGACGCGTAAGTGAGTTATAGTAAAAAAATAATTTTAAAAGATACACATAGTTTACAGTACCAGCAATCGATAAAAAAATTTATGTATAAATAAAAGCTGTCTTATGACTTTCTTTTTAAGTAAAAAGGTATTAATGAAATACATTTTAATATTAATATTTTTTCATAATGTGCATTATCATTATTTTTCAAATATCTATTTAATTATCACTTCTTACAACCAATCACATAAAGGATGCAATTATGTAATTTTATTAAAAGTGTATCTTTAGTGCCCAAGAATTGGCAGATTATGTTAAAACTTAAAATCTCTAGAAATTTAATTCCACTTTTATTTAAGTTAGGCTTGATCAGGTATTTTTAATAATTCCTGGCGTAAAAACACATGTAAGTTTTTGACATGTGACGTATTGACTCAATTAATATTTATTTTGGCTTAGAATACTAAATTACCTAGAAATCGATACCCCACGCGACCACTTTAGACGAAATAAGATTTTAACAATTTATCCTCCTACCTTTTGCTCCCTCTCCTCCTCAAAAAAAAAACTTATTTCCAACCTTTAATTTTTATAATTTTTTTTGAATTTATAAGCTACATAGCTATGAAAGTAAAAAAACAAAAATTGTACGCAAAACTAGTTTTATATTTAATTTATACATTTTTCCTGTCCCATCTCAAGTACGCCCCTGTATCTTGGCCCGGCACTGGGTTGCATCAGAGCACCACTTCTAAAATGGCATCTCTAGGTGTCGGCTACCTCTGTACCAAATTTCGTCACGGTACGCCCGAACCGAACCGAATGCAGACAAACCCCTAAATTTCCGTCTTAGGCTCCGAACTAACACCATTTTACCGTTCGGGATGGCCGGAGCAGTAAATTTGCCGGAACAGGTCTGACCTGTTCCGATTTTTATTATGACCTGTTCCGAAACATCTGCTCCTGCTCCAAACTGTTCCGGACTTTTCAAGGGAAATAAATTGCAACTGTTCCGCATTTTATGAAAGGAACAATTTGTTCCTGCACTGCAGGAACAGATGTGCTGCATGAAATCTAACTATGCGTGTGCTCTGTTATTGGTGTTACAAGGTATATAAATGAGGTACAGGGTGTTAACCGTTATATCTGGTTGTCGCTTATAACAATTTTATTTTTTTTAATAGAAAAAGAAATGCAATTTTTACAGAACGCTTCACTTTTTGCTGTTTTCCTTATTTCACGTAAATTTTATTGGATTAAAGGTTTTTTATATTCAATTTCAAATATTTTTATTGTTTCCTACTTCCTTGCTTTGAACGAAAGAAAACCCGGCAAGAAACGCCACTGTTAAAGATAATCTGCCGTATGTCACACCGCACCCCGCCAACCCTAGAACCATGCGTGTTGTCTATCTATCAGCAATTTCTACGAGTTGCCCCAGTGCGCACTAAGTGTATCTCTGTCGTTTTTCAAAACAATAATTTAGAAAAGGACGAAGATACACTCAGTGTGTGTCTCATAAAGGTTACGTAGCGAGCCTGAGAAAGATGCAGCTAGCTGAAGTGAAGACTCGGAACAGGCGTAAAAGCAGGGAGCAAGTTGTTTCTGTTATGTTCTGGCTCTCTCGAAGTTTCCTTGTCACTTCTGCTCCGGCGGAACAACTTGTTTCGGAAATTCATACCTGTTCCGACTTGCTCCGGGCACAGACCTGTTCCGAAAAGAACAGGTACTGCTCCGGAGTGCCATCCCTATTTACCGTATTATAGATGCGTTTTTGTGTTAAATGCGGTTTGTTTCCTTAGCAACCAAAATACGGAGACGCCAGGCTTTTAGGATGCAGTGACCCTAATATTAAGGGGTTAAAGAAAAATGTTTATGTATTAATCATACTTCTTGAGATAACAGAAAAACAATAATATAGCTAAGATTTTAGAAATAATAATAATGAATAATATTCATTTGTTTATCCTTTATTCGGATTTTGCTGTAATTAATTATTTACAGGAATTTAACAAAAGCACTGACTTCCACCAAAATTATAGTGAAAAAAATTAATACAACTCGTTTAACTAATTTTAAGTATTATTCTACAAACTTCTAAAAAAACTCTTCAGATATAATAGATATATCACAGAAATTTATTTTTCGAAAATTAAAAATAAATTGCACTAATTAAGGTGTAGGAAACAGTCAAAAATAAAAAAACTACAACGTAAAAATTTCCGCAAATAGGATGGGTAATAAATATAAGGTGGGTCAAAAAAACCGTAATTTTTTTTTCGGTTGTAGTTTTTTACACTTTATTCGATTTTTGTAATTTTGGTCTTAATCGAAAATTAAGGCTTGAGACTATACGACTCTTTTATCATTATTAACATTTATATAAAATTCAAAATGGCATCATTTTAAAAGGATCCCGCACGGGGCTTATGGGTGGTGGCTTCCGGTTCGGTTAATATTGTCAGGAATGCAAATAACCCCTGACTGTGCCACTGTACGAAACCATCTTGGAAAAGCGACAAACACAATTATGGTTCTGTTAAGATGAGAAGGTGGTTCCGCCTCCCTCCAAAATAGAAAACATTTGGTTGCCGCCTACCACACAGCAGATGGTTATGGCGAGAAAAACTATTGAAAAGTCTAGAGTGGGAGTCGTAATGGTTGAGCGTGGGGATACAGCAAGTAGCGAGAGGGTTTTCCCTTTAAAGTGATTGGACATGGAAAAACTGTGAGATAAGAAAATGTTGTCTATAAAATGTATTTTATCTCTGTTTTTGTTTAGCTTATCTTGTTTAGCTCATTAGCTAGAATGTAAAGTAAATTTTAGGATTATCAGCAACGCCACTGACTTGGTTCCTCCAAGCTCTTCAAAGAGGGGATAATGGATTATTTAGGTCCAACCAACCCTTTATAAAAACCCAAACTTTGAGAAGACAAGTCGGTAGTTACATTCTAAGTTTTGTTGAATTTAACTAAAACCTCTAAAATTAATTGTCAGTAAAGAAACATAAGATTTTTATATTTAAAGAATATTTTGAAGTTTGTTATTTTGGTAAGTTAAAGTTTTATTTTAATATTTTGGGTCTTGTTTGTTTTATAGGTCATAAGAAAAGTCTTGTAACAATTTGCAAATTGCAACAGAGTTTTATTTTGTATTCATTAAAGTTTGTAACGTTTTTAAAACTGTTTCATATTTATTTTATTCACATAAGAGATCTACTACGGTACCCTCGTTTAAGGGTTCGATTTAAAATAAAATCCTACCCGACAATATATTTAATAACTTTTTTTCGTGTTGAGCTCACCTTCAGCTCGTTTCACTAACCTGCCAATGTCAAATTGACAGATCATATTGTTAAACTTGTTTATTTTACTTTTAATATCGCCAAAAAATCAATTTCAAAAAAAGTTAAGATTTCGAACAGTTATCTTGGTAAATTGTATGCCACTGAATAAATAAATGCTTAAAAAAGTACTGTGAGCAACAAAAATCCTTCCATTAACGTTATAATTATATTTGTTTAAATATTACCGTTAAAAAAGAGCAAAAGTATTTTGCATTTCTAAAAAAAAAACATTAAAATCCTAAAAAGATTTAAGTTACAGCTATGCTATTTGGAAGAACATATCACTTGTAAAAATTGGATAAGAACTAAGAAAGTTTTGACCACATCAAAATAGGTAATGTTTTAACCTTTTGAAAGTGGCAAAAAAAAACCTACCTATTTTGATTTGGTTAAACTTTCTTACTTCTTATCCAATTTTTCCAAGTGATATGTCGTTCCAAACGGCAAAGATCTAGATTTCCTTTAAATACTTAGATCATGTCATTGGTGTATTTAAACTTTTGGCAAGTGAGTTAAAAATATTTAAATTTAAAAAGTATGCGCCATCTTGGATTTTACCAAAATCGCAAATTTAAGATACACCTATGCTATTTAGAAGAACATATCACTTGTAAAAATTGGATAAGAACTAAGAAAGTTTTGACCACATCAAAATAGGTAATGTTTTAACCTTTTGAAACTAGCTAAAAAAACCTACCTATTTTGATGTGGATAAACTTTCTTACTTCTTATCCAATTTTTCCAAGTGATATGTCGTTCCAAACGGCAAAGATGTAGATTTCCTGTAAATACTTAGATCATGTCATTGGTGTACTTAAACTTTTGGCAAGTGGGTTAAAAATATTTAAATTTAAAAAGTATGCGCCATCTTGGATTTTACCAAAATCGCAAATTTAAGATACACCTATGCTATTAAGAAGAAGATATCACTTGTAAAAATTGGATAAGAACTAAGAAAATTCTAACCACATCAAAATAGGTAATGTTTTAACTTTTTGAAAGTAGCTAAAAAAACCTACCTATTTTGATGTGGTTAAACTTTCTTACTTCTTATCCAATTTTTCCAAGTGATATGTCCTTCCAAACGGTAAAAATGTAGCTTTCCTGTAAATACTTAGATCATGTCATTTGTGTACTTAAACTTTTGGCAAGTGGGTTAAAAATATTTAAATTTAAAAAGTATGCGCCATCTTGGATTTTACCAATATCGCAAATTCAGGATACACCTAGGCTATTAAGAAGAAGATATCACTTGTAAAAATTTGATAAGAACTAAGAAAGTTTAACCACATCAAAATAGGTACTGTTTTAACCTTTTGAAAGTAGCTAAAAAAACCTACCTATTTTGATGTGGTTAAACTTTCTTACTTCTTATCCAATTTTTCCAAGTGATATGTCCTTCCAAACGGCAAAGATGTAGATTTCCTTTAAATACTTAGATCATGTCATTGGTGTACTTAAACTTTTGGCAAGTGGGTTAAAAATATTTAAATTTAAAAAGTATGCGCCATCTTGGATTTTACCAAAATCGCAAATTTAAGATACACCTATGCTATTTAGAAGAACATATCACTTGTAAAAATTGGATAAGAACTAAGAAAGTTTTGACCACATCAAAATAGGTAATGTTTTAACCTTTTGAAAGTAGCTAAAAAAAACCTACCTATTTTGATTTGGTTAAACTTTCTTACTTCTTATCCAATTTTTTCAAGTGATATGTCCTTCCAAACTGCAAAGATGTAGATTTCCTGTAAATACTTAGATCATGTCATTGGTGTATTAAAACTTTTGGCAAGCAGGTTAAAAGTATTCAAATTTATAAAGCATGCGCCATCTTGGATTTTACCAAAATTGCAAATTTAAGATACACCTATGCTATGTAGTACAAGGCCCCAAACATTTTGCAAAGTCCATTACCGTAGAAATTAAATAGTATTTGATAAAGTCACAGCAGAACAAAAACAACCCTTTTTTACCTACGTTACACAAAGGGTTGCTCCAAAATCAAAAATATTCCTGTTTGAAATTTGGAAAACTAGTTTGAATCAAAAGAAAAAAATTATGAGCCTAAACATAAATATTTAAAAATTATTTTTTTTTATGTCTTTATTTAGATGTGTAATTTTACACCGGCAATTTAAAAAGTCCCTGACTGTACAACATTATTATTTCTTAATCAATTTTTTTAGTTGATATTGTTTTGTGCACAATCAAAGGCATCGCTTTTTGTTCAATTTTTAAAATCGAGTACAGTGGCGCACAAAAAAATGGGCAGAGGGTCTGAAAAATTGCTAAATTTTAAAAAATCAGGAGCAATCTTGAACTTTCTAGATATGTTAATTTTAACAAAAAAGTCGAATAGTCTGAAGCCTTAGCTTTCGATAGATACTAAAATCACAAAAATCGCACAAAAATTAAAAAAACTACAGCCGAAAAAAAATGTTTTGGTCCACCTTATACAGGATGTCCCATTTAAAACGTTCCACCCGAGACAGATTTTTTTGCCAGGGAGACACTTTTTCGCGATTTTGCGACATCTCTATCTATCAACCCCTAGCGTGGGCGCGTGTCACCCCACGTCAAGTGATATCTCGTTGGAAAGGTCTTTCAATCCTTTATTCAGAACTGGTTTTATTTTTCATATCGTACGACCAGTTTTCGAGTTATTTGATTTAGAATTTATTAAATGAGCAATCTGAACAAACCGTTATAAGGTCTAAGTGAAATTATTGCTAATTTAATAAATTGTTTAATCAAATAACTCGAAAACTAGTCGTTCGATAGAAAATATAAAATCAGTTCTAAATAAGGTATTGAAAGACCTTTTCAACGAGGTATCATTCGACCCACTTTTCCTTTTCACAATCACGGGGTGAGACGCGCCCCCGCTAGGGGTTAATAGAAAGAGATGTCGCAAAATCGCAAAAAAATGTCCATCTCGCAAACAAAATCGGCGTGTTTCGCCATTTTTTAAAATTTTCGAGAAATTCCGGTAGGAACGTTTTAAACGGGACACCCTGTATATTACTACGTTGTCATGTAAAATTGAATAGTTTCAAACCCGTCATAAAAACGTGCCATGTGTTATGTATGTATTTTTTTTGCGTTGGAACGTATAGAAACTGGTTTGCCATAAAAACTGAGATCATATGAAAATTAAGGAATTTTTAAACCGCTTATTCATACTTCGCTGTGCGCACTAGCGAAATGTCATTCTTTAGTGGTAGTTAGCCACGGTGCCTAGAATACACGGTGGATAGAATAGACCGGTGTTCGGATTTTATATACAGTGTCCCCCATAATGTTCGCAACATATGGGAAAAAATTTTATTTGTGAGATATGGGAAAAAATTTTTTATACGATCAATCCTGCTTGTTAAATAACCTAGAAACATTGGCGTAGCTAGGGGGGCCAGGGGGGGCCTGGCCCCCCCCTGAAGTCCCTCAGGCCCCCCCTAAGATATTTTAGGCCTCCCCTACCGACTACTAGTAAAAGAACATGACGCTGAAAATACATACTTTTCTATTATTATTCGGGAAATATTCAAATAAAATAGATGCATTAAAATTTAAAATCATTCAGATAATGTTTACATTTCAGGAAAAAGCCCTTGTCTTGCGGAATTAGGTTTTTCTCTTTAAATTAGCGGTAACTTTTCTGCACTTATGCAATTTCCCGAAAATATTTTTTAAATTTAAACATATGTATGCATATTGAATATTTCATGCATATTGGCGACATCTTGTAAAATATTATAGAAGTGTAAGTTAAATTTCGCTTTTAATAAAGACAGCGATTTTTGCCCCTCTGTTTTCGAAATCGGGTTGTAGATGTCGTAAGGTTATAAAAGACCTTTTTAAACTGTTTTTCTAAAATAAATATAATAATCTTTTTAGTTTTTTTGAGGTTAGCGTTTAGTGTCTTATGAAAATTTTCCGATTTTGGTGACAATTTCATAACCATTTTCATATTAAGTTTTCCCACGTCGTTAAATGGAATAAATACGTCGAGCAATACCGGGAAATTTTTAATATTAATACTTCTACTCTAAGAGCAGAAATGACCGTTTTAAAGAATTGTATTTTTCGGTTAAATCAAACTGTTGGTCATGATTCTATCAAACAACATATAGCAGAAAACACCTATCCAAACCTCTACCAACTTTTTAAAGTTAGAGTATTCTTCCAATTTCAAGTGCAACTTGCGAGAGGTCTTTCTCTGCCATGAGGAGAGTTTTTAATTGGCTTATAACAACTATGACTCAAGAGAGACACTCAGGTTTGTCATTGTTATTCATAGAAAAAGATGTTGAGGTCGACTTAGACAGTGTGGTAGACGCTTTCAGTCAGCGACGTAGAAAACTTTCTTTGTAGAATTGCTGAATTACAGACTTCCTGTGTATACATATAAATAAGTTGGTAAATGTATTATTAAATTTGTTATATTAAAATATTAGAACATTTAATGCGCGTATTTTTTTTTTATTCATTGCACACTTTGCACGACTCTTTAAAACCTATGTTTGCTTTTTGTTCAAGATAGACCGGGGCCACGGCCCCCCCTGAAAAGCAAGGCTAGCTACGCCAATGCCTAGAAAGACATTTTGATGGTGGCAAATTCAAAAAATTAGTCATGAAAACCCACAAAGTGAGGTTAGATGGCAAAATATCGAAAAAAGTTATTTGAAAAAAGTGTTTAGAATGTCATTTTAAGTATTGTTCATACTCGTCTTAGTCTTTTGTTTTTGATTAGTCTTTGTCCTTTGATTAGTCTTAGCTGTCTTAAACAAAATCGACTGTTCATACTCGTCTTTTGTTTTTGATTAGTCTTAGTCATAACCCACTGAAAAAAAATTCAATTTCAATAAAAAGGCCCTTTTTCAAAAGTCATTTTCTACACAAAACAATCTTATTTAACCTAATCTGTGCACGAAACACCGACACGAAAGAACAAAAGCGAAAAAGAAAATAAAAACAAATAAAATTTTGAGGTTAGGTTGAGATTTTCTGTTAAAAACATGATTAATGGCGGTAAATTCAAAATTTCGGCCGCGCGCTTGCGCTCTTCGGACGCCCTGTAAAAAAAACAACAAATATCAGCTGATGTCTGTCACTCGTCTTAGTCCTTGTCCTAAGGATTGAAAGTTGGCAACTCTTAAGACAAAGACTAATCAAAAACAAAAGCAAAAACATTGTATGAACACTCCCATAAGAAACAGTGGTTTTAACTTTCTTATGACAAGACATATGACTAAAACAAAACAAAAGACTAGACAAAAGACGATTATGAATGATCCATTAGGGTCTCCTATGAAATTTGGAGCAATAATAATAAAAAATAAGAAATACCCTATTTTTGGCCCTAGCCATCGAAGAAATATGTTCTCTGGTAGGACACCTAGATAATGTGTCGAAATTGCACAATAAAAAACATTTAAACGTGTTGAATTATACGCTTTTAAACACTTTAAAAACAAATACAAAAAATTTAAGTGAGGTTATGTTGACTATGTTTACATGGTTCTTTTTTGTTGGTTTCATAAGGGCACTCAAAAATCCTTGTTGCGATACAGTAACAAATAAAACCAAGTGATCACTATAAAACCATAATGGCATATATAAATTTATTTAATAAATACTGTAAAGAGAAAATATTTATCTAGTCGTTTTATCAGTGTTTTTTAACAATAATTTTACTTTAATTTTGATTTATGTAAACCAAACAGACTTTTTTAATGGTGAATAGTGTAAATGATTTTTTTTAATTTTAAATATTTGTTATTTTGTTACTATTAAAAAGCATTCTTGTGCTGGCGCGCTTGTTTTGAGAGTTTTTCAGATACGATTTTATCAGAAAAATAAATCTGGCAGGCAATTTGATCATCAACAAAACGACAAACTCGGTATATTTTTATGTGATAAAATAATTTTGAGACATTTTTGGCAATTTTGTGAGCTAAATTATTTTATATAGCCATTGTGAATCTAAAATATCGCCATAGCTTTTATAGGAAAACTTCTTTACTTAAGGTATTATGGTATTCAACAGAATCGCCAGGATACCAAATTACCAAATCTAGTTTTATAATAGGATAGAGGACGTTTCTGAGTTGCTTTTAGAACCTGGCATAATAGCTTTAGGCTCTAAAAGGTTCTATACTGGTGGAACCGCTAGAGGGCGAAGCTGGAGTTTATTTCTTATGGTTTTATAGTGAGTTTAATACATAGGTTGCCACCACCAATTGGGGAGTCCCATTTAGGAGGTCTAAGGGGTATATAAGGGTAATGGGAACGTGCTAGCGACCAAACATTGAAACTAATGGTTTTAAGGAAAGGCGCTGGCAACCTTTTAGCTTCTGCTATAAATAAAGAAATGTTACTTGGGCAGTGACGTGAAAAATTCGACATATTATATAAGATCCGAAGACCGGTCTATTCTAAGGACACTATCACAACGACTGTCAAAGTTTTCAAAATTTGAATAATTCCAAAAATAACTTACTGAATACAATATCCTTTTTCATAGTAGTCGAATTCCAATATAATCCCAAAAAGGCGGTATTAAACTTGTCCAACGAACAAAAAAGTTTGATAAGTATTTAGAATCAAAGTCCCAAGATATGAAACAAAAATTGTATTAAAAATATATTCAGTTTTACATGAAAACGTAATAAATATCTAGATGGGTACAACAATACCTGACCCCACTTTGCCAAGTGGTTGAGGCTAGCAGGTGCGGCAGGGGGGGACGTCGTCGACACCGTCGGGGGAGCCGTCGAATCGGTAGGCGCCCATGTTTGCAAGCATTGACTCGTATGGGTCCATCATCAGACGCCGTTTATTTGCTTTTATCACTTTTTTTAGGTAGCGCACTTTTCGAGGGTTTTCCAGTTCCTATATAAAAATTTCCAGTTACAATTATATTTATATATATATATATATATATATATATATATATATATATATATATATATATATATATATATATATATATTATATTAGAATTATTTTCATGTTAGTGGCTCAAAAGACAGATAAGCGATCCTGAAAACCATGCCTAAAAACAAGTCGCTGCGTCACCATAAATTTTATTAAAACAATATTTATCAGGGCTCTCAGCAGATAAACAACAAAATAATATGAAAAATATGAACTTTTTTAATAAAATTATGAAATTAAGAAAATAAAATATGAAGGAAATATGAATAAAAAATTATTTTTTTTTGGGTCCTCTATCAAATAATGGCTTGTTATATCAAACCCAACTTTTTTTTAGGAAAACTCATTTACTAAGCGAAAATATATATTTCTTAATTTTATTTATTAAGAAAAGTATTAACAAACATTTTCAAGTTGAATTAGGCCTTGATGGGGTATGGCCAAACAAAAACAAGGCACATTTTTTACAGCAAAGGTGTTTCCGTATTTTTACACCAAGGTCTATTGCAATTATTCAAAGAAATAGAAAAAAATTATAGATGCAAAAGTTTAAACTTTATTCTATACCATCAAAAAAATCCTATCCTATACTATCAAAAAAAGTTATAAAAAAATACCACCATTGTAACTCTCTTACGGAACATCCTACAAATTAATATGTTACTGATTTAACTTTAAAAAAATAGATATAGCTTCGTTTCCTTCGCCGATGATCAGATAGTAGTGGCTCAGGATTATGACGACCTCGAATATATGACACGAAAACTAATAGAAGAATACAATAAGTGGGGACTAGAGGTTAATCTCAATAAGACAGAGTATATGTGTATCGGTGGAATGAAACAGGATCTAATCTTAAATACCCGGCAGCGAATTCAGTCCTGTGATGAGTATAAATACTTAGGTCTAAAAATTACAGCTGACGGAATACTAGACAAAGTTATAAAAGATCGAAACGTACAAGGAAGAAAAGCAATAACTTTATTAAATGGAATAATTTGGGACCAAAGTATATCAAAACATAACAAAAAGCTTATATATAACACCATTGTAAAAAGTATTATTACATACGGCTCAGAAGTATGGCCAATCAAGGATAGAACAGAAAAAATGCTTTCCGCTAAGGAGATGGACTATTGGAGAAGAGCAGCCGGGAAATCAAAAAAGAAAAAGAGTTACAAATCAAAGAATAAGAGAAATTATGACAGTGGATGAACGTACTTTAGTGGATGATATAAGAACAAAACAGCTAGTGTGGTACGAACATGTACAAAGAATGAATGATGAAAGGCTACCTAAACAAATACGACACTGGAAACCAACTGGCCGAAGAAAACGAGGACGGCCAAGGAGAAGCTGGAGAGAAGGAATAGACAGTGAAATAATAATAAGAGGCCTAGATGATGAATTATGGGCAAACAGAAACGAGTGGAGATTGGGTATCGGAAGACGTAGAACGTTGTGAAACCGATAAATATATATATATATATATATATATATATATATATATATATAAAATATTAGCATCTAAAGTTTCTAGCGGTTTGGGACCTACTCTACATTTCTTGAAAATAGGTACCCTATGTCTATCTCTTGAAATAAGTGCAGTAGACTTTTGTGGAAATATACCAAAACACCCTATACATCTAGTAACACAGAAAACTTAAGTATACTCGATGATATACTTGGTATACTTTAAATACCAAACATTAAAAAAAACTCAACATTACAGAGTAAAAGAATAAAATTCATGTAAAAGCACTGCTCAATTAGAGTTTTTCAGACTGACCAAAACAACTAATTAACATAAAAAATGCAACAAACATAAGAATAATAAAACAAAAGGCAAAAAAGCCCTACTTTATTCAGACTTTATCAGAGGCAACAAACTAATAATAAACTAAAAGGAACTCAAAATTCAAGACTAGGAAAAATACTGAAAATTTCCACACTTATTCTATGACTAGAAAAAATGAAGGTTTTTCTAAAAATATGAAGTTTTATGAAGTCTGAAAAAAATATTATAACATTTTCATAAAATATGAAGGTGCTGAGAGCACTGATTTATTAACTTATATTTAAAAACTTATAAATGGCAAAAACACGATTTATATTCAAATCCCGTTTTGTTACAATATTTCCGCTAATAAAAAAAATAACTTATTTTTGGTTTTGGTTAGGGCTTGCACAAAAACATAGATAAAGGATTTGCGGTGCGGTTCAGTGAGTTTTTATTAGATAGGCAACTCTGGCTGTTTGACAGGTCGTTAGCTCTGTGGCGCCCACTGCAGAGCTTAGTGACGAACTAAAAGTTAAGGCGGGAAATTTGAATCGCCTTTTATAATAAATTTTCTTTTTTTTTTTTAGTTTTTTTTTAAATTTTTAATCAGTCAATATTTTATAAAGACATACACTGTCTTTATAAGATATAAACATATTGAAAATGATATATAAAGTGCAATAAATAAAACATTTTTTAAATGACTTTTTATTATTATAAAAAAAGCTACAAATTAACGACTAACTATTGATGAAATAATACATAGTCTAATTGATTGGTAAAATAAAATATAATGAAAAACCAAACACTATCTAGCATATTTAAATTTGCTTTTAACATTTCTGGTGAGTGATGAGTGAATAAATAATGAAACAGTTGTTTGTGAAGAGAATCATTCTTAAATGTCAACTTTTTAACAGCTTGACGAAAATCTGACATGATTTAAAAGTACCTCCTCGCCTTGGTTGTAAGTTGTGTAGGGTATGTTTCAAAGTAGTATATACATAGCTTATCATTCAAAAGCTGAAAACAATAAAAAAAATCAACTTATAACCACATTAATCATAGGTACTAGATTATGGAAAGATAAAGATTTTAAATTAAGGAATAAATTTATTCAAGTACATTACGCTGCTGGGTAATCCCTCGTTTACCCATCAATTAAGCACAAATTTAGTGTTAATTTTGTATGTGTCTCCCTTTTACTTAGTATCAAAAGAAAGGGATAGACATAAAATTAACACTAAATTTGTGCTTAATTGATGGGCAAATAAGGCACCTATCAGGCATTGGAAACTTGTATTCAGAGTTCCGTAAAGTAAGCGATAAGAAGTTAAAAAGACACTACCAATACAAATTTTATCAAATGCCAATCTAACCTCAAATGAGAAAATAAGAAAACTTACCTTAAAATGTCTCGGAAAACTATGCATTTTATACTCGTCTGAACTTTAGACACTTCACCCAGAAAAGCAACTAGAAATTCTTATTCTTTTATATTTAAAATTGCAAGAGTTACAAATTTAACAAAATTTAATTTTAATGCGTCACAGCAGCAAAGATTACCTACATAAGCCAAAAAGATAGATTTAAAATGAACCCGAAATAAAATGCGGTGGAAGAGGTTTTTCTACCTGAAAAAAAGGGGAACGAAAAATCCAAATCACAGATAATTCTCAAAAAAAAATAGAATAAGGAACAAACGCGCGACCGCAGCGCCTCTTTTGAGCTTAGTGAGAACTTTAACCTAACGACCTGTCAAATTGCATTGAGTGTCCTAGGCATGCACCAAAATTTAAAGCTCATAACCCTTGTTTCTCACCTCAGACACGGGCAACCACAGTTTTACCCTAGGATCGATACCACTCGAAGCAATCATGCATGTTTGGGGGTGAGGCTGAACGCAGTTCACGATCGATACATCTCCAACGAGAGCGGTCACAATCGAACAGTTTTTGCGTTCCCAAATGAAGATTATTCCCTCGTCCGAGCCTGCGCAAATGTACTCTCCATCCTCACCTAAACAAAAAAACAATTTTTCGCGATTTTTTTTTAAATCAGTTTTTTTTAAAAAACTATATGTATACTAAAAATATGATGAAAAAAAAGTTTTTTGAATTTTATCTAAGGTAGGCAACACCTTTCCGTCTACATTATATGCACGTCACTGCCTATTAGGCAGCCCAAGGCCAACACAAAAATAGAGGCCACGACCCTGAAAAAATCAGCTGTTCTCCGGGGGCTGAATTTTACATTGGGTCTTATGGGAGGTCAGAGGTTTTTTTATGATATTTTCAAAATAGCACTACAGATTTCCGCGAAATTTCAGTGAAATAGTCTCAGACACCATCCCGATATTCCACCAAAGGTTTGTAAGGAAGCAACATGATTAAAAGGTTAAAATCTTCAAGATTTAGCATTCTTTATTTTGAATTCAAATTACCCGCCATGTACAGCGTGTCCCATTTTCGATGGGATTAAATGGGAAACTCGGTTATTATTAAAGATATCGATTTTCTGATTGCACCTTACCGTGCTCTTTTTTAGAGCCCTTAAAAATGGTGTAATCAGATTTTTGCTATACCCCGTGGTTTCGCTAATTTCGGGAGTTTTTGAAAAAATTGCATTTTAATTAATTCCTTGTATCTCGCTTATTTTGCAAGATATTTTTACTCTGTAAAAACCTTTCTATGGCAACTTTTTTAGAGCAAAATAATGACGTTGTCAATTTTTAAAAATATTGTTTAGTTTTTGAGATGTGGTATTTATCATAAAAAAGTTAAATACGGACCTGGATTTTTTTTATTACTACTTTGATTAGTTCCATGCTATTATTACCTTAAAATGTTAAAAATTTTTTTTTGACTTAAGGTTAAAAAAAACTATTTAATATTTGAAAAAAAAATTATGGTCCGAACCTGGAAATTTCCAACGTAATTATAAATTAAAAATTGAAAGACACACTAGTTGAACGATTTTTAGTTTATCTGTTTTGAAATGATAATTAAAAGATTTATAAATAAAGTAAAAAACGTTAAAAAGTTACAAAAATTATATTATACTAATTATTTGATAACCGAACAGGAGGTCGTGAAATTTACAAAACAAAAGCGTGGAATTGACATTGTCATTTTACTTGAAATTTTTGTGAATGGCTTACAATTATTTTAAACTGGCTAGAAATCGACCATATCCAGATTTTGAAAAATGTGATAGGTTTGACTGCTTCATTTAAGCAACAAAATCCCAATATTTAAATGGCAGAAATATTTTTATGCAAAATGCGTTAAGAAAAATTACTTAAAAATGCCAACAATGTCTTACACATAATGGTAATCAGAAAAATTAGTTATTTTCTGTAATTTGTTTTTTTTTGTATTTTTCGTAGACTTTGTTTCAAATAAATCCGTAAATTAACGTTAAACCATTTTAATATGCTAAGTATTAAAACAGTTAAACTAAAAATTGTTTAACTAGCAATTTTTAATTTATATTTATGTTGGAAATATCCAGGTTCGGACTCATTTTTTTTTTAATATTAAATATTTTTTTTTACCTTAAAACCAAAATTTTTTAAATTTTTATTATTTTATGATAATACTAGCATGAAACCAATCAAAATAGTAATAAAAAAATCCAGGTCCGTATTTAATTTTTTTATGATAAATACCATATCTCAAAAACTAAACAATATTTCAAAAAGTTGACAACGTCATTATTTTCTTCTAAAAAAGTTGCCATGAAAAGGTTTTTACAGAATAAAAATATCTCGCAAAATAAGTGAGATACAAGGGATTATTAAAAATACAATTTTTTCAAAAACTCCCTGTATTAGCGAAACTACGGGGTATAGCAAAAATTTGATTACGCCATTTTTAAGGGCTCAAAAAAAGAGCACGGTAAGGTGCAATCAGAAAATCGATATCTTTTATAACAACCGAGTTTCCCATTTAATCCCATCGAAAATGGGACACGCTGTACCACATGCCAACTGTTATATTTGACATGTATTTGACTTTGTTATCTGTGATTGTCACATTCGCTTCTGCTTTAAACTTAATGTTTGTGTGAGCTAATGAAGCGGTTCTGAAAAATTAAGGATTACTATAGATTTTAAAAAAAATAGTTCTAAAAGAATATCAATCTCAAAACCGGCTTTATTTAAAAAAAATCAAATATTCATGAACCGTCATTCCAACGTCAATATTTTAATGACAATCAGCTGTGTCGTAACGTGGCCATCAAAACAAAATCAGCCCCGAATGTGACGTCAACAAAGTGGAGGATCGTGGCCCGTCCGTTGTGATAGCCCTGGGCAGCCTAATTAAACTTGCAATACTCTGATTTTATCGCCGCCTTGCCAAAATGGCGAAGAGTTAGTTGTTGTTATTTTTTATACTTTTTTGTTGGAAAAAAAATCTCGGACTTTTCCTATCTAATGAAAAAAGTCATGCTTAAAGACCCTGAATAGTTTTTGACAGGTTTTATCCCAAATTTAATAAAAAAACTGGCAAAAACATAAATAAACAAAAACAGTTGACAAGCGCTTGACATTTCTAAATCAGAAACAAAATTTCAAACTGAAATAAGAGCTGGACGGCGCACGGTGGTCAGCTTGTAGGTTCTGAACGATCGAAATTATTTTATGGTTTTAATTTTGACAAATTGATGCTGAAAGTTACGAAATGTCAACTAGCGTTTTAAAAATGTGATTTTAATATAGGTACTGTGCATTCTGGAGATGGTACAGTCGCTTCCAAAAAAAATGTTGCATATCGATTTTTTTCTGTTAAGAAAAAAAGTTGAAAAATTGATACTTTGAGAGTGTGTACGTAACTAGCTTATAGCTCTTTTTATTTAACATAGCTTTTTTATAAAAATTTAACAAAATGTATTAATCTTGCTATACTATAATCAATTTTTTACCATGCACTGATATTCTTTATCGTAGTCTTTATATTCACTATTTTCACATATATAGTTTAAAACGGATCGATTTTTATCCTGTGAAACCGGTGTTTTGTGCCAGATGTTAAATAAATTAGGTCGGCCAATCGCATGCGCCAACGCTGAAACAATAAATCATAGCTAATACAGCGGCAAGAAGCGGCAGCTGAATGTAGCACCTATACAAACCTTGATACATGATTGAAATAATAAAGTCACAAACGCAACTGATACGTACCGATCCAGACTTTTTCAGTCCAATATATATAATACATATTTGAAAAATAAATTGGTAAAAAATTTTTTTTAAGTCACAAGCTTTTATAAAATGCATTAAAAATTAAAAAATAATTTTCTAACATTCTACTATTATCATAATAATAAAAGCGATGGCCGACTGATGGAAATCTTGACGATGTTAGCACGATAATTAAATATCACTATTTGCAAGAATCAATCTAGCAGAAAAATGCAGAGGTACCAAACCCACCCAACCCGACCTAAGATACCCCAGCATTTCTCTGACATAGGTATGGCAATGGCATAACATTGCGGCACATCAAACATATCTTTGATGACCTGCTATGTTGAATATTCTTTAAGTGTTTAGATCACAACTTTAGATTAACTTATGCTTTGATTTGCGGCCATCGCTTTTATTATTATGATAATATTAGAATGTTAGAAAATTATTTTTTAATTTTTAATGCATTTTAAAAAAAATTTTACCAATTTATTTTCTACTTTTTAGTCTCAGCTATCTACTCTATTAAATGAAAATATTTGTTCAATAACAGAACAGAAGAGTTTATTCTAGATTATAATGAAATCGCTGATCGTGAGTCGTTTGGAAAGTCATTTTTCTATTGGGGGAAGGAGAGGGTGGGGGTAGAGGTAGAAATATATTTTTTGTTTGGGCTGTATTGCCATCGGACCTTTATGCATATACCAAATTTTATAAGTCATTTGAAGTGAAGTGTGTCAAAAACTCATGTTTTATGAAAGGGGGTGAAGAGTAGGGGTGGGAGGACATTTTTTCATTATTGTTGTATTGTCATCGGACCACTACATGTATACCAAATTTCATCCAAATCGGATAATGGGACGGGTGTCAAAAATGCATTTTCTATGGAAGGGGGTAGGGGTATGGGTGGGAGGATATTTTTTCATTATTGTTGTATTGTCATCGGACCACTATGTGAATACCAAATTTCATACAAATCGGATAATGGGAAGTGTGTCAAAAACTCATTTTTCTATGAAAGGGGTGGGGGTAGGGGTGGAAGGATAATTATTTCTTAATATTGTATTGTCATCGGATCACTATATGTATACCAAATTTCATCCAAATCGGATAACGGGATGTGTGTCAAAAACAAATTTTTCTATGGAAGGGGGTGGGGGTAGGGGTGGGAGGATATTTTTTTCTTATTGTTGTATTATCATCGGACCACTATGTGTATACCCAATTTTATCCAAATAGGATAACGGGAAGTATGTCAAAAACATATTTTTCTATAGAAGGGGTGGGGGTAGGGGTGGGAGGATATTTTTTTCTTAATGTTGTATTGTCATGGAACCACTATGTGTGTACCAAATTTCATCCAAATCGGATAATGGGAAGTGTGTCAAAAACGATTCACAAGATTTGATAGTTAGATAGTTAGACAGAACATCTGAAGTTAAATAAAAGCTTGTAATTATAATAAATCAATACACAACTTTTATGTAAATTTTTTAACAAGCAAATTGAAACTTTGCAAATGGTTGAATAGTCAAAATTAAAGATACTAACCCATATTTTAAATATACGTGAAGAAATCACCATATAATCTCTGGTTTACCAACTTTGAGCACTTTTGAAAATCGCCTTTCCGCGCGGAATATGTGCGGATGCAGGCTATCAAACGGCCTATGACTTGTCGTCGTAACAAGTGAAAACGAGTTAGTTAACCGATTTTCTGCAATGGGGTCTACCAATAAGGTAATTGGGCACTTTTTGAGGACTTAGTAGTTATGATAGAAAATAATTCGATATTGAGATTTCGATCGTCTAAATTAGACAAGCTGACCACCGTGCGGCGCCGGCGGTCATTTTGGATTTGGCACTTTAACCACCAAAATATCGCTATTTTGCTACATCGCTATTTTGATAGTCGCTATTTTGTTACATCGCTATTTTGTTACATCGCTATTTTGATACATTGCTATTTTGTTAAATCGCCATTTTGTTACATCGCTATTTTGTTAGTCGCCCTTTCATTACATCGCTGTTTTGATAGTCGCTATTTTGTTACATCGCTATTTTGATAGTCGCTATTTTGTTACATCGCTATTTTGTTACATCGCTATTTTGATACATCGCTATTTTGTTAAATCGCCATTTTGTTACATCGCTATTTTGTTAGTCGCCCTTTCATTACATCGCTATTTTGATTGTCGCTATTTCGATACCGCTAATTTAATACTCGCTATTTTGTACATCGCTATTTCGTTCCAGAGCCATCTGGAACGAAATAGCGATGTACAAAATAGCGAGTTTTAAATTAGCGGTATCGAAATAGCGACAATCAAAATAGCGATGTAATAAAAGAGCGACTATCAAAATAGCGTCGTATCAAAATAACGTTTGTAACAAAACAGCGACATATCAAAATAGCGATGTATCAAAATAGCGACAACCAAAATAGCGATGTGTCAAAATAGCGACAACCAAAATAGCGACAATCAAAATAGCGATATATCAAAATAGCGACAATCAAAATAGCGATGTATCAAAATAGCGATGTATCAAAATGGCGATGTATCAAAATAGCGATGTATGAAAATGGCGATGTATGAAAATGGCGATGTATCAAAATACCGAATCAAACCAAACCGAATCGAATCAAATCAATCCAAACCGAAAAGAACGGAAATGCGCTATTATATCCTATTTTGACTATACCAGTTTATTTTTTTAAAAAAACTTTCCTGATTCTTTTCCGGAATCCTAGAGGGTGTGAATCCGAACCGAACCGAACCGATCTGAACCGAATTCGGTTCGGTTCGGATTCATACTCTCTAGGATTCCGAAAAAGAAGTCTGGAGAGTTTTTTTGAAAAAATATGCTGGTTCGGTTCGGTTCGGTTTGGTTCGGTTCGGATTCACACCCTTTAGGATCCCGGGAAAGAAGTCAGGAAAGTTTTTTTTTTTAAACATTTCTTAGAAAGAAACCCTTTAGTCGAGCTATATGCCAAAACGGAACCGAAATATCGCTATTTTGATAGTCGGTATTTTGTTACATCGCTGTTTTGATAGTCGCTATTTTGTTACATCGCTATTTTGATAGTCGCTAATTTAATACTCGCTATTTTGTACATCGCTATTTCGTTCCAGAGCCATCTGGAACGAAATAGCGATGTACAAAATAGCGACGTTCAAAATAGCGAGTAATGAAATAGCGACTATCAAAATAGCGATGTAATAAAAGAGCGACTATCAAAATAGCGATGTATCAAAATAACGTTTGTAACAAAACAGCGACATATCAAAATGGCGATGTATCAAAATAGCGACAATCAAAATAGCGATATATCAAAATAGCGACAATCAAAATAGCGATGTATCAAAATAGCGATGTATCAAAATAACGATGCATCAAAATAGCGATGAATCAAAATGGCGATGTATCAAAATACCGAATCAAACCAAACCGAATCGAATCAAATCAATCCAAACCGAAAAGAATCGAAATGCGCTATTATATCCTATTTTGACTATACCAGCTTATTTAAAAAAAAAACTTTCCTGATTCTTTTCCGGGATCCTAGAGGGTGTGAATCCGAACCGAACCGAACCGATCTGAACCGAATTCGGTTCGGTTCGGATTCATACTCTCTAGGATTCCGAAAAAGAAGTCTGGATAGTTTTTTTGAAAAAATATGCTGGTTCGGTTCAGTTCGGTTCGGTTTAGTTCGGTTCGGTTCGGATTCACACCCTTTAGGATCCCGGGAAAGAAGTCAGGAAAGTTTTTTTTTGAAAACATTTCTTAGAAAGAAACCCTTTAGTCGAGCTATATGCCAAAACGGAATCGAAATATCGCTATTTTGATAGTCGCTATTTTGTTACATCGCTATTTTGATAGTCGCTATTTTGTTACCTCGCTATTTTGATAGTCGCTATTTTGTTACATCGCTATTTTGATAGTCGCTATTTTGTTACATCGCTTTTTTGTTACATCGCTATTTCGTTACAATCGCTATTTTGTTACATCGCTATTTTGATAGTCGCCTTTTCATTACATCGCTATTTTGATTGTCGCTATTTCGATACCGCTATTTTCCAGAGCCTGATTAAATGCACCCGTTGAAGCTTAGTATTTAATTGGCTAAATCAACCAATCAGAGCCTAAGAAAAGATAAATCCGCGCAGATAATACGTTCCTTGGACAGATTAAAGTTCTATAATCTGTGTGACTAACCCATAAAGCTGGCCTCCTTAATATCTGTGGTCGTGTTACAATGTCCCGAAAATCGAAGTTTATAATCGCTCGCGCTCAGTCGTTTGCACTTCTCCTCTTTGTCCACGAAAATCGGGGGAGTTAAGAAGAAATTTTCACTTTCGCTGCCCTCTTGGTCCTTTTTACTTTCGCCTTTTATTCTTTCTAACGCTTCATATAGTTTGCATGCCTACGAAAAATAAACGAAGGGTTAATTTTGAGTAAATGCTCCAAGATCTAATGGACACCTAATAAGTGTTGACAGTTAACTGTTTCGTCCGTATGGGACTCCTCAGAACACTGCTGGTCAAGTGACAAATCTTGCGAAGTTAATCAGACGGTTTTGTCTCTAATTAAATGTAATTAGTGAGCGAACTATAGCAAGAGGCGCCATCTACCGAGATACGAGAGAAACAAAAACCAAAAGCAGGGAAAAACACTGCTATACAATATCGATCAATGAAAAGATCGAATGCAAATAAAAGAAAACAGTCGTCGTAGGTCACGGACTATAGTTGTTTTCTTTTATTTGCATTCGCTCTTTTCATTGATCGATATTGTATAGCAGTGTTTTTCCCTGCTTTTGGTTTTTGTTTCTCTCATATCTCGGTAGATGGCGCCTCTTGCTATAGTTCGCTCACTAATTACATTTAATTAGAGACAAAACCGTCTGATTAACTTCGCATGATTTGTCCAGTGTTCTGAGGAGTCCCATAAGGACGAAACGGTTAACTGTCAACACTTATTAGGTGTCCATTAGATCTTGGACCCCCGTGAGGTTAAGCTTTCAAGCTACCCACGGAAAAATATAAGGGAAACAAAAAACTCCTTTTTGCCCGATTAGCCATGAAACTTGTTTGATTATTACATTTAAAGCTAACAGATAGAAAACGGAATGAGTGGATAAGAAATAAAACAAAATTAAGGGATTTCAGAGGAGAGGTAGTAAAATTAAAATGGAAATTTGCCGGTCATAATACCAGACAGAAAGAAGATCGATAGAACAAATGCTTTGTCAACTGGAGACCTTGGGAAAATAAAAGAAGTAGGGGAAGAAGACACATGCGGGGATTAGATGGATGGACAGCGCGACAGACAGAGACGAGTGGAAGATATTGGGGGAGGTCTATCTCCAAAGATGTATTGAAGAAGGCTAAATAGAACCACAAAATAGACGACTGACAGGTCCCCAAGAAATGCGGCTGCGCATTTGTCGTAAAGCTATCTATCCCCCTCGCGCATGTCTGTGGCCTTAACACGGCTCTGATGATTACCATACCTGTGTGCTGCTGGAGAAGCCTGGACACATTTCTGATGTGTAATCGAGCCAGTGCTGGGTCTCCTCGGCCCAATTGAGACGAATAAGGCACTTGATGAAGCACAAGTAGGCGTCCAGATGAGCCGGCCAGTTTTGAATGACGTAAAGGTATTCACGGGCAGCGTTGTAGATATCGCCCAAACTATAGACAGAAAACATTAACAAGACGCTAGCGCTACCAAGTCCACTTTCAATCCCTGGCTTCGCAAGCGCAGATCTACCAATATTATTTACCTCATGTCTTAGAATAGATGCATACAGGGTGATTTTCACTTGAATGATTCTAACCACATGAAAATAGAAAGTTTCAAAAACCTAACCTAACAAAACCTAATCAAATCTAACCGAACCGAAGAAAACTGAACCAATAATTTTTTTCAAAAAAAAAACTTTCCTGACTTCCTGCCCGGGATCCTAGAGGATGTGAATCCGAACCGAACCAAACCGAACCTAACTAAACTGAACCAAACCTAACCTAACCAAACTAAACTACAACACGTACTGCTAATTAGGTTTAGTTGGGTAGGGTTAGGTTTGGATAGGTTCGGTTCGGTACGGTCCGGTTCGGATTCACATCCTCTAGCATCCCAGACAGTCAGGAAAGTTTTTTTTTTGAAAAAAAATATTGGTTTAGTTTGCTTTGGTTCGGTTCGGTTAGATCTGATTAGGTTTCGTTAGGTTAGGTTTTGAGACTTTCTATTTTCATGTGGTTACCCAACAAACAATTAAAGTTGTAACGACGAAACCCCAACTAGAAAGAATTTCTTAAAAGTAACCGCAACGTACTCCCGCTACGTCTCAGTATACCATACAGCGACGTTATAATTCCCTAAGTGGGGAACCAATTTCTGGTTATAACTACTTGGCCAAGTGTTTAAAGTCACTGTAGTAACAACTACACTACTACGTCGTAGCCAGGTATCTACTACGTCGTAGAGGCTGTTTTTTTTCCGTAATGGCATAAAAGTTGCGATGTAGTTGCAAATAATATAATCGTTTCTTTTTGGTAGAATTGTTACACAATATGGTGGACACAACAGTAAACAGACTCGCTTAGTTTTTTTGTTTGGTTATGGTTATAATATGAACTATGTTATCCAAAAGTGTGAGAATTTACGAGCAGAGGATCAAAATTCGAGTGCGACGCAAAGTTTTTTGTATAACATGCATTATATATATTGCAAAAAACCGGTGCGCCCGTAAAATTGAGCCGTTTTCTGGTAGCTGATGGAATTTTTGTGTTGTGATTTTGGAGGTTATGTTTTCATAATCGACAGTTAACTCCAACAAATGGTGCTTAAGAAGAGCATTTTTGGTAAGCTTCAACTAATTTGTTTATAAAATAGTATGGCTCTTTAATATGAGCTCATAAAACGACAACAAAAATATTAAATTTTCTTTCTTACATAAAAACATGGCGTCCCAAACTATATTCCCTGATAGTCGAAAAGGTTACTTGAAAGTAGTTGCGGCTTTAAAGTTGATCCAAAAAGTTATTTTGTCTACATTATTACATCAGATGTTACTATGATGACACAAACTTTTGTGGTAAAAATTAAAGTTATAATGTAGTTGTCGGATACACTTGTTTGGGACTCCAATGAAGCTTAACTTTCTAGTGGTAATTAAGTAGGATATAAAAGTCAGGGCGACTACGAAATAACGACTAAAAAGAAAGTAAAACTTTAGCAACGTCCTATTGTGGTAGAGAAGACTATCAGAATCGACTATCAAGAAACAATCCTATGAAGTAGTTTAGAGGGTCGTTTTTACGAAACATCTACTATTTCCTGATACTAAATAGTGTTTAGAACTAAAAAGTAACAAATTTTGGTTGGGATCACCACATTTCTACTATAAGAAAGTAGCAAAGCCTTTAGAACATGTAGCCGCTACTATAAATGTTAGTTGGGTAGAATCATTCAAGTAAAAATCACCCTGTACATCGATTCTAATACATGAGGTAAATAATATTGGTAGATCTACGCATGCGAAGCCAGGGATTGGAAGTGGACTTGGTAGCGCTAGCGTCTTGTATTGGTCAAATACAAGAATCTTCATGTTCTTTTTAACAAATGTTTTAGTGTTTCTTTATATTTGTTTTAGATTTTTCTTTGAATGTATCTATTTATGTACAGGGTGATTTAAATTGGGTACTTTTAAGTGGGAAAGGGTACTTGGGAGATATAGAGGAAAACTAACCCCCCACAGTGGAACGTTTAGAAGATCTAGGTGGACAACCCTTAAGCAAGATTAACACTCTTTAATGCTTTAATTTTAGCTCACACATATACTATATCATAGTAGTGTGAGCCATGGTGATCCTAATTTTTTCGAGGAAAAAAAAGTTGCTCCGATTTCAAAAATTTGATTTTGAAACTTTTTTGTTGCGCCGTCTGTCTGTCTGTATGTATGTCTGTCTGTATGACTGTCTGTAACGACCAACGCGTATAACTCAAAAACCGCTTGGCCGATTTTAATGAAATTTGGTACCTGGGCTGGGTCTTGGGTCGAGATGGTCCCATTTAAAAATGAACAAAATCCACCGAACACAAATCAAATAAAAGGGTGGGGGTAGATTTCAAAAATTAGAGTTTATGTGAAAATATGGCGTGTGTGATATCAACCGAAAGGTAATTGAGTCTGGAGTTAAACAAAATACATTTTAATTTATTTTAAAAAAAGGGTGGGGGTATATTTCAAAAATTAGAGTTTAAGTGAAAATATGGCATGTGTGATATCAAACGAAAGGTAATTGAGTCCGGAGTTTAACAAAATACATTATAGTTTTTGTTTTTTTTAAGGGTGGGGGTAGATTTCAAAAATTTGAGTTTAAGTCAAAACATGGCTTGTGTGGTATCAAACAAAAGGTAATTTAGTCTGGAGTTGAATAAAATATATTTCAGTTTTAGTAATATTAGCTCACACGTACATTATAACTATAGTACCTAGTGTGAGCTTAGGGGCCCATATATTGGCAGAGTATTTTTTTAATCTTTCGGATCTTATATATACAGGGTGTCCCATAACTTAGGGGCCATAGGCCAACAGGTGATAGAGGAGGTCATGCCTGATAAAAAAGTTCCTATAATGCATGTGTCAAAACTCTTTCTTTGTCGAGATACAGAGCATCAAAGTTGGTGATTTTTTAAACTTTTTTGATAATAACTTTTTTCAAAAACGCGGTAAAAGTATGAAATTGAGTAAAGTCGCGTATTAGAACAGGATCAATAATTTGAAATTAAAATAATTTTGAAAAAAATTATGCGGTCAATTTTTTTTAGAAAAAACTGTTTTTTTTTTTGTATAAACTTTGATGAATGCCATGTTAAACGCAATGTTTTTTTTATATTTTTTGTTAATAAAAACAACTCTCTAGTGAGGCATATTAATAAAATATTGTTACAAATTTAAGTTATTTAAATTTTATAGTTAGAATTTATTTAGGTTTAGTGTAGTATTAGGTTAACGTATTTTATGGTTGTATGCTTAATCTAGGTTTTAGTTGCGTTATCTGTGACAAACTGGTATGCGAACGGTCCGGTTCTAGAAAAGGGTGGAATGATTCCGAATCGAACAAAGATGGAAAATTCTCGAATAGTAGGCAGACCCTCATATATAGGGCCGGACGTCGTGCATCGGGCAGTCAGAGATAACCAATGGTAGTGATCGCTAGATGTTAATGCGAAGTTAATAGGCGTATTAAAGTAGTGAATTATTAGCAAGTTATTAGTAAGTTTAAGTGCGTCTTTTTGTACATAATGTCGAAATAAATTGACGTATCGTTTTCAACAATTGCGAATTTTAATTATTGTGGAGAACCCGTAACAATATTATTCATATTTTTAAAAATAATAAGTAAGCAAAAAATTTTAAATAATTATTTTTTATAAATTTTTGGAGCTTACTTTGACAGCCTATATCTCCTCAACTTGTAATTTTATCAAAAAAAGGAATATTACATTTTTGAATCACAATCCGCTGAGTATTTAGCTGGCTGTGACAGATTTTCCTTTTTTGAAAAACCCTTTTTTCTCCCACTCCTCTAACTTTAACTTTTTTTTCGAAAATAACCTCCTCTGTCACCTGCTGCACTATGGCCCCTAAGTTATGGGACACCCTGTCAGTGCCAGTTCAACGAATTTAGCCAAGAAATTTTGCTAAATATGACAACATCGCACTTTTATTGTCGACTTTTCTACGGTTCGATCTTTTTGCGTTTCGACAAAAATAGGTTTCGATGATTTTGCGTCTCTTCTCATTGCGTTTTTTATCGAAAAAAATACCTTCTCCAGCCATTGCTGCGCGAGCTAGTAAGGTAAAAAAAATACAATTTTTTTATTGGGTTTTTATCAGTTTCAAAGGAAAATGAATAAAAAAGCATTTTAGAGGTCTGTTTAATAACCCTGATCTATGCAGCATTTTAGTAACATTTCACTTTTAAAAATTATCGATCAGATAACAAAAAAAAAAAAAACTACTTACCTATTTCTTCTAAAATATCTTCCCGCACGTCGCATGTAGAAGGCACAATTCAATTCCTTGCTTTGCAAAGGTTCGTAATATTTTACCGGTTTTTCGGGTACTTTGAGGAACCCATTCTCCTCCTAAAAACAATAAATGTATTAAAGAACAAACATGATAAATAGTCGAGGAAATATTGTACTAAACTTTTAGTTTTTTTAAAATAATATCTCGACTATTTTTATACTTATCTAAGCTTAAATTTCAAATTTTTTTTCCAGAAAAATTTCATATACATATCAATACAAAATTTAAAATAACCAAAATTCAAATGATTGTAACACTAAGAATAACAACAATTAAAAATACTGTTTTTGTGAAAAAAAAAAAACAAGAAAGTAAGATATCTACCGTGAGGCAAGTGCATTTATTTGGATCAATTTGTCTCTTTCCAGGGTCAAAATTCGGAATCCGTACTTCATCGACGCTACGACTGGTGTTCACGTCAAACAGATAGATTTGTTCGCCCCCTAAAATCAAATTACAAAAATCCAAATTCGTCGAAAATGTAATTATCAAACATAAATTTAAAAATCACATTTCATTTCGCTAGAAATAGGTGCTATAAGAAAATAAATTTAAAAATATCTGGATAATTATTACAAAAAAAAATTGGTAATTTAATAATACTTGATGTTTTGCACTCTTTTTATGCTAATTTATACGAATTTGCAAACGTTTGATGTTTAATTTTTAATAAATTTAAAGCAAAACATTCATTATTTAGTTAAATGTTTTAAAAGTGCTTTATGCAGTATAAAATTATCCATATAAATCGTATGAATTACTGAGAAAATGCATTTTACACAAAGTGTCGAAGACTGCAGGTGACGTCACAAATAGCGAGAGTTTTTCCAGAATATTCGCGTGAATACGGCGGGCACTTTTAGTTGATTGGGCAGTCCTGTCTATTTACAGTTCTTGATTTAACCCCTCTCAACCCCTATACTTAATTGTGAACCAGAAAAACTTTAATTGATAGAAATACCCGTAGGTCATTTTAAAAAAATGCACTCCTAAGCCCAACGCTGTATTTTCTACCAAAAAAAAATTTGACCAGTCACGAAAACACAACTAGACTCGATAACCAAAGACCTAAAACTTTCCTTCAAAAAAAAATACCCCAAAAAAAATGTTAACTGGACTTTTGGCATTGATGTTCAGCCAATGTGCTGCTCTAGGAATTTTAGCCTTGTGTTCCCTAAAGTTCCGAGCTGACACTATGTAGTAGTAGTACCCTCCTCTGACCCGATGTAAGTGAGTGACGTAAGATCTTAATTGTCATCAACAGTTACCACCAAAAAAACAAGAAAAGAAAATGACAAAGCAAAATAAACTCATTTTCCTTTTCTTTCATTACTAATTAATACTTTCAACTAAACAAAGCTACCAGCTGTTAAGCCATATTTACTTTAAAACAACCTAGCCAAAAAAAATTTGTGTGAAACCCTGTAAAAATATTCCAACTTCCAAGTGGTGATATCCCACAAAAAATTAAAATCACCAAAAAAAATAACTTGTTGACCTAAATAAATTGACTGCACTAAAAAATAATTGGTGAAACAATTTCTATCTTATCACAAGCAGGAAATAATCACATATAAATAAATGAACCTGCAAAAAAAATTGTTAGAAAAACACACTACCTATGTCATATATTTAAAACATAAAAAAGACCATGTCTGGAGGTCCATCCACCTATAAATCAACAAAAAAAATTGAAGTAAATTTACATTGCTGTATTTATTTTTCTTTAAAAAAAAATTAAAACATGTTTTTCCTACAAAAAAAAATTTAAAGAATTAAGACATGAATTGGACTCCGTTCAATAAAAACTCCCATGTTTTCTATCTACTTATTCTTCCTTAATAAATAAAAATGAATCTTTTATTTTCCAAGAAAAAAACCTGTGAAGATAAGCTAACAAAAACCTATGAGAATTACTAAAACAACAAAACGAATTCCAAATCAACGCTCAAATATTACCAAAAAATATTTAAAAAGTGTTATTTCCTGTTACAGTTTACACTTGATAACGGTTAGAGATACTTACTAACCGAAACGTCGCGTTTTAAAATAAATAAAGACAATGGAAGTCCGAAATTTTATTTCTAGTCTATGACTTTTTGTGTTATATACAAAGATAAATAAAAAATTGGCGCCAATACGCAGGCGCAGCCATCCATAATTCCTAGTAATTCTGGATGTTAAGGTAGGTTTATTTTTGTTAAAAGTTATGTTTTTTACTCTGGCTGCTGTTGTTTTTGAGATATATACGATTTTCTTTTTTCAAGAATCTTTAACGCTCTGAGAAATTTTTTTGGAAAATGTAAAAGTGTTCGTAAGAAAATTTTTTACCACTTTTTTGAATCTCAAAAACAGTGACTATATAGTTCCTTATCTAACTTATTTGACATCGATTTTCTAGCTGCTGTGGTTCACAAATTATGATTTAAAAAAAAATTGTCTTAAACAAGTAATTGAGAAAAGGAGTGCCAGAAATATAGAGACTAATGTTACCTTTGTGGACCTAAAAAAAGCATATGATACCGTTTTGAGTAGAAAAATTATGAACAGTGTTAGAGCAAACTAATAGCAATCATACATACATAAAAGGGATAAAAGAAACTATACGAAGGGTCAAAATCTAAAATTAAAATTGGACATAGTAGTAGTAGTAAAATATTTGGGTACCGCAATATTTTTGTGCCAAATTTGGTGACAATCGGTATCGGTTTTTGAGTTATCGTGTCAAAGACACCGAACGTTCATTCAATTTGGTAGTAAGGCCTTTTTTGACCAAATAATTTATTTTGATTGAAAACAAGAGTGTTGTAGTGGTCAGCTAACAGCTTTATTTTAAAAATCTACATTGGCAACTTAAATAATAATTTTACTTAGAGGTTGAACCGTAAAGAAAATTCAATTATTTTTAACACTCACTATTGTACGATATTAAATTAAAGTAACTCACGTTATTGTATTCAACCCATCACATCACTTAGACTTTGACTATAACCACTGACTAACACTTTACAACACCTTACTTGTAGAGACTATGAGCTTAAATTAAATAAAAAAAGAATAGATCCTAGCCTTTTTATCAACTCGGTTCGATGATGAAATATCCGCCAAATCAAGGTTCTAACGCCTCGAGACAAAAACGGCGCCAACGCTGCCTAATTTTAATGAGGACAGCCAAACAAGGCAAAATCTTAACTCTGTGTTTGCATGGCTTTGCGCATTGCTAAAAATAAAAGCAGGCAGACCGCAAGGTTAATCCCACTAGGCCAAACTTTGATACTTTGTATGACCTTAAATGGTGTTAGAAACAGAAAGAAAGACTTGTTATAAAAGCGCGATCTGGATAGCAAAAGAGATCAATCGGAGTAGACCAGTCGGAGTCATGATCTCTGTTAAGATCAGTTGTAATATTAAGATCAGTTAAAAACTTAATATCATTCGTAATATTAAACTTCGTTATGATTTTTGAATCCAAACCAAAAAGTGAAAAATAAGTAAATAAATAATAAAAGTGACTAAATGTGCCAAAGGTAACTGTAAGGCCACAAAACAAAAAAACAAAGTAGTGTTAAATATTAGTGGTGGCATTCTGGCTGTAATTATGATGAGAGATTTATTTTGAACTTGAATCTATCGGTTGTTGCTGAAAATTCGTGGACTATGAAAATTGACTTTGAATCGTTTTGTTTTACCATACAAACTTTTGCTCACAAGAGCGTTTTGCTAATATGTTAACTGAGATTATGGTGAAAAAGAGTTTATTGAAAAATATGATTTTAATGTTATAATTTTAACTTTTGTGTGACTTGAATCAAAATAACGACATGCAATACTTTGGAATATGTACTATATTTTATTCATCAATATATAATAACCTGCTTTAAAGAAAGTGTTTAATTTTTATCAATATAAAACGGTTGTAAACAAAGCAATATACGCTAAAACGCTTACGCTAAAAAGATGGTAAAGATTTTGTAACTGCACCCGGGGTAACTTCGAAAAATATTCGCTCGGTTTTCACGAAACTCTGGGGCAGCTTCACAGTGTTAGGACATTGTACTGTGAAGCTGCCCCAGGGTTTCGTGAAAACCGAGCGAATATTTTTCTAAGTTACCCCGGATGCAGTTACAAAATCTTTACCATCTTTTTAGCGTAAGCGTTTTAGCGTATATTGCTTTGTTTACAACCGTTTTATATTGATAAAAATTAAACACTTTCTTTAAAGCAGGTTATTATATATTGATAAATAAAATATAGTACATATTCCAAAGTATTGCATGTCGTTATTTTGATTCAAGTCACACAAAAGTTAAAACTATAACATTAAATTCATATTTTTCAATAAACTCTTTTTGACCATAGTCTATCAGTTAACATATTAGCAAAACGCTCTTGTGAGCAAAAGTTTGTATGGTAAAACAAAATGATTCAAAGTCAATTTTCATAGTCCACGAATTTTAAGCAACAACCGATAGATTAAAGTTCAAAATAAATCTCTCATCATAATTACAGCCAGAATGCCACCACTAATATTTAACACTACTTAGTTTTTTGTTTTGTGGCATTACAGTTACCTTTGGCACATTTAGTCACTTTTATTATTTGTTTACTTATTTTCACTTTTTGGTTTGGATTCAAAAATCATAACTTATTACGAATGATATTAAGTTTTTGACTGATTTGAACTGATCATCTTTTGCTATCCCGATCGCGCTTTTATAACAAGTCTTAAAGTGGGGAACAACATCGTTGTTTCCTCTCTCGTGATGTTTTTCACCATTTAAGGTCATACAAATATCAAAGTTTGGCCTAGTGGGATTAACCTTGCGGTCTGTCCGCTTTTATTTTTAGCAATGCGCAAAGCCATGCCAACATAGACTCAAAATTTTGCCTTGTTTGGCTGTCCTAATTAAAATTAGGTAGCGTCGGCGCCGTTTTTGTCTCGAGGCTTTAGAACCTTGATTTGGCGGATATTTCATCATCGAACCGAGTTGATAAAAAGGCTAGGACCTATTCTTTTTTTATTTAATTTAAGCTCACAGTCTCTACAAGTAAGGTGTTGTAAAATGTTAGTCAGTGGTTATAGTCAAAGTCTAAGTGATGTGATGGGTTGAATACAATAACGTGAGTTACTTTAATTTAATATCGTGCAATAGTGAGTGTTAAAATAAATGAATTTTCTTTACGGTTCAACCTCTAACTGAGTAAAATTATTAATTAAGTTGCCATTGTAGATTTTTAAAATTAAACTGTTAGCTGACCCCTACAGTACTTACCCAAATTCACAAGCAATTCAGTGCCGGCATTGTTAAAGGCCAAATGGGTGGCCGTAAAGCGATAAGTACGCGTTTCTGAGTATTCTACAGCTAAGTGACCCGGAGCGAAATACTGAATGCAGTTTTTGGGGATCGGATTTGCAGCATCATACTGAAAGTATATAATTCTAAAAATAATTGTTTGTTTAAAACCTGTCGACAATGATTGAGTGGAAAGAAAATTTTGAACCTCCATTGTCTTAATTTATTTTAAACACAACGGTTCGAAACGTTGTGTTTAAAATAAATAAAGACAATGAAAGTCCGAATATTGTTTCTATATAATCAAACATTGTATTTGTTAAAAAGCAAAGTGACTCTTTATGGGTTTGTATTGTATTTGTATTTGTATAAACATCAAATTGTTTTTCTTATCAAGTCCGAACGATTATTGCCCGTCTCACAGAATATCCGTATTTTAAAGCAGAATTGTTTTTTTAATCAATTTGTAGCATACCGTTAGAAAGGTAATCAACTAGAGAAGCTTTTAAAAGAAAATGAAGTTCTCAAGTGTCAATATTTTTTTTAATTTTTAATTTTGAAATTAATTTTCTTTCACAAAATCACTAATGTTCTTCAATAAAGAACCTCGTATGTCCCTTTGGTACTCCGAGTAACCGTGACGTCATTTCGAGTAACTTAAATGAGTGACTAGTAACCTCGAGGAAAAAGGCTTTTTGTGAGTGCCTACCTCTTTATCATTGTGTCTTATCATTCTTCTGTCATACATCCTTACAAAACAGTCATTGATGCCTACAGCCAAATAGTGAGGTTTGGTGGGATTTACAGCAATACACTTGACTTCATGTTGACCTTCTTTTAAATCGAGAAATAGTCGTGGTTTGGTTGAAGAGCACTCGTGCCGCTCTCGTAGATCGAATTGCCTAAAGGTCCCAAGTGGAAGATTATACAAAACGGTCTGACTCACAATATTAGGTCTGCATCCAACCTCATTATAATTTAACACTTTTTAAAAAAAGCCCTTATTGTTTTTCTGCAACAATATTTAACTCTATTCCTGACAGGGTTAGAAGTCAACCCAGCCTAAAAAAGTTAAAAATTGACCTAAAAAAATTTTTGATAGGCAAAGCCTATTATAACTCAGTCAGTGAGTTCTTGAGATCGAGAGGAGGCTAAAAAAATTATTTTTTTGAATTAACTATTAACATTTATATTCGTGTAAGTAGCTTAGAGAGTATTTTAGCTCACACATATACTATACTGTAGTAGTGTGAGCTATGGTGATCCTAATTTTTTCGAGAAAAAAAAAGTTGCTCCGATTTCAAAATTTTTTATATATCTTTGCGTTTCAGATGATTTTGAAACTTTTTTGTTGCGCTGTCTGTCTGTCTGTCTGTCTGTCTGTCTGTCTGTCTGTCTGTCTGTCTGTCTGTCTGTCTGTCTGTCTGTCTGTCTGTCTGTCTGTCTGTCTGTCTGTCTGTCTGTCTGTCTGTCTGTCTGTCTGTCTGTCTGTCTGTAACGACAAACGCATAACTCAAAAACCGCTTGGCCGATTTTAATGAAATTTGGTACCTAGGCTGGGTCTTGGGTCGAGATGGTCCCATTTAAAAATGAACAAAATCCACCGAACACAAACCAAATAAAAGGGTGGGGGTAGATTTCAAAAATTAGAGTTTATGTAAAAATATGGCGTGTGTGCTATCAAACGAAAGGTAATTGAGTCCGGAGTTTAACAAATAACATTTTAGTTTTTGCTTTTTTTAAGGGTGGGGGTAGATTTAAAAAAATTGAATTTAAGTTAAAACATGGCTTGTGTGGTATCAAACAAAAGGTAATTTAGTCTGGAGTTGAATAAAATATATTTCAGTTTTTAGTTATATTAGCTCACACGTAAACTATAACTATAGTACCTAGTGTGAGCTTAGGGGCCCATATATTGGCAGAGTATTTTTGTCCGCCATCTCAAAATCCAAAATTTATTCTTGTATTGCGAACATATTTTAATTATTGTTTTAAATTAGTAAAACAAGCTGTATTCTTACCATGCACAACAAGGTACGAATCAGCAAAATCGGTTTAGTGGTTCTATAACAAAATATTTTTGTTTCAACCATTGTTTTGCATATTATACGATTGCCTTTCCAATCATGTCTGCATTTATTTTCTTATAAATTCATTACTACCGAACCAATTTTAATGAGATAAAAAACATCCTGGTTAGAATTGATTGCTTTTTAAAGATAATGATCAAAGTTTATCGCCATCTTAATTAAAAATTAAGATGGCGGACAGAATCATACTTGATTCTTCAAAATGGCGTGTTTATTTGCTAATTAAACAGAACTGTCAGGACCAATTACAGGTACAGACAGTTCTAAAATTCGCCTATTTTACAATTATATTTCAAGCAATATATTACATATTGTAAATTGTAATTTTCTGTTTCTAATTGTGAAATAAAAACATTTATTATTATCGTTATTATTATTGTTATTTTCCTAAAATATTTTAGTTTTTTTTTAATTTATAGAAAAGCACTACTTTCCCCGCACACAATGAGGTACAAATTAGTAAAATCGGTGTAATGGTTCTCAAAAAATCTATTTTTGTTTCAACCATTGTTTTACAGATTATACGATTGCATTGCCAATCCTGTCTGCATTCATTTCCTTATAAATTCGTTATTACTAAACCGATTTTAGTGAAATAAAAAAAAATCATGCTGACAATTGATTGCTCTTTAAATATTATAATCAAAATTTGCCGCCATCTTAGAATTTAAGATGTCGGACAGAATCATCATCAGTAGAACTAGTTAATGAAACCCTCGAATTATCTATAACTATCATATTTCTACGACTTCACATTGATCAGTATTTGAGCTGGGAGCTACAAATTGAAGCTGTCTGCAAAAAAACTAAATTCCGCTTGTTATTCTTTAAAACAAAATACATTTTAATTTATTTAAAAAAAAGGGTGGGGGTATATTTCAAAAATTAGAGTTTAAGTGAAAATATGGCGTGTGTGATATCAAACGAAAGGTAATTGAGTCCGGAGTTTAACAAATAACATTTTAGTTTTTGCTTTTTTTAAGGGTGGGGGTAGATTTAAAAAATTTGAATTTAAGTTAAAACATGGCTTGTGTGGTATCAAACAAAATGTAATTTAGTCTGGAGTTGAATAAAATATATTTCAGTTTTTAGTTATATTAGCTCACACGTAAACTATAACTATAGTACCTAGTGTGAGCTTAGGGGCCCATATATTGGCAGAGTATTTTTGTCCGCCATCTCAAAATCCAAAATGTATTCTTGTATTGCGAACATATTTTAATTATTGTTTTAAATTAGTAAAAAAAGCTGTATTCTTGCCACGCACAACAAGGTACGAATCAGCAAAATCGGTTTAGTGGTTCTATAACAAAATATTTTTGTTTCAACCATTGTTTTGCATATTATATATACGATTGCCTTTCCAGTCTTGTCTGCATTTATTTCCTTATAAATTCATTACTACCGAACCGATATAAAAAAACCGAGATAAAAAACATCCTGGTTAGAATTGATTGCTTTTTAAAGATAATGATCAAAGTTTATCGCCATCGTAAAATTTAAGATGGCGGACAGAATCATACTTGATTTTTCAAAATGGCGTGTTTATTTGTTAATTAAACAGAACTGTCAGAACCAATTACAGGTACAGACAGTTCTAAAATTCGCCTATTTTACAATTATATCAATATATTACATATTGTAAATTGTAATTTTCTGTTTCTAACTGTGAAATAAAAACATTTATTATTATTATTGTTATTTTCCTAAAATATTTTAGTTCTTTTTTTTTTAATTTATAGAAAAGCACTACTTTTCCCCACACAATGAGGTACAAATTATCAAAATCGGTGTAATGGTTCTCAAAAAATCTATTTTTGTTTCAACCATTGTTTTACAGATTATACGATTGCATTGCCAATCCTGTCTGCATTAATTTGTTTATAAATTCGTTATTACTAAACCAATTTTAGTGAAATAAAAGAATCATGGTGAGAATTGATTGCTCTTTAAATATTATAATCAAAATTTGCCGCCATCTTAGAATTTAAGATGTCGGACAGAATCATCATCAGTAGAACTAGTTAATGAAACCCTCGAATTATCTATAACTATCATATTTCTAGGACTTCTATCATATTTCTAGGACTTCACATTGATCAGTATTTGAGCTGGGAGCTACAAATTGAAGCTGTCTGCAAAAAAACTAAATTCCGCTTGTTATTCTTTAAGAGTTTTTCATCATTACTTAGATCACAAAGTTCTACTCTCATATTATTATGCAAATTATTATTCCATCTGTATATCGCCTACGCTCTTCAAGATATACTTGGAACAAGTCCTTAAAGTATGGAAGGGAAAATGCCAAAACATGGAAATTCCGTTGGACGAAACCACCTTGTATACTTTATGTTTCGCCGATGATCAGATAGTACTGGCTCAGGATTATGACGACCTCGAATATATGACACGAAAACTAATAGAAGAGTACAATAAGTGGCGACTAGAGGTTAATCTCAATAAGACAGAGTATATGTGTATCGTTGGAAAGAAACAGGATCTAATCTTAAATACCGGGCAGCGAATTCAGTCCTGTGATGAGTATAAATACTTAGGTCTAAAAATTACAGCTGACGGAACAATAGACAAAGCTATAAAAGATCGAAACGTACAAGGAAGAAAAGCAATAACTTTATTAAATGGAATAATTTGGGACCAAAGGATATCAAAACATAACAAAAAGCTTGTATATAACACCATTGTAAAAAGTATTATTACATACGGCTCAGAAGTATGACCAATCAAGGATAGAACAGAAAAAATGCTTTCCGCTACGGAGATGGACTATTGGAGAAGAGCAGCAGGGAAATCAAAAAGAGAAAGAGTTACAAATCAAAGAATAAGAGAAATTATGACAGTGGGTGAACGTACTTTAGTGGATGATAAAAGAACAAAACAACTGGTGTGGTACGGACATGTACAAAGAATGAATGATGAAAGACTACCTAAACAAATACTACAATGGAAACCAACTGGCCGAAGAAAACGAGGACGGCCAAGGAGAAGCTGGAGAGAAGGAATAGACAGTGAAATAAGAATAAGAGGCCTAGATAATGAATTATGGGCAAACAGAAACGAGTGGAGATTGGGTATCGGAAGACGTAGAACGTTGTAAAACCGATAAATATATATATAAATATATATATAATATATATATATATATATATATATATATATATATATATATATATATACATTACATTACATTTTAAGTCCATTTTTAAAAACTACTCCCTTTTTTAAGTAAAAAAGGTACTCTTGTCTAAAGTCGCCCAGAGCAACGGTTTACGAGATAATTGAACGTAAAAGTTATTCTGCTTCTGGGAGGTACTAAAAAAATTTACGCTCAATTATCTCGTAAACCGTTGCTCTGGGCGACTTTAGACAAGAGTACCTTTTTTACTTAAAAAAGGGAGTAGTTTTTAAAAATGGACTTAAAATGTAAAAAAATGCAATATAAAAAAAAATTCTAAGGCACTAAAAATCTTTACGCTCAATTATCTCGTAAACCGTTGCTCTGGGCGACTTTAGACAAGAGTACCTTTTTTACTTAAAAAAGGGAGTAGTTTTTAAAAATGGACTTAAAATGTAAAAAAATGCAATATAAAAAAAAATTCTAAGGCACTAAAAATCTTTACGCTCAATTATCTCGTAAACCGTTGCTCTGGGCGACTTTAGACAAGAGTACCTTTTTTACTTAAAAAAGGGAGTAGTTTTTAAAAATGGACTTAAAATGTAAAAAAATGCAATATAAAAAAAAATTCTAAGGCACTAAAAATCTTTACGCTCAATTATCTCGTAAACCGTTGCTCTGGGCGACTTTAGACAAGAGTACCTTTTTTACTTAAAAAAGGGAGTAGTTTTTAAAAATGGACTTAAAATGTAAAAAAATGCAATACAAAAAAAAATTCTAAGGCACTAAAAATCTTTACGCTCAATTATCTCGTAAACCGTTGCTCTGGGCGACTTTAGACAAGAGTACCTATTTTACTTAGAAAAGGAAGTAGTTTTCAAAAATGGACTCAAAATGTAAAAAAATTCGATATAAAAAAAAATCTTGTTAAAACAACCCCCCACTCCTACCAAAAGTACCCTTTTGAGTTAAGTAATTATTTTTTTACCGTACCACAATGTGAAGGGTCAAAATTAATTAACATTTGCAATTTTCTGTAAAATTCCATAGCATTTTAAAGTTGCTGTATAAAAAAAACCTTTTTGATATTAACCCTGTCAAAGTTTGTTACAAACTTTTAATGACACCCTGTATATACTATTCCATCTTACTGTAAGGTGTGATATTTTGGGGAGAGCTTTTGCGAGTTCAATTTTACAAAAAAAAGTGGTTCGACTGCTTTTAGAAATGCGAACACGTGACTCCTGCAGGGGAAAGTTTAAACATTTGAACAACTTAACTTTTTCAGGTGTATATATTTATGAATGCCTTCTCTTTAAAAACTTTTCTTTATTTCAACATCTTTTACCAACTCATGAATACAGTACAAGGAGTGTAAGCTGTTTGAATATTCCAGTTCATAGACTCCCTATAACTGAGCGTAGTCCCCTCTATGCGTGTGTAAAATTGTATAACAAACTACCAATTTCTATCCAAAATTATTAAAAATATTTAAAAAAAGAGTTTTTCAATACAGCGTGTCCCATTTTCGATGGGATTAAATGGGAAACTCGGTTATTATTAAAGATATTGATTTTCTGATTGCACCTTACCGTGCTCTTTTTTTGGGCCCTTAAAAATGTCGTAATCAGATTTTTGCTATACCCCGTAGTTTCGCTAATACAGGGAGTTTTTGAAAAAAATGTATTTTTAAAAATCCCTTGTATCTCGCTTATTTTGCGAGATACTTTTATTCTGTAAAAACATTTTTATGGCAACTTTTTTAGAAGAAAATAATGACGTTGTCAATATTTTTAAATATTGTTTAGTTTTTGAGATATGGTATTTATCATAAAAAAATTAAATACGGACCTGGATTTTTTTATTACTATTTTAATTGGTTTCATGCTAGTATTATCATAAAATAATAAAAATTTTAAAAATTTTTGGTTTAAGGTCAAAAAAAGTATTTAATACTTTAAAAAAAAATTAGTCCGAACCTGGATATTTCCAACATAAATATAAACTAAAAATTGCTAGTTAAACAATTTTTAGTTTAACTGTTTTGATACTTAGCATATTAAAATGATTTTACGTTAATTTACAGATTTATTTGAAACAAAGTCTACGAAAAATACAAAAAACAAACAAATTATAAAAAATAACTAATTTTCTGATTACCATTTTGTGTAAGACATTGTTGGCATTTTTGAGTAATTTTTCTTAACGCATTTTGCAAAAAATATTTCTGCCATTTAAATATTGGGATTTTGTTGCTTGAATGAAGCAGTCAAACATATCACATTTTTCAAAATCTGGATATGGTCGATTTCTAGCCAGTTTAAAATAATTGTAAGCCATTCACAAAAATGACAAGTAAAATGACAATGTCAATTCCACGCTTTTGTTTTGTAAATTTCACGACCTGCTGTTCGGTTATCAAATAATTAGTATGATATTATTTTTGTAACTTTTTAACGTTTTTTACTTTATTTATAAATCTTTTAATTATCATTTCAAAACAGATAAACTAAAAATCGTTCAACTAGTGTGTCTTGCAATTTTTAATTTATAATTACGTTGGAAATTTCCAGGTTCGGACTATAACTTTTTTTTCAAATATTAAATAGTTTTTTTTAACCTTAAATCAAAAAAATATTAAAGTTTTATCATTTTAAGGTAATAATAGCATGGAACCAATGAAAGTAGTAATAAAAAAAATCCAGGTCCGTATTTAATTTTTTTATGATAAATACCATATCTCAAAAACTAAACAATATTTTTAAAAATTGACAACGTCATTATTTTGCTCTAAAAAAGTTGCCATGAAAAGGTTTTTACAGAATAAAAATATCTTGCAAAATAAGCGAGATACAAGGAATTAATTAAAATGCAATTGTTTAACTAGCAATTTTTAGTTTATATTTATGTTGGAAATATCCAGGTTCGGACTAATTTTTTTTTTAAGTATTAAATATTTTTTTTGACCTTAAACCAAAAATTTTTAAAATTTTTATTATTTTATGATAATACTAGCATGAAACCAATCAAAATAGTAATAAAAAAAATCCAGGTCCGTATTTAATTTTTTTATGATAAATACCATATCTCAAAAACTAAACAATATTTTTAAAAATTGACAACGTCATTATTTTGCTCTAAAAAAGTTGCCATGAAAAGGTTTTTACAGAATAAAAATATCTTGCAAAATAAGCGAGATACAAGGAATTAATAAAAATGCAATTTTTTCAAAAACTCCCTGTATTAGCGAAACCACGGGGTATAGCAAAAATCTGATTACACCATTTTTAAGGGCTCCAAAAAAGAGCACGGTATGGTGCAATCAGAAAATCGATATCTTTAATAATAACCGAGTTTCCCATTTAATCCCATCGAAAATGGGACACGCTGTACATGTCCCTATAGAACCATACTTCTGTTTCTGAATATCTGGGGTTCTCACATCCTGCAGCATAACACTTTAGTCAGCATGTCTTAATTGTGTAGCTAAATTGTTTTTTAATTTAATTTAATTTATCTATAAGGTTTAAAAAAAAACAAAAAAAAAATTAATTTTAACATAATTTCATTGCTAAATATCTTTTTTTATATTTTATTATTTTGACTGTGTATTACCATTCTTACTATTGCTTTTATCACTGTTTTTTTGTGACAATATTTTCTCAATTATTGTTGGTGCAAGCAATGAATTTCCTATTTTCATTTTCTTTTCCTTTTTTGCGCGTTTAAAATAATTTAAATTTTCGCGCTCTTACATATGCATATGGGTTTTCACGGCACCGCACACGTGGGAGAACAAGCAGCGCCGCGATGAGTGCGCAAAGAACCACCGTCACAACAAGACACTAGAAAAATCACGTTCCCAAAAAAGTGAATTTTGAGGTGAAAAACTGGACGTTTAAAAGTTGACTGGAGCCGCAAGAGAGTCCGAGGTAGGTGCCTTTTCATATAAAATTCCATATGTATCGTAACTTTCCATTTTCAATTGTCAATACCGACAATTATTTTTAAATGTGCTTGTAAAGCCAAACCGGCGACCTGTCGAAGGAAATTCCATTATTTTTCAGTACTTGCATGCACAATTATTAATCTAAAAGTTTATGCAAAGAAATATGTACTCTACTATTCTATTCAACAAATCCAAATTTTAATACTTTAAAATAATTAAAATAAAAAATTAGGACAAAAAAATAAAAATTAAACAAAAACTTACATAACATATCCATCTTCTCCAGCAGACCAAAATACTGTTTCTTCCTCTGGAGTGGTTGCAAGCTTTTTTACTCTATGAACATGACATTTACAGTCTAAAATGGCATCAAACTTGTTTGAACCTTTAATTGAATGCACCATCACTTTGGAGTCAGCTGCTCCTGTAGCTATCATATCATGGTTAGCTCCAACATACTAAAAAAAGTTAAAAATTATTATTACAGATTGCTGGCAAAAAAATTTCAAAAAACATATTTTTTTGTGGTGGGTGTGCTTTCGGGCTGTTCGGCCGTCGTCGTTGGAAATTCGTTCTCGACGTTTCGCCATCTCGAGTGGATGGCATCTTCAAGAGATCTTGACTGTTTGTCGGCTTCTCGAAGACTGGTGGTTAGTCTGTCGCGGGCGCAGGTTATATACGCTATGGTGGGCGGGGCGTATATCAGAGCTGGTCGGTGATTGGTCACTTTCCCGATATTCAGTTTTGTTATTGTAAGGGAGCCGTTTAGTGTTTTTAAGAACCGGTACCCATGTTCTGTTAATTTTAAGAGTTTCTTCAGATCTGTTGAAGTTCTGCTGGTGTTTATGAATTTCGATTGCTTCTCTATAGAGTCTTGGATAGTATGAAGAGGAGGCGCAGAGAACTTGTGTGTCTTCGAATTTTATTCGGTTGTCTTCATTGTTTAATGTGTGGTCTGCCACTGCGGATTTTTCCGTATGTCCGAGTCGACAGTTGGCTTTGTGTTCTTTGATTCTTGTGTTTACGAACCGTTTGGTTGTTCCGATGTAGACACTTCCACAGGTACAAGGAATGCGGTATACCCCTGAAGAACTTATTGGGTCCCTTATATCCTTCGCAGATCTGAGGTGGTTCTCGATCTTCTTAGGTGACTTGAAGATCATTTTTATGTTGTGTTTTCCCAGAATACGTCCGATCCTATCTGTCACTCTAGGGATGTAGGGCAGAAAGGCTCTTGAAGTAACTTCGCGGCTGCTCAGTCCACCGCTACTATTACTTCTAGTGCTCGGCTTTGGTCGTGTACATTTATCTATGTCGCTTTGAGTGTATCCATTTGCTACGAGGGCGTTTTTAAGATGATTTAATTCTTTGTCTAGATGTTCTGGTTCGCAGATTCTTTTCGCCCTCTCTACCAATGTTCTTATTACCCCTTTTCTTTGGCACGGGTGGTGGTTAGATGTGTTGTTTAGGTAGCGGTCTGTGTGAGTAGGTTTTCTGTATACGGTATGTCCTAGTCGTCCCTCTGTCCTCGTTACTAGTACGTCAAGGAATGCCAATTCTCTCTTGTTCTCTGTTTCCATTGTAAATTGTATACTGGGGTGTATGCTGTTAATGTGGTTGAGAAATTTATTAAGGCTGTCTCTACCATAAGGCCAAACAACAAAAGTGTCATCTACATATCGAAACCAGACTTTGGGTTTATGAGGGGCGTTATCCAACGACGGCCGAACAGCCCGAAAGCACACCCACCATTGGACGATGGCCGCGAAAGCCTTTCACAATTTATATTTTTTTGTATTTATCTTTTTATGCAAATCTACTAGCTTGTAAAACTTTGGTGAAACTGAATATTTCATGACTTAAATAGCTCTAGATTATTCTTGAAAAAGTGTACCTATTTTCAAATTAATCAAATTATTTTTTTTTATTAAAAAAGTTGCTTTTAAAAAATATAACCTAAATATATTTGAAATAGTTTACTTGTAACAAAATAGTAGACTGCCGATCTAATTTTTTCTTCAGTGTTTTTTTTTAAATAATGAATGTATTGATGATGTAATGACGCACGTATAACGGAGATGATTCTGCTTTATAAAAAATAGTTACATTAAATGCATATTGCGAACGGAGATGAAATTTTTTAAGTTTAAAAGTTAGAAACTTTCTTTTTTCGTGTGTTCGAACTTTTTACTCCCAATAATAACTGAATTACAGGGATATTGCCGTTATAGAAAATCATTGTACCTCAACAAAACAGGGTTGGCCAATGAAAGCGTAAAGGAGGCGATTCCGAGTATTAAAAAAAACCCTTGAACATGTCTATTTTATTTTCAAGCGGCCCTTTTTTGTGATCTAAAAATATTTGAATCTATCAACCCCGAGTTGGGGTAGCTTTTTTCCCTTTTTTAAATTCCTTTACAACAATATTATTTCAGAAAATTATAATTTATAGATTAGTTTTTAAGATATTCGCAGTTCAAAAACGTAAAATCATGATTTTTAAAGGCAAATATCTTTAAAAAAAACGGTTAAACATTAAAACAAAATACAGTAGTTGAAAGATCAATAAAATACCATTCCAAAGAATTGTCACTTATGCCCTATTTCAATTTTAGGCGCAAGTTTCACCTAAAATTGATATTGGGAACTAAGTTCAATCAATCGATAAATTTGTGAAATAATACCAACTCTGTAAAAAACCTTTCGAACAAGGTATTGCTTGGCCCACTTTCCTTATCTAAAGTCAAGGGGTCAAAGTTACCTTCGCTAGGGGTAGATCGAAATATAATAAGATCACAAAAACGTGCCCCTTGCAAAAATAATCAACTTATCCCAGAATTTTTCTCAAAAACTTACTTAAAATGGCTTCCAGTACGTTTTCGGTGAACCACCCTGTATATTACTTTAAATGAGATGTTTTACCTATTTATAAAATCTATATAGGGAAGCAAACCTAAAATTATAATGGTAATGATGATGACGCGCATGTTTTATCGCCGTACTTGTTTTGTTAAGAGTTTTAAATTGTTTTCTTTTTGTGTAATAAATTTTGTGAGTTACATAAAATAATAAAATAAAAAATATATGTATATTTACCTGAATATAGGGATAACGGTAATTATCATTTATGATCGGACAAGCTTACCTAAGCACGTATTAACGTTAAAAACTGCACTAAACAGATGAGGCTTTACTCGGGCATTACGATCTCTGTACTAAGAGAAAATGAATATACGAGCAAATTGCGAGCGCTCACTTGAAGCGGCTCTAGCGGTAGATGATTACGAATTAGAAACTGATAACGGTAATGTTGGTCAACCTGGGTAGGCGTATAAAATGTATTTTATCAAAAAAATTAAGAATAATATATTTGTTTACTAAACGGCTTTACACATTATACTACACTTATATATAAAGGGCAGTATAATGTTGAAACTCCCATTATATATTAAGTTTTTAGATTTAGTAGATGCAAAGCTCTAACCGGTTACGATAACGGAGTATGACGTACATAACAATGTCAGTATCAAACTAGAGTCCCTGTATGTTGACATATTTGGAATAATACGTCCAAATATGTCAACATACAGGGACTCTATATCAAACTAAATGTAGTGCTTTATAGCACTATTGCAGGCAATTTAATTTTTACAAGAAAAATACCTACAATTTAATTTTGAATGGTAACATGAATGGGGTACACTTTTTCAATAATAACCAATGTAGGTAATTTTAAAATCAATTTAAAGAAAAGCTAGTGACAAGAATTTGTATATATTTTTCAAAAATTACCTTGACAGCAAAAATGTTTCCAAAATGTTTGGTGGGAATCACATCTAGTTTTTTGTGTCTAAATGGATCCCAAATGATTACCATTGTGTCATCAGAGCCTGAGGCTAAGTGCCTAAAAAAAAAATATATTTGCAAAAACTGATGAAATGAAGTTATGTTTATAAAGTTTCAATCAACTCTGAGAAAATACAAAGGCACATCCTAAATTATACAAAAAAAACTACTCCTCTCTCTTTAACACACTGAAAGTAAAGCTGAGCTTAAATGACCAGTAACTGATACCTTTACAATGATTCATACCCTAGAATATTTTGCCCAAAAAAAGTGTCAGCTGGTAAGTCAGAGTATATAGTAACCCTGTACAAATTTTTGTTATTGTACTGCTGACTGCTTTTCCCTTCAGAAATATTTAGTTTCTTTTTAAATTTAGACCTGTGGACAATCTTTTCTGATGGTTGCTTATGAAAAAAATAAGGGAAGGGCATTTTTCTAAGCCAATTACTTTTTTGTTTTTGAAGATATTATAGTGATTTTTATACAGGGAAATACTGAAAGGTCTAAAAAACACTGTTTGCATTTTTATCTTAATTTTATTTTATATTAGGAACATTTTGGGTCACATATTTTAGACTTTGTTACTGTTAATGTTATTACTGAGTCTGTGCATTAGACAAGACGCTAGCGCTACCAAGTCCACTTCAAATCCCTGACTTCGCATGCGTAGATCTGGTGTTCTGTGCGTAGATCTACCAATATTATTTACCTCATGTATTAGAATAGATGTACAGGGTGATTTTCACTTGAATGATTCTAACCACATGAAAATAGAAAGTTTCAAAAACCTAACCTAACGAAACCTAATCAAATCTAACCGAACCGAACCAAAGCAAACTAAACCAATATTTTTTTGACTTCCTACCCGGGATCCTAGAGGATGTGAATCCGAACCGGACCGTACCGAATCGAACCTATCCAAACCTAACCCTACCCAACTAAACCTAATTAGCAGTACGTGTTGTAGTTTAGTTTGGTTAGGTTAGGTTTGGTTCAGTTTAGTTAGGTTCGGTTTGGTTCGGTTCGGATTCACATCCTCTAGGATCCCGGGCAGGAAGCCAGGAAAGTTTTTTTTTTTTTTTAATTATTGGTTTAGTTTCCTTTGGTTCGGTTCGGTTAGATTTGATTAGGTTTTGTTAGGTTAGGTTTTTGAAACTTTCTATTTTCATGTGGTTAGAATCATTCAAGTGAAAATCACCCTGTATTCATCTATTCTAATACATGAGGTAAATAATAATGGTAGATCTGTGCATGCGAAGTCAGGGATTGAAAGTGGACTTGGTAGCGCTAGCCTCTTGTTGTACATTAGCAGCTTCTTACTCTTTTTTCATTATTAACTGTCATGGCTCTTGGTACTTATGGTAGCCATCCTTTAATGTTACTGTTATTTTTTAAGGTTAGTTTTGTATTGTTTTCTTTTAATGCAGTTGAACTTTTTCCTAAAATTTGGTAGTTTGTAATTGTAAAAAGCCATAAATCTAATAAAAATAAATAACAAATATAAATCAACAAAAACTTGAAGAAGTCGGAAACTACTAAATTAATTTGTGTTATGCTTATCTTTAGTATTCCAAAATCTATCTTTTTTGCCCTGAATGTTACTGTTGCTTATAAACTGACCCAAAATGTCTCTATTACCTAACAAAATGTGCATATCAAATACCTCTACACCCATCCATTTTAATAGCAGAAGACTGAATCAAATTTTCTCAACCTGTTTATATATTTTTTAAATGTTTAGATTTTTTAAGTACTGTCCTAATATCAAAGTTTTAAGTTTTAAGACTACACTTACATTCCATCTTTGCTCCATTGCAAACAATTGACACACCCTTGGTGGCCCTGCAGCTCATAGTCTAGCCCTAATCTCTTGCACATGTCTTCAGAAAATTGACAAAACTTTGGAAAAATTTTGGCATACTCAGCATTTTGCTCCCGATACTGCAGAAGCTTAAATAGGTTCTCTCGGGTTTTTAGTTTGGAGATTGTCTTAGAGTTCATATTCTGAAAAATTATACTAGCTGTTGTTTCATTTATCTGTATTAAATTAAAAAGTTGTTATTTTTGTAGTCATGTAAAGCCTCTCCTACCATAGAGAAGCAAAAAACACCAATAAAGCCTAAAAAAGTGTTAATATGCCTCAAACAAAAGTGGGGTGCCATATCAAATAAAAGTTTTGTCTCTTACCTATTATATTAGTTCTTCAAAATCTAATATAAATATTTAACTTTTTATTTCTTTCAAGAAACCTTCTAAAAATCTACTCAAAACATCAATTTTTTTATACCAAACAACAGCTGATTTATCAAAGTAGAAAAAAAAAAGAAACCCTGCACCCACAGAACACCCTGCACCGGAGTAGTAATTTGACAAATTGTGAGCAGCCCCAAAAAATACACTGCACCGTAGTGTCAAAATTGGGTATGGATTCCTGAATCAAACGCGGCAAAGCAGCGTTCATAAACTTCGGAAATTTCACTTGCCATTCGAACTTCGGTAATTTCATAATTTGAGGGGGCTGTTCTCCAGCGGCTTCAAGAAGCACTTGCAACCCGTTAAAGAGCCCCGCCGGCCCACAGTGGTTCAAGACCGCATAAAGCTACCCATTCATTTTCTTTGGGTATACATTCTTCACTACTAGACGCATTTCAAAGACTTTTGGCTTGTTGGTAAGCTTAAGCTATACGAGCCTGTTACTAAAATTAAAGATGGCGGACGTTTTTTAAAAATGCCAATTTTTGACCCCCTTGAAAAAAATTGCGCGCACGACCGCTGTCATTTTTAATTTTGGGTCTGTTAAAAAGCTTTATCCTTGTCATGAATAAAATGGTATCACTTGTTAAAATCGGTAATGAATTAAAAAAGTTAGAATGAAATGAACAAGGTGACTTTTAGCTACAAAAATCAGTAAAATCGACAATATTCACCATTCATAATATTAAGTGTTTATATTGGATTCGTTAGGCCAGTGGAATTATCATATTTTAAGGAAAATAAAATTATTAACAGGACTTAAAGCATTGGAAATTGTAGAGCGGCGAAAAACGAAATTAAAAAAAAATAAATGCGTAAGCAGGGGCGCTGCGGGTTAGGTTTGGGGGGGTAAAAAGGGGCAGGGAATCGTATTATTGCGATTTCCGGCCAAAGTTGATGTCGGAGAAAAGTCATGGGCCATAAAAATGTCTAAATCTCTTTTAAATGTCATTTTTTACATAACCTTAAAATGTTCGAGAAAAGTTAAAGAAACCATAATTTTTTTTATTTTTTGTTTCTTATTTTTTATTTTTGCAAAACTAATGCCAGTTTAACAAAACTTGGTAAAAGTAGAGCTCTTTGGGTGCTAAATGTCTACAATAATTTACAAATAAAAGAATTAAAAGATATTTGTTTCTTTCGCTCAAAAACACTTTGTTTTTAAATAAAATTTCTCCTTCAGAAAATTATCGTCACCACTTCTGCTGGTACTCACTGTTTGGCACTGAGATATACTTTTTGGCGAAATGAAAATACATGTCCGAAAAAGGAAAAACTAAAAAAAAATTGTAACATTATTTTTTTAAGTTATTGTAGTTATTTTATAAGTTTTTTAAAATTGACTATATTACTTTATTCCACGAAAAAAAATTGCTATTATTTTGGCCAAAAAAAAAAAAGACTACCTGCCTTGCTTTTGGAATATAAATGTACCTACATTATATACATTATAAAAAAAAAGTCCAATAAAATTTTTTATCGCTCTGTATGTTATATTTTTAATTTCTTTTGAGAGAGTTTTGTCGCCCCCAGAAAGAACCGAACCGCCTAAAGCGAAACACCCTGTCACCCCCTAGTTACGCTACTGATATATGTACAGCGTGTCCCATTTTCGATGGGATTAAATGGGAAACTCAGTTATTATTAAAGATATCAATTTTCCAGATATTTGTATTCTGTAAAAACTTTTACATGGCAACTTTATTAGAATAAAATAATGCCGTTATCAATTATTTTAAATATTGTTCAGTTTTTGAGATATGGTATTTATCATAAAATAAGTGGATCCATGATAATATATTAGCCTTGAAGTTTTTGTAAATATCTTAGAAACTAAAGCTCCTACGAAGTTTTTGGTTATAACACGAATTATTGAGCAAAATATAGTCTACTATATTCCGAACACAGTGTGTTCGCGAAATTTTTACTTTTAAATTGCATCTTGACTTTATTCTTGATGCTTACCGTATTTGACAACCGCTCAAATTTATAGTTTTTGTAAATTGGATGCTCCTTATATTATTTAATTAATAGATTAGGCTTGGAATATACTTTCCAAAAATACCCCTTGTGTAGCACAAGACGCTAGCCCTACCAAGTCCACTTCCAATCCCTGACTTCGCATGCGTAGATCTACCAATATTATTTACCTCATGTATTAGAATCGATGTACAGGGTGATTTTCACTTGAATGATTCTAACCACATGAAAATGGAAAGTTTCAAAAACCTAACCTAACGAAACCTAATCAGATCTAACCGAACCGAACCAAAGCAAACTAAACCAATATATTGGTTCAGTTTCCTTTGGTTCGGTTCGGTTAGATTTGATTAGGTTTTGTTAGGTTAGGTTTTTGAAACTTTCTATTTTCATGTGGTTAGAATCATTCAAGTGAAAATCACCCTGTATTCATCTATTCTAATACATGAGGTAAATAATATTGGTAGATCTGCGCATGCGAAGTCAGGGATTGAAAGTGGACTTGGTAGCGCTAGCGTCTTGTATATGTAGCAGTTTTGATAAATAGTTTCTGAAATATTAGCGATAAATTTTTAAATGATAAAAAAAATAACATTACCACTTTTGTGTTAATTTCAGTGTCCTTATTTCGAACTATGTTGGTCCCCCTGTATAGACAGTGACAATGACAACTATTTTTTTTAAATGACGCTCAAAATGACAACCGGTAACGACAGCAAAGTTGTGTCATTGTCACTGTTGATACATGGGGACTAAGATAATTTGGAATAAGGATACTAAAATTAACACAAGAGGGGTACTGTTATAATTGCGAATATCTCAGAAACTATGGCTCTAAACTACGGCATATCGAGTATTTTTGGAAAATATGTTCCAAGCCTAATCTATTAATATAAGGAGCATCCAATTTACAAAAACTATAAATTTGAGCGCCTGTCAAATATGGTAAGCATCAGGAATAAAGTCAAGCAAGGCCAACACAATAATAGAGGCCACGACCCTGAAATAATCAGCTGTTCTCCCGGGGCTGAATTTTACATTGGGTCTTATGGGAGGTCAGACGTTTTTTTATGATATTTTCAAAATGGCACTACAGATTTCCGCAAAATTTCAGTGAAATATTCTCAGACACAATCCCGATATTCCACCAAAGGTTTGTAAGGAAGCAACACGATTAAAAGGTTAAAATCTTCAAGATTTAGCATTCCTTATTTTGAATTCAAATTACCCGCCATGTACCATATGCCAACTGTTATATTTGACATGTATTTGACTTTGTTATCTGTGATTGTCACATTCGCTTCTGCTTTAAACTTATTTATGTGTGAGCTAATGAAGCGGCTATGAAAAATTAGGGCTTGCTATACATTAAAAAAAAATTGTTCTGCCAGAATAAAGTAAAAACAATCTCAAAAAAGGCTTTATTAAAAAAAAAATCAAATATCCATTTACCGTCATTCCAACTTCAATATTTTAAAGACAATCAGCTGTGTCGTAACGTGACCATCAAAAAAAAATCAGCCCCGGATGTGACGTCAACAAAGTGGAGGATCGTGGCCCGTCCATTTTGATAGCCCTGAGTCAAGATGCAATTTAAAAGTAAAAATTTCGCGAATTCGAACACAATTTCTTGTATATTCCTATATCAATTATTATTGGTCTAAAAGGGTGGGAAAAAATATAATGAGACACCCTGTACCTTGCACCAATCACTGAATATACTTCAAATGGATTATTTTAGGAATATTAATACACAATTAGCATAAATAACTGTTAACGCCATTTTTAAATATGGCGGGCATAGCGCAACGGTCGCGTGATCATATATCACGTGGTACATACCATTTTGATCACGTGACTGTTTTGTTTTGTCTGGCTTTCGTTGAATTAGGTTTTTTATTAAAAGCGTATTTTTATTTAGTGAAAGCTATGTTATATATAGTGAAAGATATAAAAGCCAATGTATACTGTGAGTACCCCCACTTCTTTCTTTTTCGTTCCAGCCCCCAACCGAGTAAGTCGCAATAAAATCTAATTATTTAAAAAGTGTCTTTTATTTCATAAATAAAATTAAAAATTAGTAAAAAAAAGAACCAATTAACATAACTATTAAACAAAAATCACTCATTAGGGATTTTTTAGGCGAAATATTTCCTGCGGTTTCAGAACAGGACTGCTAGGAAAAAAAATCAAATCAAAACACAATACAAAATCAACTTTTATTATTTATCTTTAAAATAAAATTTTGAACAATGATATCGAGCTCTGCAAAATGAACAGAAATAAAAAATCTCTACATTATCACTGAAAATGTAAGACATCCTCTGTTTCTTTTGGAAATAAAAAATCTGATTTGCATGTACTCTTTAAGAAAAAACCTTTTTCTTTATTATTTTTATATAGACAACCATATTTTCTTTTTTTATAGTCTCTATATTTGACACTTTTCACACTTAAAAACTTTATTCTAGTTTTTGTGCTTAAACTTTACAACTTTTTTGTTAAGTTTCATTATCATTTCTCACTATTATTTTTTTATTGTTTATTTTTTACAAGTTTTTTTTTCTCTTCTTAGTAAATAACTTCGTACACTGTTGCCTTTTTGTCGCCAGAACCAGTAACAATGAATTTGTCATCATAGGAAATGTCACAGCTAAGCACACTTGATGATTCTTTGGACTAAAACAAAAAACAAACGTTATTATTTCTTATTACTATTTCTAATATTGAGCAGTAGCAGATCCAGGATTTCTCGGGGGGAGAGGCCAAAGTGTATGTCAAGGTGGGGGGGGGCGGTCCCCTTAGCCCCTCCCCTTGGATCCCCCACTGGCATTGCCTTGTATTTATGCTCTAAGTTATTTGTCTTTTATATACAGGGTGTCAGGTGATAGTAAACATAAAAATAAGAAAAAAAGTTCATATGAACATAGGTCCTAAAATGCATAGTAGGGGAGTTACGGGCACCAAAAGGGTTAATATCGAAAATGGTTTTTTTTATACAGCAACTTTAAAAAGCTATTGAATTTTACAAAAAATTGCAAATGTTAATTAATTTTGACGCTTCACATTGTGGTAAGGTAAAAAAATAATTACTTAACTCAAAAGGGTACTTTTGGTAGGGGTGGGGGGGTTGTTTTAACAAGAATTTTTTTACATTTTGAGTTCATTTTTAAAAACTACTCCCTTTTTTAAGTAAAAAAGGTACTCTTGTCTAAAGTCGCCCAGAGCAACGGTTTAAGAGATAATTGAGCGTAAAGATTTTAAGTACCTTAGAATTTTTTTTGTATTGCATTTTTTTACATTTTGAGTCCATTTTTAAAAACTACTCTCTTTTTTAAGTAAAAAAGGTACTCTTGTCTAAAGTCGCCCAGAGCAACGGTTTACGAGATAATTGAACATAAAAGTTATTCTGCTTATGGGAGGTACTAAAAAAATTTACGCTCAATTATCTCGTAAACCGTTGCTTTGGGCGACTTTAGACAAGAGTACCTTTTTTACTTAAAAAGGGAGTAGTTTTTAAAAATGGACTCAAAATGTAAAAAAATGCAATACAAAAAAAAATTCTAAGGTACTAAAAATCTTTACGCTCAATTATCTCTTAAACCGGTGCTCTGGGCGACTTTAGACAAGAGTACATTTTTTACTTAAAAAAGGGAGTAGTTTTTAAAAATTGACTCAAAATGTAAAAAAATGCAATACAAAAAAAAATTCTAAGGTACTAAAAATCTTTACGCTCAATTATCTCTTAAACCGGTGCTCTGGGCGACTTTAGACAAGAGTACCTTTTTTACTTAAAAAAGGGAGTAGTTTTTAAAAATGAACTCAAAATGTAAAAAAATGCAATACAAAAAAAAATTCTTGTTAAAACAAAAACCAAAAGTACCCTTTTGAGTTAAGTAATTATTTTTTTACCTTACCACAATGTGAAGGGTCAAAATTAATTAACATTTGCAATTTTTTGTAAAATTCCATAGCTTTTTAAAGTTGCTGTATAAAAAAAAACATTTTCGATATTAACCCTTTTGGTGCCCGTAGCTCCCCTACTATGCATTTTAGGACCTATGTTCATATGAACTTTTTTTCTTATTTTTATGTGTACTCTCACCTGTCAAAGTTTGTTACAAACTTTTAATGACACCCTGTATATACCTTTACCTGAAAAATGCTGGCACCATAGGGCGTTCGCCAGGCGTTCAGCAAATTATCCTTTCCAGTAGAGACAAACCATTTTCCGCACGTGGCGAACTTCAAACTTAACACGCAGCTTTCGTGCAAGTGCAACTGATATTTGTCTGGCTTATTTGCATGTAGAACCTAAGAAAAAAAAAACACATTTTCACTTTCAAAAGTCGGAGAAATCTTTTAACAAGCGTATTTAAATGATTCGTCTGTCGTATTCTATCGAGATCACCACGCAGCATGGTGATAAATTCTATTAACCAAAAAATCCAATAACATTCTTAGAAAAAATCAAACTAAACCATTACACAAACAAGTAATTCTAATGTGGATCGACTGCAACGACTGGGCCAGCGAGAGGAGCTCCTCTGGACGACGGAAACAACTAAAAAGGTCGGAAAAATTAATATTTTTACATCGTCCTTTTAAGGATTTTTGCACCCAGATTTTATAAAACGACCAACGCGCTTACAGTCCCGCGGCTCTACCTCAAACCTCAAATCATCAACATTTTCTGGTGAACGAGGAAAGATTACCAAAGCACGTCCTAGAATGGCAACCAATAGGGCGCAGAAAAAGAGGGCGTCCTAAACTAGAATGGCAACAGTCAATCCAAAGATCAATAACTCAAAAAAATCTGACTGAGGATGATTGTCAGGATCGAAGGAGTAAAATTCAAGTTTTTTGAGCAACAGTTCTCTGTCAACCACCTCAAAAGTTCTTTTTAAATCCAGAAATACAGCCACAATAGCTTTTACCTCTATCTATAGAGTTTTTAAAATCACAAATGACTTTTTGGAGGGCAGTCTCACAAGAATAACCGCCTCTAAAGCCTGATTGATTGACAGATAACAATTTTTGCTTGTCAATATAGGACGTAACTTGTTTATAGGCTGCAAGCTCTAAAATTTTTTCGAGTCAAGGTAAGTGAAGGTATTATCTTTAAAAAATACTCTGCCAATATATGGGCCCCTAAGCTCACACTAGGTACTATAGTTATAGTGTACGTGTGAGCTAATATAACTAAAAACTAAAATCTATTTTATTCAACTTCAGACTAAATTACCTTTTGTTTGATACCACACAAGCCATGTTTTGACTTAAACTCCAATTTTTGAAATCTACCCCCACCCTTAAAAAAAACAAAAACTAAAATGTATTTTGTTAAACTCCGGACTCAATTACCTTTCGTTTGATATCACACACGCTATATTTTCACTTAAACTCTAATTTTTTAAATATACCCCCACCCTTTTTTTAAATAAATTAAAATGTATTTTGTTTAACTCCAGACTCAATTACCTTTCGTTTGATACCACACACGCAATATTTTCACTTAAACTCTAATTTTTTAAATATACCCCCACCCTTTTTTTAAATAAATTAAAATGTATTTTGTTTAACTCCAGACTAAATTACCTTTTGTTTGATACCACACACGCCATGTTTTGACTTAAACTCCAATTTTTGAAATCTACCCCCACCCTTAAAAAAAACAAAAACTAAAATGTATTTTGTTAAATCCGGACTCAATTACCTTTCGTTTGATATCACACACGCTATATTTTCACTTAAACTCTAATTTTTTAAATATACCCCCACCCTTTTTTTAAATAAATTAAAATGTATTTTGTTAAACTCCAGACTAAATTACCTTTTGTTTGATACCACACAAGCCATGTTTTGACTTAAACTCCAATTTTTGAAATCTACCCCCACCCTTAAAAAAAACAAAAACTAAAATGTATTTTGTTAAACTCCGGACTCAATTACCTTTCGTTTGATATCACACACGCTATATTTTCACTTAAACTCTAATTTTTTAAATATACCCCCACCCTTTTTTTAAATAAATTAAAATGTATTTTGTTTAACTCCAGACTAAATTACCTTTTGTTTGATACCACACAAGCCATGTTTTGACTTAAACTCCAATTTTTGAAATATACCCCCACCCTTAAAAAAAACAAAAACTAAAATGTATTTTGTTAAACTCCGGACTCAATTACCTTTCGTTTGATATCATACACGCTATATTTTCACTTAAACTCTAATTTTTGAAATATACCCCCACCCTTTTTTTAAATAAATTAAAATGTATTTTGTTTAACTCCAGACTCAATTACCTTTTGTTTGATACCACACAAGCCATATTTTGACTTAAACTCCAATTTTTGAAATCTACCCCCACCGTTAAAAAAAACAAAAACTAAAATGTATTTTGTTAAACTCCGGACTCAATTACCTTTCGTTTGATATCACACACGCTATATTTTCACTTAAACTCTAATTTTTTAAATATACCCCCACCTTTTTTAAAATAAATTAAAATGTATTTTGTTAAACTCCGGACTCAATTACCTTTCGTTTGATATCACACACGCTATATTTTCACTTAAACTCTAATTTTTTAAATATACCCCCACCCTTTTTTTAAATAAATTAAAATGTATTTTGTTTAACTCCAGACTCAATTACCTTTCGTTTGATATCACACACGCCATATTTTGACTTAAACTCCAATTTTTGAAATCTACCCCCACCCTTAAAAAAAACAAAAACTAAAATGTATTTTGTTAAACTCCGGACTCAATTACCTTTCGTTTGATATCACACACGCTATATTTTCACTTAAACTCTAATTTTTTAAATATACCCCCACCCTTTTTTTAAATAAATTAAAATGTATTTTGTTTACCTCCAGACTAAATTACCTTTTGTTTGATACCACACAAGCCATGTTTTGACTTAAACTCTAATTTTTGAAATCTACCCCCACCCTTTTATTTGGTTTGTGTTTGGTGGATTTTGTTCATTTTTGAATGGGACCATCTCGGCCCAAAACTCAGCCTAGGTACCAAATTTCAGTAAAATCGGCCAAGCGGTTTTTGAGTTATGCGCGTTGGTCGTTACAGACATACAGACAGACAGACAGACGGCGCAACAAAAAAGTTTCAAAATCATCTGAAACGCAAAGATATATAAAAATTTTTGAAATCGGAGCAACTTTTTTTTTCTCGAAAAAATTAGGATCACCATAGCTCACACTACTATAGTATAGTATATGTGAGTGAGCTAATAAATGTAAGATATAGTTGTTTTGTATGTTAATAAACCTTATCCGATAAAATTTAAATTTATGATTTTTTTTTGGGTTTTTGAAAAAGTACCTCTAAATGAATCACCAATTATTATGTAATTACCTCAACATGGGAGTTCTCCATGCCCACCGCGAGCCACTCGCCCGTGGGACAGTAGCCCAGCGAGAATATCTGCGAACTGAAATCGTGTTGCTGCAACTGCTTGCCTTCACGCAAGTCCCAACTGCGCACCGTGTTATCCAGGCCACCCGTCCACAACTTGGTCCCGTCCGAACTGATGTCTATGCACGACGCTCCGTCTGTGTGGCCCTATAAAAACAACACAGGGATAATTAAAACAAATACCTTAGACCTTACAGAGCTCTCAGCACCTTCATATTTTATGAAAATTTTTGTATTTTTTTTCAGACTTCATAAAACTTATATATATTTATTATCGGTTTCACAACGTTCTACGTCTTCCGATACTCAATCTCCACTCGTTTCTGTTTGCCATAATTCATCATCTAGGCCTTTTATTCTTATTTCACTGTCTATTCCTTCTCTCCAGCTTCTCCTTGGCCGTCCTCGTTTTCTTCGGCCAGTTGGTTTCCATTGTAGTATTTGTTTAGGTAGTCTTTCATCATTCATTCTTTGTACATGTCCGTACCACACTAGTTGTTTTGTTCTTATATCATCCACTAAAGTACGTTCACCCACTGTCATAATTTCTCTTATTCTTTGATTTGTAAGTCTTTCTCTTTTTGATTTCCCTGCTGCTCTTCTCCAATAGTCCATCTCCGTAGCGGAAAGCATTTTTTCTGTTCTATCCTTGATTGGCCATACTTCTTAGCCGTATGTAATAATACTTTTTACAATGGTGTTTATATAAGCTTTTTGTGATGTTTTGATATACTTTGATCCCAAATTATTCCATTTAATAAAGTTATTGCTTTTCTTCCTTGTACGTTTCAATTTTTTATAGCTTTGTCTAGTGTTCCGTCAGCTGTAATTTTTAGACCTAAGTATTTATACTCATCACAGGACTGAATTAGCTGCCCGGTATTTAAGATTAGATCCTGTTTCATTCCACCGATACACGTATACTCTGTCTTATTGAGATTAACCTCTAGTCCCCACTTATTGTACTCTTCTATTAGTTTTCGTGTCATATATTCGAGGTCGTCATAATCCTGAGCCACTACTATCTGATCATCGGCGAAACATAAAGTATACAAGGTGGTTTCGTCCAACGGAATTCCCATGTTTTGGCATTTTCTATTCCATACTTTAAGGACTTGTTCCAAGTATATCTTGAAGAGCGTAGGCGAGATACAGCAACCTTGTTTAAGACCTTTATTTACTTGAAAGTCTTTGGTTAGTTTTGCTTTTATTTTAACTTTTGCCTTACTATTGCGGTATAACTCTTTGATGACCTTATGACCGCTTATGTTTGTTTTCCAACGCTTCCAAAGTAGATTTAGTGGTATACTATCATATGCCTTCTGCAAATCGACGTAAAGCAGATGCAGCTCTTGTCCGTATGCCATTTTCTTTTCAATAACTTGGGTTATACAAAAGAGATGATCTGAAGTCGATCTACCCGCCCTGAAACCAGCTTGTTCTTCTGCCTCCATGTCTTTATATTCGCTCTCCACTTTATTTCTTATTATTTTACCGTATATTCTACTTAGCGTACTAGTCACACAAAACTGATTAGGACAAATACTTTGGAGCATAAACACTGCTTTAAAAATTGCAATCATAGCTTACTCTGAAAACAATGACAAATTTAAATTCGCAGACACAAATTTTCAAGTGCGCATGCGTGTGTTTTAGCATGTACACAGCTGCTGTGTGGGTGGACGTCATATTTGTTGTTTATTTACATGTTGCGGCGTTTTGCGTGTAAAATTGTATTTTTTTCTTCGAAAAAATGGGAAATAAATAGGTAAGTACTTGTATTTTTCTTTATAATTTGTTAATAAAGTTAAGAGTGATTTCTCAGAGCAATAAAAAAAAAAGAAAACATTTAAAATGTTAAAATTCCTATTACAGACTCAAGAAAGACAAACGTAAAAAACAAATATCAAGAAATCATAATAAATTTAGTTTACCACAGTCCCCTCTATACCAAGCCTAATCCTACTTTGAAATACATTCACTGTTATGCCCGCAGTAAGAAAAACGATAACTGCAATGGACTGTATATATTTTAATTAATGAAAGCGCGAACAAACATAAATATATTGATATGAAATTACGAAATAATTAAAAGGTCCATAGGTTAATTGTGGGTACCACACAACGGAATCAGATACAAAGCACTCACCAGTTTGCAGCCAATTTTTCCACTTCCAAGGGGCCCCTGTTTGGATCTAATGATGTCACCACGTAGCTGAAGGGCTGAAGTTTCTAGTTCTATGTTTCAGTACACCAAAATCGAGCACTTTCAAGTGTAGAAATTTGAAATAGTTGGAGAAAGTAAATTAACACGCCATTCAATTGTGTGATTTTAAAATTTACAAACACCGCGAAATTTAGCGGGAGCTAACATTCACTTTGGGCCTGACTCCGAGATTGTATGGACTACCAAAAATCTACAAAAACGATGTGCCTCTTCGTTCCATTGTCAGTACTATAGGCTCACCAACATTCAAACTTGCGAAACATCTTGCTTCCCTCTTGCAACCCCACATCGGACTAACGGATTCGTATGTAAGAGACTCCACCCACTTCATTGAGAAGATCAAAAACATCGTCGTGGATGAGAAAGACATCTTAGTTAGCTTTGATGTTGTGTCTTTGTTCACGAAGGTACCTTTGGCCGAGGCAATGAGGGAAGTGGAACACACATTTTCGAAGGACATCACCAACCTCTTTAAAATCTCATCTCATCATATTTCACCTTCAATGAACAAATTTATGAACAGATCGATGGAGTATCAATGGTAGCCCTTTATCGCCAGTGATTGCGAACTTTTTCATCGAGAAGGCGTTGAATAATGCCCCTCATAAACCCAAAGTCTGGTTTTGATATGTAGATGACACTTTTGTCGTTTGGCCTTATGGTAGAGACAGCCTTAATGAATTTCTCAACCACATTAACAGTATACACCCCAATATACAATTTACAAAGGAAAAGGAGTACATTAGAGAATTGGCATTCCTTGACGTACTAGTAACGAGGAAAGAGGGACGACTAGGACATACCGTATACAGAAAACCTACTCACACAGACCGCTACCTAAACGACACATCTAACCACCACCCGTGCCAACGAAAAGGGGTAATAAGAACATTGGTAAAGAGGGCGAAAAGAATCTGCAAACCAGAACATCTAGACAAAGAATTAAACCATCTTAAAAACGCCTTCGTAGCAAATGGATACACTCAAAGCGACATAGATAAATGTATACGACCAAAGCCGAGCACTAGAAGTAACAGTAGCAGTGGACTGAGCAGCCGCGAAGTTACTTCAAGAGCCTTTCTGCCCTACATCCCTAGAGTGACGGATAGGATCGGACGTATTCTGGGAAAACACAACATAAAAACGATCTTCAAGCCATCTAAGAAGATCGAGAACCACCTCAGATCTGCGAAGGAATATAAGGAATCCACTAAGTTCTTCGGAGGTATACCGCATTCCCTGTACCTGTGGAAGTGTCTATATCGAAACAACCAAACGGTTCGTAAACACAAGAATCAAAGAACACAAAGCCAACTGTCGACTCGGACATACAGAAAAATCCGCAGTTGCAGACCACACACTAAACAATGAAGACCACCGAATAAAATTCGAAGACACACAAGTTCTCTGCGCCTCCTCTTCATACGATCCACGACTCTATAGAGAAGCAATCGAAATTCATAAACACCAGCAGAACTTCAACAGATCTGAAGAAACTCTTAAAATTAACAGAACATGGGTACCGGTTCTTAAAAACACTAAACGGCTCGCTTACAACAACAAAACTGAATCTCGGGAAAGTGACCAATCACCGACCAGCTCGGATATACGCCCCGCCCACCATAGCGTATATAACCTGCGCCGGCGACAGACTAACCACCAGTCTTCGAGAAGCCGACAAACAGTCAACATCTCCTGAAGATGCCATCCACTAACGTCGAGAACGAATTTCCAACGACAACGGCCGAACATCCCGAAAGCACACCCACCATGGGACGATGTACGCGAAAGGCTTTCACAATTTGTAGGATAAGGCTTGTTATAAAGGGGGTTGTGTGTTTACTTCTATTGGAACAGCTTATCTCAAATTAAAAAAAAAATTGTGATATATTGTCTGTGTGAAAACTTGTACAGCGTGTCCCATTTTCGATGGGATTAAATGGGAAACTCGGTTATTATTAAAGATATCGATTTTCTGATTGCACCTTACCGTGCTCTTTTTTGGAGCCCTTAAAAATGGTGTAATCAGATTTTTGCTATACCCCGTGGTTTCGCTAATACAGGGAGTTTTTGAAAAAATTGTATTTTTAGTAATCCCTTGTATCTCGCTTATTTTGCGAGATACTTTTATTCTGTAAAAACATTTTTATGGCAACTTTTTTAGAAGAAAATAATGACGTTGTCAGTTTTTTAAAATATTGTTTAGTTTTTGAGATATGGTATTTATCATAAAAAAGTTAAATACGGACCTGTATTTTTTTTATTACTATTTTGATTAGTTTTATGCTAGTATTATCATAAAATAATAAAAATTTAAAAAAATTTTGTTTTAAGGCAAAAAGAAATATTTAATATTTTAAAAAAAATTAGTCCGAACCTGGATATTTCCAACATAAATATAAACTAAAAATTGCTAGTTAAACAATTTTTAGTTTAACTGTTTTGATACTTAACATATTAAAATGGTTTTACGTTAATTTACAGATTTATTTGAAACAAAGTCTACGAAAAATAGAAAAAAAAAACAAGTTATAAAAAATAACTAATTTTTCTGATTACCATTATGTGTAAGACATTGTTGGCATTTTTGAGTAGTTTTTCTTAACGCATTTTGCATAAAAATATTTCTGCCATTTAAATATTGGGATTTTGTTGCTTGAATGAAGCAGTCAAACATATCACATTTTCAAAATCTGGATATGGTCGATTTCTAGCCAGTTTAAAATAATTGTAAGCCATTCACAAAAATGACAAGTAAAATGACAATGTCAATTCCATGCTTTTGTTTTGTAAATTTCACGACCTGCTGTTCGGTTATCAAATAATTAGTATGATATTATTTTTGTAACTTTTTAACGTTTTTTACTTTATTTATAAATCTTTTAATTATCATTTTAAAACAGATTAACTAAAAATCGTTCAACTAGTGTGTCTTGCAATTTTTAATTTATAATTACGTTGGAAATTTCCAGGTTCAGACTATAATTTTTTTTTCAAATATTAAATAGTTTTTTTTAACCTTAAATCAAAAAAATATTAAAGTTTTATCATTTTAAGGGTAATAATAGCATGAAACTAATCAAAGTAGTAATAAAAAAAATCCAGGTCCGTATTTACTTTTTTATGATAAATACCATATCTCAAAAACTAAACAATATTTTTAAAAATTGACAACGTCATTATTTTGCTCTAAAAAAGTTGCCATAAAAAGGTTTTTACAGATTAAAAATATCTTGCAAAATAAGCGAGATACAAGGAATTAATTAAAATGCAATTTATTCAAAAACTCCCCTATTAGCGAAACTACGGGGTATAGCAAAAATCTGATTACACCATTTTTAAGGGCTCCAAAAAAGAGCACAGTAAGGTGCAATCAGAAAATCGATATCTTTAATAATAACCGAGTTTCCCATTTAATCCCATCGAAAATGGGACACGCTGTACAGAGACCCTGTGTCATATAGAAAAATAGTGTACAGACCCCGCGAGTGATTGACAATTATGACGTATGACATGTGCGGTCTCTTGAACGGCTGATAACAGACGCATATAATAAACAGTAACAATTAACAGACTCGAAGTATTCTTCATAACTTCTGCCAAGGTAATTACTACATTACAAAAATACTAATTGCCATTGGTTTGCAAAATATTTTTTTGTTTCTTGGCAGTATTTAATGTTAAAATGCAACCTTAATGTATAAAATACTTTGAAAGTTGATGTACCTGAAGAGGTACTGAAGTACTGGACGGGTAAAAATTTTTGGCAGAGTCTCGTTATGAAAGGGGTTTAATTTTGTCTAAATTACCTGAAATTGTCTGACGAGAGTGTGCGTGGTAAGATCCCAGACGGCGATGTTGCCGTCGGAACAGCAACTGAAACAGACTTTGGAATCGGGACTGATGGCCAAGGCGTAACACGCAGGCGCCGACGATGTCAGTTCGGCCTTTATCCTGGGCGTGGGGCTCGCGAGGTCCCATATCGACAGGTTTGATGCTTCACCGCCCACAACCAGAGTTCGACCGTCCGGCAGGAGTTTTACTGATCTGATGTAATTGTCTCTTTGCTGAAAAATTCAAACATTTTTTTCGTTAGTTAAAGCATTTTTAATTAGGTAATTAAATACACAAGTGGTTCGTTTTTGAAAACATTTCCTATTGGCAATGCGTATGCCTTCATGCCACGTCTGTAAAATTCGTTAACCGCGTGTGCCTTCAATATTGTGTCATAAAAGCTTTGCCATCACAGTTCGTTTTTGTTTCGGTTTTAATTACTATAGTTGAGTATGTATATAAGCACAGCCTTCGTAAACTAACGAGCCACGAACCAGAAGAAACGGCAACACAGCGTGGAGGCCAGTCATTTTCGTCCACGTGCGTCGCCCACCACGCTAGTTACTGGCCGTTTCCGCGCAGATAATGTTTTTTTTTTTTAACTTTTAGTATATTTCAAATCGCGTTACCAAATAAAACAACTGTTCTGGTTTTAGTGAGATGTGTGGTGAACTTAAAATTATATTACCTACTTAATAAAAGCTGTGTAAAAAAGACCTTTTGTACACCGGTAATAAGTGAGGTTAGATGTTTGTTTTTGTTTGGAATTTTTGGTCTGTTTTTTCTTTTTAAATTTTAAACATGCCGCGAAAGTGTTGGGTACCCGGTTGCAAAAGTAACGAAGCATCTATGATTAATGAAGAGGGTCACGAAACAACCTTTAGCTTCCCAAAAAAAAATGACCTAAAAAATGCTTGCCTTCAGGCCATACACAGAGAAGATTATGTTGTGACTGCATCTTCAGTGGTTTGTTGGAAGCATTTTGACATAAGTGACGTTGTTAGAACCTCAGAGTAATATTACTCTATGGTTAGAACCGAGATAATTAGGGATAAAGAGGGAGTACAAAAGGAGGTGCCACTAACATTCCCTAAGTTAAACAATGGGGCAATACCTCGGCTATTTGAATCTCAACCCGAGTATATGTCAAACCCCAAACCTCCAGTAAGAGAAAATCCTGATGACAGGCGAAAAAAAATTGAAGAAAGGGAGGGTATGGAAATATATATAAATATATATATTGCGTTTATAGACTTCGAAAAGGGCAGTAAAAGATCTTAAATTAATAGCCGAAATAGCAACAACATTAATCAAAATCCACAGAGGAACCAAGCCAATCCGCATAAGAAGAGGTGTCAGCGTGACACAATATTCCCTAAATTATTTAACCAGGCCCTAGAAGATATTTTTAAAAGCTTAGATTGGGAAGAAATGGGCATCAAAGTAAACGGACAATTCTGAACCACCAAGATATGCTGATAATATCAATCAATCTAAAAGAAAATAGAACAAGTAGAGGAATGTATAGGACCTGGGACAAATTATTAAACTGAAAAAAGAAAAGCAAACAGCTGAAATCAAGAGACGAGTAAGATTGGCCTGGGCAGCATTCGGTAAATTAAGCAACATATTAAGAAATACAAAATATCCTCAGTATCTCAAAACGGAAGTGTATAACCAATGTATCCTTCCTGTACTTACCTATGAATCCCAGACCTGGACACTTACAAAATCAAACATGGATAAGGTAACAAAAGCCCAAAGATCAATGGAAAGACAAATGTTACATGTAAAGCTAACAGGTAGAAAAAGGAATGAATTGATAAGAAATAAAACAAAAGTAAGGCATGTCAGAGCAGAAGTAGCAAAATTAAAATGGAAATTTGCCGGTCATATTATCAGACAGAAAGACGATTGACGGAACAAATGGTAATAATGGCCACTGATATTTATTTCCAAATGTTTTGTTTGTTTTAAAAATTAAATGTAACACGCCTAAACACAGTTTATTAGTTTTTACAAAAAAAGAATACGAAATCGCCAAACTACAATCAAAACAAATAGCAGATGTTTATATCTCCCATGTAAATATCGGCCCACCAGCCGGCCAATTCGCGATGTTGCCTTTTCTGGTTCGTGGCTCGTTAGTTTACGAAGGCTGCGATATAAGTGGCACCGCGTCATAGCCAGTGTTGCCAAGCCTACGGATTTATCTGTAGATCTACGGATCTTGGATTTCGAACTCCGATATCCGATTTTGGATCCAAATCTACAGATTTTTGGCAATTTTACTAAAAAACGATAAACATCGAAACACAACGGCGGCCGCGCTTCATTCCTCCTTATCAGTCCTCAGTAGGGACCTATTGCAATAGTGCCAGGCACAAATTGTGCCGGGCACTATATTGACAGTTTCTCATTATAAGAACAGCTGTGTCCTTTCAAAATTAGGCCTTTGTGTATTATACGAGCCGAATTTAATAGTGACGCCACTATTAATGGAAAATAAACGACGGGATTTATAAATTCGACTTTGGTATGTCAATTTTGAAAGATCAAATGTCAGTTTGTAATGCGAAACTGTTAATATAGTGCCTGGCACTATTGCAATAGGTCCCTATTATGTTTACTTTTTTCCTACATTTTAATCATTTTGTAAAAACGTTTTGCTTGTATCAGTGACCTTATTTTTCTAGACATCTAGCGGACGGTCGTTGCAACATTATTTAGAACGAATTGTATTACTTCGCGCGTTGTTTGATGGGGAGTCAAACAACGCTTCGCGCCACGAAAGTTAAACTATGTTTTACGTTATGTATGTTGCACTAGAAAATATTAGTGTTTGTACGTACCTTAACTAAATAAAAAAGGTTAAAAAAGTACGTACTTTTTATTTCTTCTAATTATAACGGTTTATCCGTTTAAAAAATTAGCGGCACTGCAAAAAAGTTTATTTAGATCCGTTGAAACGGAGCAGTAGGTACCGTACCGTTCTCGTGCAATTCCGAACCAAAAAAGTTGTGCACTCCTGTCACTGTCAAAAAAAGAAAAAAATCAAACCAATATAAACTTTTTAATTGTAAAAAAAGCACCTTTTTTGTTCTTAGTCTTCTTTGAACCTACGGATTTCTACAGATTTTTCGCGTTCACGCTACGGATTTTCGCTTTCCAATAGTTGGCAATACTGGTCATAGCTATGGTAAACCAAGTTTTGCGGCAAAATCTATGTAAAGAAGCCCCAAAAAATTGTTGTTTCACTTTGTACCTGCAGTGTGCCGCTGACCATTTAAAGGAGATATAAAATAGGTACCTAATAAATAAAGATCCGAAACATAAAAAAGGATCCAAAATTATATTAAATTGTGCGCAAATATTGATTTAGTTGCAAAAACGGTAATTTGTTTTGTAAAAAGTCGGTCCCAATTTGTTTGACATTAAAACAGTCAAAACAAAAACGAATAGAAAACGTCATAGCCCGGGTAAATCAATATGTTCACAACAACCAGACAAGAGTATATATGTTTCTTTCTAATAAAATAGTTTAGAAGAAGACATAAATAAAAACAAGTCAAATAGTAAGCTAATGACTAATTAGTGCAGTGCCTCGTTTTGGGAATCAATACCAATAAAAATACTCTGCCAATATATGGGCCCCTAAGCTCACACTAGGTACTATAGTTATAGTGTACGTGCGAGCTAATAAAACTAAAACCTGAAATATATCTTATTCAACTCCAGACTAAATTACCTTTTGTTTGATACCACACAAGCCATATTTTGACTTAAACTCAAATTTTTGAAATCTACCCCCACCCTTAAAAAAACAAAAACTAAAATGTATTTTGTTTAACTCCGGACTTAATTGCCTTTCGTTTGATATCACACACGCCATATTTTCACGTAAACTCTAATTTTTGAAATCTACCCCCACCCTTTTTGAAGAAAAAAAAACTAAAATGTATTTTGTTTAAATCCATACTCCATATTTTCGCATAAACTCTAATTTTTGAAATCTTCCCCCACCCTTTTATTTGGCTTGTGTTTGGTGGATTTTGTTCATTTTGGGACCATCTCGACCCAAGACCCAGCCTAGGTACCAAATTTCATTAAAATCGGTCTGGCGGTTTTTGAGTTATGCGCGTTGGTCGTTACAGACAGACATACAGACAGACAGACAGACAGACAGACAGACAGACAGACAGACAGACAGACAGACAGACAGACAGACAGACAGACAGACAGACAGACAGACAGACAGACAGACAGACAGACAGACAGACAGACAGACATACAGACAGACAGACGGCGCGACAAAAAAGTTTCAAAATCATCTGAAACGCAAAGATATATAAAAAATTTTGAAATCGGAGCAACTTTTTTTTTCTTGAAAAAATTAGGATCACCATAGCTCACACTACTATAATAGTATAGTATATGTGTGAGCTAAAATTACAGAAAGTGCGGGCCACTCTATATACCCCTCTACTCCCTTCCCGACCATCACGGTTTTGATGACGCGGTGCAACTTTAATACAACATCAAGTATAGATAGTTCTTGGTCGTGCCAAATTTAAGCCCGATAACTTCGCTGACAACAATAACTTAAAAAATATTTGACACTTCGAAATAGCCTTCTTGGTACTGGTACCGGGGACAGAGGGAGAGAGAGACGTTTGCTGAATAGGGGAATATTGAATATTGAAGAAAATACTTCATTTGCAGTTTGTGTCGCAAAAAATGTTTCCTATTGCCCCTGTGTCTTATTCCCCCATCTTCCTGTATATAAAACAAATGGGTTCCGTCTGTATCCTACAGGTTTTAATTTTCAAAATTAAATAGTTTACTACTAAACCTACCTACCATATATATTTTATAAAGGTTAGGTATTGTTACATATATACATTTGTTAGGTACCTTGTTTAAAAGTACATATACATTTATGGATGATTCTACCAAAAGTGGGCTATATGGATATCATTTTTGGTCATTGCCTTTAAATAACAGCACAGTAAATAATTTTGTTTTTTTAAATTTATGTAACTAATTAGGTGTAAGCTATGAAACATTTATTTTCCCGAATTTTAGGAATTATTGCATAAAAATTCCAGAGGGATGAGTACCAGAGGAATGAGTTTTTTAATGGTTTTCCAATTTAAATCAAAATCTATTTTAGACTACTTAACTTAAGTTTTATATAAACAAAGTTCCTATACTTATAATTTTAAAACAATCAACAAAAAAATTATACTATTGATATCAGTCGAATATTTACTTACCAGAGGAATGATAATTGAAGCGTTCCTTTTTGATTTCTCTGAAAAAAACTAATTTTCTACCGAAAATAAAAAGATCTATAACTTAAACCAAACTAAAGTTGACATTATCTGTCACAACTTGTCACCCTCATAAGTAAATTAGATATCCAGGGCCGTCTCTTTCTCTAGAAATTAACCGGTGGTATTCACAAATATTGTGTTATTAAAAATGGAGCACGTTTAAAATTGTAAAATTTTCCGGAGAAAATGTAAATTCGGATTTTCAAAAATATGACTGCAAACTTAAGTTTTATCAATTTTTTGATAAATAGTTAAGACTTGTTTAAATATTATTTATTAGGATATATTTTTCAATTTGAGTTTTTAATATTTGGTTTGGGACTGCACCAGAGGAATGAGGTATTTGCTTTGTAATAAAAAAAATTATTAACTTGCAATTTTTTTTATAGATTAAACTCAAATGCTCCATAAAGAAAACCTTTCGTTTTAAATCTTATAACTAAAACTATGCTTCATTTGCAGTCTGTGTTTGAAAAATATGCATTCCCACTCCACAGCACCATTTTTGTAGAATCATCCATATAAATTGTATAAAAAGTTAAAGAATGGATTATCAACACTACGGTCAGTGAATTGTGCACCGAACCGAACCAGCCGAACTAAAACAACAGAATACAGGACTTAATGACTGCAATGGAGCTTAAGAATGGTTAACTTACCAAACAATCCAACTGACTGACAGGCGCCTTACTTCCAATCTGACTGATGTCCCACACTTTGACACAGCCCTTGCCGCCCGTGTAGACGTACTTTGTGGGGTTGCTAATGGTTACCGCGCACACCACTTCGCCGTGGTTCAGAGTGTTGATCTGACGCGCGTGACGCGGTATGCCCGGGCCAATCAGGGCGTCACTTGGAAAAGGTACTGGCTGTAGCTGCCCGTCGCCGTTTAAGTGAAACGAATAGGCCCTAAAAATAAAAAAAAAAATCAATATTTCTTATTGTTTTCGACGAATTTTTTTTTTCAGATAACTCTGAAAATGTGTTATTTGGGTGTATTTTGACCTATCCTAGCAAAATCGTCGTGATCGTGGTCCAGGGACTCACCGACCAGCACTTTGTCGAGGTTTTTGTTGAACATAATTCAACCACTACAGGGTAAGTCCGAATCTTTTGTCAAAAACTAGGAAAATTTTGTCGAGGTTTTAAAAGGTATCGAATTAGATCCCAGCGATAGATTTGTAAGTTTTGATATAGAAAGTCTCTACACCAACGTGCCAATAAATGAGTCACTCAGTATCATTAAAAACAAATTACAAACTGATGATACACTTCACGAGAAAACAACGCTATCGGTGGAGGGGTGATGGATCTTTTGGAACTCTGTCTCCGTAACTCTTACTTTCAAGTGAAAGATAAGTTTTACGCGCAAAATGATGGACTCCCAATGGGTTCATCTCTTTCGCCAGTGGTAGCAAACATCTACATGGAGTGGTTCGAGGACCATGCGATCAACACAGCAAGAGTCAAACCAAAACTATGGCTACGATAAATGGATGACACATTTATTATATGGCCGGAAAATGATGACGAACCACAAAATTTTCTACACCATTTAAACGGTATTCGACCAACAATCAAGTGCACCATGGAAATTGAAAAAGATTCGGCCTTACCTTTTTTGGATGTTCTTGTCAAACCATTAGACAGAAACATTCAAACCACTGTATATAGGAAACCTACACACACGGGACAGTACCTAAATTTTAAGTCTAATCATTCTGTTGCAACAAAACAAGGAGTTATAAGAAGTTTGTATTTAAAAGCCGTAAATATTTGTAGTAATAATGAAGAATTAACCACAGAAATTAACAACATTAAAAAGGACTTACAACAGAATGGTTATTCCGAGAAATTAATAAACTCAACGATATTTAAAATTAAAAACAAACTAAATGTACCAAATTCCCATAATAATAATCCATTAGGTGTTATTAACATTCCATATGTTCAAGGGATTTCAGAAAACATAAGACGAATAGCTAAACACTATAATATAAAAACAGTATTTTCTTCGGGAACTACGATAAAAAGTTTTGTAACTAAAAGAAACCAGACAATCCCTCAAATAATAAGGAATGTATTTACCAAATCCCGTATGAGTGTGGTAAATCATATGTAGGTGAAACGAAACGCCCTCTTCAGGTTAGAGTAAATGAACATCTAAAAAGTACCCAATTAGGGGATATTGAAAAATCCGGTTTAGCAGATCATGCATGGTCAAATGATCACAGGATTCAGTGGTCAGAAGCTAAAGTTTTACATAAGGAGTCGCATTGGCGAAAACGAAAGTTTATTGAAGCTGCGTTTATAATGCAGAATAAAGAAGTTTTCAGTCAACCAAGCATGGACATACCAAACATATGGAAACCACTCCTTAAGGAAAACAGGCGTCTTAGGATTAAAAAGGGGGCGGGCCGTCACACCTGACTGACACCAAGTAGTATAAGTAGTAGCCTAGAGCCTAGATTGTTTAGTTTACACTTGATAACGGTTAGAGATACTGACTAACCGAAACGTCGTGTTTTAAAATAAATAAAGGCAATGGAAGTCCGAAATTTTATTTCTACAAAACTCCTATTTATTAAAGATGGCGACAATATTTAAAATTTTGGAAAAACTAAACTTTTAGTTTTAGCTCGATGCAGCGTTAGATTGGGCTTGGAATAGCGCAACTTTTTTCACATTAGGGACATTTTGGATCAGGTAAAATAACAGAAAATTTGACAGCTGTTACCGTTATTGTTACTAAGAATAACGGCAACATTCAGGGCAAAAAAGATAGATTTTGGAACACTTAAGATAACACAACACAAACGTTAATTTAGTAGTTTCACACACCTTCAACTTTTTGTTTATTTATATTTGTTAATTTATTTTTATTAGATTTATGGCTTTTTACAAACCAAACTACCGAATTATAGTGAAAAATCCGACAGCATTAAACAAAACAATACAAAACTAACCTTAAAAAATAGCGGTAACATTAAAGGCCGGCCACCGTAAATACCGGGCGCCGTTACCGTACATAACAAAAAAGGAGCGAAAAGCTACAAATGCGCAGACTCAGTAATAACAATAACGATAACAAAGTGTAAAATACGTGACCCAAAATGTCCCTATTTAATCAAGTACTTACTTTTATCTTGGGTACACTCCATAAAAATGCACCCTTTTTTAAAATTAATTACTACAAAATGGACAATGAAACCTGACTTGGGGCAAAATAGTGCTAATATTCTAAAAATGTTTCAACTCTAGAGAACTTTTTTTAAGAATCCTAATTTGCGTAGTTATCTATTAATTTATAAAATTAAATAAAACTATTAAAAAAATCGTTTAACGAATCCAAAAAGGAATCACTTACGGTTTTCCTCCGGGTACTACTCCCCCCAAACCATTGGCTGTTATTGGGGGTGCTCTAGTGTGGGGGTGGCCGTCATAGTTTGCCGCCATCACAGCCGCATGTGGCGGGGGTCGTGCGTAGGGGGGCGCTCCTAAAAAATGGAAAATAATTAAGATAAAAAGTAAAAAAATAGTGTAGTGTTTGCATATTAGTGAAACGACAAACACACGAATTTAAATTTCCCGCGCCGTGACAAGGTGACGTAGGCAATATGGCCGCGCGGCTGACCTATGAGAAAGCAGCGTTGGGGTGACGTCACATGGGACGGTCTCTCGTTACGGGACCATTTTCAGGTCTACACGTATTTTATAGTAAGTCTGTTTTCATCCATAAATCTTTGGATTGACTGTTGCCATTCTAGTTTAGAACGCCCCCGTTTTCTGCGCCCTATTGGTTGCCATTCTAGGACATGCTTTGGTAATCTTTCGTCGTTCATCCGTTGTACATGGCCGTACCATATCAGTTGCCTTTTAGTGATGTCATCCGTTATGCTTCCCTCGATTCCCATTCTTTTATGATCTCATTTCTTATGTCATCTATTCTAGATATTTTCATTGATCTTCTTATTGCATCAATTTTGACACTTTTGTTTTGTATTTTTTCTGTTATGCGACAAGTCTACAATGATAATACTTAATCAAAATTAAACATTTGCCTAAAAAAAAAATTACCTTGATTATATGGAGATAAATGGTGCTCTGGCGTCCTGGGTGCTCCCAAATTGGGGGGGTAGGGAGGATACTGACCACCAAGAGGGCCCCCTGGCGCTCCTTTAGCGCCACCCGGGGGGCCAGCCCCCAAATTAGGGGTGGTTGAACGGGGTTTTACACTGCCTGGTGTCAGGGGTTTCTCCTGAAATAAAAAAGTTAAACATTTTGAGGTTTTTTAAACAAAATTTTAATTTTGATATTGTAATTATATTTATCATATAAAATAGAAGATATAATTGACGAAATTTTAGTTTTTTCTTATTGATTTTTTAAATAAATTAAAAAGTAAAGAGTGATTTATTGGGGGGTAATTTTTTCAGAAGGCATTTTTGGACAGATTAAACAATAAAACTTTTAAATATACTTGTTCAAAATTGTTTGACATTGCATTCAGTATTCATGAAAGAAATATATGGCCTCGCCAAAGGTTGTAGAGAAAGGATTTCACCACCAACCAACATAAGAAAGAGTAAGTACAGGGTGTCCCAAATTGGACACTTTTAGGGGGTTTAAGGTACTTCTAGGGGAGACAGAGGAAAACTGACCACGCACTGCGAGGCTCAAATTTCAAGAGAAGATTTATAGTGACAACCGCATTTTGAAATATCGTCTCGTCTTTGAGCTACGGGGGCTTTTTGAAAAGTCTGCATTTTGGAGGGGGGTCTATAACTTCGTTATTATTGGAAATTTTGATTTAGAGTAAATTGCAATTATATAGACTTTATCACAAGGAATTCACCCGCTAAATTAAATTTTCTTTGTCACTTTTAGTTTTTGAGATATGACATAAAATTGCATTTTTTCTTATGGAATGGCCTATATTTTAATTAATTTTCGAATTCGTCATTGAATTCTTTTCAAAATGATGTATCATATGTCATAGTTTGATTGAGCGGTTTCGGAGATAATTAAAGTTTTTTATTTTTGTCTAGTGTGCCTTGAATGACGTCATGCACCATTGACGTGAAAGCCTTGCGGTCAAATCCTACTTCAATGCTCCTATAGTTTTGTTGTCTTATACTATGCAAATGAAGCTGGCCTTGCGTCTTGGCATTTTGTCATTGTTTTCAATTGTTTAAACAATTTGACATTACGCTTTGATATGAAATTATTTTGCACAAAAGCGTTTTAATTTTATTTTGAAATATGTATCATTTTTGTTACTTTTTATAACTAGGCTTTGAGGGCCATTAGCTGAATTATAATTTTTCCAAAACTATATTTTTGACTGAGTAAAATAATAAAAATACTGGAATGCCTTGATCTGCCTCAGCAGGAAATCATAGCGCATTAGAAATAAGTGAAAAAGCTGAATATCTCCTAAACCGCTCAATCAAACTATGACATATGATACATCACTTTGAAAAGAATTCAATGACGAATTCGAAAATTAATTAAAATATAGGCCATTCCATAAGAAAAATGCAACTGTGTGTCATATCTCAAAAACTAACAGTGAGAGTTAAAATATAATTTAGCGGGTGAATTCCTCGTGACAAAGTCTATAAAACTGCAATTTACTCTAAATCAAAATTTCCACTAATAACGAAGTTATAGACCCCCTTCAAAAATGCAGACTTTTCAAAAAGCCCCCGTAGCTCAAAGACAAGACGATATTTCAAAATGCGGTTTTCACTATAAGTCTTCTCTTGAAAATTTGAGCCTCGCAATGCGTGGTCAGTTTTTCTCTGTCTCCTCTAGAAGTACCTTAAACCCCCTAAAAGTGCCCAATTTGGGACACTCTGTACTTTGATTTTATCGCGGCCTTGTCAAACATGGCGGAGAATGTCAGTTACTGTGGTGTTTTTGTTTGAAAATAAAGAAAATCTCGGACCGTCCCTATTCTAATATAAAAAGTATTATTTTCAGACCCTGAAGAGTTTTTGACCGTTACATTTTATCCCAAATTTAATAAAACAAATTAAAACAAGTGACATTTTAGATTTGCCACTTTAACTTTGGTTGTAGGCCCAGCACAAGCTGTATTTAAAAAACAAGCGTAAAAATAAATTTTGTGTGCATAGACACTATTGTAGTCTACCAAATGGGCACTATTTGCTAAATCATAAATAAATTTGAAATTGAATTTTTATTATTGGTTTAATAACAAATTTTTCAATGACTTACAGAATGGTTAGCCCGAGAAATTAATTAACTCAACGATCTCTAAAATTAAAAACCAACCAAAAGTTGCAAATTCTCAGAATAATAATCCGTCGGGTGTTATCAATATTCCATATGTTCAAGGGATTTCAGAAAACATAAAATGAATATCAAAACGAATTTTATAATTCACACAAAGGTATGTATGCCTAACTTGCGAGTGTCAGAAGGAGAGGGAAGAGTTGATTTTGGTTGTTTTCCTACTTACACAAGGTTGCATCTCCAGACGTACGTTTCTGTGTGTTTCACGTCATCAGTAGAGAACAGCAAAGCCAGTTAAGCCAATTTTAACCAAAACCAACTCCTATATATGAAATACTCGCGGCGGTGCAATGCGAGTAAACTACAAAGTGTAGCGCCATCTAGCGGACTGGCTCGAGCACTCAAAAGTTTAAGCACACTGGCATCGTCTTGTCTGAGACGCCGAAGCGCCATCTATGACAAGTTTCGTCCATTAATGTGGTATTAAAACCACGTAATCACGTAGCAACTAAAATGCCGTACTACCCGAAGCATATGCAAAGAAGAAAGATGGAAAACGTGCTGTGTGTGGATCGATAAAAATCAAAACGAATTTTATACTTCACACAAAGGTATGTGTGCCTAACTTGCGAGTGTCAGAAGGAGAGGGAAGAGTTGGTTTTGGGTTGTTTTCCTACTTACATAAGGTTGGATCTCCAGACGTACGTTTCTGTGTGTTTCACGTCGTCAGTAGAGAACAGCAAACCCAGGTAAGCCAATTTTAACCAAAACCAACTCCTATATATGAAATACTCGCGGCGGTGCAATACGAGTAAACCACAAAATGTAGCGCCATCTAGCGGACTGGCTCGAGCACTCGAAAGTTTAAGCACACTGGCATCGTCTTGTCTGAGACGCCGAAGCGCCATCTATGACAAGTTTCGTCCATTAATGTGGTATTAAAACCACGTAATCACGTAGCAACTAAAAGGCCGTACTGCCCGAAGCATATGCAAAGAAGAAAGATGGAAAATGTGCTGTGTGTGGATCGATAAAAATCAAAACGAATTTTATACTTCACACAAAGGTATGTGTGCCTAACTTGCGAGTTTCAGAAGGAGAGGGAAGAGTTGATTTTGGTTGTTTTCCTACTTACACAAGGTTGCATCTCTAGACGTACGTTTCTGTGTGTTTCACGTCGTCAGTAGAGAACAGCAAACCCAATTAAGCCAATTTTAACCAAAACCAACTCCTATATGCGAGTAAACTACAAAGTGTAGCGCCATCTAGCGGACTGGCTCGAGCACTCGAAAGTTTATGCACACTGGCATCGTCTTGTCTGAGACGCCGAAGCGCCATCTATGGCAAGTTTCGTCCATTAATGTGGTATTAAAACACGTAATCACGTAGCAACTAAAAGGCCGTACTGCCCGAAGCATATGCAAAGAAGAAAGATGGAAAACGTGCTGTGTGTGGATCGATAAAAATCAAAACGAATTTTATACTTCACACAAAGGTATGTGTGCCTAACTTGCGAGTGTCAGAAGGAGAGGGAAGAGTTGATTTTGGTTGTTTTCCTACTTACACAAGGTTGGATCTCCAGACGTACGTTTCTGTGTGTGTCACGTCGTCAGTAGAGAACAGCAAACCCAGGTAAGCCAATTTTAACCAAAACCAACTCCTATATATGAAATGCTCGCGGCGGTGCAATGCGAGTAAACTACAAAGTGTAGCGCCATCTAGCGGACTGGCTCGAGCACTCGAAAGTTTATGCACACTGGCATCGTCTTGTCTGAGACGCCGAAGCGCCATCTATGACAAGTTTCGTCCATTAATGTGGTATTAAAACCACGTAATCACGTAGCAACTAAAAGGCCGTACTACCCGAAGCATATGCAAAGAAGAAAGATGGAAAACGTGCTGTGTGTGGATCGATAAAAATCAAAACGAATTTTATACTTCACACAAAGGTGTGTGTGCCTAACTTCCGAGTGTCAGAAGGAGAGGGAAGAGTTGGTTTTGGTTGTTTTCCTACTTACATAAGGTTGGATCTCCAGACGTACGTTTCTGTGTGTTTCACGTCGTCAGTAGAGAACAGCAAACCCAGGTAAGCCAATTTTAACCAAAACCAACTCCTATATATGAAATACTCGCGGCGGTGCAATGCGAGTAAACTACAAAGTGTAGCGCCATCTAGCGGACTGGCTCGAGCACTCCAAAGTTTAAGCACACTGGCATCGTCTTGTCTGAGACGCCGAAGCGCCATCTATGACAAGTTTCGTCCATTAATGTGGTATTAAAACCACGTAATCACGTAGCAACTAAAAGGCCGTACTGCCCGAAGCATATGCAAAGAAGAAAGATGGAAGCGTGCTGTTGTGTGTGGATCGATAAAAATCAAAACGAATTTTATACTTCACACAAAGGTATGTGTGCCTAACTTGCGAGTGTCAGAAGGAGAGGGAAGAGTTGATTTTGGTTGTTTTCCTACTTACACAAGGTTGCATCTCCAGACGTACGTTTCTGTGTGTTTCACGTCGTCAGTAGAGAACAGCAAACCCAGGTAAGCCAATATTAACCAAAACCAACTCCTATATATGAAATACTCGCGGCGGTGCAATGCGAGTAAACTACAAAGTGTAGCGCCATCTAGCGGACTGGCTCGAGCACTCGAAAGTTTATGCACACTGGCATCGTCTTGTCTGAGACGCCGAAGCGCCATCTATGACAAGTTTCGTCCATTAATGTGGTATTAAAACCACGTAATCACGTAGCAACTAAAAGACCGTACTGCCCGAAGCATATGCAAAGAAGAAAGATGGAAAACAACCAAAATCAACTCTTCCCTCTCCTTCTGACACTCGCAAGTTATGCACACATACCTTTGTGTGAAGTATAAAATTCGTTTTGATTTTTATCGATCCACACACAGCACGTTTTCCATCTTTCTTCTTTGCATAAAATGAATAGCCAAGCACAATAATATTAAAAAAGTATTTTCATTGGAAAATACGGTTAGAAATTTTGTAACTGAAACAAAAAATCTCTTGAATAGAGTAGTAGTCTTTTTGTGATAAAATTTCAAACAATACTAAAGACCATGACATTTTTAAAGTTTGATAGTGTGAATGCTTCTGAAAAAATCACCTTTAAATAAATTACCCCTACTATTTTGATAAATAAAGTTTTTGGACGGCAATTTATATTTGTAAGCTCATAGTCCACAGTACACTGGTCTATTTTTTAAATGATAAGTGAATTTTCGTAAGATATTTGCCAAAACTTGAAAATTCTTAAAAGTGCGCGCGCGCAGAAATCTTTATAGCTTCGGATTGAATGAGCCAAGCATGCGATTTTAGGGACAATGTTGCCATTTACTTTTAAACACATTTTTATGATTTCATCTAATAAATTACGAAATGAAAAAGGTAACAATATGATCATAAAGAATAGTATTAAAAAGCTTAAATCCGGAAAAGCTAACGGACCTGGGGGAATATACGCTGAAATGCTCAAATGTGGATCAGAGAAATTACTAGAAAAGCTCACATATAACAGGGGCGGCTCGTCCATAGGAGCGCTGGTGCGCGCGCACCCCCAGCAAAAACAAGAAAAAAAATAAATACAAACTATTATTAAATAATTACTGTTGTTTTTTATTTATTTTTTAATGATCCCGATCCCGCTAGTGGCATCTATCGGCCATTAACGGAAGTAATTAATATCTTTTCGACTTGACGCTTGCTGCCGCATACGGTGGCCTTCGATCGCCTCGCCTCGCTTGAATCTAGAGATATGAGAGGGCGGGCTTGAATCTGGAGGTGCGCGTGGATTCGGCGTTCCTCTTTAATCCAATTTTTGCCACGCAATTGGCTCGGAAATGCTCGGGATATCGGCCGAGAAAAGGGCGAGGTGGTGCGCTAAATCAATACACACTTGCATCGTTTTTTTATAGTTCTCAGCTGATTCCTGTTTATATTATCGTTAGTATGCGTGTATTGAGCGTAATTAAAATTTATTTACGCAGTTTTTAAGTGAATTTTATGCTGTTTTCGGCTTCTTGTTTGTAATTTTTGAGTTAATTATTATCTACTAAGTGTGGAATATGTCTGAGGCAGTTATAAGTTCGGGTTCGGGTAATCCTGGAAGTAATTCAAGACTTAATTGTGTACAAAACATTATAGCAAGCTTTTCCTCCTTTAATTTAAATCAAAAAATTGAAATTAAAAGATTAGGAAGGCCGACTCCAGAACTAGAATTATCGCAAACTTGCTCTAAAAGAAAAGAAGGTAGGAATTTTAAAAGATACTTTAGAAAAGATATTTACCAAAAAAACAACTGGATTTGTGGATGTGATGTTACAAACTCGTTATTTTGTTTTCCATGCTTATTATTTTTCAATGCAAGCATGGATAAAAGCTGGAGCCGCATAGGGGTAACTGACTTAAATCATCTACAGGCAAAAATTAAAAAGCATGAATTTTTGAATCAACGTATACGAACATTACAATATGAAATGGTATTTGAATCAAAAGCTAAGATAAAACGGTTTTGTACATTGAATTAATGTTATCTATCGTTGGCTAAAAACTATTATGTATGTATACTGAAGGTAATTTTTTTTGTGCAGGCATATTTTTATTTATTGGAGAGTTGTTTTTTTTTTACTTTGACAATCTTATTACCTAGTGGGCACCATAAGTTCTTTTATTTAGCTACAAATAAATATGCAAATTTTTTTAACTTTATTTATTTTAAATTTATTTCGACTCACTTATTATAGCGCACACCCATTCTTATACTTCACGAGCCGCCACTGACATATAATAACAATCAATGCATAAACGGACATCCAGTACCTGATGATTGGAAAATAGTATTCATATCCTCAATGCACAAAAAAGGAAACAAGCTGGATTGCAACAACTACAGAGGAATTTCAGTAACCGATTAAACGGCAGGATTCTTAGAGACCTAATAGAGAATGATTTTTATGACCAAGAAGAAGAGCAAAGTGGATTTCGTGCAGGCAGATCTTGATTAGTGATAATGTTTTTTCTCTTAAACAAGTTATTGAGAAAAGGAGTGCCAGAAATATAGAGACTCATGTTACCTTTGTGGACCTACAAAAAGCGTATGATATCGTTCCAGTAGAAAAATTATCGACAGTATTAGAACAAACTAATATCAATCATACACATATACAGTGTGTCCACGTAAGTTGGCGGCATATGGGAAACTTTTTTATTATTAGCTTTACGAAAAAAAGTTATTCTTCATAAAAAGTTCTGCATGGTTCAAAACCTAAAATGCACCATCAGATGTTAAATTTTTTCAGTCATATTACGAGGTTTGTCAAAAAATGTGATTTTTGCTTCAGAGTAAAGTACCTTTCTTTTTGACAATATCGAAAATTGTTATAAAGAAAAGATGTTTAGAATTAAAAATATCTTTCAAATATTCAACATTGTTTATTTACATTATTATTATTTGCATCCTAGATTAATTATGCATTAATGTGCAAACTTAAATTTCCAACGTAATCGCAGAGAAAATGTAGAAAAAAATATTTTTTTAATGTAAATAAACAATGTTGAATATTTGAAAGCTATTTTTAATTCTAAACATCTTTTCTTTATAACAATTTTCGATATTGTCAAAAAGAAAGGTACTTTACTCTAGAGCAAAAATCACATTTTTTGACAAACCTCGTAATATGACTGAAAAAATTTAACATCTGATGGTTGCATTTTAGGTTCTGGACCATGCAGAACTTTTTATGAAGAATAACTTTTTTTCGTAAAGCTAATAATAAAAAAGTTTTCCATATGCCGCCAACTTATGTGGACACACTGTATAAAAGCGATAAAAGAACTATACAAAGGGTCAAAATCTAAAATTAAAATTGGAAATCGACTTTCAAAAGGATTCCTGATAACGAAAGGCTTAAGACGTGTTTCGGAGATTTTCGATACAAAATCATTTCATGCTTTTTGCCACGTTTAGAAAAAAGCTTAAAATAAAACTTTTTTCTGTGTAATTTTACGCAATAATGGTAAGTACCATTCGAAAAACACGTAAAAGTTTTATATGTCTTGAAAATTTTACAACAATTGCAAAAAAAATCGTCTACATATAAATTTTTAAAATTGGCAAAAATGTAGAAATATTGGTCATTTTTAGCACTTTTAAAAATTTATATGTAGACGATTTTTTTGCAATTGCTATAAAATTTTCAGGACTTATAAAACTTTTACGTCTTTTTCGAATGGTACTTGCCATTATTGCGTAAAATTACACAGAAAAAAGTTTAATTTTAAGCTTTTTTTTAAACGTGACAAAAAGGCATGAAATGATTTTGAATCGAAAATCGCCGAAACACGTGAACTGAGAACTGGATTCAAGTTTTCAAATGTATCACTTGTTCTTTTATAGTTGGTATAGGATCAGATTTATATACAATTTTAGGTGTGATAAATTAAATTCCATTAGAACAATAAATGAAGTACCAATAAAAAGAGTTTTTTAAAAATGTAACACAGCACAAATTTAAGTGTATTCACTTCAAACCAAGCTTTAACAACAGCACAAATTTGAAGAAAACCAAAAAGAATTATTGACCCAAGCTCAACACATAAAATGAATCACAGTGAGACACGACACGTCAGCACAAGAGGCATAGATAAACGAATTCGGTTTAGTCCGCACAAGAGGGTTACGATGGCGATAGGGTGGTGCCACAGCACAAACCACGAACGACCGTAAAGACAGTGAATAGAACAGCAACAAGTAGCGTAAAAGATTAAGGATGGAGATTAAGCATGGACCAGGGAATTCTTAAAATCCGGGTGCGGTACTCGATACTTTGGATCAATATTTTGCATTTTGATTGTTTTGCAAAATGGTCAAGCAATGAGCTTGGAAAAATGGACTGTTCAAGGTAGTTAAAAAAATATTTGCAAAACTATTCCTAATATTCCCATATTATAAAAGGAGCCACAAAAAGTAGGGTTAAGAATGTGTGCGACAAAGATGCGACTTCAAAAAGTCTACGTTTTCAAAGTAGAAACAGGAAGGAGAGATTACTTTAAAAGATCGACATTAAAAAAAAGTCAAAGTAGTTGCGGCTTTAAAGTTGATCCACAAAGTTATTTTGTCTACATTGTTACATCAGATGTTACTATGATGACACAAACTTTTGTGGTAAAAATTAAAGTTATAATGTAGTTGTCGGATACACTTGTTTGGGACTTCAATGAAGCTTAACTTTCAAGTGGTAATTAAGTAGGATATAAAAGTCAGGGCGACTACAAAATAACGACTAAAAAGAAAGTAAAACTTTAGCAACGTCTTATTGTGGTAGAGAAGACTATCAGAATCGACTATCAAGAAACAATCCTAAGAAGTAGTTTAGAGGGTCGTTTTTACGAAACATCTACTATTTCCTGATACTAAATAGTAGTTAGAACTAAAAAGTAACAAATTTTGGTTGGAATCACCACATTTCTACTATAAGAAAGTAGTAAAGCCTGTAGAACATGTAGCCGCTACTATAAATGTTAGTTGGGATAGTACTAGTAAAAGGTAACAGTAAAAAATTAATAACCAAAATCCTTTTTTCTGTGGCTTAAAAAATAATTTTAGGAGTAAATGGCAACATTGTCCCCAAAATCGCATACTTGGTTTAGTCAGTACAAAGCTCGAAAAATTTTTGCGCCCACAAAAATGTTGGCAAAAGAAAAAGTTGGACGTCTTAGCAAAATATAGCTATACAGGGTGTCCCAAATAAAAGCAACTACATGGGGATTTCGGAAACGGTAAGACATACGAGTTTGTTTTTATCTGGGACACCCTGTATACAAAAATACAAAAATTCCGGCTGTTACTCTGTTACTGAAAAATAGACCGGTGTACTGTGGACTATAATGGACAAGGCACAAACGTCTTACATCTTTACTTTTCAAGGAAGGCGTACTCCTCGACGAGGAGGAGCCGCTTCTACTGGGAGGGCGGTCTCTGTCACTCATTTTGCCGCCCAATTTGTCGCCGTTCGTGCTGCCGTTTTCGCGTATTTCTGCGCCGTTATTTAGCGCGTTCATATGATCGGCGCCGTTAGTGTGAGGTGAGGCGGCTTCTTCGTTTGCGACGTCCACTACTAAATCTTGGTCGCTTTTTTCTCCGTCACTTTCCTACACGAAAAATAAAATCAAATTAATATACTTTCAAAATAATAATTTTTTGGATAGAAAGGTACAGCGTGTCCCATTTTCGATGGGATTAAATGGGAAACTCGGTTATTATTAAAGATATTGATTTTCTGATTGCACCTTACCGTGCTCTTTTTTTGAGCCCTTAAAAATGGCGTAATCAGATTTTTGCTATACCCCGTAGTTTCGCTAATACAGAGAGTTTTTGAAAAAATTGTATTTTTAATAATCCCTTGTAACTCGCTTATTTTGCGAGATACTTTTATTCTGTAAAAACATTTTTATGGCAACTTTTTTAGAAGAAAATAATGACGTTGTTAGTTTTTTAAAATATTGTTTAGTTTTTGAGATATGGTATTTATCATAAAAAAATTAAATACGGACCTGGATTTTTTTTATTACTATTTTGATTAGTTTCATGCTAGTATTATCATAAAATAATAAAAATTAAAAAAAATTTTGTTTTAAGGTAAAAAAAAATATTTAATATTTAAAAAAAAAATAGTCCGAACCTGGATATTTCCAACATAAATATCAACTAAAAATTGCTAGTTAAACAATTTTTAGTTTAACTGTTTTGATACTTACATATTAAAATGGTTTTACGTTAATTTACAGATTTATTTGAAACAAAGTCTACGAAAAATAGAAAAAAAAACAAGTTATAAAAAATAACTAATTTTTCTGATTACCATTATGTAAAACATTGTTGGCATTTTTGAGTAATTTTTCTTAACGCATTTTGCATAAAAATATTTCTGCCATTTAAATATTGGGATTTTGTTGCTTGAATGAAGCAGTCAAACATATCACATTTTTCAAAATCTGGATATGGTCGATTTCTAGCCAGTTTAAAATAATTGTAAGCCATTCACAAAAATGACAAGTAAAATGACAATGTCAATTCCACGCTTTTGTTTTGTAAATTTCACGACCTGCTGTTCGGTTATCAAATAATTCGTATGATATTATTTCTGTAACTTTTTAACGTTTTTTACTTTATTTATAAATCTTTTAATTATCATTTCAAAACAGATAAACTAAAAATCGTTCAACTAGTGTGTCTTGCAATTTTTAATTTATAATTACGTTGGAAATTTCCAGGTTCGGACTATAATTTTTTTTTCAAATAATAAATAGTTTTTTTTAACCTTAAATCAAAAAAATATTAAAGTTTTATCATTTTAAGGTAATAATAGCATGAAACTAATCAAAGTAGTAATAAAAAAAATCCAGGTCCGTATTTAGTTTTTTTATGATAAATACCATATCTCAAAAAGTAAACAATATTTTTAAAAATTGACAACGTCATTATTTTGCTCTAAAAAAGTTGCCATAGAAAGGTTTCTACAGATTAAAAATATCTTGCAAAATAAGCGAGATACAAGGAATTAGTTAAAATGCACTTTTTTCAAAAACTCCCTGTATTAGCGAAACCACGGGGTACAGCAAAAATCTGATTACACCATTTTTAAGGGCTCCAAAAAAGAGCACGGTAAGGTGCAATCAGAAAATCGATATCTTTAATAATAACCGAGTTTCCCATTTAATCCCATCGAAAATGAGACACGCTGTACAGTGCGATCATTAATACCACCATACACATCTGGAGCGCTTATTTTTAACTTTTAAACCAAAAAACGATAAAATAAGATTGCGTAAAGATTCTATATGGCAAATTTTCCTAATATCAAAAAGTAAGTAATTAAAATCCCTTATTTTCCTAAATTCCCTTTTAATAACCTTCTTCGATTCTGATCTAATTCTCTAAAGAACACAACAGAAATCAGAAAATTCCATACATGGCAGATTAAGGTGTCAGTTTTGGACATATCATGTGATCAGTTTGACGTATTGACTCAATTAATATTTATTTTGGTTTAGAATACCAAATTACCTAGAAATCGATACCCCACACGACCAGTTTAGACGAAATAAGATTTTAACAATTTATCCTTCTACCTTTTGCTCTATCTCTCCCTCAAAAAAAACTAATTTTCACCATTAATTTTTGATTTTTTTGAATTTATCAGCTACATAGCTATAAAGTTAAAGAAATAAAAATTGTATGCGAAACTAGTTTAATATTTAATTTATAAATTTTTCCTGTCCCACCTCAAGTACGCCTTTGTATCTTGGCCCTGCACTGGGTTCCATTGGAGCACCACAAGCCCCTATTTCCGTCTTAGACCCCGAACTATTATAGTGAACGCAGCCCACGAGAAAGACCGGCCCGGGCGCGGAAATATCACGTGACCGTAGGAGTCTCACAAAAAAATGCCTCACGGCCCGCTGTCATTATAAAACATGTGTGTGTTCAGTTTTGGTATGTTTGTTTACGTCGATTTTTTTTTAATTCGGGCACGAATTTTATGTGAATTTTATCAAAGTTATTAAAATGACGCAGCCCAGGAAAAAGACTGTAGTGGGCTGCGTTAAAATAATTAATGGCTAATGAGTAAATTATAAAGAAAATACCTATAAGATAAACAATGCCGCGAACGTGTAATTAGTGTTGTTCCTTGTCGGTCCAACTATCTGAAACCTAATATGTTGCAAACGGGAAAGAAGTGGTAAAAGATAAGATCATGGATAAGATTGATCAAATAATAGACATCCTTAGAGACATTTTCGATAGTGTGAGTGAAAAATGTATTCAGTTGTCATTTCTTATTGAACAATTAGGTCTCTTGAAAAGGTAACCTTAGAATCGAAGATATGGTGGATACAGTTTAATGTTGGCTTCATCTTTGTTTATCCAGTCATCCAGTGCATACACGTCAATTTACAATTCTAAGGTAATATGTCTTCCGCACCCTCGCAATATTAAAAAACTGATTTGTAAAATATTGTTAACAGATAGTAATCACTCTGGTAGTGTGGAATATTTAAAAAGTAAGATACAGCTTTTAAAAGAACATAAGTTGGTAGTTAACTTACACTTTAATGAAATATATATTAAACTTTGTGCTGGGTAATTTTTCAAAAAATTATTGACGACCACTACATTCAGTTCATTGAATGTGAAAATCATCTCACTTATTCACCAAATCACTTGTTTCTTTTTAATAAATTATTGTGAAATGTTTTATATTGAAAATTTTTCTTCAGATAAGTCTAGTGAGTGTTTTTGTGGAGAAAAACTATTGTCAAAGCTTGAAAAAAATTAGTTTAAGGGCATGTAAAGTTTTTTAAGATAATTTTATTAAAAAGCACAATGATTTAGTGTCTGCTAATAAATCTTTGAATAAGAACTCAGACAAAGATGATGTATAGAAGTTACTAACGATATTATGTACCTAATATATGTACCTGAAGATATTAGAGTGCAAATTTTGTATAATTTTTTATTTTATAGATTCAGTTCTTTTATCCATAATAAACACATATATCAGCAAAATATTTTTTTCAATTTTTGCCTATAAAAGAACAAAAATTTTTTGTTAATTTATTTAAATTGTGTAAAAACATATAATATATTAAGCAATACAATAAGAATCCTGGGACTCCTAAGATCACGTGACCGCCGACTTGCTTATAACGCGCAATGGCCGGTCTTTATCGTTGGCTGCGATAGTGAATCGTTTGGTACAATCAAATAGTCTTGTAAGAAACTAGTTGAAGAATACTTACATGTCCCCTATCTAATTTCTCCACCTCTTTTCTCCTTTTTACATTGGGATCCACTTCGTGGGGAGATCTGGGCGATCGCGACCTGTATTTGTCTCTATCACCCGGTGAAACGGAATTCTGAAAAAAATATTTAAAAAAAAATAATAAAAAAATGTTACACAGGGAAGTTTGCGAAAAAGGCAGCTATACCAATGGCGCCATTTGGTTCGACATTTTTCTATGAATGCCGAAAAAAAAATTTCGAACCGTAATTTGGTCGAAAATAAAATAGTACTATAATAATAATTTAAATGAAACGTACTTTTGTTGATCCGTAAAATTGTCAAAAATAATATGGTCAAAAATAATTTTTTCTATAAGCGTGCGGAAAAGTCCACTTTTCCACACGCATTTTAGTGTGGAAAGTGCCACTTTTCCGCACTAGTGCGGAAAAGTAAATTTGTTACGATTTTGAGGTGTTCTATAACATTTAGACCGTTCAAAATACATTTGTATCTTTCCTAGCACACGAAATATCGTAAAAATATTCAAATTGACTAAAATTCTGCTATATTTTCAATATTTTCGATAAAATAAAGTTTTCAGTAAAATAGGTTCAAATTATAAGTTTTAAACCTCCCCGGTATAAATATCGTCATTGTCAATGTCAAACAACAATGAACACTAGTGGTTTTAGATTTGGCATCTTAAATCACCATAGCAACAAAGTACAAACAAACTGTCAAAACAAAGCCAATTTTGCAGATACAAGCGTCTTTTGAATTTTTCAAACAAAAAAATCAGATTTTCAATGGATTCTTCGGACGAAGGTCTACCCCAGTCAGTTCTAGAAGCCGCTAGAATGTGAATAATAATAATTGATTTGATTAAAACGTTTTGAATATAAATAATTTTCTGATTAATTTTTAGTTTTTTCCTCACGCTTATAGAAAAAATAGTGTACCTAACTCGTGCGTAAAGTGTCTTTTCCGCACTTGATTGCTGGCCAAACTCCGCTATCGCGTCGTTTGGCCATCTGCAATCGTGTGCGGAAAAGAGGCACTTTCCGCACTAGTTAGGTAAACTACTATAGACGAAGTGTAATTTCGTCAATCCGTAAAAACGTCAAAATGTAAAAGCAACAAAATGGAGTTAAGTCGAATCGCAGAATGGTCGAATCGTAAAAAAGTCGAATTGCAAAAAAAACCTACCCTTAAAAAAGTCAAAAAACCGAAAAATAAAACAGATGAAACCAATTCAAGTGAAACGTCTTTTTGTCGATCCGTAAAATTGTCAAAAATAATACAGTATAATATAATAATACAGTATAATAATAATAATAATTTTCGATATTTTTAGGGATCGACGAAATTACGATTTGTTTAAATTATTTTCGACTATACAGGGTGTTCAGCACATGAACCGTCAAAATTTTTTGGGATATTGTTGGGGTCATTTGCTACCTTTTTAACCTTAGAACTTGGCTCCTTAGAGTCACGGCTAAAGAGATATGAATTTTTTAATTTTTTTTCTCAAATTACCCAAAATCCCGCCTTTAAACCCTCGTAAGCTTTTTATTAATGTCTGGAAAAAGCACAATTTTTTTTTATAATTCTGTAATTTATGCTACTTCAACTAATTAATAGATTTGTTAAAATTTATGTACCAAAGGGACATACGAGGTTTTTTATTGAAAAACATTAGTGATTTTCTAAAAGAAAATCAATTTCAAAATTAAAAATTAAAAAAAGTATCGACACTTGAGAACTTAATTTTCTTTTAAAAACTTCTCTAATTGATTACCTTTCTAACGGTATGCTACATATTGATTTAAAAAAAACAATTCTGCTTTAAAATACGGATTTTCTGTGAGACGGGCAATAATCGTTCGGACTTGATAAGAAAAACAAGTTGATGTTTATGATCGTTTCGAACAATATTTATAAATAAAGAACACAATACATTATTGTTAAAAGTTTAACTTTTGTTTAAGTAAGTAAACGATCATAAACATCAAATTGTTTTTCTTACCAATTCCGAGCGAGTCTCGCCCTTCTGACGGAATATCCGTATTTTAAAGCAGAAATGTTTTTTTTATCAATGTGTAGCATACCGTTAGAAAGGTAATCAACTAAAGAAGTTTTTAAAAGAAAATAAAGTTCTCAATTGTCGATACTTTTTTTGATTTTTAATTTTGAAATTGATTTTCTTTCACAAAATCACTAATGTTCTTCAATAAAAAACCTCGTATGTCCATTTGGTACATCAATTTTAACAAATCTATTAATTAGTTGAAGAAGCATAAGATTACAGAATTATTTTTAAAAAAATGGTGCTTTTCCAGACATTAATAAAAAACTTATGAGGGTTTAAAAGTGGGATTTTGCATAATTTGAGAAAAAAAAATTAAAAATTCATCTCTTTAGCCGTGCCTCTTAGGACCAAAGTTCCAAGGTTGAAAAGGTAGCAAATGACCCCAACAATATCCCAAAAAATTTTAACGGTTCATGTGCCGAACACCCTGTATAGTCGAAAATAATTTAAACAAATCGTAATTTCGTCGATCCCTAAAAATATCGAAAATTAAACGCGCGATACGCAATGGAGAAGAGACACAAATCATCGAAACGTGAAAAGGTCTAACCCAGCGGCGTAGCGTGAGGGGGGGGGGGGTTCGTCGCCCCCCCCCCCCGAGCCCCGAGGGTACTGGCGCCCATGGGTGGCCGAAGCGCCTCATGCTGCATTAAGGTATTAAGGAGCAGGGTTGCCAACGGCAAATTGAGAGGGCGGGAAAAGAAACGAAAGATATAAGATATGATAACCTCTTTTTTTTTTTGGTCGCCAGATTTTTGAGGGCAGGAAAGGAAACGAAAGATATGATGACTTTTTTTTTTTGGTCGCCAGATTGTTGAGGGGCGCCCTTTTTGCTGTCGGCCCCCCCCGCCCCTTCAGGCACGCTACGCTGCTGGTCTAACCGTAAAAAATTAAAATCGAAAACTCGTCGATTTTATAACGCAGCTGCAAAAAACTCCCCATGTTGCCAAGTGTACTGTTACATCAAACTAGCCTAACCTACAAGCATATCGAAACCTAGCCTATCAGCGCCCGTTCAACGAATTTAGCCAAGTAATTTTGCTAAATATGGCAACATGACACCTTTTATTTTCGAGTTTTCTACGGTTCGATCTTTTTTCGTTTTCGACAAAACCATTGTCTCCATTGCGTATTCTGCGTGTAATTTTAGACTATATTATTTTCGTCATTTTTACGGATCGACAAAATTACGATTCGTCGAAATTATTTTCGACTATATTATTTTCGACAATTTAATGGATCGACAAAACTACGTTTCTTTTAAATTATTTTCGTCTATTTTACTTTCGGCTGTTTTATTTTCGACTAAATTACTGTTCAACATTTTTTTTTCGACAATTTTACGTTTCGACAAATGTTTTTATGGGTCACCTACTAATACCACATGCCTATTGTCAGGTCAGAATAAAATGAGGCGCAAAAGAGATGGCGCTGTCCAGTGGCGTGGTATAATTTTTTAATTCATCATTATTTGGTATTAATTTTATATTTTACTCCTTCTACGCCTTTTTCTGCTAGAAAACTCCATACCTTATTTTTCTTAAAAAGAAAATATTTTTTTAAAACTTTTATACTTATTATATTATATGGATGATTCTAAAACATAGTGCTGTGGAGTGGGAATGCATATTTTTCAAACACAGACTGCAAATGAAACATAGTTTTAGTTATAAGATTTAAAACGAAATGTTTTCTTTATGGAGCATTTGAGTATAATGTATAAAAAAAATTGCAAGTTTATAATTTTTTTTATTACAAAGCAAATACCTCATTCCTCTGGTGTAGTCCCAAACCAAATATTAAAAACTCAAATTAAAAAAAGTATCCTAATAAATAATATTTAACCTACTCTTAACTATTTATCAAAAAATTGATAAAACTTAAGTTTGCAGTCATATTTTTGAAAATCCGAATTTACATCTTTTCCGGAAAATTTTACAATTTTAATCGTGCTCCATTTTTAATAACACAATATTTGTGAATACCACCGGTTAATTTCTAGAGAAAGAGATGGATATCTAATTTACTTGTGAGGGTGACAAGTTGTGACAGATAATGTCAACTTTAGTTTGGTTTAAGTTATAGATCTTTTTATTTTTGGCAGAAAATTAGTTTTTTTTTTGAGAATTTAAAAAGGAACGCTTTAATTATCATTCCTCTGGTACGTAAATATTCGACTGATATCAATAGTATAATTTTTTTGTTGATTGTTTTAAAATTATAAGTATAGGAACTTTGTTTATATAAAACTTAAGTTGAGTAGTCTAAATAAATTTTGATTTAAATTGGAAAACCATTAAAAAACTCATTCCTCTGGTACTCATTCCTCTGGAATTTTTATGCAATAATTCCTAAAATTCGGGAAAATAAATGTTTCTTAGCTTACACCTAATTAGTTACATAAATTTAAAAAAATTAAATTATTTACAGTGCTGTACTGTTATTTAAAGGCAATGACCAAAAATGATATCCATATAGCCCACTTTTGGTAGAATCATCCATATAGGTACCTACCTATTTCAATAGATAGGTCCGTACGAATCTAAAAACCTAAAAAAATACCAAATGACTTTCTAAAAATTGCAAAAAACCAAAACCATTCGTTATATCTTCAAAATTGTAACTCCACACAGTTTTATAAAAAAAATTAAAGGTGTAAATGATACGCCACTGGTTCTTTTTGAATTTTAGAATGTGTATGAAACGTGCCTAGTCATCCTGTTTGAGCCCAGCGATAACAATAAAGGCCCAATAAAAGAGTGTGAATTGTGAACGTGCCGGAGTCAAACTGAGCCAGCGGTAACAATAGAAACCCAATAAACGGGTGAGAATTATAAACGGGCTGAGTCGATATGGTTATACGTAACAGACGAGTACGGTTTTTTATATATATATATATATATATATATATTATATATATATATATATATATATATATATATATATATATATATATATATATATATATATATATATATATATATTTATCGGTTTCACAACGTTCTACGTCTTCCGATACCCAATCTACACTCGTTTCTGTTTGCCCATAATTCATCATCTAGGCCTCTTATTCTTATTTCACTGTCTATTCCTTCTCTCCAGCTTCTCCTTGGCCGTCCTCGTTTTCTTCGGCCAGTTGGTTTCCATTGTAGTATTTGTTTAGGTAGTCTTTCATCATTCATTCTTTGGAAATGTCCGTACCACACCAATTGTTTTGTTCTTATATCATCCACTAAAGTACGTTCACCCTTTGTCATAATTTCTCTTATTCTTTGATTTGTAACTCTTTCTCTTTTTGATTTCCCTGCTGCTCTTCTCCAATAGTCCATCTCCGTAGCGGAAAGCATTTTTTCTGTTCTATCCTTGATTGGCCATACTTCTGAGCCGTATGTAATAATACTTTTTACAATGGTGTTATATATAAGCTTTTTGTTATGTTTTGATATATTTTGGTCCCAAATTATTCCTTTTAATAAAGTTATTGCTTTTCTTCCTTGTACGTTTCGATCTTTTATAAAATTTGTCTAGTGTTCCGTCAGCTGTAATTTTTAGACCTAAGTATTTATACTCATCACAGGACTGAATTCGCTGCCGGGTATTTAAGATTAGATCCTGTTTCATTCTACCGATACACATATACTCTGTCTTATTGAGATTAACCTCTAGTCCCCACTTATTGTACTCTTCTATTATCATCGGCGAAACATAAAGTATACAAGGTGGTTTCGTCCAACGGAATTCCCATGTTTTGTCATTTTCTCTTCCATACTTTAAGGACTTGTTCCAAGTATATCTTGAGGAGCGTAGGCGAGATACAGCAACCTTGTTTAAGACCTTTATTTACTTGAAAGCCTTTGGTTAGGTTTGCTTTTATTTTAACTTTTGCTTTACTATTGCGGTATAACTCTTTGATGGCCTTAATTAGTTGTACGCTTATGTTTGTGTTTTCCAACGCTTTCCAAAGTAGATTTAGTGGTATACTATCATATGCCTTCTGCAAATCGACGTAAAGCAGATGCAGCTCTTGTCCGTATGCCATTTTCTTTTCAATAACTTGGGTTATACAAAAGAGATGATCAGAAGTCGATCTACCCGCCCTGAAACCGGCTTGTTCTTCTGCCTCCATGTCTTTATATTCGCCCTCCACTTTATTTCTTATTATTTTACCGGTTTTTTTGTAATATTAAAATTTCGTCCATGGTAAATTTTCTAAAAATTAAGACCACCCAGTAAGGCAAAAGTGCTGTAAACAGAGGAAGCTAGATTAAGTTGAGCCACCTCTTTTTATTTATTCTGGCCGGACAATACTAACCTTTGTATCAGGTCAGATCACGTGTTGGGAATTGACAGAGATAATTTTGCATATTTATATTTTTGATTATGACGACCTCGAATATATGACACGAAAACTAATAGAAGAGTACAATAAATGGGGACTAGAGGTTAATCTCAATAAGACAGAGTATTTGCGTATCGGTGGAATGAAACAGGATCTAATCTTAAATACCGGGCAGCGAATTCAGTCCTGTGATGAGTATAAATACTTAGGTTTAAAAATTACAGCTGCCGGAACACTAGACAAAGCTATAAAAGATCGAAACGTACAAGGAAGAAAAGCAATAACTTTATTAAATGGAATAATTTGGGATCAAAGTATATCAAAACATAACAAAAAGCTTATATATAACACCATTGTAAAAAGTATTATTACATACGGTTCAGAAGTATGGCCAATCAAGTATAGAACAGAAAAAATGCTTTCCGCTACGGAGATGGACTATTGGAGAAGAGCAGCAGGGAAATCAAAAAGAGAAAGAGTTACAAATCAAAGAATAAGAGAAATTATGACAGTGGGTGAACATACTTTAGTGGATGATATAAGAACAAAACAACTAGTGTGGTACGGACATGTACAAAGAATTAATGATGAAAGACTACCTAAACAAATACTACAAAGGAAACCAACTGGCCGAAGAAAACGAGGACGGCCAAGGAGAAGCTGGAGAGAAGGAATAGACAGTGAAATAAGAATAAGAGGCCTAGATGATGAATTATGGGCAAACAGAAACGAGTGGAGATTGGGTATCGGAAGACGTAGAACGTTGTGAAACCGATAAATATATATATTTTTGATATGTACATTTTTGATTTTCCTCATAAATGTCAAAATCCACTTTATGGAATTTTACAACTAATTTCACACAAATCTGAATAAGTAAGTAATAAAGCCCAAAATTAACAAAACGAAATAAAAACGTACTGAAGTGCAAATATTTGCTTCTCGATTATTTAATAAATTTTTAACAACAATCTAATCAAATATTTACCCAGCGTTTTACACATATTTGGATTCTTGTTATTTTCCAGATGTAGGTAATGGCTTCAATAAAACTGACATACCACTGTCTCAATATAACCGTTTAAGTCAATTTAGATAAAATTTTAAAATTTGGTTTAAAATGGTGGGTGTGCTTTCGGGCTGTTCGGCCGTCGTCGTTGGAAATTCGTTCTCGACGTTTCGCCATCTCGAGTGGATGGCATCTTCAGGAGATGTTGACTGTTTGTCGGCTTCTCGAAGACTGGTAGTTAGTCTGTCGCGGGCGCAGGTTATATACGCTATGGTGGGCGGGGCGAATATCAGAGCTGGTCGGTGATTGGTCACTTTCCCCAGATTCAGTTTTGTTGCTATAAGCGAGCCGTTTAGTGTTTTTAAGAACCGGTACCCATGTTCTGTTAATTTTAAGAGTTTCTTTAGATCTGTTGAAGTTCTGCTGGTGTTTATGAATTTCGATTGCTTCTCTATAGAGTCTTGGATAGTATGAGGAGGAGGCGCAGAGAACTTGTGTGTCTTCGAATTTTATTCGGTGGTCTTCATTGTTTAGTGTGTGGTCTGCAACTGCGGATTTTTCCGTATGTCCGAGTCGACAGTTGGCTTTGTGTTCTTTGATTCTTGTGTTTACGGACCGTTTGGTTGTTCCGATGTAGACACTTCCACAGGTACAGGGAATGCGGTATACCCCCGAATAAAATAAGGATTGGATAATTCGTTGTTAAGTTATTTTAATCATAAAAAATGGTTGTAGAAAAACATACCTACACACCTGTATACTATCATAATTTTGTAACATTTTTGGGTACAAAAACACAACAGCCAAAGAATTTTTGCGTTGAAATATCAAGATCTGTCAAATATCGTGATTAGTTTTTAAATTAGACTAGACAAACTGTGGATGGATTACCCAAAGTAGGCATAAAAAATATAAAAATTTCACAAAATATCGTAAATTGTGCCTCGACAATAAATAAAGATTTTGTTTGTTTAAAAATTTAGTCCTTGGATCAGCGCTTATCATTCATCGGCGGCAATAAAATAAAATACTGGATTAAACTACTAAAAGGGCGACCATTCCCCCTTTGCCCCAAAAAAATACTCCAATTTATGGGCACTTAAGCTCACACTAGGTACGATAATTATAGTGTATGTGTGAGCTAATATTAGTAAAAACTGAAATATATTTTATTCAATTCCAGACTCAATTACCTTTCGTTTGATACCACACAAGCCATGTTTTGACTTAAACTCTAATTTTTGAAATTTACCCCCACCCTTTTTTTTTAAATAAACTAGAATATATTTTTTTAACTCCAGACTCAATTACCTTTCGTTTGATATCACACACGCCATATGTTTACATAAACTCTAATTTTTTAAATCTTCCCCCAGCCTTTTATTTGGCTTGTGTTCGGTGGATTTTGTTCATTTTTAAATCTCGACCCAGCCTAGGTACCAAATTTGCGCGTTGGTCGTTACAGACAGACAGACAGACAGACAGACAGACAGACAGACAGACAGACAGACAGACAGACAGACAGACAGACAGACAGACAGACAGACAGACAGACAGACAGACAGACAGACAGACAGACAGACAGACAGACAGACAGACAGACAGACAGACAGACAGACAGACAGACAGACAGACAGACAGACAGACAGACAGACAGACGGCGCAACAAAAAAGTTTCAAAATCATCTGAAACGCAAAGATATATAAAAATTTCCAAAATCGGAGCAACTTTTTTTTTCTCGAAAAAATTAGGATCACCATGGTTTGGAAACAATGGTAGGTTTAAATTCACAGACGCAAATTTAGTGTGTGCGCATGCGTGCGTTTTAGCACGTAGACACAGCTGCTGAGTGGGTGAACGTCATATTTGTTGTTTATTTAAATTTTTTCCTTTTTAGCGTTTGTCGTCGTGTCGTCGTGTTTTTTTTTCTGTGAAAAATAGGAAATAATTTACGTAAAACATGTCCGGTTTATGGAAAAATGTCCGGGAGAAGTAAAGTAGTGTTATTCCATAGCTAAGTACTTGTATTTTTCTTTAAAATTTGTTAATAAACTTAAGAGTGGGGTCTAGAGGCCATTAAGCACTCTTAATCTGCAATTTGATAAATTTTCACCCGATCAACTATCAGTTTTTAGAAAAATAAATGGATCCATGACGGATCTGATACCTTCCTAGCTAGCCTATTAGCACACTTCAAGTGAAGCCATGATATATCAGCCTCGAAAACAGTTCTTTTGTAAATATCTTAAAAAGTAAAGCTCCCACGAAGTTTGCGATGTTTCGTTAAAAAATTTGCATTTTTAAATTAGTATTTATGGATTTTGACCAAAATCTAATCAGCTCGTGAGAGTGTTAACCACTATTTTACCTGAAAATTTTGTGAAAATCGGTTTAGCGGTTGTGTTACAGACAGACATACATACACACACACACACAGACAGATATCACGCCGATATTGCTAAGAAGACATTTTTTGATCTCGTCCACTTTCTGATTTAATTAAAAGTTTGAAGTTTTGGCTTTTTTTAACAAAATTTATTAAAGAAAACTTTACATTATAATTATAATGTTATGTTTTATATTTATAATTTTGAATTCTTAATCATCTAAGCCCTGAAGATGGCCCTGACCTAGGGCCGAAATGTCGGTTGTTGATGTAAAGTTTTCTTTAATAAATTTTGTCCAGAAAAACCAAAACTTCAAATTGCTAAAAGATAGGTCAAATTATACCCAAATAAAATATTTTCGGCGTTATCAGAAAAAAAAAATTTCTTTAAAAATAATACCTTCTCTAGCGCTTGCTGCGCATAGGCATAGCCCTAAATTTTTTACAATAATAGTAAACAGTTAACTGTTAACACCCTTTAGGTGTCCATTAGATCTTGGACCCCCGTGACGTTAAGCTTTCAAGCTACTCACGGAAAAATATGAGAGAAACAAAAACTCTTTTTTACCCGATTAGCCACAAAACTTGTTTGATTAAGAATAGAGTATGTTGCAAAACCACAAAAACTGACGCATGCGCAGTAACCTAAATCCTGTCTATCCAAAAAAGGTTCTTAATGAAAGGGGGTCCTGGCTTCAAGCATGGGTATGCCTTGAATTTATGCTCTACAATATTTGGCTAGAACTAGTAAAATTCACCTTGTTGGGGGTAAAACATCCCAGATTTTTTTTCTTTTTAATAACTGTGAGTTTTAAGAAAATGATAAATTGCAAATCAAAACATAACAATTCCAAAATACAGAGGGGGTAAAATTAAAGAAGATTTTTTTAAATTAATTGTTCAATCTCCAATCTAACTTCCTCCCTAATTTGGAATAAATATCCATAGAAAAAAAGAATAGTATTTTATTGAATTAAATATTATTTTTTATATGGATGATTCTACCAAAAGTGGGCTATATGGATATCATTTTTGGTCATTGCCTTTAAATAACAGTACAGCACAGTAAATAATTTTGTTTTTTTAAATTTATGTAACTAATTAGTTGTAAGCTAAGAAACATTTATTTTCCCGAATTTTAGGAATTATTGCATAAAAATTCCAGAGGGATGAGTACCAGAGGAATGAGTTTTTTAATGGTTTTCCAATTTAAATCAAAATCTATTTAGACTACTTAAGTTTTATATAAACAAATTTCCTATACTTATAACTTTAAAACAATCAACAAAAAAATTATACTATTGATATCAGTAGGATATTTGCTTACCAGAGGAATGATAATTGAAGCGTTCCTTTTTGATTTCTCCGAAAAAAACTAATTTTCTGCCGAAAATAAAAAGATCTATAACTTAAACCAAACTAAAGTTGACATTATCTGTCACAACTTATCACCCTCATAAGTAAATTAGATATCCAGGGCCGTCTCTTTCTCTAAAAATTAACCGGAGGTATTCACAAGTATTGTGTTATTAAAAATGGAGCACGTTTAAAATTGTAAAATTTTCCGGAGAAGATGTAAATTCGGATTTTCAAAAATATGATTGCAAACTTAAGTTTTATCAATTTTATAATAAATAGTTAAGACTTGGTTAAATATTATTTATTAGGATATTTTTTTCAATTTGAGTTTTTCATATTTGGTTTGGGACTACACCAGAGGAATGAGGTATTTGCTTTGTAATAAAAAAAATTATAAACTTACAATTTTTTTTAAACATTAAACTCAAATGCTCCATAAAGAAAACATTTCGTTTTAAATCTTGTAACTAAAACTATGCTTCATTTGCAGTCTGTGTTTGAAAAATAGGCATTCCCACTCCACAGCACCATTTTTGTAGAATCATCCATATGTAATATTTGGATGGTAATAATGACCATGTTGCTTACCAGTCTTTCTTCCGATGCGGCAGTACTGTTGGGCCGTTTGGGACCTTCTTGATCCTGCGCAGCCGCAGCTGCCGCAGCAGCGCGAGCCGCGTGAAGATCGGCAGGCTTAAGCAAGGGGTGTGCACCTCCACCAAGTCCTGGGTGACCTAAAAACATAATAATAAAAATATAAATTTTTAATATACAGTGATTCAACGAAAACTTAACAAAGGTTTTTCGGGTAACTCTTGATAAAAATGCGTCCATTTTGTTTGCGAAGGGGACACTTTTTCATTATTTTAAATGTTTTATGGCATTATTATTATCCAATTCCTTTAAAAAAGGAGTGAAATCAGAACCAAAACATTTTATATAAAAAAGCCAAGTACGCGAAAATGATATTCCGTAAAAAAGAATTCAGATAAAAGTAAAGCCAAGTTCTCCAATACAAATTTCAAAATGAAAGGTTCTTACTAGTTTGAAAATGTTTTTCTAAACTAGGCTATTATGGCTGCAAATGGACATAAAGGTATTGTTCATACTCGTCTTAGTCTTTTGTTTTTGATTAGTCTTTGTCCCTTGATTAGTCTTAGCTGTCTTAAACAAAATCGGCTGTTCATACTCGTCTTTTGTTTTTGATTAGTCTTAGTCATAAAAATCAATTTCAATAAAAAGGCCTCTTTTCAAAAGTCATTTTCTACACAAAACAATCTTGTTTAACCTAATTTGTGCACGAAACACAGACAGGAAAGAACAAAAGCGAAAAAGAAAATAAAAACAAATAAAATTTTGAGGTTATGTTGAGATTTTCTGTTAAAAACATGATTAATGGCGGTAAATTCAAAATTTCGGCCGCGCCCTTGCGCTCTTCGGACGCCCTGTAAAAAAAAAACAACAAATATCAGCTGATGTCTGTCACTCGTCTTAGTCGTTGTCCTAAGGATTGAAAGTTGGCAACTCTTAAGACAAAGACTAATCAAAAACAAAAGCAAAAGCATTGTATGAACACTCCCATAAGAAACAGTGGTTTTAACTTTCTTATGACAAGACATATGACTAAACCAAGACAAAAGACTAGACAAAAGACGAGTATGAACGATCCATTCGTGTGCTTAATTGAACATAAAGAAGTTTGACTGTAAAACCAAAGTTTCCACTAGTAAGAATTTTTTGTTTCAATTCAAAAAATTCAAATTTTATTTATTGCAAAAGCCTAAAACTGTACAATTTAATGTTCCTAAAACTAAAAACTTAAAACTAACCATGTAGTTTACTGACAGGTTTAATTTTTTTATTTTAATTACATTGATATTGACAGGCACTTTTAGGTTTAAAAATATGTTTTCATTTTCAATAACATGTTCAATTAAATAATTTGCTAATTCCAACAGGTAGGTTTTTAGTATAGTATTTTAAAATTTGTATTGGAGACTAAAAAGCATAAAATAATTTTTTTAGTGTTCTGATATCATAATAATAAATCACACTTTTTAATGCTCAATGTGTTTACACACTATTTCTCTTAACTTTTATACATCTTTGATATGTTATAACTTATAAGCAATTGCTTTAAAAAAATATCATACCGCCAGCATTAGGAGGTAATCCTGCTCCAAATCCCAACAGGCCCGCGGCAGCGGCCGGGTTCATTCCGGGCAATCCGGGATGGGGGCCAAGGGGCAAACCTCCTGGAGCGCCATGGGGCATTTGCTGAGCATGTATCTGCTGCTGTTGACAAATAATGGGATTTAGAAGGTGCTAATAATTACCCTAATTTTATTTATGAAAAAGCAATGGCAAAAGCAATGTTAGGGATTTTGGGGACCTAAATTCCTCCCTTAAAATCATTGAATATAGGATCAATTGTCTTAGAGGAAATAAAAATTTATATACATTATTATTATATAATTAAATTCTAAACTAAATAAAAGTAATCGCTTATTCAAATTTTACTAAAATACTAGTTAGCTCAGTCCTAAGTGATGTTCATACTGTTAGTCATCATTGGCGTAGCTAGCCTTGCTTTTCAGGGGGGGCCGTGGCCCCGGTCTATCTTGAACAAAAAGCAAACATAGGTTTTAAAGAGTCGTGCAAAGTGTGCAATGAATAAAAAAAATACGCGCATTAAATGTTCTAATATTTTAATATAACAAATTTAATAATACATTTACCAACTTATTTATATGTATACACAGGAAGTATGTAATTCAGCAATTCTACAAAGAAAGTTTTCTACGTCGCTGACTGAAAGCGTCTACCACACTGTCTAAGTCGACCTCAACATCTTTTTCTATGAATAACAATGACAAACCTGAGTGTCTCTCTTGAGTCATAGTTGTTCTAAGCCAATTAAAAACTCTCCTCATGGCAGAGAAAGACCTCTCGCAAGTTGCACTTGAAATTAGAAGAATACTCGCAACTTTAAAAAGTTGGTAGAGGTTTGGATAGGTGTTTTCTGCTATATGTTGTTTGATAGAATCATGACCAACAGTTTGATTTAACCGAAAAATACAATTCTTTAAAACGGTCATTTCTGCTCTTAGAGTAGAAGTATTAATATTAAAAATTTCCCGGTATTGCTCGACGAATTTATTCCATTTAACGACGTGAGAAAACTTAATATGAAAATGGTTATGAAATTGTCACCAAAATCGGAAAATTTTCATAAGACACTAAACGCTAACCTCAAAAAAACTAAAAAGATTATTATATTTATTTTAGAAAAACAGTTTAAAAAGGTCTTTTATAACCTTACGACATCTACAACCCGATTTCGGAAACAGAGGGGCAAAGGTCGCTGTCTTTATTAAATGCGAAATTTAACTTACACTTCTATAATATTTTACAAGATGTCGCCAATATGTATGAAATATTCAATATGCATAATTATGTTTAAATTTAAAAAATATTTTCGGGAAATTGCATAAGTGCAGAAAAGTTACCGATAATTTAAAGAGAAAAAGCCTAATTCCGCAAGACAAGGGCTTTTTCCTGAAATGTAAACATTATCTGAATGATTTTAAATTTTAATGCACCTATTTTATTTGAATATTTCCCGAATAATAATAGAAAAGTATGTATTTTCAGCGTCATGTTCTTTTACTAGTAGTCGGTAGGGGAGGCCTAAAATATCTTAGGGGGGCCTGAGGGACTTCAGGGGGACCAAGCCCCCCTGCCCCCCCCTAGCTACGCCAATGTTAGTCATGATAATAATAATATGTGTCGTTAATTATAGCAAAGGTGTCAATTACCCGATTCATGGATTTTAGAAATAACTAAAAAACTACTTAATGTTTTCAATGTTTTTTAAGCTATAAATTATTTAAAATATTAAAGTAATGTTTTTATCACCTCCACCACCATAAAAACTACTTACGCATTCATTAAAAAAAACCTATTTTGTTTTAAATATTAATACTAAAATATTCCAAACTTTGGCCTTAAAATAGGAATAATTTTTAATAACATGTTAATGAGTTTTTAATTTAAAGTAATTAATAATTAAATTAATAAACAGACAAAAGAGAATAAACGCATTACTATTAGCTCACACATATACTATACTATAGTAGTGTGAGCTATGGTGATCCTAATTTTTTCGAGAAAAAAAAGTTGCTCCGATTTCAAAAATTTTTATATATCTTTGCGTTTCAGATGATTTTGAAACTTTTTTGTTGCGCCGTCTGTCTGTCTGTCTGTCTGTCTGTAGCGACCAACGCGCATAACTCAATGGTACCTAGGCTGGGTCTTGGGTCGAGATGGTCCCATTTAAAAATGAACAAAATCCACCAAACACAAGCCAAATAAAAGGGTGGGGGTAGCTTCCAAAAATTAGAGTTTATGTGAAAATATGGCGTGTGTGATATCAAACGAAAGGTAATTGAGTCTGGAATTAAACAAAATATATTTTAATTTATTTTTAAAAAATGGTGGGGGTATATTTCAAAAATTAGAGTTGAAGTGAAAATATGGCGTGTGTGATATCAAACGAAAGGTAATTGAGTCCGGAGGAGGAGGAGGAGGAGACAAAATACATTTTAGTTTTTTTAAGGGTGGGGGTAGATTTCAAAAATTTGAGATTAAGTCAAAACATGTCTTGTGTGGTATCAAACAAAAGGTAATTTAGTCTGGAGTTGAATAAAATATATTTCAGTTTTTAGTTATATTAGCTCACACGTACACTATAACTATAGTACCTAGTGTGAGCTTAGGGGCCCATATATTGGCAGAGTATTTTTTAAGTATTAAATAATAATTTACAATATGTTTTTAAGACTACCTACTTCAAAAATCATATGATTTTGAATATTAAAAAAAAAACTCTATGCTGGGGGAAAAAAATGCAATTTTTTAAATTTTAGAGATAAAAGTTTCACCTGGTACTTGTTATATTTAAAAATTACTTTTTATCTTTTTACATTTGATCATTCACTTGTGATATCCCAAAGCCAGAAAATTGTCACTTAGCAACATTTGCCGATGATACTGGTTTATTGACGGTAGAAAAATCTATTGAAAAATGCATAGAGAAACTTCAGGATGCAGTCACCCAAATTCACAGTTGGACCACAAAGTGGCGAATAAAATTAAATGAAACCAAATCAATTCATGTTGATTTTACAAACAAAAATATAAATCACATACAAATAACAATTAACAACATTCCAGTACCATATTCGAATCAGGCAAAATATCTAGGTATGACACTTGATACCAAATTGCGCTGGAAAGCACATGTTAAGAAAAAAAAAAGAAGAACTTGAGATAAGGTATAGAAAAATGAACTGGCTAATTGGAAGGAAGTCCAATTTAACAATTCATAATAAGTTAGTGCTTTATAGACAAATACTGAAACCAGTATGGACATATGGTATTCAACTATGGGGTTGTGCTAAAGAGAGTAACATTCTAGTTGTACAGAGATTTCAAAATAAAGTATTAAGAAACATTGTGAATGCACCTTGGTACGTTCGAAATAGTGACCTTCATCGAGATCTAAAAATCGAAACTGTAGCAGAGACTATAAAAAAGTACGCAAAACGCCATGAAGATAGACTCCATCGGCATGTGAATGTGGAAGCAATTCAGCTTCTAGACAATACTATGCTAGTTCGACGACTAAAAAGAGTGAAGCCGTTTGAGCTAGTAAACTAAGTGAATTACACATAAAACAAAATAATGCTATAAACACAACACAATTGTGAGTTACAGACTAAACAAAGCGAGGAGAACTGTTGAGTGAACCCTAAGTTTAAATCTGACTTTTCTAGTAAATTAAGTTAAAACAAAATTGCTAATTAGTCTTACTGACTAGATTGTAATAAAAAAAAAACACAGTGTGTTTGACAAAAAAAAAAACATTTTATCTAAAGGATTTTTTAAAAATTTTTATTCCTACTTTAAAAAGTGCAGGAGTGAAGCCAAAACGGATGATAGATGAGGTGTGAGTCTACACTACGATTTATGGTCTAACTACTTACAAGCAACTGCTGCAGTCCCTGCTGTTGCTGTTGCTGCAAAACAACAACAACAAATTATTACAATTATATTTATTTAAGTTCGCTAAAATGTTTTCTTTAACTATTAATTTTGCCCTTTTAATTATGTGTACAGCGTGTCCCATTTTCGATGGGATTAAATGGGAAACTCGGTTATTATTAAAGATATTGATTTTCTGATTGCACCTTACCGTGCTCTTTTTTTGAGCCCTTAAAAATGGCGTAATCAGATTTTTGCTATACCCCGTAGTTTCGCTGATACAGGGAGTTTTTGAAAAAATTGTATTTTTAATAATCCCTTGTATCTTGCTTATTTTGCGAGATATTTTTATTCTGTAAAAACCTTTTCATGGCAACTTTTTTAGAAGAAAATAATGACGTTGTCAACTTTTTGAAATATTGTTTAGTTTTGAGATATGGTATTTATCATAAAAAAAATAAATACGGACCTGGATTTCTTTTATTACTATTTTGATTGGTTTTATGCTAGTATTATCATAAAATAATAACAATTTTAAAATTTTTTTGCTTTAACGTAAAAAAAAATATTTAATATTTAAAAAAAAAAATTAGTACGAACCTGGATATTTTTAACATAAATATAAATTAAACATTGCTAGATAAACAATTTTTAGTTTAACTGTTTTGATACTTAGCATATTAAAATGGTTTTACGTTAATTTACAGATTTATTTGAAACAAAGTCTACAAAAAATACAAAAAAAAAACAAATTATAAAAAATAACTAATTTTTCTGATTACCATTATGTGTAAGACATTGTTGGCATTTTTGAGTAATTTTTCTTAACGCATTTTGCATAAAAATATTTCTGCCATTTAAATATTGGGATTTTGTTGCTTGAATGAAGCAGTCAAACATATCACATTTTTCAAAATCTGGATATGGTCGATTTCTAGCCTGTTTAAAATAATTGTAAGCCATTCACAAAAATGACAAGTAAAATGCCAATGTCAATTCCACGCTTTTGTTTTGTAAATTTCACGACCTGCTGTGCTACCATCAAATAATTAGTATGATATTATTTTTGTAACTTTTTAACGTTTTTTACTTTATTTATAAATCTTTTAATTATCATTTCAAAACAGATGAACTAAAAATCGTTCAACTAGTGTGTCTTGCAATTTTTAATTTATAATTACGGTAGAAATTTCCAGGTTCGGACTATAATTTTTTCAAATATTAAATAGTTTTTTTTAACCTTAAATCAAAAAAATATTAAAGTTTTATCATTTTAAGGTAATAATAGCATGGAACCAATAAAAGTAGTAATAAAAAAAATCCAGGTCCGTATTTAATTTTTTTATGTCAAATACCATATCTCAAAAACTAAACAATATTTAAAAAAATTGACAACGTCATTATTTTGCTCTAAAAAAGTTGCCATAGAAAGGTTTTTACAGAATAAAAATATCTTGCAAAATAAGCGAGATACAAGGAATTAATTAAAATGCAATTTTTTCAAAAACTCCCTGTATTAGCGAAACCACGGGGTATAGCAAAAATCTGATTACACCATTTTTAAGGGCTCCAAAAAAGAGCACGGTAAGGTGTAATCAGAAAATCGATATCTTTAATAATAACCGAGTTTCCCATTTAATCCCATCGAAAATGGGACACGCTACCTACTGAAAAAATAAAACTAATTTAAAAACAAACACAATAAATATTTTAAGGGTTAGTTTTTATTTCAACTTTAATTTTTTAACCCTTAAGAATTTTGGATTTAAAAGAAAAAGATTAGAAAATGAAAAAAAAATTAAAAACTTTGAAGATTAAGACTCATAAGACCCCACCACTACACCAAAACTAAAAACAAAACAGTTCAACTAAGTTAAAAATCTATCCCATCCCTACCTTAATTTAACAGGGCGGCCACCGACATTCTTTATAATTTTATGACCATTTTTTAAGAATAAAAGACTATTTATGACTTACAAACTTTTTAAATAAAATTTTATGACCTCTTATGACTTGAGCTTTAAAAAAAAATCAAGATAAAAATTGTATTGCTTTAACTTATCAAGTTAGTCACAGCATTTTGCTTTTGTTGATATCATTAGATAGTTAAGTTGTGCTACGTATTTTTACGTAAAACTGCACGTTAAGCGCTCTACGTTTTGTGCCAAATTTGAGTTTAAGTGAATGTTTTTACGTTACCATAACAAGTCTACTAATAGCAGAGAATATGGAATTCGGCACTGTGTTTTTTTGATGTTAAAATTTTGTTTTTTGTCTTTTCAACTACAGTTTCTACTGGAAGCGGAAATTATCGTCTGGGCCTCATTCTTAGAGTAATAATAATATAAAGAGAAGAAGTCAACCGCGGCCCCATGTAAATTTTCCCTATTCGTGGCGGTCATTCCTGAAAACTTAGAATTTGCAGAATCCCCGGCGATGGCAACATAGCTGCGTCACTGGAATCATCTCGAAAAAAGCACACTGGGCTGAATTTTCACAATATTTTCAGAAACATAGCACTTCTTGTTTATTTTTACGTCCAACTAAGTTCTTTTTTACAAAAATAAAACTCAGAACACAGAAAAAAACACCAAAAATTCAATATATCGAGTCCGCCGGCCAAGACAACACTGCATTTAATACAAACACATGTTACTGTCAGTGTCGACCTTAGAGCTTAGGAATACCTGGGCTAACCGTTCATGACTTGAGGACCCACCTAATTAAACTTGTTGGCATTATATAAGTGAAAAAATAATCTTTTGTTTGAAACTCGTAGACAATGATTGAGTAGAAATAAAACTTTGGACTTCCATTGTCTTTATCTGAGGGCACGGCAGTGCCTCGCCAAGTTCTCGCTGCCGTACCATCTTTTCTTGAAACATTTCAGCCCATATTTGACCTATCTAAAACTCTACTTCGGAAAGAGCTACGAATCTCATACTTTGCACAGTCGTAGACCTTCATAGAGTTAACAACCCCTCCAAGTTTCATAGGCTTCTATAAAGTAGTTAAGTAGTTACGAAATTTTAAAAAACGTCGAAATTGCCACTCACTCACTGACTCACTCACTCATGTATAGATCATCAAAATTCTACTGTACTTCCAGACATGTTACAGAGCTGAAATTTGGCAGACTGATAGAAATTATGATTAAACCCCTGGAAAAAATCAAAAAGGCCCCCTATACATGTAAAATTATTTAAAAGTAACATTACCCACTTCTAGAAATGCTAGAGAGCTGAGCTTTGGCAGCCTGATAGGAACTATGATAAAACTATAGGAAAAAACACCCCAAAATTCTAATTTACTTCCCTCCCATATAAATGTAAAGTAATGTAAAAGTAACACTGCCCACTTTCAGAAACGCTAGAGAGCTGAGCTTTTTAAGACTGATGGTAAAACTATAGGAAAAATTTTTCAAACACCAATATTTTAATTTACTTCCCTCTCCTATAAATGTAAATTTATATAAAAGTAACATTGCCCACTTCCAGAAACGCTAGAGAGCTGAGCTTTGGAAGGCTGATAGAAACTATGATAAAACCATGGGAAAAACACAGAAAAACTACAAAACTGCTAAATACTTAGAGAAAATTAAAACAATCCTATGAAATTTTCGTTTAAATGGTTAATAGTGCTTCAACTCTCCAAACAGAAAAGCCGCATTTTAAAATAATAAAACAGAATATCCTTTATACCCGTTAAAACTGTTGGAACAATGACTGATAGTTAATCGTTCTCTACAATAGGAAAAAGGATTCCCTTTTTACCTGGGGATATAGTCCAAGTAGCTCAAAACGAAACCCGGCCAATATTTTCTTGGACCCGGCCCTGCTAACACGAAATCCGTAATATGATGTCATACACCTGTTGCCCGTCCTGAAAAAATTGTGGGAAAAGGGGCCGTTCATAAATTATGTTGTCTAAATGAGTTTTTATCGCAGATTGTAATAAGAAATACACAGCTTAAAACGACGCGACGCGGGCTAGTAAGCGCATGACAAATTATCGCACGGTTTGAATAGCCTAACCAACTCAAAGCGCTATATATTTTCGTAAGATAAGAAGTTGAACCTTACTTATTATTTATAAAATTTTACAGAGGCAGAGGAGGCGGCAACAGCGGAAAAGCTACATTGTTTACCAACAAATGAATGAATGACCGTCGAAACCGGGGCTACTACTTCTCTTTATATGTTATTACTCTGAGGCCTCATTTTTCGATCGGTCAATCAACCAATTCTATTCTTTGGTAACGTTAAGGTGCCCGCAGACTGCCGTAAGCTAACGTAAATACGTAAGCTCCTAACGTGACCTTGACGACGGTGTGACGAAGTGCGCTTGCGTAACTGTCAAATCTCATGCTTACGTAAAAATACATAGCACAACTTAAACTATCTATTATTAAGCTCAGTAAATTTGGGGCTTTACAACCAATGGCCGCCCTGACTATACTAATGTTTAGCTAAAAATAATAATTGCAATAAAAAAATTTTTTGAAAATTAAACTCACCCCTATGATAGCGTTCAGCTCGGTCATGGTGACTTGTTTGGCCCTTTCGCAGGCACTGGCCACTTGTTGTTGATGTTCGGCCCCCAAAAAGGGGATCATTTGACCAATAATGGCGTTTAAGCGTTTTGCTATTTCAGTCTGTAAAAATAATAAAATTATTAGTTTAGTGTTGATTGGTTGGAAGGTGTAAATTGGGTCGAAAAAACGTCGCTTTGAATAAAATAATTATTTAATTTTTCGCTTTTCCGCAAAGAAAAACAGCCGCTATCGTGTGAATAATTGTTAAATCGAGCTGCTGTGTTGCCAAGTCTCAGCCGTAAAACATTGTATGGGCCGTGCTTCATTCGCATTGTCAAATGACGAAACTGTACCTTTATTGAAAAGCTTTAAATGCGCTTGACAGATTTTGTATACAGAGATGTAATTTTAAAAAAAATCTATATTTTATTTTACATTAGGGGATCATTTGACCAATAATGGCGTTTAAGCGTTTTGCTATTTCAGTCTGTAAAAATAATAAAATAATTAGTTTAGTGTTGATTGGCTTGGGAAGGTATAAATTGGGTCGAAAAAACGTCGCTTTGAATAAAATACTTATTTAATGTATCGCTTTTCCGCAAAGAAAAACAGCCGCTATCGTGTGAATAATTGTTGGATCGAGTTGCTGTGTTGCCAAGTCTCAGCCGTAAAACATTGTATGGGCCGTGCTTCATTCGCATTGTCAAATGACGAAACTGTACCTTTATTGAAAAGCTTTAAATGCGCTTGACAGATTTTGTATACAGAGATGTAATTTTAAAAAAAATCTATATTTTATTTTACATTTTATTAACTATTTTTAATTCTTACCTGTTTGTGCATCTCTACATTAAGGCCGTAGGACATTTCGTAGTACTGAAAAGAAAGAAAAAAATTGTTAAATAAAATAGGCATTTAGATAGTTTCTGTTGCTCTCAGTGACTCTCCAAAATGTGTAACTTTGCGAGGAATACTCTTAAGGGCAGCTGTCGAGAGTATATCTCTCAAATAGACATGTATCCTAAGACCAAAATAGCTATTTTCCTAACAAATGCAGAAAATCGATTGTTCCGCACGCAAATGCCGTTAATAGAACGACCCGGAGCAAGCTCTGTCAAACATTTACATGCAGAAAAATAGGTAATAAGCAAGCGTTAGGAACAATTGTTTGTTTAAGAGCGTCAGGAAATCATAAAAAAATAAAATTATAAGAAAAATAAAACAAAATACATGTACAACATATCACGCTACTTCTTTCAAAAAACAAGTGTTTTGACGAAATTTAACATCTTACCTTACCCCATAGCAATCAAAGCATTTAGTAGGCAATTTGTTTGAAACTCGTTGACAATGATTGTGTAGAAATAAAAATTTCGGACTTCCATTGTCTTTATTTATTTTAAAACACGACGTTTCGGTTAGTAAGTATCTCTAACCGTTATCAAGTGTAAACTAAACAATGTAGTCTCTAGGCTACTACTTATACTACTTGGTGTGCAGTCAGGTGTGACGGCCCGCCCCGTTTTTAATCTTAAGACGTCTGTTTTCCTTAAGGAGTGGTTTCCATATGTTTGGTATGTCCGTGCTTGGTTGACTGAAAACTTCTTTATTCTGCATTATAAACGCAGCTTCAATAAACTTTCGTTTTCGCCAATGCGACTCCTTATGTAAAACTTTAGCTTCTGACCACTGAATCCTGTGATCATTTGACCATGCATGATCTGCTAAACCGGATTTTTCAATATCCCCTAATTGGGTACTTTTTAGATGTTCATTTACTCTAACCTTCGGGAAATACGATAAGAAGTTTTGTAACTAAAACAAAACCAGACAATCCCTCAAATAATAAGGAATGTATTTACCAAATCCCGTGTGAGTGTGGTAAATCATATTTAGGTGAAACGAAACGCCCTCTTCAGGTTAGAGTAAATGAACATCTAAAAAGTACCCAATTAGGGGATATTGAAAAATCCGGTTTAGCAGATCATGCATGGTCAAATGATCACAGGATTCAGTGGTCAGAAGCTAAAGTTTTACATAAGGAGTCGCATTGGCGAAAACGAAAGTTTTCCAAGCACGGACATGCCAAACATATGGAAACCACTCCTTAGGGGGCGGGCCGTCACACCTGACTGCACACCAAGTAGTATAAGTAGTAGCCTAGAGACTACATTGTTTAGTTTACACTTGATAACGGTTAGAGATACTTACTAACCGAAACGTCGTGTTTTAAAATAAATAAAGACAATGGAAGTCCGAAATTTTATTTCTATTTTTAGTAGGCAATGTTATCAATAGAAACTTTAAATCTATACAGTTTTTGAAAATGTTTACATTTTGGTGCGCAAAATTCTTTTCAGACTAGTACGGCAAAGTAGAATTTTCTGTACTAAAAATAGTGTGGAAAATCACATTTTCCACATGCTTGTAGAAAAAATAATTTATCATTGAATTATTTTAAAGATAAATAATAATTCTTAATTCAATAATTTTGTGCGCCCAATGATATCCACCCGTTTCGCCTATTTATTATTACCTCTATACAACAACAGACAGAAACAATTTGTTTTGTAGCTATATGTAGCTAGAGTTATTCTCTTCTGTTCCGAAGCTTTGTGTTACAATCATGTACATTTTTAAAGTTAATGTACGGCTAGAACTGGTAAGTTTTTTGCTATAACCCCCACCCACTCGTAACTAGAACAAGCTAGCAATATAATAGTAAAATGATGTTGAAAAGAAGACAGAACATTACCCTTTCGCCGTGCTGCAAAGCTCATAATATGTCCTATGCTTAGAAAAGTTAATAAGTTTGTTATTTTTGACTTTAAAAGAAAAAATCACAAACCAAGTTTTGTTTAAAGCCAAATTTTCTTTCCATTAGCGTTACTATACACCAGGTTTCCCGTTTAAAAAAAATGTGTTTTTTACTATAACTCACCTACGCTTCGTTTGATTTTCTTTCTGTTGTTGCCCACGTAATCAGCAGAAAAAATTCCACAACTTTGTCCATTTAACCGACCCTGTAGCTCTAATATTAACGAAGTTAGTAATAGTTCCGACTTAACTTTGAACACTCTGTATGCTGCCATTACGTATTTCTTCAAAACCACGAACCATTGCAAGCTTTCGCTAGTAACGACCAACGCGATATATAGTGCGTATCAACTTTAAATGTCTAGTGGTACCACAAAGTATCACAATACTTTGTGCTGATTCTCTGATTTCACCTGTATGGTGGTACAGTGTCTCCATTTGAAAATGACATGACACTTTGTGGATCTACAAAAAGCATGTGATACCGTTCCAGTAGAAAAATTATGGACAGTGTTAGAACAAAGTAATATCAATCATACATATATAAAAGCGATAAAAGAACTTTACAAAGGGTCAAAATCTAAAATTAAAATTGAAAATCGACTTTCAAAAGAATTCCAGGTAACGAAAGACAGGGTTGTTGTATCTCTCCAACTCTTATTAAAATATATATATATATATATATATATATATATATATATATATATATATATATATATATATATATATATATATATATATATATATATATCGCAGTAGCTCTAAAAAACTGGAAACGTAAAGTACACGGCATGAGAATACAACTTAACGACCGATTTACCATATACACACTACAGATCATAAAAGAAAGAATGGGAATCGAGGAAAGCATAACGGATGACATCGCTAAAAGACAACTGATATGGTACGGCCATGTACAACGGATGAACGACGAAAGATTACCAAAGCACGTCCTAGAATGGCAACCAATAGGGCGCAGAAAAAGAGGGCGTCCTAAACTAGAACGCCAACAGTCAATCCAAAGATCAATAGGTGGCCATACACACAGAGGTTGATCCGCCGGTTTGGAACGGCGCGGTTTAAACTGGCGGATTTGTCTTTCAATTAGTGGACATACCACGCGCCAGTTATAGCCGGCACAGATTTATCTGTGAGTTCAGACCGGCGGGCGAAACTTGTGGGTTCCGCGCTCACATATATTTTAACCGACGCAGACTTCTCTGTCGGTTTAATCGCTGTTCTGGCCAACGGCTTCTCTCATTTGGATATCTTGTTTCGTAAGATCCTCTCTTACCAAATTTAATAAAAAATCATACGTGTTAATAGAGAATTATTGAAATAAAGCCAGGCTATAATGGTGTCAGGTACAATTTTGACACTTTTACAATGTAATATCAGCTGTGATCTTTTAACACACGGCCTTTGTTTACTATATGAACCGGAATAAATAGTGCCTTCTTTTATTAATTGAAAATAAACGACGAAAGTTTTAAATTTGACTTTGATATGTCAATTTTGAAGGATCAACTGTCAGTTTTTAATGTGAATGTGTCAAAATAGGGCCTGGCACAATTATAGCCTGGCTGTCTTTCAATAATTCTCTGATATCCATTCTTAAATAATTTTTAAAATCTTCTGGATCATTTTCTCGTAACTCTTTTAATAGAAGGTCATGGCTAAATAGTTTCCTCTTAAGCAAATAAGTTTTAACCCACTTGGAACGTCTCTCTTTTACACCACTATGCATTATTTTCATATTAATATTCATTCCCATACACAGAGTCTGCTTCTATTTAGCACGAAACAATTTACATACGCTATGCTTAAAATACCGTGCCGCATAAAACTTTCGACTTGACGAAATTCCACAGTTTTGGTTAAACCGGCAGATAAATCTTGAGTTTTAGACCACTAACGCGCGGTTATGTCTGCCACAGACCGATATGAAGGATCGATTCGAAAGATTTTTTTTTGTGTTAGTGGACTGCAGCAGTTTTAAACCGTTACGGACAAAACGGTCAGACTTATCTGTGCCGTTCCAAACCTCTGTGTGTATGGCCAGCTAATGAGTCAAAAAACCTGACAGAAGATGATTGTCAGAATCAAAGGAGGTGGAGAATAGGCGTCGGACAACGTAGAAAAACGTTCTAAACCGACATAGTAGTAGTAGCTTTCGTTCTCCATGCATGAAGTTTGCAATGAGATCCCAACGGGCGCAGCGTTGCCATATTTTGCCTAAAGTATAGGTCTTTGCTAAAAGCGCGCGCTTTCTAGTTGCATTTTCAAATAGGGCCACTGTACTAGGGGAGTCTTAAACTACAGGGTGTTCTCAAAGTTGAGCGATTTATTTTAACAGGTTGTAGAACTCGTAAAAATAAGTAGTTATAACAAGGACATCGAGACACCCTCCATACATAGACCGAACATTTGTCTACCGGACCCCCGCCAACATAGCAAGTAGGAGGAAAATAACCAGCCGGACTATAAGAAGCTCAGCATTGAAACCATCAACTGTAAATTCAATTACTGGCGATCAGAGCATGCAGCAAACCCAGGAATATTCGAACATTCAACCAATTCCCATATGAGTAAAGCTATACTAAGTGTAGAATTTAGTTGTATTTTAGGTACAAAAAATCATTTATATAAAAGTTGAAGAATAAAAAAGTTATTAACAATTCGAAAAATGTAAAATTTAAAAACTGTAGGACCTGACTTTTTATCAATGTTTTGTTTACTGGTGATACTGGTTATGCCTCATTGTTTTGTAGACATTGGCGTAGCTAGGGGGGGCCAGGGGGGGCCTGGCCCCCCCTGAAGTCCCTCAGGCCCCCCTAAGATATTTTAGGCCTCCCCTACCGACTACTAGTAAAAGAACATGACGCTGAAAATACATACTTTTCTATTATTATTCGGGAAATATTCAAATAAAATAGGTGCATTAAAATTTAAAATCATTCAGATAATGTTTACATTTTAGGAAAAAGCCCTTGTCTTGCGGAATTAGGCTTTTTCTCTTTAAATTATCGGTAACTTTTCTGCAATTATGCAATTTCCCGAAAATATTTTTTAAATTTAAACATAATTATGCATATTGAATATTTCATACATATTGGCGACATCTTGTAAAATATTATAGATGTGTAAGTTAAATTTCGCATTTAATAAAGACAGCGACCTTTGCCCCTCTGTTTCCGAAATCGGGTTGTAGATGTCGTAAGGTTATAAAAGACCTTTTTAAACTGTTTTTCTAAAATAAATATAATAATATTTTTAGTTTTTTTGAGGTTAGCGTTTAGTGTCTTATGAAAATTTTCCGATTTTGGTGAGAATTTCATAACCATTTTCATATTAAGTTTTCCCACGTTGTTAAATGGAATAAATTCGTCGAGCAATACCGGGAAATTTTTAATATTAATACTTCTGCTCTAAGAGCAGAAATGACCGTTTTAAAGAATTGTATTTTTCGGTTAAATCAAACTGTTGGTCATGATTCTATCAAACAACATATAGCAGAAAACACCTATCCAAACCTTTACCAACTTTTTAAAGTTGCGAGTATTCTTCCAATTTCAAGTGCAACTTGCGAGAGGTCTTTCTCTGCCATGAGGAGAGTTTTTAATTGGCTTAGAACTATGACTCAAGAGAGACACTCAGGTTTGTCATTGTTATTCATAGACAAAGATGTTGAGGTCGACTTAGACAGTGTGGTAGACGCTTTCAGTCAGCGACGTAGAAAACTTTCTTTGTAGAATTGCTGAATTACATACTTGCTGTGTATACATATAAATAAGTTGGTAAATGTATTATTAAATTTGTTATATTAAAATATTAGAACATTTAATGCGCGTATTTTTTTTTATTCATTGCACACTTTGCAGGACTCTTTAAAACCTATGTTTGCTTTTTGTTCAAGATAGACCGGGGCCACGGCCCCCCCTGAAAAGCAAGGCTAGCTACGCCAATGTTTGTAGAATACAAATTACTCATCATTTATTCATTCATTGGTAGTAAATAATTCGCTAAACTACGTGATATTTTTGTTTTTGAGCATTTTATGCGATAAAAATGGCATATGTATATGAACTAGTGGACATAATATTAACTTAAATCGAGTGCCAACAAAATGCAGCCGCAGCATGTCGTTTGTACCAGGAGTTTTTAAATTTAAATTTTTTTAAGTTGTTAATTTAACTTCTTTATTTTGCAACTTTTATATAAACGATTTTTGGTACAATTACTTATTTTTACGAGTTCTACAACCTGTTAAAATAAATGACTCAACTTTGAGAACTCCTTGTATAATGATTTTTGAAATGGATCGTAAACCAGTAGTTTATTTTGCTCGAAAAAGTATATACGTCATGTCGTTTCGTTTATTCAGCAAAAACACAATATGTTATTGGATAATAAGGACTGAAACGAAAAGGGCGTTTAGTCATTCCGTATATAGGTGGGTTTAGTTTAGAACAGCACAAAGAAAAGCAAAAGAATTTTGTTTTTATCATTACTAAACAGGGAAAATATATAGGCCGCCCTCTTTTATCTTTTGTGCGTGTTAAGTAAAGTATAGAGATAGATTGCAAAGGATTTTTAATCTGAGGGCACGGCAGTGCCTCGCCAAGTTCGCGCGCCGTAACCATCTTTTCTGGAAACATTTCAGCCGTATTTGACCTACCGAAAACTTTACTTCGGAATGAGCTACGAATCTCAAACTTTGCACAGTCGTAGATCTCCATGGAGTTAACAACCCCTCCAAGTTTCATGGAATTCCACAAAGTAGTAGTTACGAAATTTCAAAAAACGTTCGACGTGCCACTCACTCACTGACTCACTCACTCATGTATGTAAAAATCATCAATATTCTATTGTACTTCCAGACATGCTACAAAGCTGAAATTTGGCAGACTGATAGAAATTATGATCAAACCCCTGGGAAAAATCAAAAAACCCAAAAATTTTACTTTACTCCCCTCCCCTATACATTTAAAGTTATATAAAAGTAACATCGCCCACTTCCAGAAATGCTAGAGAGTTGAGCTTTGGTAGACTGATAGCCTTGCAAAGCTCAGCTCTCTAGCGTTTCTGGAAGTGGGCAATGTTACTTTTACATAACTTTACATTTATAGAGGAGGGAAGCAAATTCAAAATTTTGGTGTTTTGTAATTTTCTCCTATAGATTTATCATAGTTCCTATCAGTCTTCCAAAGCTCAGCTCTCTAGCGTTGCTGAAAGTGAGCAATGTTACTTTTACATAAATTTACATGTATAGGAGAGAAGAGTTAATTAGAATTTTGGAGTTTTTTAATTTTTCCAAGAGTTTGGTCATAATTTCTATCAGTCTGCCAAATTTCAGCTTTGTAGCATGTCTGGAAGTCAGTAGAATTTTGATGATCTATACATGAGTGAGTGACAATTTCGAGGTTTTTTGAAATTTCGTAACTACTTTACTACTTTATGAAAGTCCATGAAACTTGGAGCGATTGTTAACTCTGTAAAGATCTACGACTGTGCAAAGTTTGAGTTTCGTAGCTTTTTAGATAGGTCAAATCCCCCTTTGCGCAGGAGAACGGAGGTAAGTCGAAAAACACATTTTTGAGAAATTGCCAGTTAAAGTTTTTTGCACATTTCATAGTTCATTTCCTGACCAAAAAAAAAACAATATTAACAATTTTAATTTATAAAGCAGATTTTATTCAAAATTTCGGCCTCAAAAACTCCCAAAAGCTAGTTAACTCAAAATGCACATTTTTCGACTTGTCTCCGTTCTCCCGCGCAAGAGACAAATATGTACTGAAATGTTTCAAGAAAAGTACAGTAGTTGCGCGACCTTGGCCGGGCACTGCCGTGCCCTCATATAGAAGGTGGCGAAGAATCGATGCAGAGAGGACAGAATGGAGGGGTTGTCTTCATTTAAAGAAGAACTAAAGTGTACAGCGTGTCCCATTTTCAATGGGATTAAATGGGAAACTCAGTTATTATTAAAGATATTGATTTTCTGATTGCACCTTACCGTGCTCTTTTTTTGAACCCTTAAAAATGGCGTAATCAGATTTTTGCTATACCCCGTAGTTTCGCTAATACAGGGAGTTTTCGAAAAAATTGTATTTTTAATAATCCCTTGTATCTCGCTTATTTTGCGAGATACTTTTATTCTGTAAAAACATTTTTATGGCAACTTTTTTAGAAGAAAATAATGACGTTGTCAATTATTATCATAAAATAATAAAAATTTTAAAAAAATTTTGTTTTAAGGTAAAAAAAAAATATTTAATATTTTTAAAAAAAATTAGTCCGAACCTGGATATTTCCAACATAAATATAAACTAAAAATTGCTAGTTAAACAATTTTTAGTTTAACTGTTTTGATAATTAGCATATTAAAATGATTTTACGTTAATTTACAGATTTATTTCAAACAAAGTCTACGAAAAATACAAAAAAAAACAAATTATAAAAAATAACTAATCTTTCTGATTACCATTATGTGTAAGACATTGTTGGCATTTTTGAGTAATTTTTCTTAACGCATTTTGCATAAAAATATTTCTGCCATTTAAATATTGGAATTTTGTTGCTTGAATGAAGCAGTCAAACATATCACATTTTTCAAAATCTGGATATGGTCGATTTCTAGCCAGTTTAAAATAATTGTAAGCCATTTACAAAAATGACAAGTAAAATGACAATGTCAATTCCACGCTTTTCTTTTGTAAATTTCACGACCTGCTGTTCGGTTATCAAATAATTAGTATGATATTATTTTTGTAACTTTTTAACGTTTTTTACTTTATTTATAAATCTTTTAATTATCATTTCAAAACAGATAAACTAAAAATCGTTCAACTAGTGTGTCTTGAAATTTTTAATTTATAATTACGTTGGAAATTTCCAGGTTCGGACTATAATTTTTTTTTCAAATATTAAATAGCTTTTTTTAATCTTAAATCAAAAAAATATTAAAGTTTTATCATTTTAAGGTAATAATAGCATGGAACTAATCAAAGTAGTAATAAAAAAAATCCAGGTCCGTATTTAATTTTTTTATGAAAAATACCATATCTCAAAAACTAAACAATATTTTTAAAAATTGACAACGTCATTATTTTGCTCTAAAAAAGTTGCCATAAAAAGGTTTTTACAGAATAAAAATATCTTGCAAAATAAGCGAGATACAAGGAATTAATTAAAATGCAATTTTTTCAAAAACTCGTTAGTATTAGCGAAACCACGGGGTATAGCAAAAATCTGATTACACCATTTTTAAGGGCTCCAAAAAAGAGCACGGTAAGGTGCAATCAGAAAATCGATATCTTTAATAATAACCGAGTTTCCCATGAAATCCCATCGAAAATGGGACACGCTGTACAAGTTATTTTGATCTGCTGCCCTCGGAAAAATGGCGTGGTAATTTGCAAAATGCCAACCAACCAAATCGTCACGGATGTTCACCAAAGTTGATCTATTTCGTCTTTATCATACTTGGTTCATTATAGGGTAGAATTATAAATTGCATCCCCTCATGTAAAATAAAATCAAATCTTATTATCCGATGACAATGAATGGCGCACACTTTGCCTAATATCAAATAAAATTGCGAGATGAGAAGAGAAGGGAAAAGTAAAGCGTAAAGACCAACTAATATTGTTTCCTTGTAACAATCTAATTCCAGAATACTGTACTCGTGTCACGTCACCCTATCCCCACCGCCTGCTGGCCACTTTCCACAGAACATCGAAACCATTCAGTGGATTAACTCTATAACATCACTTAATATATTCGTATCATATATTCGAATTCGAATATATGACACGAAAACTAATAGAAGAGTACAATAATTGGGGACTAGAGGTTAATCTCAATAAGACAGAGTATATGTGTATCGGTGGAATGAAACAGGATCTAATCTTAAATACCGGGCAGCGAATTCAGTCCTGTGATGAGTATAAATACTTAGGTCTAAAAATTACAGCTGACGGAACACTAGACAAAGCTATAAAAGATCGAAACGTATAAGGAAGAAAAGCAATAACTTTATTAAATGGAATAATTTGGGACCAAAGTATATCAAAACATAACAAAAAGTTTATATATAACACCATTGTAAAAAGTATTATTACATACGGCTCAGAAGTATGGCCAATCAAGGATAGAACAGAAAAAATGTTTTCCGCTACGGAAATGGACTATTGGAGAAGAGCAGCAGGGAAATCAAAAAGAGAAAGAGTTACAAATCAAAGAATAAGAGAAATTATGACAGTGGGTGAACGTACTTTAGTGGATGATATAAGAACAAAACAACTGGTGTGGTACGGACATGTACAAAGAATGAATAATGAAAGACTACCTAAACAAATACTACAATGGAAACCAACTGGCCGAAGAAAACGAGGATGGCCAAGGAGAAGCTGGAGAGAAGGAATAGACAGTGAAATAAGAATAAAAAGTCTAGATGATGAATTATGGGCAAACAGAAACGAGTGGAGATTGGGTATCGGAAGACGTATGTTTTGATATACTTTGGTCCCAAATTATTCCATTTAATAAAGTTATTGCTTTTCTTTCTTGTACGTTTCGATCTTTTATAGCTTTGTCTACTGTTCCGTCAGCTCTAATTTTTAGACCTAAGTATTTATACTCATCACAGGACTGATCGCTGCCCGGTATTTAAGATTAGATCTTGTTTCATTCCACCGATACACATATACTCTGTTTTATTGAGATTAACCTCTAGTCCCCACTTATTGTACTCTTCTATTAATTTTCGTGTCATATATTCGACGTCGTCATAATCCTGAGCCACTACTATCTGATCATCGGCGAAACATAAAGTATACAACGTCCAACGGAATTCCCATGTTTTGGCATTTTCTCTTCCATACTTTAAGGACTTGTTCCAAGTATGTCTTGAAGAGCGTAGTCTAGTAGAGATACAGCAACCTTGTTTAAGACCTTTATTTACTTGAAAGCCTTTGGTTAGTTTTGCTTTTATTTTAACTTTTGCCTTACTATTGCGGTATAACTCTTTGATGGCCTTAATTAGTTGTACGCTTATGTTTGTGTTTTCCAACGATTTCCAAAGTAGATTTAGTGGTATACTATCATATGCCTTTTGCAAATCGACGTCAAGCAGATGCAGCTCTTGTCCGTATGCCATTTTCTTTTCAATAACTTGGGTTATACAAAAGACATGATCTGAAGTTGATCTACCCGCCCTGAAACCGGCTTGTTCTTCTGCCCCCATGTCTTTATATTCGCACTTTATTTCTTATTATTCGGTTTTAGAGATATGGGTATAAAAAATTATAGATAAAAAACTGTCTAACCGCAAAAGATTACATTAAACATTAATCGTGTGACCTTAGGTGCCCATAAATCGGCAGATTATTGGTATTCAGTCAACAGTTTTTCTATCCAAGTGTCTGTGACCTGAAAAACCCAACAAACCCTTTTTATCATGAGAACATACTTATTTGCTTTATAGAGATTTTAATTCGTGGCCGTATTATCCCCCTTTTAAATAGAAACATTGCAGCGATCCATAGGTGCACCTAGGGGGAGACCAACGGGGATCAATCCCCCACCCCAAATAGTTTATAAAGTGTATTCAAAAAAAGATTTCGCAGCAAACAAACGAAAAAAAAATGCGCAAGACATAAATTTTCCAAAATTTTATTTAAAACTTTTTACTACTACTCTGCAAAAAAATCAAAACTGACTTAGGACCGAAAAAGGCTTTAAATAGGTAATAATTTGTAACTTTTTTTTTGTTTTATTACTTAAATATTGCTATTAGAAACCCATAAACATTTACCAATAAAAAATATGTTACAATGTCATTTTTAAGCAAGCATTTAAACTTTAAACTCCCTTTTCTCGAAATAAGTGAAAACGTAGATAGGTGGGTCTTACTAAGGATGGCAGTACTACTATATCGCTTTAGAACGTTTTTCAACGTTGTCCGACGCCTATTCTCCATCTCCTTCGATCCTGACAATCATCTGTCAGATTCTTTTGACTCATTGATCTTTGGATTGACTGTTGCCATTCTAGTTTAGGACGCCCTCTTTTTCTGCGCTCTATTGGTTGCCATTCTAGGACCTGCTTTGGTAATCTTTTGTCATTCATCCGTTGTACATGGCCGTACCATATCAGTTGCCTTTTAGTGATGTCATCCGTTATGCTTCCCTCGATTCCGATTCTTTCTTTTATGATCCCATTTCTTATGTGATCTGTTCTATATTCTCATTGATCTTCTTATTGCATCCATTTCGACACTTTCCATTTTTGTTTTGTATTTTTATTTTCTTTTTTATCTCTCTGCTCCATAAAATACTGTTCAGACATCCAATAACCTTTTTTGCTTTTACTATTCTTTTTTCCAGTTATTCACAGTCTGTTCCTATCATAATCAAATGTGACACGCAAGTATACACACTCCTTGCATGGAGATATTACTTGTCTACTGTCTAGTTCTAACTCACTGGATTCGTTTGCAATACATATGTACTGTGTCTTGTCCACGTTCACTGTTAATCCACACTTTTGGTATTCTTTCATTAACTTTCTCATAATATACTCCATGTCTTCTTTATCATTAGATAATATTACTTGGTCGTCAGCAAACTGTAGTGTATATGGTAAATCGGTCGTTAAGTTGTATTCCCATGCCGTTCACTTTACGTTTCCAGTTTTTTACAGCTACTACGGTATATATATTAAAAAGAGTTGGAGAGATACAACCTCCCTGTCTTAAGCCTTTTGTTACCAGGAATTCTTTTGAAAGTCGATTTCCAATTTTAATTTTAGATTTTGATCCTTTGTATAGTTCTTTTATCGCTTTTATGTATGTATGATTGATATTACTCTGCTGTAAAACTTTTTATCCCCTCCAAAAAAATTTTCTGGGTACGGCCCTGCACCGATCCCCTTTCCTTTTCCGATTGACGCGACCCCTCTTAAACTGTGGTAAACGGAGCTGGTTTTCTCAAAATTTCCTCGTTCTCGCTCTCACCGCTCATTTCATTTTACCGAATTTGCTCGCAGCTCCCTCTTAAATTTCTAATATCAATTAGTAATGAATTAACCAGACTTTTATGTACAGGGTGCTTATTAGAAATAAATAACATTACTAAACACTTTAACTACTACTTTTACTTCTACTAACGGCTATTAATAGCTATTAATTAATAGATGGATTTTACCTTTATTTATCAATCAATGCATAAACGGACATACAGTACCTGATGATTGGAAAATAGTATTGATATCCTCAATACATAAAAAAGGAAACAAGCTGGATTGCAACAACTACAGAGGAATTTCAGTAACCAGTACTCTAAGTAGATTGTACGGTAGGATTCTTAGAGATCTAATAGAGAATGATTTTCATGAACAAGAAGAAGAAGAGCAAAGTGGGTTTCGTGCAGGCAGATCTTGTAGTGATAATGTTTTTTGTCTTAAACAAGTAAAGAAAAGGAGTGCCAGAAATATAGAGACTCATGTTACCTTTGTGGACCTACAAAAAGCATATGATACCGTTCCAGTAGAAAAATTATAGACAGTGTTAGAACAAACTAATATCAATCATACATATATAAAAGCGATAAAAGAACTTTACAAAGGGTCAAAGTCTTAAATTAAAATTGGAAATCGACTTTCAAAAGAATTCCAGGTAACGAAAGGCTTAAGACAGGGATATTGTATCTGTCCAACTCTTTTTAAAATATATATCGCAGTAGCTCTAAAAAACTGGAAACGTAAAGTACACGGCATGGGAATACAACTTAACGACCGATTTACCATATACACACTACAGTTTGCTGACGACCAAGTAGTTGTAGCTAATGATAAAGAAGACATGGAGTATATGATGAGAAAGTTAACGGAAGAATACCAAAAGTGAGAGTTAACAGTGAACGTGGACAAGACACAGTACTTATGTATTGGAAACGAATCAAGTGAATTAGAACTAGAAATTGGACAAACAATATCTCCATGTAATGAGTATGTATACTTGGGTGTCACATTTGAAAAGACAAGAACAGACTGTAAAGAACTGGAAAAAAGAATAGTAAAAGCAAGAAAGGTTATTGGTTGTCTTAACAGTATTTTATGGAGCAGAGAGATAAAAAATAATGTAAAATTTAACATATATGAAACAATGGTGAAAAGCACGCTGCTGTATGGAATAGAGACTTGTCGCGTAACAGAAAAATACAAAGCAAAAATGGAAAGTGTCGAAATGGATACAATAAGAAGATCAATGAGAGTATGTAGAACAGATCATATAAGAAATGAGATCATAAAAGAACACAAGTATTCTTTTGGACGAAATTTTTTTATTTAAGATAACGCCGAAAATGTGTCTCCGTGTGTGTGTGTATGTCTGTACAATAATGTAAAGAGCGAATTAGATTTGGCTGACAGTTTAAAAATTTTAAATATGCTAACTTTTTAACGAAGCAATGCTGATCTAGCTTGGACTTAACTTGGAGAGCTCTAATTGGCTAGAAAGGTATCAGATCCATCATGGATTCATTTATTTTATAATATAATGAAAACTAGCTAAAATCATTGTCAAATAAATTGGACCAAATTCTGAAAACATTTTGATTTGGATCACCTAAACCCAATGATTACACAACTTGTACACAGATAGGCAACCCAGCAAGCTTAATAACAGCAGCGTACCCATGGCTCTGCCGTATATTCATGTAGTACCAATGCCGACACGGCGGAGACATCTATCCGCTGCTGTTATTAAGCTTGTTGGGTTGCCTATCAGTGTACAAGTTGTGTAATCATTACTAAATTAAACTAATTAGTCTCGCGTAAGGAATGAACAGGTTTCAACACAAAAAGTTAATTTCAAAAAACCATGAAATTGGTATAATTAGTTACCAAAGTTTTACTATTAACTTATTTACTAATTAATACAACTTCGGTTTCCCTACGTTCAAGTTCGCAGGTTGGATTTAAAAAATACGTCACCATCAATGCAATTTTTTCCATGGGGCTCCGCAAAGTAAGTCACTACTTGTTTTTGTTTAGAGACAAACAAGCTGGTAAGGAGAAAAGGGACAAAACGGGGGCTTGTTGGGAAAACACGAACACTGAATTTTATATAGTTTTCATTCCAATTTCATTAGATTTTTTTTGATATTTTGACAGATTTAAATGTTACCCTTGTTTTTAACAAACCTTTGTAACTCAAAAACTGTTTAATCGATAGATATCTCAAATAGCTAAGTATACCCGAATCAGAATTGTTTTAAAATCAAATTTTAGGTCAAATATCAATAATTAATATTATTAAATTAAAAGAAATTAGTATCTACTGGAGTACCGCAACAATAAAGAAATTCCAAAATGTCCAAATAAATAAAATATAATGATGAATAATAATTAAAAAGAACTAAAAATATTTGATAGAAAAATTATTTGCAAGATCTTTGGACCAGAGCAAACAGAAGTCTCAGTGAGAGCAGAATGCAGGACTCTGGTTAATCAGGCTAAAACCCAGCACGGCTTGTAATACCACTTGAAAAAAAAGAAGATGTGCAGTAGGTATGAACGATGCTAATAATCTATCTATCTATATATATATATATATATATATAATTAGAGTTTATGTGAAAATATAGCGTGTGTGATATTAAACGAAAGGTAATTGAGTCTGGAGTTAAACAAAATACATTTTAGTTTATTTGAAAAAAAGGATAGGGGTAGATTTCAAAAATGAGAGTTTAAGTGAAAATATGGCGTGTGTGATATCAAACGAAAGGTAATTGAGTCTGGAATCAAACAAAATACATTTTTTTTAAAGGGTGGGGGTAGATTTCAAAAATTAGGGTTTAAGTCAAAACATGAGTTGTGTGGTATCAAACGAACGGTAATTGAGTCTGGAGTTGAATAAAATATATTTCAGTTTTTAGTTAGATTAGCTCACACGTACACTATAACTATAATACCTAGTGTGAGCTTAGGGGCCCATATATTGGCAGAGTATTTTTTTAAATGTTTAACAATTCTTTCAAGTTCAGTGGTTGGTGGCTAAAAGTTGGAGGGAAGAAAGTTAGCTCGAGTGCGCTATCGATTACCGCGCCCTCCGCTTCCCCCACATGCTCATGCAGGTTTTTGGTTGTCGAGGATTGAGGACTGCACGAAGCGACGCGATAAGGCGCCCTCTCTTGTCAACGTGTTTGATAAGTGGTCGCGCACCATCAATAGCAAAACGTTTTCCATTGGCGTACTTTTTAGGGGGAAATATTTAACTAAAACTAGGTTTATGTAATCTCCAAGCTTCCTTTTACACAAAAAATTAATGGATTTATGATGGATTTGACTAACTAATTAAGGCCATCAAAGAGTTATACCGCAATAGTAAGGTAAAAGTTAAAATAAAAGCAAAACTAACCAAAGGCTTTCAAGTAAATAAAGGTCTTAAACAGGGTTGCTGTATCTCAACTACGCTCTTCAAGATATACTTGGAACAAGTCCTTAAAGTATGGAAGAGAAAATGCCAAAACATGGGAATTCCGTTGAACGAAACCACCTTGTATACTTTATGTTTCGCCGATGATCAGATAGTAGTGGTTCAGGATTATGACGACCTCGAATATATGACACGAAAACTAATAGAAGAGTACAATAAGTGGGGACTAGAGGTTAATATCAATAAGACAGAGTATATGTGTATTGGTGGAACGAAACAGGATCTAATCTTAAATACCGGGCAGCGAATTCAGTCCTGTGATCAGTATAAATAATTAGTCTAAAAATTACAGCTGACGGAACACTAGACAAAGCTATAAAAGATAGAAAAGTACAAGGAAAAAAAGCAATAACTTTATTAAATGGAATAATTAGGGACCAAAGTATATCAAAACATAACAAAAAGCTTATTGTATATAACACCATTGTAAAAAGTATTATTACATACGGCTCAGAAGTATGGCCAATCAAAGATAGAACGGAAGAAAAAAAATAAAATGCTTTCCGCTACGGAGATGGACTATTGAAGAAGAGCAGCAGGGAAATCAAAAAGAGAAAGAGTTACAAATCAAAGAATAAGAGAAATTATGACATTGGGTGAACGTACTTTAGTGGATGATATAAGAACTGGATTCGCTGCCCGGTATTTAAGATTAGATCCTGTTTCATTCCACCGATACACATATACTCTGTCTTATTGAGATTAACCTCTAGTCCCCACTTATTGTACTCTTCTATTCGTTTTCGTGTCATATATTCGAGGTCGTCATAATCCTGAGCCACTACTATCTGATCATCGGCGAAACATAAAGTATACAAGGTGGTTTCGTCCAACGGAATTCCCATGTTTTGGCATTTTCTCTTCCATACTTTAAGGACGTGTTCCAAGTATATCTTGAAGAGCGTAGGCGAGATACAGCAACCTTGTTTAAGACCTTTATTTACTTGAAAGCCTTTGGTTAGTTTTGCTTTTATTTTAACTTTTGCCTTACTATTGCGGTATAACTCTTTGATGGCCTTAATTAGTTGTACGCTTATGTTTGTGTTTTCCAACGCTTTCCAAAGTAGATTTAGTGGTATACTATCATATGTCTTCTGCAAATCGACGTAAAGCAGATGCAGCTCTTGTCCGTATGCCATTTTCTTTTCAATAACTTGGGTTATACAAAAGAGATGATCTGAAGTCGATCTACCCGCCCTGAAACCAGCTTGTTCTTCTGCCTCCATGTCTTTATATTCGCTCTCCACTTTAATTCTTATTATTTTACCGTATTAAATTGTTGCTTAAATCTCAAATTACAATGTGGTTTTGTCTCATCTAGATGACCCGATAACTTCACCACTCAATGTTTTTGTTCGTAAATTTGATTTTAGGCGGAATTCGTCTATAGTTGGTATGGGAAATTGATCTTGACAAATATATCGGTTCAAAAATAACGGGTCTAAACAAATGCTTCTAATAATGTGATTTGATATCCTAAACGCCGATTTAAAAAATTTTAAATCACAACTCTGTTCTTTTGTTCGAAAAAAGTGAGCTACAAAACCACCATTACACCCTTATAGTTAGTTTGCAACACCCTTTAATTTATACCCACGATTTAATGAATCAAAATCTATTCATAGTGATAAGGGTGGCAAATTTTGTTTAAACCCAAGAGAGGTTGGCCATATACTTATGATATAAAATACCTATTAGTTACGCTCAAATAACTTGCTGGTTCAAAAATATCAAAAAGTGAAACAATCATAGCTTACTTTGAAAACAATGGCAAATTTAAGTGCGCATGCGTATGTTTTGGCTCGAACACACACAGCTGCGGTGTGGATGTATGCCATATTTGACGTTTATTTACATTTTGTAGTGTATTGCGTTTGTCGTGTAAAATTGTGCTTTTTTCTGTGAAAAGTGGGAAATAATTCACGTTAAACCAAGGCCAACACAAAAATAGAGGCCACGACCCTAAAAAAATCAGCTGTTCTTCCGGGCCTGAATTTTACATTGGGTCTTATGGGAGGTCAGGCGTTTTTTTATGATATTGTCAAAATGGCACTACAGATTTCTGCAAAATTTCAGTGAAATATTCTCAGACACCATCCCGATGTTCCACCAAAAGTTTGTAAGGAAGCAACATGAATAAAAGGTTGAAATCTTCAAGATTTGGCATTCCTTATTTTGAATTCAAATTACCCGCCATGTACCACATGCCAACTGTTATATTTGACATGTATTTGACTTTGTCATCTGTGATTGTCACATTCGCTTCTGTTTTAAACTTAATTTTTGTGTGAGCTAATGAAGCGGCTTTGAAAAATTAAGGATTACTATAGATTTAAAAAAAATTGTTCTAAAAGAATATAGTAAAAAAAATCTCAAAACCGGCCTTATTTAAAAAAAATCAAATATACATGAACCGTCATTCCAACTTCAATATTTTAATGACAATCAGCTGTGTCGTAACGTGGCCAACAAAAAAAAATCAGCCCCGGATGTGACGTCAACAAAGTGGAGGATCGTGGCCCGTCCGTTTTGATAGCCCTGGTTAAACATGTACGGTTTGTGAAAAAATGTCCGGGAGAAGTACGGGAGTGCCATTCCATAGGTAAGTACTTGTATTTTTCTTTATAATTTATTAATAAAGTTAAGATTGGTTTATAGATGCCATCAAACATTCTGCATGGTGTCCAAAATAAATCTGCACATTTAATTTTAGAAAAACTATAAATTTAATCCGCAATTTTTATAAATTCTTACCCGCTCATCTAGGATGTAGAAAGAAAAAAAAAACATAAGCCTAAACTCTTGACAATTGTCAAATAATGTAGTGACGTAATCGAGTATGTTCGAGGCCCTGATTGGTTCAATGGGCGAGGTGTCCGATTGCCAATCAGAGGGTGTGGGGTTCGAACCCAAAGTGACAATTTTCTGGCTTTGTGATATCGCAAGTGAATAATAAGTATAGATAAGGGCCTAGTACGCTAACCTGGGGCACACCTGTTTGAATTTCTCTTAAATTTGAATAGTAGTCTTCCTGTTTTACTCTGAAATGTCATCAGATATGTATGATTCCAAAATATCCGAATATTGTTTAGGCAGAAACCGTTTTAGTTTAAAATTAGGACCTTTTGCCTCTTTTAGTTGGTCTATCGTGGAAAAAAAGTAATTGGTTTGATTTATTTGGTTCAATTTTTAATTAAATTGTGGCTGAAGAAATTCGAAAATCCATATCTAGGATTATTGTAGTCGTCAAATAGGTTATATGGAAAGTTAGGTTTAGTAGTAAAGTAAATGAAAAGAGGAGAAGAGAGTGTTTCAAATAATGTGGGCCATCTCCAAATACCGAATTTGGAGGGGTCGCATCAGTCATGCTTTTATAAGGGTGACAAACACATAAATGTTAAAAAATATATATGGCTAACTCGATACTGTGTTCCGATGCTATTTTTAGAGTTTATCAAAATAATTAATAAAATTAATTTTTAACTTATTGGCAATAAAAAAAAATAAACAAGAAAAAGGCAGATAATAAAGAGTTGTTTTTTCTCTAAATATGGAGACTTTTTTACAGGGTGATCTGTTTATAAAGTTTCAGGAACTTAACTTTAGTAAAAGGACAATTAGTAAAATAAGTTTTAAAAAAAATCATTGTATAAGTTCGTAGTAGTAGTTCTTTCTTTGGGGAGGCCCAGTTCAGGAAAACAAAAGCGAAGGTCTGGATAAAAATCTTAAGGGGTGATGGTCGAAGATTTTTTTTTGTATTTGTTTTTCTAGGGAATCGTAATTCTGCTGTTCGCCCTTTAATCTAGGAAGAGGGGGTAATTACCACGTACTTCCCCCCTCAAATCCACGCTTGTAGTATTTTCCTAACTGATATTATAAACGGTCTTCTGTACAGCGTGTCCCATTTTCGATGGGATTAAATGGGAAACTGGGTTTTTAATAAAGATATCGATTTTCTGATTACACCTGACCGTGCTCTTTTTTTGAGCCCTTAAAAATTATGTAATCATATTTCGCTAATACAGGGAGTTTTTGAAAAAATTGCATTTTTAATAATTCCTTGTATCTTGCTTAATTTGCAAGATATTTTCATTCTGTAAAAACCTTTTAATGGCAACATTTTTAGGGCAAAATAATGACGTCAATTTTTTTAAATATTGTTTAGTTTTTGAGATATGGTATTTATCATAAAAAAATTAAATACGGACCTGGATTTCTTTTTATCATTATTTTAATTCGTTTCATGCTATTATTATCTTAAAATAATAAAACTTTAATATTGTTTTGATTTAAGGTTAAAAGAAATTATATTCAATATTAAAAAAAAAAATTGTCCGAACCTGGAAATTTCCAACGTGAATATAAATTAAAAATTGCAAGACACAATAGTTGAAAGATTTTTAGTTTATCTGTTTTGAAACGTCAATTAAAAGATTTATAAATAAAGTAAAATCGTTAAAAACTTACAAAAATAATATCATAGTAATTATTTGATGGTAGCACAGCAACTCATGAAATTTAATTCAACATTAAAAATCAAAAGCGTGGAATTGACATAATCATTTTACTTATCATTTTTGTGAATGTCTTACTCTCAATTATTCTAAAATCGGTAGAAATCAACCATATCCATTTTTGAAAAATGTGGTAGGCATCAAAATCCCAATATTTAAACGGCAGAAATATTTTTATGCAAAATGCGTTAAGAATAATTACTCAAAAATACCAACAATGTCTTACATCAGTTTGAACATTTATATCATTAAAGAAAATAAAAATATAATAAGAAAAATTTTCAGTAATTCATTATTTTTTTTGTATTTGTCGTAGACTTTGTTTTAAACAAATCTTGAAATTAACGTAAAACCATTTTAATTTGCCAAGTATCAAAACTGTTAAACTAAAAATCGTTCAACCAGTAATTTTTAATTTATATTTATGTTGGAAATTCCCAGGTCCGGACTAAAACTTTTTAAAAAATATAAAATATTTTTTTTAATTTTAAAACAAAAAAATATAAATTTTTTAATATTTTGTGATAATAATAGCATAAAACCAATCAAAATAGTGATAAAAAAAATCCAGGTTCGTATTTGATTTTACTATGATAAATACCATATCTTAAAAACTAAACAATATTAAAAAAATTGACAACGTCATTATTTTCTTCTTAAAAAGTTGCCATAAAAAGGTTTATACAGAATAAAAATATCTTCCAAAATAAACGAGATATAAGAGATTATTTAAAATGCAATTTGTTCAGAAACTCCCTGTATTAGCAAAACTACGGGGTATAGCATTAATCTGATTACACCATTTTTAAGGGCTCAAAAAAACAGTACGGAGAGGTGCAATCAGAAAATCGATATCTTTAATAATAACCACAAGACGCTAGCCCTACCAAGTCCACTTCCAATCCCTGACTTCGCATGCGTAGATCTACCAATATTATTTACCTCATGTATTAGAATAGATGTACAGGGTGATTTTCACTTGAATGATTCTAACCACATGAAAATAGAAAGTTTCAAAAACCTAACCTAACGAAACCTAATCAGATCTAACCGAACCGAACCAAAGCAAACTAAACCAATATTTTTTTTTGAAAAAAAAAGTTTTCCTGACTTCCTACCCGGGATCCTAGAGGGTGTGAATCCGAACCGGACCGTACCGAACCGAACCTATCCAAACCTAACCCTACGCAACTAAACCTAATTAGCAGTACGTGTTGTAGTTTAGTTTGGTTAGGTTCGGTTTGGTTCAGTTTAGTTAGGTTCGGTTCGGATTCACATCCTCTAGGATCCCGGGCAGGAAGTCAGGAAAGTTTTTTTTTGAAAAAAATTATTGGTTCAGTTTCCTTTGGTTCGGTTCGGTTAGATTTGATTAGGTTTTGTTAGGTTAGGTTTTTAAAACTTTCTATTTTCATGTGGTTAGAATCATTCAAGTGAAAATCATCCTGTATTCATTTATTCTAATACATGAGGTAAATAATATTGGTAGATCTGCGCATGCGAAGTCAGGGATTGAAAGTGGACTTGGTAGCGCTAGCGTCTTGTATAATAACCGAGTTTCCCATTTAATCCCACCGAAAATGGGACACGCTGTACAGTCGACATAAAATATTATTGAACTTAACTTTTAACAATAACATAATAAAGTAACTAACTGAACCAGAAGCTGGTCAGACATGGGATTGCAACCTAACTCTAAAGGCCAAAAAAATTTAGACCCTTATGTCAGTTTATTTGGTTTAAGGAGGTACGTGGAATAATAAATAGAAAATTGACGAGGGTGGTTATTGTATTTGTAATAACCGCTACACACTCGTTCCCATTACGTCATTAAATGAAGGGCCAGATAACAATGTCAGAGTCGAAAAGGGGACACATATTTGGGAAGGTATTTATCAAAATATTACTAAATCCATGCCTAGAAAACTCAATGCAATTTGACAGGTCGTTAGGTTAAAGTTCTCACTAAGCTCACAAGAGGCACTGCGGTCACGCGTTTGTTCCTTATTCTATTTTTTTTGAGAATTATCTGTGGTTTGGATTTTCCGTCCCCCTTTTTTTCAGGTAGAAAAACCTCTTCCACGGCATTTTATTTCGGGTTCATTTACAATCTATCTTTTTGGCTTATGTAGGTAATCTTTGCTGCTGTGACGCATTAAAATGAAATTTTGTTAAATTTGTAACTTTTGCAATTTAAATATAAAAGAATAAGAATTTCTAGTTGCTTTTCTGGGTGAAGTGTCTAAAGTTCAGACGAGTATAAAATGCATAGTTTTCGAGAAATTTTAAGGTAAGTTTTCTTATTTTCTCATTTGAGGTTAGATTGGCATTTGATAAAATTTGTAATGGTAGTGTCTTTTTACCTTCTTATCGCTTACTTTACGGAACTCTGAATGCAGGTTTCCAATGCCTGGTAGGTGCCTTATTTGCCCATGAACTAAGCACAAATTTAGTGTTAATTTTATGTCTATTCCTTTCGTTTGATATTAAGTAAAAGGGGGGGGGGGGCTTAATTGATGGGTAAACGAGGGATTACCCAGCAGCGTAATGTACTTTAAATAAATTTATTCCTTAATTTTAAATCTTACCATAATCTAGTACCTATGATTAATGTAGTTATAAGTTGATTTTTTTTATTGTTTTCAGCTTTTTGATGATATGTGTGACCACTGATAAGCTATATATGTACTGCTCTGAAACATACCCTACACAACTTACAACCAAGGCGAGGAGGTACTTTTAAATCATGTCAGATTTTCGTCGAGCTGTTAAAAGTAGACACTTAAGAATGATTCTCTTCACGAACAACTGTTTCATTATTTATTCACTCATCACTCACCAGAAATGTTAAAAGCAAATTTAAATATACTAGACAGTGTTTGGTTTTGCATTATATTTTATTTTACCAATCAATTAGACTATGTATTATTTCATCAATAGTTTTTAATAATAAAAACTCATTTAAAAAATGTTTTATTTATTGCATTTTATATATCATTTTCAATCTGTTTATATCTTATAAAGACATTGTATGTCTTTATAAAATATTGACTGATTAAAAATTTCAAAAAAAACTTAAGAAAATTTATTATAAAAGGCGATTCAAATTTCCCGCCTCGCCTTTTAGTTCGTCACTAAGCTCTGCAGTGGGCGCCACAGAGCTAACGACCTGTCAAACAGCCGGAGTTGCCTATCTAATAAAAACTCACTGAACCGCGCCGCAAATCCTTTATCTATGACTAAATCCTCGTTAAAGTTTTGATATTACAGTTACAAAGGCTCAAAGGTAATTCTAGAATTTCTGTATTTTTTTAAAACACATTACATTAAAACCGCCAGTACAAAACGCCTAAGAACACGTGTGGGTCCACCTTTCGAATACCACACCCTTTTTTTACCCAACTGCAGCACCGCGAAAGGAAGGGTCATGTTTTTCGATTGTTGTATGTATGTAAGTCGAAAAAATAAGGTCGAAAATACAAAAGGTCGAAAGTACAAAAGGTCAAAAGTACAAAAGGTCGAAAATACAAAAGGTCGAAACTACAAAAGGTCAAAAGTACAAAAGGTCGAAAGTACAAAAGGTCGATAAACAAAAGGTCGAAAGTACAAAAAGTCGAAAGTACAAAAGGTCGAAAGTACAAAAGGTCGAAAAAAATCGTTAATACAAAATATTAAAAATACCAATTTACCGTATCAAGTCGAATTGACCTGTTTAGTCGTGGTGGATCCGGGGCCGAGGATAGGTTAGGTTACTATCCCAACCTGACCCGGTTAGGTTAGTCTATCAAAAAAAAAACTTCCCTGACGAAATCAGGGTAGTTTTCTTTTGTAAACAAACCTAACCTGGTCAGGTTGGGTTAGTAACCTAAGCGGGTTAACTATCAACTATGTGGTGGACCCGGGGCTGAGGATAGGTTAGGTTACTATCCCAACCTGACCCGGTTAGGTTAGTCTATCCAAAAAAAACTTTCCTGGCGAAATCAGGGTAGTTTTTTTTTGTAAACAAACCCAACCTGGTCAGGTTGGGTTAGTAACCTAACCGGGTTAACTATCAACCTCCTTGACCCCTGGACCACCTCGGCTGGGCAGGACAATTCGACTTGATTAGGTTTTAGTCTTTTATTTTTCGACCTTTTGTACTTTCGTCCTTTTGTATTTCGAACTTTTGTATTTTCGACCTTTTGTATTTTCGACCGATTGTTTTTCGACCTTTTGTACTGTCGACCTTTTGTACTTTCGACCTTTTGTACTTTCGACCTTTTATCCGTCGCCCCTGTGAAACCGATAAGCAAAGCCAAAAAAAGATATTGGAAAAAGAAAAAAACCAATAAATATAAAAACTTGAAAAAGAATGTTCGAAAAGAGAGTGGAGAGAAAGAAATATATAGGTTAAAGGCTGTAAAAAAATAAATACATAAATTATAATTCCGTGAAGCATAAAACCTATCTATCAAGTATGATATGGATGATTCTATAAAAATGGTGCTGTGGAGTGGGAATGCATATTTTTCAAACACAGACTGCAAATGAAGCATAGTTTTAGTTTTAAGATTTAAAACGAAATGTTTTCTTTAGGGAGCATTTGAGTTTAATGTATAAATAAAATTGCAAGTTTATAATTTTTTTTATTACAAAGCAAATACCTCATTCCTCTGGTGTAGTCCCAAACCAAATATTAAAAACTCAAATTAAAAAAAATATCCTAATAAATAATATTTAACCAAGTCTTAACTATTTTATCAAAAAATTAATAAAACTTAAGTTTGCAGTCATATTTTTGAAAATCCGAATTTACATCTTTTCCGGAAAATTTTACAATTTTAAACGTGCTCCATTTTTAATAACACAATATTTGTGAATACCACCGGTTAATTTCTAGAGAAAGAGACGGCCCTGGATATCTAATTTACTTGTGAGGGTGACAAGTTGTGACAGATAATGTCAACTTTAGTTTGGTTTAAGTTATAGATCTTTTTATTTTTGGCAGAAAATTTGTTTTTTTCGAAGAAATCGAAAAGGAACGCTTCAATTATCATTCCTCTGGTAAGCAAATATTCGACTGATATCAACAGTATAATTTTTTTGTTGATTGTTTTAAAAATATAAGTATAGAAACTTCGTTTATATAAAACTTAAGTTAAGTAGTCTAAATAGATTTTGATTTAAATTGGAACACCATTAAAAAACTCATTCCTCTGGTACTCATCCCTCTGGAATTTTTATGCAGTAATTCCTAAAATTCGGGAAAATAAGTTTTTCTTAGCTTACACCTAATCAGTTACATAAATTTAAAAAAACAAAATTATTTACTGTGCTGTACTGTTATTTAAAGGCAATGACCAAAAATGATATCCATATAACCCACTTTTGGTAAAATCATCCATATAGGTTAAACGCTGTAAAAAAATGAAAAAATAAATACATAAATTATAATTCCGTCAAGCATAAAACCTATCTATCAAGTATGATATAGAAAAAACATTAAATATTTGAACAAATATTTAGAGACTATTTCTGGCGCATGTTAACCAATTAAAATGAAACGCGATTTGAGCACAACTTATACAGTTTCCAGTGGAGTGTGTCAAAAGCAAGCTGCATCCTATCACATCCATGTCAAACACAATGAAGCCCTTAGAAGGCACCCTTGCTTGCTTACGCCCGACCCGGCAACTCACCCCTATATGATACACTCACTACACTCCACTCCTTTTATTGTAAATTGCACCCCTCGATTTAGGGTGTAAAATGGTCAACTGATTTTTTTTTATAGGAGAAAACGAGACAAAATAAATACTTGAAATATTCTCCAGGCCTTCTTACCAACATAAATGGATCAATGATCTTAATCTGATACTTTGCTAGCCCATTAGCACAGTCCAAGTGAACTATAAGTTATATCAGCCTTGTTTTTTAAATATCTCAGAAACGGAAGTGTTCGGGTTTCACCCTCAAAATTAGTTTATCTGAGGGCACGCAGTGCCTCGTCAAGTTCGCGCGCCGTAACCATCTTTTCTGGAAACATTTCAGCCGATATTTGACCTACCTAAAACTCTACTTCGGAATAAGCTACGAATCTCAAACTTTGCACAGTCGTAGATCTCCATGGAGTTAACAACCCCTCCAAGTTTCATGGAATTCCATGAAGTAGTAAAGTAGTTACGAAATTTCAAAAAACATCGAAATTGCCACTCACTCACTGACTCACTCACTCATGTATAGATCATCAATATTCTACTGTACTTCCAGACATGCTAAAAAGCTGAAATTTGGCAGACTGATAGAAATTATGACCAAACCCCTGAAAAAAATCAAAAAACCCAAAAATTTTAATTTACTCCCGTCCCCTATACATTTAGAGTTATGTAAAATTAGCATCGTCCACTTCCAGAAATGCTAGAGAGTTGAGCTTTGGCAGACTGATAGGAACTATAATAAAACTATAGGAAATAATAAAAACACCCCAAAATTTTAATTTACTCCCCTCCCCTATCCATTTAAAGTTATGTAAAAGTAGCATTGCCCACTTCCAGAAATGCTAGAGAGTTGACCTTTGGCAGACTGATAGGAACTATGATAAAACTATAGGAAAAAATTAAAACACCCCAAAATTCTAATTTACTTCCCTCCCCTATAATTGTAAATTTAAGTAAAAGTAACATTGCCTACTTCCAGACATACTAGAGAGCTGAGCTTTGGAAGACCGATAGTAACTATGATAAAATTATAGAAGAAAATTAAAACACCCCAAAATTCTAATTTACTTCCTTCCCCTATTAATGTAAAGTTATGTAAAAGTAACACTGCCCACTTCCAGAAACGCTAGAGAGCTGAACTTTTTAAAACTGAAAGACAATATAATAAAACTATATGAAAAAATTTAAAAACACCAACATTTTAATTTACTTCCCTCTCCTATAAATGTAAATTTATATAAAACTAACATTGCCCACTTCCAGAAATGCTAGAGAGCTGAGCATTGGAATGCTGATAGAAATTATGATAAAACCATGGGAAAAAATTTAAAAAGTCCAATATTTTCATTTACTTTCCTCCCCTATAAATGTAAAGTTATGTAAAAGTAACATTACCCACTTCCAGAAACGCTAGAGAGCTGAGCATTGGAAGACTGATAAGAACTATGATAAAACTATAGGACAAAATTTAACAACACGACAATTTTAATTTATTTCCCTCCCCTATACATGTAAAGTTATGTAAAAGTAACATTGTGCACTTTCAGAAACGCTAGAGAGCTGAGCTTTGGAAGGCTAATAGGAACTACGATAAAACCATGGAAAAAATTTTAAAACCTTAAAAATTTAAGTAAGGCATTGCAAAAGTTTTGAATAATACTTCGCATATTTTACTACTTTAAAAATTAAGTATTATCCAATTCCTTTAAAAAAGAAGTGAAATCATAACAAAAACATTTCATCTAAAAAAAGCCAAGTACGCGAAAATGGCATTCCGTAAAAAGAATTGAGATAAAAGTAAAGCCAAGTTTTCCAATACATATTTCAAAATGAAAGGTTCTTACTAGTTTGGAAATATTTTTCTAAACTTGGCTAAACGAAGTTTATAGTAGTAACATAAATTATTGAGAAAAAGGAGTTCTACTACCCAAGTAACATTTTTCTATTTATAGCAGAAGCTAAAAGGTTGCCAGCGCATTTCCTTAAAACCATTAGTTTCAATGTTTGGTCGCTAGCACGTTCCCATTACTTATATACCCCTTAGACCTCCTAAATGGGACTCCCTAATTGGTGGTGGCAACCTATGTATTAAACTCACTATAAAACCATAAGAAATAAACTCCAGCTTCGCCCTCTAGCGGTTCCACCAGTATAGACCCTTTTAGAGCCTAAAGCTATTATGCCAGGTTCTAAAAGCAACTCAGGAATGTCCTCTATCCTATTATAAAACTAGATTTGGTAATTTGGTAAGTGCACTAAGAAATAAAAAAATTACCTGCACTAAGACATAAAATTTTGGAAACTAAAGAAAAATATGAGTTACAGTAAAAAGTAAAATTTTAAAGAATTTTTTTTTCGCCCGTTGCCTTCAGTCGATAGAAAATTTAACTTTAAACAAAAGTTGTCCTTAAACTTTTTCTTCTAAATACAAAAAATATTAACGATTTTTTAAACCCATATCCCCTATGATTGGGAAAGTTGTTAATAACTTCGTTATATTTGACTTTAAGAGAAAAAGTCATAAAATAATTTTTGTTTAAAGCCAAATGTTCTTTCTATAGGCTTAACTGTATACCGGGTGCCCTGTGACGGAACACCAAATTGCCTCTATTTATTAAATTATTATTTATTTCTGCGCTACACACCATAAACCCATCTATCGGGCATTTCTAAATTTAGTTACATTTATCAATACATGTTTTTATCAATTTCTACTTTTTGCACAAAACCATTGATTTATGTTAGAGTGGGATATGTAGACTATTCAGTGACCATTGACTAGAGTGCGCGCAGTTTGATCACGGCCAACTGACATCTGTCAGAATACTTCATTAAATGATTTAGCGTTTTTCGGGTTATGCGCCATCTTAAGTAGCAGCCCTATGAGTTTTTTACTCTTCTCAGTTATAAACTGTGCAACTAGTGAATATTCTGGTGTTAGCTTAAGAAACAGCGACCCCCCCAAATACAGCCGCAACTAAATCTACTTGGTGTTTGATTTAAACCTACTAACCCCTCAAAACCCTGCAGCCACCAAGGGTTTTGCGACAGCCCCATGTAAAAAATGGGGTGTTTTTATCATATTTTTACTTAATTTATCAAATTTTATTAAGTTAGGCTTGGTTAGGTATTTTTAATATTCTCTGGCGTAGATATCAAAACAGGTACATTTAAGGTGTCAATTTTTGACATATCATATGACGACCACAATATTTTAACAATTGATCCTCCTTCCTTTTGCTCCCCCACTCAAAAAGACCGATTCTTTATTTTTTGTAAATTTTTTGGATTTACAAGTTTTAATAAATAAATAATAATAATAAATATATATTATAATACATTAAGTTAAACTTCTCGGGGCCCTCTATATAGCGATATAAAAGGTAAGGGACTGGTGTTTATATTAATGCCGAGAGAGGCCGCTAAAGTCACTTCAGTTTTGAGTTTTGGCATTTAAACTTTTATTTATTTCTTACAAACACTAACCTTTAGACCAACTTTTGGGGTCTTTTTTATTTATTTGTGAGGCAAGCAATAAAAATATAAGAATTGTTTTGACATATCCAATATCAAAAAAGTTGACTTTTTTTTTGAAGTTTTTGAAAATTTTCAACTTTTGATTCTATTTTTCTCGATAACCATTACATCTACAACGGTAATATTTTTAGGATAGTATAAGGGACTCCGTAGCTTCGTCGTGGCACAGTATCAACCAAATGTTTTTTTTACATTTTTAGTGAAAATTTTCCTGACCAAAGGGGTACCAAAAAGTGCAGTTTTTTAATTTTTTAAAATTGTTAACTTTGTAAAAATATATATTATAATACATTAAATTAAACTTCTCGGGGCCCTCTATATAGCGATATAAAAGGTAAGGGACTGGTGTTTATATTAATGCCGAGAGAGGCCGCTAAAGTCACTTCAGTTTTGAGTTTTGGCATTTAAACTTTTATTTATTTCTTACAAACACTAACCTATAGACCAACTTTTCGGGTCTTTTTTATTTCTTTGTGAGGCAAGCAATAAAAATATAAGAATTGTTTTGACATATATCCAATAACAAAAAAGTTGATTTTTTTTTTTGAAGTTTTTGAAAATTTTCAACTTTTGATTCTATTTTTCTCGATAACCATTACATCTACAACGGTAATATTTTTAGGTTAGTATAAGGGACTCCGTAGCTTCGTCGTGGCACAGTATCAACCAAATGTTTTTTTGACATTTTTGGTGAAAATTTTCCTGACCAAAGGGGTACCCAAAAAGTGCAGTTTTTTAATTTTTTTAAATTGTTAATTTTGTAAAAATATATATTATAATACATTAAATTAAACTTCTCGGGGCCCTCTATATAGCGATATAAAAGGCAAGGGACTGGTGTTTATATTAATGCCGAGAGAGGCCGCTAAAGTCACTTCAGTTTTGAGTTTTGGCATTTAAACTTTTATTTATTTCTTACAAACACTAACCTATAGACCAACTTTTGGGGTCTTTTTTATTTCTTTGTGATGCAAGCAATAAAAATATAAGAATTGTTTTGACATATTCCAATATCAAAAAAGTTGACTTTTTTTTTGAAGTTTTTGAAAATGTTCAACTTTTGATTCTATTTTTCTCGATAACCATTACATCTACAACGGTAATATTTTTAGGTTAGTATAAGGGACTCCGTAGCTTCGTCGTGGCAGAGTATCAACCAAATGTTTTTTTTGACATTTTTGGTGAAAATTTTCCTGACCAAAGGGGTACCCAAAAAGTGCAGTTTTTTAATTTTTTTAAATTGTTAACTTTGTAAAAATATATATTATAATACATTAAATTAAACTTCTCGGGGCCCTCTATATAGCGATATAAAAGGTAAGGGACTGGTGTTTATATTAATGCCGAGAGAGGCCGCTAAAGTCACTTCAGTTTTGAGTTTAGGCATTTAAACTTTTATTTATTTCTTACAAACACTAACCTATAGACCAACTTTTGGGGTCTTTTTTATTTCTTTGTGAGGCAAGCAATAAAAATATAAGAATTGTTTTGACGTATATCCAATAACAAAAAAGTAGACTTTTTTTTTGAAGTTTTTGAAAATTTTCAACTTTTGATTCTATTTTTCTCGATAACCATTACATTGTTTTTTAATATTTTTAAATTGTTAACTTTGTAAAAATATATATTATAATACATAAAATTAAACTTCTCGGGGCCCTCTATATAGCGATATAAAAGGTGAGGGACTGGTGTTTATATTAATGCCGAGAGAGACCGCTAAAGTCACTTCAGTTTTGAGTTTTGGCATTTAAACTTTTAGTTATTTCTTACAAACACTAACGTATAGACCAACTTTTGAGGTCTTTTTTATTTCTTGGTGAGGCAAGCAATAAAAATATAAGAATTGTTTTGACATATATCCAATAACAAAAAAGTTGACTTTTTTTTTGAAGTTTTTGAAAATTTTCAACTTTTGATTCTATTTTTCTCGATAACCATTACATCTACAACGGTAATATTTTTAGGTTAGTATAAGGGACTCCGTAGCTTCGTCGTGGCAGAGTATCAACCAAATGTTTTTTTTGACATTTTTGGTGAAAATTTTCCTGACCAAAGGGGTACCCAAAAAGTGCAGTTTTTTAATTTTTTTAAATTGTTAACTTTGTAAAAATATATATTATAATACATTAAATTAAACTTCTCGGGGCCCTCTATATAGCGATATAAAAGGTAAGGGACTGGTGTTTATATTAATGCCGAGAGAGGCCGCTAAAGTCACTTCAGTTTTGAGTTTAGGCATTTAAACTTTTATTTATTTCTTACAAACACTAACCTATAGACCAACTTTTGGGGTCTTTTTTATTTCTTTGTGAGGCAAGCAATAAAAATATAAGAATTGTTTTGACATATATCCAATAACAAAAAAGTTGATTTTTTTTTTGAAGTTTTTGAAAATTTTCAACTTTTGATTCTATTTTTCTCGATAACCATTACATCCACAACGGTAATATTTTTAGGTTAGTATAAGGGACTCCGTAGCTTCGTCGTGGCACAGTATCAACCAAATGTTTTTTTTGACATTTTTGGTGAAAATTTTCCTGACCAAAGGGGTACCCAAAAAGTGCAGTTTTTTAATTTTTTTAAATTGTTAACTTTGTAAAAATATATATTATAATACATTAAATTAAACTTCTCGGGGCCCTCTATATAGCGATATAAAAGGTAAGGGACTGGTGTTTATATTAATGCCGAGAGAGGCCGCTAAAGTCACTTCAGTTTTGAGTTTTGGCATTTAAACTTTTATTTATTTCTTACAAACACTAACCTATAGACCAACTTTTGGGGTCTTTTTTATTTCTTTGTGAGGCAAGCAATAAAAATATAAGAAATGTTTTGACATATACCCAATAACAAAAAAGTTGATTTTTTTTGAAGTTTTTGAAAATTTTCACCTTTTGATTCTATTTTTCTCGATAACCATTACATCTACAACGGTAATATTTTTAGGTTAGTATAAGGGACTCCGTAGCTTCGTCGTGGCACAGTATCAACCAAATGTTTTTTTTTGACATTTTTGGTGAAAATTTTCCTGACCAAAGGGGTACCCAAAAAGTGCAATTTTTTAATTTTTTAAAATTGTTAACTTTGTAAAAATATATATTAATACATTAAATTAAACTTCTCGGGGCCCTCTATATAGCGATATAAAAGGCAAGGGACTGGTGTTTATATTAATGCCGAGAGAGGCCGCTAAAGTCACTTCAGTTTTGAGTTTTGGCATTTAAACTTTTATTTATTTCTTACAAACACTAACCTATAGACCAACTTTTCGGGTCTTTTTTATTTCTTTGTGAGGCAAGCAATAAAAATATAAGAATTGTTTTGACATATATCCAATAACAAAAAAGTTGATTTTTTTTTTTGAAGTTTTTGAAAATTTTCAACTTTTGATTCTATTTTTCTCGATAACCATTACATCTACAACGGTAATATTTTTAGGTTAGTATAAGGGACTCCGTAGCTTCGTCGTGGCACAGTATCAACCAAATGTTTTTTTTGACATTTTTGGTGAAAATTTTCCTGACCAAAGGGGTACCCAAAAAGTGCAGTTTTTTAATTTTTTTAAATTGTTAACTTTGTAAAAATATATATTATAATACATTAAATTAAACTTCTCGGGGCCCTCTATATAGCGATATAAAAGGTAAGGGACTGGTGTTTATATTAATGCCGAGAGAGGCCGCTAAAGTCACTTCAGTTTTGAGTTTTGGCATTTAAACTTTTATTTATTTCTTACAAACACTAACCTATAGACCAACTTTTGGGGTCTTTTTTATTTCTTTGTGATGCAAGCAATAAAAATATAAGAATTGTTTTGACATATTCCAATATCAAAAAAGTTGACTTTTTTTTTGAAGTTTTTGAAAATGTTCAACTTTTGATTCTATTTTTCTCGATAACCATTACATCTACAACGGTAATATTTTTAGGTTAGTATAAGGGACTCCGTAGCTTCGTCGTGGCACAGTATCAACCAAATGTTTTTTTTTGACATTTTTGGTGAAAATTTTCCTGACCAAAGGGGTACCCAAAAAGTGCAGTTTTTTAATTTTTTTAAATTGTTAACTTTGTAAAAATATATATTATAATACATTAAATTAAACTTCCCGGGGCCCTCTATATAGCGATATAAAAGGTAAGGGACTGGTGTTTATATTAATGCCGAGAGAGGCCGCTAAAGTCACTTCAGTTTTGAGTTTTGGCATTTAAACTTTTATTTATTTCTTACAAACACTAACCTATAGACCAACTTTTGGGGTCTTTTTTATTTCTTTGTGAGGCAAGCAATAAAAATATAAGAAATGTTTTGACATATACCCAATAACAAAAAAGTTGATTTTTTTTGAAGTTTTTGAAAATTTTCACCTTTTGATTCTATTTTTCTCGATAACCATTACATCTACAACGGTAATATTTTTAGGTTAGTATAAGGGACTCCGTAGCTTCGTCGTGGCACAGTATCAACCAAATGTTTTTTTTTGACATTTTTGGTGAAAATTTTCCTGACCAAAGGGGTACCCAAAAAGTGCAATTTTTTAATTTTTTAAAATTGTTAACTTTGTAAAAATATATATTAATACATTAAATTAAACTTCTCGGGGCCCTCTATATAGCGATATAAAAGGTAAGGGACTGGTGTTTATATTAATGCCGAGAGAGGCCGCTAAAGTCACTTCAGTTTTGAGTTTTGGCATTTAAACGTTTATTTATTTCTTACAAACACTAACCTATAGACCAACTTTTGGGGTCTTTTTTATTTCTTTGTGAGGCAAGCAATAAAAATATAAGAATTGTTTTGACATATATCCAATAACAAAAAAGTTGATTTTTTTTTTGAAGTTTTTGAAAATTGTCAACTTTTGATTCTATTTTTCTCGATAACCATTACATCTACAACGGTAATATTTTTAGGTTAGTATAAGGGACTCCGTAGCTTCGTCGTGGCACAGTATCAACCAAATGTTTTTTTTGACATTTTTGGTGAAAATTTTCCTGACCAAAGGGGTACCCAAAAAGTGCAGTTTTTTAATTTTTTTAAATTGTTAACTTTGTAAAAATATATATTATAATACATTAAATTAAACTTCTCGGGGCCCTCTATATAGCGATATAAAAGGTAAGGGACTGGTGTTTATATTAATGCCGAGAGAGGCCGCTAAAGTCACTTCAGTTTTGAGTTTTGGCATTTAAACTTTTATTTATTTCTTACAAACACTAACCTATAGACCAACTTTTGGGGTCTTTTTTATTTCTTTGTGAGGCAAGCAATAAAAATATAAGAATTGTTTTGACATATATCCAATAACAAAAAAGTTGATTTTTTTTTTGAAGTTTTTGAAAATTTTCAACTTTTGATTCTATTTTTCTCGATAACCATTACATCTACAACGGTAATATTTTTAGGTTAGTATAAGGGACTCCGCCGCTTCGTCGTGGCACAGTATCAACCAAATGTTTTTTTTTTACATTTTTGGTGAAAATTTTCCTGACCAAAGGGGTACCCAAAAAGTGCAGTTTTTTAATTTTTTTAAATTGTTAACTTTGTAAAAATATATATTATAATACATTAAATTAAACTTCTCGGGGCCCTCTATATAGCGATATAAAAGGTAAGGGACTGGTGTTTATATTAATGCCGAGAGAGGCCGCTAAAGTCACTTCAGTGTTGAGTTTAGGCATTTAAACTTTTATTTATTTCTTACAAACACTAACCTATAGACCAACTTTTGGGGTCTTTTTTATTTCTTTGTGGGGCAAGCAATAAAAATATAAGAATTGTTTTGACATATATCCAATAACAAAAAAGTTGATTTTTTTTTTGAAGTTTTTGAAAATTTTCAACTTTTGATTCTATTTTTCTCAATAACTATTACATCTACAACGGTAAAATTTTTAGGTTAGTATTAGGGACTCCGTAGCTTCGTCGTGGCACAGTATCAACCAAATGTTTTTTTTGATATTTTTGGTGAAAATTTTCCTGACCAAAGGGGTACCCAAAAAGTGCAGTTTTTTAATTTTTTTAAATTGTTAACTTTGTAAAAATATATATTATAATACATTAAATTAAACTTCTCGGGGCCCTCTATATAGCGATATAAAAGGTAAGGGACTGGTGTTTATATTAATGCCGAGAGAGGCCGCTAAAGTCACTTCAGTTTTGAGTTTTGGCATTTAAACTTTTATTTATTTCTTACAAACACTAACCTATAGACCAACTTTTGGGGTCTTTTTTATTTCTTTGTGAGGCAAGCAATAAAAATATAAGAATTGTTTTGACGTATATCCAATAACAAAAAAGTAGACTTTTTTTTGAAGTTTTTGAAAATTTTCAACTTTTGATTCTATTTTTCTCGATAACCATTACATCTACAACGGTAAAATTTTTAGGTTAGTATAAGGGACTCCGTAGCTTCGTCGTGGCACAGTATCAACCAAATGGTTTTTTTACATTTTTGGTGAAAATTTTCCTGACCAAAGGGGTACCCAAAAAGTGCAGTTTTTTAATTTTTTTAAATTGTTAACTTTGTAAAAATATATATTATAATACATTAAATTAAACTTCTCGGGGCCCTCTATATAGCGATATAAATGGTAAGGGACTGGTGTTTATATTAATGCCGAGAGAGGCCGCTAAAGTCACTTCAATTTTGAGTTTTGGCATTTAAACTTTTATTTATTTCTTACAAACACTAACCTATAGACCAACTTTTGGGGTCTTTTTTATTTCTTTGTGAGGCAAGCAATAAAAATATAAGAATTGTTTTGACATATATCCAATAACAAAAAAGTTGATTTTTTTTTGAAGTTTTTGAAAATTTTCAACTTTTGATTCTATTTTTCTCGATAACCATTACATCTACAACGGTAAAATTTTTAGGTTAGTATTAGGGACTCCGTAGCTTCGTCGTGGCACAGTATCAACCAAATGTTTTTTTTGATATTTTTGGTGAAAATTTTCCTGACCAAAGGGGTACCCAAAAAGTGCAGTTTTTTAATTTTTTTAAATTGTTAACTTTGTAAAAATATATATTATAATACATTAAATTAAACTTCTCGGGGCCCTCTATATAGCGATATAAAAGGTAAGGGACTGGTGTTTATATTAATGCCGAGAGAGGCCGCTAAAGTCACTTCAGTTTTGAGTTTTGGCATTTAAACTTTTATTTATTTCTTACAAACACTAACCTATAGACCAACTTTTGGGGTCTTTTTTATTTCTTTGTGGGGCAAGCAATAAAAATATAAGAATTGTTTTGACATATATCCAATAACAAAAAAGTTGATTTTTTTTTTGAAGTTTTTGAAAATTTTCAACTTTTGATTCTATTTTTCTCAATAACTATTACATCTACAACGGTAAAATTTTTAGGTTAGTATTAGGGACTCCGTAGCTTCGTCGTGGCACAGTATCAACCAAATGTTTTTTTTGATATTTTTGGTGAAAATTTTCCTGACCAAAGGGGTACCCAAAAAGTGCAGTTTTTTAATTTTTTTAAATTGTTAACTTTGTAAAAATATATATTATAATACATTAAATTAAACTTCTCGGGGCCCTCTATATAGCGATATAAAAGGTAAGGGACTGGTGTTTATATTATTGCCGAGAGAGGCCGCTAAAGTCACTTCAGTTTTGAGTTTTGGCATTTAAACTTTTATTTATTTCTTACAAACACTAACCTATAGACCAACTTTTGGGGTCTTTTTTATTTCTTTGTGAGGCAAGCAATAAAAATATAAGAATTGTTTTGACGTATATCCAATAACAAAAAAGTAGACTTTTTTTTGAAGTTTTTGAAAATTTTCAACTTTTGATTCTATTTTTCTCGATAACCATTACATCTACAACGGTAAAATTTTTAGGTTAGTATAAGGGACTCCGTAGCTTCGTCGTGGCACAGTATCAACCAAATGGTTTTTTTACATTTTTGGTGAAAATTTTCCTGACCAAAGGGGTACCCAAAAAGTGCAGTTTTTTAATTTTTTTAAATTGTTAACTTTGTAAAAATATATATTATAATACATTAAATTAAACTTCTCGGGGCCCTCTATATAGCGATATAAAAGGTAAGGGACTGGTGTTTATATTAATGCCGAGAGAGGCCGCTAAAGTCACTTCAGTGTTGAGTTTAGGCATTTAAACTTTTATTTATTTCTTACAAACACTAACCTATAGACCAACTTTTGGGGTCTTTTTTATTTCTTTGTGGGGCAAGCAATAAAAATATAAGAATTGTTTTGACATATATCCAATAACAAAAAAGTTGATTTTTTTTTTGAAGTTTTTGAAAATTTTCAACTTTTGATTCTATTTTTCTCAATAACTATTACATCTACAACGGTAAAATTTTTAGGTTAGTATTAGGGACTCCGTAGCTTCGTCGTGGCACAGTATCAACCAAATGTTTTTTTTGATATTTTTGGTGAAAATTTTCCTGACCAAAGGGGTACCCAAAAAGTGCAGTTTTTTAATTTTTTTAAATTGTTAACTTTGTAAAAATATATATTATAATACATTAAATTAAACTTCTCGGGGCCCTCTATATAGCGATATAAAAGGTAAGGGACTGGTGTTTATATTAATGCCGAGAGAGGCCGCTAAAGTCACTTCAGTTTTGAGTTTTGGCATTTAAACTTTTATTTATTTCTTACAAACACTAACCTATAGACCAACTTTTGGGGTCTTTTTTATTTCTTTGTGAGGCAAGCAATAAAAATATAAGAATTGTTTTGACGTATATCCAATAACAAAAAAGTAGACTTTTTTTTGAAGTTTTTGAAAATTTTCAACTTTTGATTCTATTTTTCTCGATAACCATTACATCTACAACGGTAAAATTTTTAGGTTAGTATAAGGGACTCCGTAGCTTCGTCGTGGCACAGTATCAACCAAATGGTTTTTTTACATTTTTGGTGAAAATTTTCCTGACCAAAGGGGTACCCAAAAAGTGCAGTTTTTTAATTTTTTTAAATTGTTAACTTTGTAAAAATATATATTATAATACATTAAATTAAACTTCTCGGGGCCCTCTATATAGCGATATAAATGGTAAGGGACTGGTGTTTATATTAATGCCGAGAGAGGCCGCTAAAGTCACTTCAATTTTGAGTTTTGGCATTTAAACTTTTATTTATTTCTTACAAACACTAACCTATAGACCAACTTTTGGGGTCTTTTTTATTTCTTTGTGAGGCAAGCAATAAAAATATAAGAATTGTTTTGACATATATCCAATAACAAAAAAGTTGATTTTTTTTTGAAGTTTTTGAAAATTTTCAACTTTTGATTCTATTTTTCTCGATAACCATTACATCTACAACGGTAAAATTTTTAGGTTAGTATTAGGGACTCCGTAGATTCGTCGTGGCACAGTATCAACTGAATGTTTTTTTTGACATTTTTGGTGAAAATTTTCCTGACCAAAGGGGTACCCAAAAAGTGCAGTTTTTTAATTTTTTTAAATTGTTAACTTTGTAAAAATATATATTATAATACATTAAATTAAACTTCTCGGGGCCCTCTATATAGCGATATAAAAGGTAAGGGACTGGTGTTTATATTAATGCCGAGAGAGGCCGCTAAAGTCACTTCAGTTTTGAGTTTTGGCATTTAAACTTTTATTTATTTCTTACAAACACTAACCTATAGACCAACTTTTGGGGTCTTTTTTATTTCTTTGTGAGGCAAGCAATAAAAATATAAGAATTGTTTTGACATATATCCAATAACAAAAAAGTTGATTTTTTTTTTGAAGTTTTTGAAAATTTTCAACTTTTGATTCTATTTTTCTCGATAACCATTACATCTACAACGGTAATATTTTTAGGTTAGTATAAGGGACTCCGCCGCTTCGTCGTGGCACAGTATCAACCAAATGTTTTTTTTTTATATTTTTGGTGAAAATTTTCCTGACCAAAGGGGTACCCAAAAAGTGCAGTTTTTTAATTTTTTTAAATTGTTAACTTTGTAAAAATATATATTATAATACATTAAATTAAACTTCTCGGGGCCCTCTATATAGCGATATAAAAGGTAAGGGACTGGTGTTTATATTAATGCCGAGAGAGGCCGCTAAAGTCACTTCAGTGTTGAGTTTAGGCATTTAAACTTTTATTTATTTCTTACAAACACTAACCTATAGACCAACTTTTGGGGTCTTTTTTATTTCTTTGTGGGGCAAGCAATAAAAATATAAGAATTGTTTTGACATATATCCAATAACAAAAAAGTTGATTTTTTTTTTGAAGTTTTTGAAAATTTTCAACTTTTGATTCTATTTTTCTCAATAACTATTACATCTACAACGGTAAAATTTTTAGGTTAGTATTAGGGACTCCGTAGCTTCGTCGTGGCACAGTATCAACCAAATGTTTTTTTTTTATATTTTTGGTGAAAATTTTCCTGACCAAAGGGGTACCCAAAAAGTGCAGTTTTTTAATTTTTTTAAATTGTTAACTTTGTAAAAATATATATTATAATACATTAAATTAAACTTCTCGGGGCCCTCTATATAGCGATATAAAAGGTAAGGGACTGGTGTTTATATTAATGCCGAGAGAGGCCGCTAAAGTCACTTCAGTTTTGAGTTTTGGCATTTAAACTTTTATTTATTTCTTACAAACACTAACCTATAGACCAACTTTTGGGGTCTTTTTTATTTCTTTGTGAGGCAAGCAATAAAAATATAAGAATTGTTTTGACGTATATCCAATAACAAAAAAGTAGACTTTTTTTTGAAGTTTTTGAAAATTTTCAACTTTTGATTCTATTTTTCTCGATAACCATTACATCTACAACGGTAAAATTTTTAGGTTAGTATAAGGGACTCCGTAGCTTCGTCGTGGCACAGTATCAACCAAATGGTTTTTTTTACATTTTTGGTGAAAATTTTCCTGACTAAAGAGGTACCCAAAAAGTGCAGTTTTTTAATTTTTTTAAATTGTTAACTTTGTAAAAATATATATTATAATACATTAAATTAAACTTCTCGGGGCCCTCTATATAGCGATATAAATGGTAAGGGACTGGTGTTTATATTAATGCCGAGAGAGGCCGCTAAAGTCACTTCAATTTTGAGTTTTGGCATTTAAACTTTTATTTATTTCTTACAAACACTAACCTATAGACCAACTTTTGGGGTCTTTTTTATTTCTTTGTGAGGCAAGCAATAAAAATATAAGAATTGTTTTGACATATATCCAATAACAAAAAAGTTGATTTTTTTTTGAAGTTTTTGAAAATTTTCAACTTTTGATTCTATTTTTCTCGATAACCATTACATCTGCAACGGTAAAATTTTTAGGTTAGTATTAGGGACTCCGTAGATTCGTCGTGGCACAGTATCAACTGAATGTTTTTTTTGACATTTTTGGTGAAAATTTTCCTGACCAAAGGGGTACCCAAAAAGTGCAATTTTTTAATTTTTTTAAATTGTTAACTTTGTAAAAATATATATTATAATACATTAAATTAAACTTCTCGGGGCCCTCTATATAGCGATATAAAAGGTAAGGGACTGGTGTTTATATTAATGCCGAGAGAGGCCGCTAAAGTCACTTCAGTTTTGAGTTTTGGCATTTAAACTTTTATTTATTTCTTACAAACACTAACCTATAGACCAACTTTTGGGGTCTTTTTTATTTCTTTGTGAGGCAAGCAATAAAAATATAAGAATTGTTTTGACGTATATCCAATAACAAAAAAGTAGACTTTTTTTTGAAGTTTTTGAAAATTTTCAACTTTTGATTCTATTTTTCTCGATAACCATTACATCTACAACGGTAAAATTTTTAGGTTAGTATAAGGGACTCCGTAGCTTCGTCGTGGCACAGTATCAACCAAATGGTTTTTTTACATTTTTGGTGAAAATTTTCCTGACCAAAGGGGTACCCAAAAAGTGCAGTTTTTTAATTTTTTTAAATTGTTAACTTTGTAAAAATATATATTATAATACATTAAATTAAACTTCTCGGGGCCCTCTATATAGCGATATAAAAGGTAAGGGACTGGTGTTTATATTAATGCCGAGAGAGGCCGCTAAAGTCACTTCAGTGTTGAGTTTAGGCATTTAAACTTTTATTTATTTCTTACAAACACTAACCTATAGACCAACTTTTGGGGTCTTTTTTATTTCTTTGTGGGGCAAGCAATAAAAATATAAGAATTGTTTTGACATATATCCAATAACAAAAAAGTTGATTTTTTTTTTGAAGTTTTTGAAAATTTTCAACTTTTGATTCTATTTTTCTCAATAACTATTACATCTACAACGGTAAAATTTTTAGGTTAGTATTAGGGACTCCGTAGCTTCGTCGTGGCACAGTATCAACCAAATGTTTTTTTTGATATTTTTGGTGAAAATTTTCCTGACCAAAGGGGTACCCAAAAAGTGCAGTTTTTTAATTTTTTTAAATTGTTAACTTTGTAAAAATATATATTATAATACATTAAATTAAACTTCTCGGGGCCCTCTATATAGCGATATAAAAGGTAAGGGACTGGTGTTTATATTAATGCCGAGAGAGGCCGCTAAAGTCACTTCAGTTTTGAGTTTTGGCATTTAAACTTTTATTTATTTCTTACAAACACTAACCTATAGACCAACTTTTGGGGTCTTTTTTATTTCTTTGTGAGGCAAGCAATAAAAATATAAGAATTGTTTTGACGTATATCCAATAACAAAAAAGTAGACTTTTTTTTGAAGTTTTTGAAAATTTTCAACTTTTGATTCTATTTTTCTCGATAACCATTACATCTACAACGGTAAAATTTTTAGGTTAGTATAAGGGACTCCGTAGCTTCGTCGTGGCACAGTATCAACCAAATGGTTTTTTTACATTTTTGGTGAAAATTTTCCTGACCAAAGGGGTACCCAAAAAGTGCAGTTTTTTAATTTTTTTAAATTGTTAACTTTGTAAAAATATATATTATAATACATTAAATTAAACTTCTCGGGGCCCTCTATATAGCGATATAAATGGTAAGGGACTGGTGTTTATATTAATGCCGAGAGAGGCCGCTAAAGTCACTTCAATTTTGAGTTTTGGCATTTAAACTTTTATTTATTTCTTACAAACACTAACCTATAGACCAACTTTTGGGGTCTTTTTTATTTCTTTGTGAGGCAAGCAATAAAAATATAAGAATTGTTTTGACATATATCCAATAACAAAAAAGTTGATTTTTTTTTGAAGTTTTTGAAAATTTTCAACTTTTGATTCTATTTTTCTCGATAACCATTACATCTACAACGGTAAAATTTTTAGGTTAGTATTAGGGACTCCGTAGATTCGTCGTGGCACAGTATCAACTGAATGTTTTTTTTGACATTTTTGGTGAAAATTTTCCTGACCAAAGGGGTACCCAAAAAGTGCAGTTTTTTAATTTTTTTAAATTGTTAACTTTGTAAAAATATATATTATAATACATTAAATTAAACTTCTCGGGGCCCTCTATATAGCGATATAAAAGGTAAGGGACTGGTGTTTATATTAATGCCGAGAGAGGCCGCTAAAGTCACTTCAGTTTTGAGTTTTGGCATTTAAACTTTTATTTATTTCTTACAAACACTAACCTATAGACCAACTTTTGGGGTCTTTTTTATTTCTTTGTGAGGCAAGCAATAAAAATATAAGAATTGTTTTGACATATATCCAATAACAAAAAAGTTGATTTTTTTTTTGAAGTTTTTGAAAATTTTCAACTTTTGATTCTATTTTTCTCGATAACCATTACATCTACAACGGTAATATTTTTAGGTTAGTATAAGGGACTCCGCCGCTTCGTCGTGGCACAGTATCAACCAAATGTTTTTTTTTTATATTTTTGGTGAAAATTTTCCTGACCAAAGGGGTACCCAAAAAGTGCAGTTTTTTAATTTTTTTAAATTGTTAACTTTGTAAAAATATATATTATAATACATTAAATTAAACTTCTCGGGGCCCTCTATATAGCGATATAAAAGGTAAGGGACTGGTGTTTATATTAATGCCGAGAGAGGCCGCTAAAGTCACTTCAGTGTTGAGTTTAGGCATTTAAACTTTTATTTATTTCTTACAAACACTAACCTATAGACCAACTTTTGGGGTCTTTTTTATTTCTTTGTGGGGCAAGCAATAAAAATATAAGAATTGTTTTGACATATATCCAATAACAAAAAAGTTGATTTTTTTTTTGAAGTTTTTGAAAATTTTCAACTTTTGATTCTATTTTTCTCAATAACTATTACATCTACAACGGTAAAATTTTTAGGTTAGTATTAGGGACTCCGTAGCTTCGTCGTGGCACAGTATCAACCAAATGTTTTTTTTTTATATTTTTGGTGAAAATTTTCCTGACCAAAGGGGTACCCAAAAAGTGCAGTTTTTTAATTTTTTTAAATTGTTAACTGGTCGGTCGAGACGTCTTTCGCATGAAAAAGTCAACAAACCAACCGAACTGTAGCAATAGGGATCTCCAGTCCAATAGTTCCCACTCTTAGGTTACACTTTTGTGTTCTTAGTTAGGAATAGTAGCATAGGGAATAAGTAAAAACTGTAAAGAAACGCAGCTCAAAAACACTTTGACTTACCCTTGGATGAAAGGAACTTGGTACATGGACAACTGCACAGTCGAATCCAAATAATTCCAATCAAAGTAGTAGCAGTAGCACTTCAAAGCAATCCATAAATGTTTATACACGACCGCTGTCTTAAAAAAGCACGCATGTGATTTCACTTGGCGATCAATATATATCACTGGTATGGAGAGTACCCCAAATATTCGCATGAAGCTCCGTATAGCAAGACGGACGTTGGAGCACTGCTATATATGAGCAATACAGCAGTAAAAAGGTATGTATAAAAATTAGGGAAAACTTAAATTAAAAAAGGATGGAAAATGGATATACTCAAGGTAGAGAAAGCAAAAATAATAAAGTAAAGTCAATGCATTCTTGAGCATATAATTCACCGCGCAAATTCAAATTTTTACCCTTTTTGTAGGCAAGGCATATCTTAGTAACTAAATTAGTTTAAACCAAGAAATAAAAGTAACTTTAAGTATAAAGTTTGAGCATAACTCTAGCAAAAAAAAGAAAATAAAAAGCATTCTAATTTAGATAAATGTCTCTAAATTTTATATCTTAAAACTAAACGCCGGGACGAAGCATTCCGGCCCCCCTGAAAATACCCAGGGTATGGTATTTTCTGAACTAAGCATTAGGGAGAGGGCACAATTTCACCAAAGGCCTCTTGAATAAACCTTTGGAGGTTTTAACTGTAGCAACTCTTACTACATTATCAGTACCAGGGTGCAATCCTACTACTCGTCCCAATACCCAATTTAAGGGAGTGGTTTGATCATCTTTGATCAAAACCATCGTATCAATCGCAATGGGATCAATTTTGTCTTGATTCACTTTAGCGTGCTGTTGCAATGTATGTAAGTAATCTCTGTGCCATCTACGCCAAAAATCGCGATGCAGTTTTTGCAGCAACTGCCACCGAGAAAGCCTATTTAAAGGTACTTGGTCAAAATCGAGGTCTGGAACAGTCGTAAGTGGTTCCAGGCTAAGGAAATGACCGGGCGTCAGTGCAGTCAAATCATTTGGATCTGTGCTGACTGGACACAAAGGCCTAGAGTTGAGGATAGCTTCTACTTGCGTAACCACAGTATAAAGCTTCTCAAAAGTAAGCACCTGTTCTCCAATTACTCGTAGTAAATGAGACTTTGCACTTTTGATGTTACTTTCCCACAAACCGCCCATGTGGGGTGCGGATGGAGGGTTGAAGTGCCAACGAATTGATTCGCGATTAGCAACTTCAGCAAACATCTCGTTAAGCATTTTAGCAGAAAGCGTAAAATTTGACGCGTTATCCGAGTAGACTACTTCCACGCGTCCTCTTCTGGCCATAAAACGTCGGAACGCTGCCATAAAAGCGTCTGCTGATAAATCTGACACAATTTCTAAGTGTACCGCCTTCGTACAACCGCAAATAAATAGAACGACATAAGCCTTAAGTCGTTTTGCACCGCGCATGCGGCTCATTGTAATAGCAATTGTAATTGTAATACTGGGGCGCGTGCGCCAGCATGTAGAACAACGCGAAATTATTTTTCTTATATGCCTTTTAGCTGCAAAAATCCAATAATTTTGAAAAAGTAAAAATAAAGTCGTGTTTATGCCGGTATGCATATGTTTCTCGTGAGTATGCGCAATCAATAACTTTGTAAAATGAGAATCACCGGGTAAAAGTATAGGAAATTTTTTGTCATAATCTAATTCCGAATTGCATAATCTTCCGCCAATGCGTAAAATATCATTTTGATCCAAAAACGGATTTAATTTTCTAAAAACCTTTGGCAACGGTTTATTATCGACAAGTAAAGAAATCTCGTTTTGAAAATATTTATTTTGCACGTGTTTTATAAGCACAAATATTGCATTTTGTAACTCATATTGTATTAACCACGTAGAATTAATAATAATTTTCTCACTATTAAATTTACGCGCGCGAAGATTGTGAATAAAACGTAGTATAAAAGCAACAAGTCTAATTAAACGCAAAAAATTTGAAAATTTGTTAAGCAGACAATCCAAAAAATTTGGTTCAATTGTTGCAGCAAAAACCAATTTTCGCTCCTCTTCGAGAGCTTCTTTGGGTGTAGTAATGTTATTTTTAGTAAAATCCCATGTCTCTTGTGGCTTACAAAGGAACTCGGGTCCTTGCCACCAAAGGGAACAATTAATTAAATCTGCAGGCAATAGACCACGTGACCCGGGGTCCGCGGCGTTTAATTCAGAAGGAACATGGTTCCAATCGCAAGGCTGAATTTTTTCTTGTATGTATGTGACTCGGTTGGATACAAAAGTGCGCCACGCATGTGGTGATCCTTTGATCCAAGAGAGCGCTACCATACTATCCGTAAAAGCAATAGTATTTTGAAAAGCAATTTTATTAGCAAAAGTATTTTGAATAAATTGAATGAGTTTAGCTAGCAAAACTGCCGCACAGAGCTCCAAACGGGGAATACTGATTCTTTTTATGGGAGCGACTTTCGATTTTGCGCACACAAAATACGTTTTAATATCTCCGTTTTGATAAACAATACGAAAATAAACCGCCGCACACATACCGCGCTCGGATGCATCGCTAAATCCAACAATTTGACAAAATTGAAAATTAGAGAGATCAATCATTCTTGGGATATAAAAATCAGAAAATAATTTGAGTTCTTCCTCGAATTTTTTCCACTTGGAAATTATTTCCGGGGGTGCTAACTGATCCCAATCTAACTTTATAAACCATAAGTACTGGATTAAATTTTTTGCAAAAAACGTAACCGGTGTAAGAAAACCTAAAGGGTCAAAGCATTTCGCAAGGGTACTAAGCAAATTACGCTTAGTGCAAATTTTTGTATTATAATTAAAAGAATAAAAAAAGTTATCACTTTGAGGGTTCCACCTCAAGCCTAAAATTTTTAGAGAGTTTGCATCCTCTCGATCCAAAGAAAAGTCTTTGGTTTGTATGTGGGTTGCAGGCAAGTCTGCAAGCAATTTGAGTTCGTTTGATGCCCATTTTTTCAGTTCAAATCCACCTCGCCCTAATAACTCAATTAATTGATTTTTCATAAGCATGATTTGATCAAAATCATTGCAACTTACTACGCAGTCGTCTATATAGACGCTGTCCTTTAAAATCGCAGAAGCCAACGGTAAGTCTTGATAATCATCGGCTAATTTAAGCAAGGTTCGAATTGCTAAATATGGAGAACAGTTTACCCCGAAAGTCAAAGTTTTCAATTCGTAATCTTGCACCGATTCTTCAGAATTAAAACGCCATAAAATTCGTTGGTATTTATGTTGATTTTCCTCCACATTTATCATTCTGTACATTTTAGAAATATCGCTAACAAAACAATATTTATGTAGCCGAAAATTAAGCAAAATTTTAACTAAATCTCCTTGTAGCTTAGGACCCGTGTGAAGGGCTTGATTTAGGCTAGGCTTATTTAAAGAATGACTCGATGCGTCAAAGACAGGACGAACAGGCGTGCTACTCGAGCTTTCTTTTATAACCGCATGGTGAGCAATATAAAAATATTCATGAATTTCTGAGTTATTAGGGGGTGAAACTGCACGCATGTGACCCATATCCAAGTATTCTTGCATTACTTGTGAGTAAGAAGTAAATAATTTTTTATCATTTAGTAAACGTTTTTCAAGCGAGTACAACCGACGCAAAGCAAGGGTTCGGGTATCGCCGAAATCAACGGGGTTGATTTTAAAAGGCAACGAAACGGTGTATTTACCGTCCACATCGCGTATAGTAGTTTTTTCAAAATATTTTTCGCAAAAAATATCTGAAGGTGAATTTTTCTCCACCGTAGGAACCTCTTCCAACTCCCAGAATTTTTGCAAAGTATTATTTAAATCAGGAGTGGAAATAGTTGCCATAAAAGTAGAAATATTTTTTGATGCAAAAGCAGCATTTTGCAGAGGCATTTTTCCGAGCAAAGTCCATCCGAAGACTGTATTAATACAAGAGGGGGTGTCTGGACCGAAATAAAGTCTACCTTCCTCTAAAAGTGATCCATAAAGGTCCGCGCCAATAAGAAGCTGAATTCCAGCTTGATTATACCAACTGGGATCAGCTAATTTTAGACCAGTTAAGTAGTGCAAAGAATTTTGGTTAAAAGATACACTTGGCATTTTATCGCAAACTTGGTCTATTAATACAGGTTCTAGACTAAAAATTTTCGATTTATTATCGATAGCAGCAATTTTACAATGCACCGCATGGCGCGCCGTAGTAGACATATCTCCTAAACCGTTTACATTAAGCGAAATGTTGGATTTAGGAAGTCCGAGTGCATTCGCACATTTTTTCGTTATAAAGGAGCACATGGCGCCATTATCCAAGATGGCGCGTATTTCGTGCCAATTTCCGTATGCATCACGGATGTGCAGCAAAGCAGTGCAAAGCAACGTGTCATAGTCGCCAAGCACAGTACCCGCGTGAATAGATTTATTTTCAGTAATCTGATTTTCTACGGGGTTAGTTTGTGATCCACTAGACGTCACAGAAGAAGAAGCAATCACCGAAGCCGGGGAGTTATTTTTTAGGCATAAAAGACTGTGATGATTTAAAAAACAAAATCTACATCTTTTTTGTGAAGTGCACGAGTTTACTTGATGAAAACTAGCCATGCAGTTGGTGCATCCCTTATTATTTCTAATAAAATCAATGCGTTCTTGAATTGGTTTCGTTAAAAAAGATTCACAGCTAAAAATCAGATGTGTATTTTTTGCTTTGCAGTAGAAACACGTGTTTTGTTTGGAATTTGGAGTTTTTTGTGACTGTCTGTTCGCAAGTAAAACTGTTTTATTTCGTGGATTACGGGGGGATCTCGAGAAGTTCCCTGGTCGTGAGTTTTGAACATTATCTTGTTTCATAGATAAAGATAAAGATTCAAGAGACGTGCAATGTTGCTCTAAAAACTTATAAATATCTTCGTATTTTGGCATTAAATTAGAAGCGTGATTTTGTTCAAATAACTTACGCGTTCCGGGATCTAATCGATCCAAAAGCATGTTCGCAGTAATAAAGCACCAACTATGGGTCGCATATCCCATATTTTTTAAGCAATCAAGGTTTTCCTTGAACGTATCTAGCATTTTTCGCAATTCTAAAACGTCATCATTGGATAGCCGAGGTGAGTTTTCGATAGATTTCCAGTAAGAAACCGCACGCAAGCGCTTATTGTCATATCTGGAAATCAGCGTATCGTAGCAAAGTAAATAATTATTTCCTTCAAGAGGTATATTTTTAATTAAATTTAAAGCAGGGCCTCTTAAAATCGTACGTAAATATTTAAACTTCTCAATGTCCGAGCTCTTACGCGTATGTACAACCGCATTGTAAATCTCAATAAAGCTTGGAAACTCCTCAACATCGCCCGAAAAAGGAGGGACATTTAACTTGGGAAGAGAAAATTCTGGTTCCGGAAAAATAATTGTTTGATTATTTACCTCATTGTGGCTTCGATTTATTTCTTCAGCCTCCACCTCAAATAAATCATAGTGCAAAGCCTCAACCTCTACGCATCTATCCAAAAAATCTTTTTGTATTTTATTCTGAGCTTCCAGAGCTTCAGAATCGTCTGAAATCAAGATCAGTAAAGCATTATGATGCTTTTCAAAGCTCTTACAACAAGAAGAAAGTTTTTTAAAGTTAACTTTAAACTTTGTGTGAGCAGCTGGATTTGTTTTCGCCTGATTGGCATAGTGTTCAAGCACACTCAACTGATTGATTGCAGTTTGACGCAAGGCCTTAGCCGAGCTTACCTTTTTTTCGGTATCGTTTACCATTTTAAAAGGTTAAAGTGCAAAGTAAAGCAATAGTTAATAAGGGAAGCAAATTTAAAAAATATATCGTAGTACTTTTCAAATTCCCTCGTAAACCAAGATTCAAAGCAATATTAAAAGGCCAGCGGCTTTTAGCAAATATCGAGTAAAGAACAGCAAGTTTTTAGCAAAAAGTATAAATGCTAATAAATATGCACAAAAAATTTAGCAACTGATAAGAGTTTCTGAATTTGTGTAGGTACGCAAGGAAACGCAAGCCTTACATACATCGACAGCGCAATAATTTTTAATTTTGAAAAAAAATAAATTTTTCAAAATTTGTATGCAATTTGTATATTGCACAAATAAAAAATGCAATGCAAGTTGGTACGTGCAACGTACAATAGACACACCGTAGATAAAATGTAAAACCTAAGATATGCCTTGTCTCAAAAAGACGCAAAGTAAAGTCCTAACTTCAAACACAATTATGCAACTCTGAGAGCACCTATTACGCAGAACGGGAAATCCGGCTCGAAGGACCAAAAAATGGTCGGTCGAGACGTCTTTCGCATGAAAAAGTCAACAAACCAACCGAACTGTAGCAATAGGGATCTCCAGTCCAATAGTTCCCACTCTTAGGTTACACTTTTGTGTTCTTAGTTAGGAATAGTAGCATAGGGAATAAGTAAAAACTGTAAAGAAACGCAGCTCAAAAACACTTTGACTTACCCTTGGATGAAAGGAACTTGGTACATGGACAACTGCACAGTCGAATCCAAATAATTCCAATCAAAGTAGTAGCAGTAGCACTTCAAAGCAATCCATAAATGTTTATACACGACCGCTGTCTTAAAAAAGCACGCATGTGATTTCACTTGGCGATCAATATATATCACTGGTATGGAGAGTACCCCAAATATTCGCATGAAGCTCCGTATAGCAAGACGGACGTTGGAGCACTGCTATATATGAGCAATACAGCAGTAAAAAGGTATGTATAAAAATTAGGGAAAACTTAAATTAAAAAAGGATGGAAAATGGATATACTCAAGGTAGAGAAAGCAAAAATAATAAAGTAAAGTCAATGCATTCTTGAGCATATAATTCACCGCGCAAATTCAAATTTTTACCCTTTTTGTAGGCAAGGCATATCTTAGTAACTAAATTAGTTTAAACCAAGAAATAAAAGTAACTTTAAGTATAAAGTTTGAGCATAACTCTAGCAAAAAAAAGAAAATAAAAAGCATTCTAATTTAGATAAATGTCTCTAAATTTTATATCTTAAAACTAAACGCCGGGACGAAGCATTAACTTTGTAAAAATATATATTATAATACATTAAATTAAACTTCTCGGGGCCCTCTATATAGCGATATAAAAGGTAAGGGACTGGTGTTTATATTAATGCCGAGAGAGGCCGCTAAAGTCACTTCAGTTTTGAGTTTTGGCATTTAAACTTTTATTTATTTCTTACAAACACTAACCTATAGACCAACTTTTGGGGTCTTTTTTATTTCTTTGTGAGGCAAGCAATAAAAATATAAGAATTGTTTTGACGTATATCCAATAACAAAAAAGTAGACTTTTTTTTGAAGTTTTTGAAAATTTTCAACTTTTGATTCTATTTTTCTCGATAACCATTACATCTACAACGGTAAAATTTTTAGGTTAGTATAAGGGACTCCGTAGCTTCGTCGTGGCACAGTATCAACCAAATGGTTTTTTTTACATTTTTGGTGAAAATTTTCCTGACTAAAGGGGTACCCAAAAAGTGCAGTTTTTTAATTTTTTTAAATTGTTAACTTTGTAAAAATATATATTATAATACATTAAATTAAACTTCTCGGGGCCCTCTATATAGCGATATAAATGGTAAGGGACTGGTGTTTATATTAATGCCGAGAGAGGCCGCTAAAGTCACTTCAATTTTGAGTTTTGGCATTTAAACTTTTATTTATTTCTTACAAACACTAACCTATAGACCAACTTTTGGGGTCTTTTTTATTTCTTTGTGAGGCAAGCAATAAAAATATAAGAATTGTTTTGACATATATCCAATAACAAAAAAGTTGATTTTTTTTTGAAGTTTTTGAAAATTTTCAACTTTTGATTCTATTTTTCTCGATAACCATTACATCTGCAACGGTAAAATTTTTAGGTTAGTATTAGGGACTCCGTAGATTCGTCGTGGCACAGTATCAACTGAATGTTTTTTTTGACATTTTTGGTGAAAATTTTCCTGACCAAAGGGGTACCCAAAAAGTGCAATTTTTTAATTTTTTTAAATTGTTAACTTTGTAAAAATATATATTATAATACATTAAATTAAACTTCTCGGGGCCCTCTATGTAGCGATATAAAAGGTAAGGGACTGGTGTTTATATTAATGCCGAGAGAGGCCGCTAAAGTCACTTCAGTTTTGAGTTTTGGCATTTAAACTTTTATTTATTTCTTACAAACACTAACCTATAGACCAACTTTTGGGGTCTTTTTTATTTCTTTGTGAGGCAAGCAATAAAAATATAAGAATTGTTTTGACATATATCCAATAACAAAAAAGTTGATTTTTTTTTGAAGTTTTTGAAAATTTTCAACTTTTGATTCTATTTTTCTCGATAACCATTACATCTACAACGGTAAAATTTTTAGGTTAGTATTAGGGACTCCGTAGCTTCGTCGTGGCACAGTATCAACCAAATGTATTTTTTTACATTTTTGGTGAAAATTTTCCTGACCAAAGGGTACCCAAAAAGTGCAGTTTTTTAATTTTTTTAAATTGTTAACTTTGTAAAAATATATATTATAATACATTAAATTAAACTTCTCGGGGCCCTCTATATAGCGATATAAATGGTAAGGGACTGGTGTTTATATTAATGCCGAGAGAGGCCGCTAAAGTCACTTCAATTTTGAGTTTTGGCATTTAAACTTTTATTTATTTCTTACAAACACTAACCTATAGACCAACTTTTGGGGTCTTTTTTATTTCTTTGTGAGGCAAGCAATAAAAATATAAGAATTGTTTTGACATATATCCAATAACAAAAAAGTTGATTTTTTTTTGAAGTTTTTGAAAATTTTCAACTTTTGATTCTATTTTTCTCGATAACCATTACATCTACAACGGTAAAATTTTTAGGTTAGTATTAGGGACTCCGTAGCTTCGTCGTGGCACAGTATCAACCAAATTTTTTTTTTGACATTTTTGGTGAAAATTTTCCTGACCAAAGGGGTACCCAAAAAGTGCAGTTTTTTAATTTTTTTAAATTTTAACTTTGTAAAAATATATATTATAATACATTAAATTAAACTTCTCGGGGCCCTCTATATAGCGATATAAAAGGTAAGGGACTGGTGTTTATATTAATGTCGAGAGAGGCCGCTAAAGTCACTTCAGTTTTGAGTTTTGGCATTTAAACTTTTATTTATTTCTTACAAACACTAACCTATAGACCAACTTTTGGGGTCTTTTTTATTTCTTTGTGAGGCAAGCAATAAAAATATAAGAATTGTTTTGACATATATCCAATAACAAAAAAGTTGACTTTTTTTTTGAAGTTTTTGAAAATTTTCAACTTTTGATTCTATTTTTCTCGATAACCATTACATCTACAACGGTAATATTTTAAGGTTATTATAAGGGACTCCGTAGCTTCGTCGTGGCACAGTATCAACCAAATGTTTTTTTTTTTTTACATTTTTGGTGAAAATTTTCCTGACCAAAGGGGTACCCAAAAAGTGGAGTTTTTAAATTTTTTTAAATTGTTAACTTTGTAAAAATATATATTATAATACATTAAATTAAACTTCTCGGGGCCCTCTATATAGCGATATAAAAGGTAAGGGACTGGTGGTTATATTAATGCCGAGCGAGGCCGCAAAAGTCACTTCAGTTTTGAGTTTTGGCATTTAAACTTTTATTTATTTCTTACAAACACTAACCTATAGACCAACTTTTGGGGTCTTTTTTATTTCTTTGTGAGGCAAGCAATAAAAATATAAGAATTGTTTTGACATATATCCAATAACAAAAAAGTTGACTTTTTTTTTGAAGTTTTTGAAAATTTTCAACTTTTGATTCTATTTTTCTCGATAACCATTACATCTACAACGGTAATATTTTTAGGTTAGTATAAGAGACTCCGTAGCTTCGTCGTGGCTCAGTCTCAACCTAATGTTTTTTTTGACATTTTTGGTGAAAATTTTTCTGACCAAAGGGGTACCCAAAAAGTACAGTTTTTTAATTTTTTTAAATTGTTAACTTTGTAAAAATATATATTATAATACATTAAATTAAACTTCTCGGGGCCCTCTATATAGCGATATAAAAGGTAAGGGACTGGTGTTTATATTAATGCCGAGAGAAGCCGCTAAAGTCACCTCAGTTTTGAGTTTTGGCATTTAAACTTTTATTTATTTCTTACAAACACTAACCTATAGACCAACTTTTGGGGTCTTTTTTATTTCTTTGTGAGGCAAGCAATAAAAATATAAGAATTGTTTTGACATATATCCAATAACAAAAAAGTTGACTTTTTTTTTGAAGTTTTTGAAAATTTTCAACTTTTGATTCTATTTTTCTCGATAACCATTACATCTACAACGATAATATTTTTAGGTTAGTATAAGGGACTCCGTAGCTTCGTCGTGGCACAGTATCAACCAAATGTTTTTTTTGACATTTTTGGTGAAAATTTTCCTGACCAAAGGGATACCCAAAAAGTGCAGTTTTTTAATTTTTTTAAATTGTTAACTTTGTAAAAATATATATTATAATACATTAAATTAAACTTCTCGGGGCCCTCTATATAGCGATATAAAAGGTAAGGGACTGGTGTTTATATTAATGCCGAGAGAGGCCGCTAAAGTCACTTCAGTTTTGAGTTTTGGCATTTAAACTTTTATTTATTTCTTACAAACACTAACCTATATACCAACTTTTGGGGTCTTTTTTATTTCTTTGTGAGGCAAGCAATAAAATTATAAGAATTGTTTTGACGTATATCCAATAACAAAAAAGTTGACTTTTTTTTTGAAGTTTTTGAAAATTTTCAACTTTTGATTCTATTTTTCTCGATAACCATTACATCTACAACGGTAATATTTTTAGGTTAGTATAAGGGACTCCGTAGCTTCGTCGTGGCACAGTATCAACCAAATGTTTTTTTTTGACATTTTTGGTGAAAATTTTTCTGACCAAAGGGGTACCCAAAAAGTGCAGTTTTTTAATTTTTTTAAATTGTTAACATTGTAAAAATATATATTTTAGGTCAGGTTTACCCACCTTTAAGACGTTAGTATCAGTCAGCGAAATTTTAAGCGAAATAAATACCCACAAAAACTTGTTTGATTTTTAAATTTACGGGTACTAAAATTAACGTTTGTTAATATATCGCACCCCCGCTAAAAAATAGTCACAACTCAAAAAACATTGTTTTGAGAAAATCGCTGTTTAAGAATTTGGTTCATTAGAGAGATTCATTTTTCACTTACATGACAAATTACGAGTTAACATGTTATTTTATATCAATAGGAACCTATTAACTCAATGTAATTGGTGCAGTACGTTTCTCAGAAAAAATGATTTTTGTCGTTTTTAGTTAAAAAAAAGACAAAAACCCGATATTGTGACACTTTTTTAGAACAAGGCATCATGACATTGTAAATCAGGATGTCACGCAGGATGGTAAATAATATACAAAAAGAAAACAAATAAAGAAGAAACTTTGTATTTATTTTTACAACGAGTTATAAAATGCTGAATAACAACTGGGAATGTGATTATTCTCCATAATAAATTCAAAAGATTTTTTTCTTATTCTCCTTAATTCTAAATACACTGAACAATTCTAAAAAACAGTCACAACACAAAAAAAAACAGTATTTTACTTGTTATATGGGTCAGATTTAACCAATAGTTCACACGACAACCTTCACAACTCGAAATGTGACTCTTTTCAGGATAAAACTCCACGTTCACGCTGTTATAAAGTCAAAAGTGACACTGTAAAGTAACGCATCCTCAGCTAAACTGGACAAAATAAAAGAGTCACATCGCCATCTCACGGTGAATTGTCGAAACATAAATGTGACACCTTTATGGAAGAAAGTACAAGTTATTTCGATGATGGCGGCAGGTTTATCTCAATAAGGGCGATTTTTGAGTTGTGACTCTTTTTCAGCGAGTGTGCGATATGTAATTAAATATCACACGTGTGACATATCCTTTAATGTTGTTATTATACACTAGCAGAGAATTAAATAACAAAAAACAATCGCTAATAGCTAAGGGCACTTCTAAATCAAACTTCCTATTTTCGTAATGGTTTACTGTAACCCCTTATAGTAATTATCTGATAATTTAATAATCAAAAGCCCGAAGGAACAATTTTCCTTCGAACAGGATATTTATTTCCACTCTGCTTGTTTTCCCACCCTCCCCTCATTCTCAAACAGTTCTGGGCAATCAATTTAGAGATCCTGTTAAAGCTAATGTTTTGCCGCCGTCCTTTTTACCCCGGCTTTAATCAGGCCCAGATTAGGCCTTTTCAGTGAAATGTCCAACCAATTGATCCAGTTTTGATGATCTTTTTCCTTCTTCTTTCTCCTATAACCTGGAAAACCATCTATTTTGTCCCAGTATATAAAAACAGTGGGTCCAAGGACAACGTCTCTTTATACAGGCCTATCACTCTCATCTCTCAAATTCCAAAAGTTCAAGAATCTCTCCTAACCGACTTTATGAATACAACATTCAGAAACTCTTTTGATGACAGTCAACGCGGATGTCTCAGTGGAAGATCTCCTACTACCAATCTATTAACTTACGAAGACGCATTGTCGAGAACCTTGAAAGAAAGGAGTGACTTTTTCAAGGCCTTCGACAAGGTCGATCACACGATCCTACTCACTAAGCTGAAAGGCTTTGGTGTTGATGGAACTCTCTTAAAATGGTTGCAATTCTACATTATTGATCACAAACTAAATTTCAAAGTTAATAACAGCTACTACTCACCACCATTTGTAGCTACCGCTGGTGTACCACAGGGTGCACATCTAGCCCCAACTCTATTTAACATATTTATTAAAGACGCTGATGATAGTATACCACTAAATCTACTTTGGATAGCGTTGGAAAACACAAACATAAGCGTACAACTGATTAAGGCCATCAAAGAGTTATACCGCAATAGTAAGGCAAAAGTTAAAATAAAAGCAAAACTAACCAAAGGCTTTCAAGTAAATAAAGGTCTTAAACAAGGTTGCTGTATCTCGCCTACGCTCTTCAAGATAAACTTGGAACAAGTCCTTAAAGTATGGAAGAGAAAATGCCAAAACATGGGAATTCCGTTGGACGAAACCACCTTGTATACTTTATGTTTCGCCAATGATCAGATAGTAGTGGCTCAGGATTATGACGACCTCGAATATATGACACGAAAACTAATAGAAGAGTACAATAAGTGGGGACTAGAGGTTAATCTCAATAAGACACAGTATATGTGTATCGGTGGAATGAAACAGGATGTAATCTTAAATACCGGGCAGCGAATTCAGTCCTGTGATGAGTATAAATACTTAGGTCTAAAAATTACAGCTGACGGAACACTAGACAAAGCTATAAAAGATCGAAACGTACAAGGAAGAAAAGCAATAACTTTATTAAATGGAATAATTTGGGACTAAAGTATATCAAAACATAACAAAAAGCTTATATATAACACCACTGTAAAAAGTATTATTACATACGGCTCAGAAGTATGGCCAATCAAGGATAGAACAGAAAAAATGCTTTCCGCTACGGAGATGGACTATTGGAGAAGAGCAGCAGGGAAATCCAAAAGAGAAAGAGTTACAAATCAAAGAATAAGAGAAATTATGACAGTGAGGGAACGTACTTTAGTGGATGATATAAGAACAAAGCAACTGGTGTGGTACGGACATGTACAAAGAATGAATGATGAAAGACTACCCAAACAAATACTACAATGGAAACCAACTGGCCGAAGAAAACGAGGACGGCCAAGGACAAGCTGGAGAAACGGAATAGACAGTGAAATAAGAATAAGAGGCCTAGATGATGAATTATGGGCAAACAGAAACGAGTGGAGATTGGGTATCGGAAGACGTAGAACGTTGTGAAACCGATAAATATATATATATATATATATATATATATATATATATATATATATATATATATATATATATATATATATATATATACATTCAGAATCTCCTTTGATGACAGTCAACGCGGATTTCTCAGTGGAAGATCTACTACTACCAATCTCATAACTTACGAAGACGCATTGTCGAGGGCCTTGAAAATCAAGGCCTTCGACAAGGTCGATCACACGATCCTACTCACTAAGCGAAAGGCTTTGGTGTTGATGTAACTGTAACAAACTAATTTTCCAAGTTAATAACAGCTACTACTCACCACCATTCGTAGCTACCTCTGGTGTACCACAGGGTGCACATCTATCCCCAACTCTATTTAAGATATTTATTAAAGACGCAGTGGACTGCTTTGAAACCGCCGATCTGGAAAATTATGCTGATAATGTAAAGGCTTATACCATTCTGTATGATGATAAGCTGACCTTAAGCGCTTTGAAAACTGGTGCTCTCAAAATGGAATGTTCCATAATCCAGAAAAATGTCAATACATTCATTTCACTAAGAGCATAAAGCCTCAAATTATAATGTCTTCTATTCATCATTAGATAGATTTCTTAAATCGTGGCTTCTTACAGAAAAAATATTTACAGAGAGCAGCTGTCTGCCCTGACAGGCTGAGTCAGCCCTGATTTCTAAGTGTGCCCTCATAGTGGAAAAAAGCGAGGGGTGAAAAGAATAATAGATGATATCCCTGAAAAACACCATTACATTGGGGGGGATTTTTGTGGAACATTAGTCAAACAAAAAATAAATAGAGAAAGAGAATTTAAGCAAGAAGTGAGACAAAAAAAGCGATTAGTTTATGGTAACATTTACTTTTGATATGAATACGAAGTCTAAAGTTGGATCGAAGAAGCCTAAATAGATAGAACATTTACTTGACACCTAAAATGAATATGAAGACACACTTACAGGCAAATTATACAATTTCATGACGTAGTGAAATGACAAACGTCAAATATAACCAATGAGATTGCAGGATTTGCTTAAAATTACGCAAATTGCTTTAAGGTTTGGCAAGTTCCAGTTCATAAGTACTCTACTTCCTAAATCCCCAACTACACAATGTGAATAAACGTATTTTATAGAAACACCTAGGCAAAATCTAAAACTAACTTTTAATAGTTTAAGTTAATGAAAGGAAATTATCTAGGATGAGCAAGTAGATAAAGAGGCAAGGGTCGAGATTCTGCACCAATCCCCCCAACCCCAACTCGCTTTGGTCCTTAAACCCCCGCAAATTGCGGTTCCCAACATACAGATAGATAGACACACTCACACACACTCAAGCAGCAGCCTCACAATATTCTATCCCAGAATCAGCCAAGTAATATCACAACTTTATAAGTTTTTAAAAACTTTTTGTTGGAGGTAATCAGTAGCATCTTATCAGTCAAGCTAACAGGCGTTTTCGTTTGCTAAACACACTTGGACACCTCAAATTTTTAGGTACACTTTAAGCTACCTGAAAAAAAATGCATCTCGTTTCGTTTTGTCTTTATTTATTGGCTCTGTCCGCATATTGCAGACAATTCGTCAGGTCAATTCGTGTGGACTGTGGAAAATTGCAGAAGTTATTATAATTCCAAAACCGGGAAGGCCACTCCATGACGTGTTATCTTACAGGCCAATATCTTGGCTGCCAATTATATCCAAGCTCTATGAAAAATTATTGCTTAAAAGCATAAAACCAATCATAGAAAGACAAGAAATTATTCCATCTCATCAATTTGGTTTTCCAGACAAGCATTCCACGATAGACCAAGTACACAGAATTACTAATATAATAGAAAAAGCTCTAGAAGAGGGAAAAGTTTGTTCTGCAGTCTTTCTAGATGTAGCACAAGCATTTGACAAAGTGTGGCAAGCACAAGTGTTTTAAACTAAAACGGTTTCTTCCAAAACAATATTTGGATATTTTGGAATCATACATATCTAATAGACATTTCAGAGTGAAACAGGAAGACTTGTACTTAAATTTAAGATAAATTCAAACAGGCGTGCCCCAGGGTAGCGTACTAGGCCCTTATCTATACTTATTATTCACTTGCGATATCCCAAAGCCAGAAAATTGTCACTTAGCAACATTTGCTGATGATACTGGTTTATTGACGGTAGAAAAATCTATTGAAGAATGCATTGAAAAACTTCAGGATGCAGTCACCGAAGTTGACAATGGGACCAGAAAGTGGCGAATAAAATTAAATGAAACCAAATCAATTCATGTTGATTTTACAAACAAAAATATAAATCACATACAAATAACAACTAACAACATTCCCGTACTATGTTCAAATCAGAAAATCAAATCAAATATCTCGGTATGCGCGTTGGAAAGCACATATTAAAAAAAAAGAAGAACTTGAGATAAGGTACAGAAAAATTAACTGGCTTATTGAAAGGAAGTCCAATTTAACAATTCATAAGAAGTTACTGCTTTATAGACCAATACTGAAACCAGTATGGACATATGGTATTCAACTATGGGGTTGAACTAAATAGAGTAACATTCTAGTTTTACAGAGATTTCAAAATAAAGTCTTAAGAAACATTGTGAATGCACCTTGGTACGTCCGAAATAGTGACCTTCATCTGGACCTAAAAATCGAAACTGTAGCAAACTATAAAAAAGTACGCAAAAAGCCATGAAGATAGACTCCATCGACATGTGAATATGGAAGCAATTCAGCTTCTAGACAATACTATGCTAGTTCGAAGACTAAAAGGAGTAAAGCCGTTTGAGCTAGTAAACTAAGTGAATTACATAAAACAAAATAATGCTATAAACACAACACAATTGTGTTACAGACGAAACAAAGCGAAGAGAACTGTTGAAAGAAACCCTAAGTTTAAATCTTACTTTTCTAGTAAATTAAGTTAAAACAAAATTGACAAGATTTTAATACAATAAACACAGTGTGTTTGACAAATAAAAAAAATCGGTAGACACCAAAATAATCTAACTGGAAGTCAATCACAACTCACTCATTTTCATATTCATACCGCATGAAGACCCAACGGACCGGCCCCCCAAGCAACCCCACGGTAGTCAATTTTCATTCTCAATGAGGATTCATTTTGCATGATCCTCTTTTGTCGAGCAAAGGGGTCTTTATCGTCGTAGCGCCATCTACGCTCTTGATACGGGACCACCGCTTAACGTGACTTCCGAACCACAGCTTGATGATCAATACAAGGCCATGGTTCGGAAGTCACGTTAAGTGGATGGTCCCGTGTTAAGAGCGTATATGGCGCTAGCACGATAAAGTCCCCTGTGCTCGACAAAAGAGTATTAGACAAAATTAAATCCTTCTTGAGAAACACATCGACTTAGTAGTAGTAGTGGGGGGGTTGACCCGCAGGTCTGACAAGTAGGCCAGAGTAGGCCCTTTTTGCCATGCCCCAAGTCTGTCCCTTAACCTCTGCACTTCCCTTTGATGGTCGGGTAACTCATTGGGCCTTCCTGTTCTCTTTACAAAGTCCAGTAAGTCTGCCCATTTGAGCATGTGCAGTTCTTCCTCGCTCAGAGTTGGCGCTCCGAGTGCCTGTTGTCTCATCCTTGCCACGAGGTGTCTTGATGTCTCTTCTTCCTGTCCACAGGCTGGGCAGGTAGGGTCATTCTCGACTCCGGTTAGAGTACCTATCAGCAGTCCGAGGTCTTTTCGTGTTCGTCCCAGCATCCATATGCATGGTCGCTTTTGGACGGTCTACGAATTCTCTGGTCTGTCTGCAACCTGTTTCCCAGGAGTTTAATAGCGCGTCCTGGGCCCATTTGTTGAGTCCGCTTTGCACTTGTCTTTTTGTCACGCCCAAAAGTGGCTCCGGTCCTACATAGGCGGTTCCTGCCCCGAGTCGTGCGAGTTCGTCCGCCTTCTCGTTGCCTGGTACCCCCGTATGTCCCGGAACCCAAACCAGCGTCACCCGTTTGCCATCGCTTGGGGTCTCCAGCGCCTCTGCGCATTCTTCCACCAAGCCGTCAGCAATCTTGGGTGCGTTTAGCGCCTTCAGGGTGGCGTGACTGTCACAGCATATATATATAAGCTCCTCGTTGCTGTTCCGAACCTCTTCTAGGGTTGCCGCCATTATTATGGCGTAAACTTCTGCTTAAAAAACAGTAGCCTGCTCACCGAGCGAGTCGCTCTTCTGAACTTCTAGTTTTTCCACGTATACTCCCGCTCCTGTGGTTTGCCTCTCTGATAGTTTGGATCCATCAGTGTAGCAAACTAAAGCGCTCTCCTCAAACATCATTTCGTCTCTCTGCCACGCTTCCCTGTCTGGGATGTGGATTTTGTACCTCTTCTCGAGCCTCCAAGGTAACACATCGAGTTAAGAAATGTGGGATGTGACAGTACTAGACTGTTTGCTGGTGGCAGCAAGTTGTTAAATGCGCCGGGCGGCTAGGGGAGGCGGGGGGCAGCTCTAGGGTCGTTTGTCACTTGACGTCGACGCGACGTGGAAGCAGCAACTCGCATCGCACACAGACAGATAAATAGGATTTATTGATTTTTGTTGTTTGTAATGTTTTCTGTTCCCGCGGCGGCGGTGGCGGGCGTCAAATACCCACCCCTGCAAAAGAGGCGCGCGGGGGGGTCACTTGCCTCCTGCAATGTCAGAGCCAACCCCACCCCCCCATCTCGAATCAATACCCGCTCACTCGTGTTGGCATATATCGTAACGTAGGTGTAGGTAGGTGTGGATGGGATGGATGGATGGATGAGAGGTGTTTTCCGCGAGCGAACCATGGAAAAATGCCGCGCGCCATCGACAGCCGCGCCGCTAAGCTTTCTAATGCTTGTTTTTTAACAGCACTCATTTATAGAGTACCTCCGTTCTATAACTTTTTACTTTAGTTAATATTAACTTAGTACATGGAGAAGAAGTAATCATCGAAAAAGAAATGATAATGAATAGTATTAAAAAGCTTAAATCCGGAAAAGCTAGCGGACCTAGGGGAATATATGCTGAAATATGGATCAAAGAAACTACTCGAAAATCTCACATATATTATCAATCAATGCATAAACGGACATCCAGTACCTAATGATTGGAAAATTGCAGAGGAATTTCAGTAACCAGTACTCTAAGTAAATTGTACTGATTGGTTGTTATTCTAGGACCTGCTTTCGTAATTTTTCGTCGTTCATCCGTTGTACATGGCCGTACCATATCAGTTGCCTTTTAGTGATGTCATCCGTTATGCTTCCCTCGATTCCCATTCTTTCTTTTATGATCTCATTTCTTATGTGATCTGTTCTAGATATTCTCATTGATCTTCTTATTGCATCCATTTCGACACTTTCCATTTTTGTTTTGTATTTTTCTGTTACGCGACAAGTCTCTATTCCATACAACAGCGTGCTTTTCAACATTGTTTCATATATGTTAAATTTTACATTCTTTTTTTATCTCTCTGCTCCATAAAATACTGTTAAGACATCCAATAACCTTTTTTGCTTTTACTATTCTTTTTTCCAATTCTTTACAGTATGTTCCTGTCTTATCAAAGGTGACACCCATTGGCGTAGCTGGGGGGGGCTAGGGGGGGCCTGCCCCCCCCCCCTGAAGTCCCTCAGGCCCCCCTAAGATATTTTAGGCCTCCCCTACCGACTACTAGTAAAAGAACATGACGCTGAAAATACATACTTTTCTATTATTATTCGGGAAATATTCAAATAAAATAGGTGCATTAAAATTTAAAATCATTCAGATAATGTTTACATTTCAGGAAAAAGCCCTTGTCTTGCGGAATTAGGCTTTTTCTCTTTAAATTATCGGTAACTTTTCTGCACTTATACAATTTCCCGAAAATATTTTTTAAATTTAAACATAATTATGCATATTGAATATTTCATACATATTGGCGACATCTTGTAAAATATTATAGAAGTGTAAGTTAAATTTCGCATTTAATAAAGACAGCGACCTTTGCCCCTCTGTTTCCGAAATCGGGTTGTAGATGTCGTAAGGTTATAAAAGACCTTTTTAAACTGTTTTTCTAAAATAAATATAATAATCTTTTTAGTTTTTTTGAGGTTAGCGTTTAGTGTCTTATGGAAATTTTCCGATTTTGGTGACAATTTCATAACCATTTTCATATTAAGTTTTCCCACATCGTTAAATGGAATAAATTCGTCGAGTAATACTGGGAAATTTTTAATATTAATACTTCTGCTCTAAGAGCAGAAATGACCGTTTTAAAGAATTGTATTTTTCGGTTAAATCAAACTGTTGGTCATGATTCTATCAAACAACATATAGCAGAAAACACCTATCCAAACCTCTACCAACTTTTTAAAGTTGCGAGTATTCTTCCAATTTCAAGTGCAACTTGCGAGAGGTCTTTCTCTGCCATGAGGAGAGTTTTTAATTGGCTTAGAACAACTATGACTCAAGAGAGACACTCAGGTTTGTCATTGTTATTCATAGAAAACATAGAAAAAGATGTTGAGGTCGACTTAGACAGTGTGGTAGACGCTTTGAGTCAGCGAGGTAGAAAACTTTCTTTGTAGAATTGCTGAATTACATACTTCCTGTGTATACATATAAATAAGTTGGTAAATGTATTATTAAATTTGTTATATTACAATATTAGAACATTTAATGCGCGTATTTCTTTTTTATTCATTGCACACTTTGCACGACTCTTTAAAACCTATGTTTGCTTTTTGTTCAACATAGACCGGGGCCACGGCCCCCCTGAAAAGCAAGGCTAGCTGCGCCAATGGTGACACCCAAGTATACATACTCATTGCATAGAGATATTGTTTGTCCATTTTCTAGTACTAACTCTGGATTCGTTTCCAATACATAAGTACTGTGTCTTGTCCACGTTCACTGTTAATCCCCACTTTTGGTATTCTTCTGTTATTTTTCTCATCATATACTCCATGTCTTCTTTATCATTAGCCACAATTACTTGGTCGTCAGCAAAATGTAGTGTGTATATGGTAAATTGGTCGTTAAGTTGTATTCCCATGTCGTGCACTTTACGTTTCCAGTTATTTAGAGCTACTGCAATATATATTTTAAAAAGAGTTGGAGAGATACAACATCCCTGTCTTAAGCCTTTTGTTACCAGGAATTCTTTTGAAAGTCGATTTCCAATTTTAATTTTAGATTTTGACCCTTTGTATAGTTCTTTTATCGCTTTTATGTATGTATAAACATAACCAAACTCTAATATTGGTTATTTTCGCGTGAAATTGCAGAACAAGGAGTATTGCCATTTTTGCATAGTCGACCCTCTCCCGATCGGTCCGTATCTATTGCTTAAATATTCCATCAATTCCAAATCATAAAAAAGATTAGGCACTCTATGACACATGTGTACAGGCGTTATAAAAGGGGTTGGGGAGGTGAAGTTGGTGGGGAAGAATGTTGGGGGATGATGGGGGGATGTAAAAATACGGCCTCGCGGCGCGCTTTTATGCTTTTTAATGATGTCGAGGGGGTGAGTAGTGAGATGAGCACTTTTGAGCGCCGCGCCCGCCCCTAAAAACGATTTATTTTATTTTTTAAACATCGAATACACCCATACAAACAAAAATATTTTTGTGGCAAATAATAAAAGTATTTTTATTTAAAACGATTCTGCATCTAAATAACCATAACATACTTTTAATGGTGGTGTTTAATGGTTGGAGTTGTTGGCATTTAGTAGTAGTAGTAGTGGGGGGGGGGGTTGACCCGCAGGTCTGACAAGTAGGCCAGAGTAGGCCCTTTTTGCCATGCCCCAAGTCTGTCCCTTAACCCACTCTCTGCACTTCCCTTTGATGGTCGGGTAACTCATTGGGCCTTCCTGTTCTCTTTACAAAGTCCAGTAAGTCTGCCCATTTGAGCATGTGCAGTTCTTCCTCGCTCAGAGTTGGCGCTCCGAGTGCCTGTTGTCTCATCCTTGCGTAGGCCTCGCATTCTGCCACGAGTTGTCTTGATGTCTCTTCTTCCTGTCCACAGACTGGGCAGGTAGGGTCATTCTCGACTCCTATACGTGTCATGTGCTTCTTCAACCGGTTATGCCCGGTTAGAGTACCTATCAGCAGTCCGAGGTCTTTTCGTGTCCGTCCCAGCATCCATCTAATTCTGGTCGCTTTTGGACGGTCTACGAATTCTCTGGTCTGTCTGCAACCCGTTCCTGTTTCCCAGGAGTTTAATAGCGCGTCCTGGGCCCATTTGTTGAGTCCGCTTTGCACTTCTCTTTTTGTCACGCCCAAAAGTGGCTCCGGTCCTACATAGGCTGTTGGCATTTATGTCAGAGAATATAGAACAGCTATTCAAGAATACTACGACTACTATGTCGGTTTAGAAGGTTTTTCTACGTTGTCCGACGCCTATTCTCCACCTCCTTCGATTTTGACAATCATTTTGTCAGATTTTTTGACTTATTGATTTTTGAATTCACTGTTGCCATTCTAGTTTAAGTTTTCTACGCCCTATTGGTTGCAATTCTAGGACCTGCTTTGGTAATCTTTCGTCGTTGATCCGTTGTACAGGGTGTCCTAAATTGGACACTTTTACAGGGTTTAAGGTACGTACCAATTACATTTAATCGATTTTCTCAAAACTACAAAAATCAAGTTACCCAACTATTGCATTCAGCCCACGATATCATATAAGAAAGAATGGGAATCGAGGGAAGCATAACGGATGACATCACTAAAAGACAACTGATATGGTACGGCCATGTACAGGGTGTCCCAAATTGGGCACTTTTAGGGGGTTTAAGGTGCTTCTAGGGGAGACAGAGAAAAACTGACCACGCATTGCGAGGCTCAAATTTCAAGGGAAGACCTATAGTGAAAACCGCATTTTGAAATATCGTCTCATCTTTGAGCTACGCGGGCTTTTTGAAAAGTGTGCATTTTCGAGGGGGGGTCTATAACTTCGTTATTATTAGAAATATTGATTTAGAGTAAATTGCAATTTTATAGACTTTGTCACAAGGAATTCACCCGCTAAATTAAATTTTAACTGTCACTTTTAATTTTTGAGATATGATATAAAGTTGCATTTTTTCTTATGGAATGGCCTATATTTTAAATATTTTCGAATTCGTCATTGAATTCTTTTCAAAATGATGTATCATATGTCACAGTTTGATTGAGCGGTTTCGGAGATAATTAAAGTTTTTTATTTTTGTCTAGTGTGCGTTGAATGACGTCATGCGCCATTGACGTGAAAGCCTTGCGGTCAAATCCTACTTCAATGCTCCTATAGTTTTGTTGTCTTATACTATGCAAATCAAGTTGGCCTTGCGTCTTGGCGTTTTGTCATTGTTTTCAATTGTTTAAACAATTTGACATTACGCTTTGATATGAAATTATTTTGCACAAAAGCGTTTTAATTTTATTTTGAAATATGTATCATTTTTGTTCCTTTTGATAACTAGGCTTTGAGGGCAGTCAGCTGAATTATAATTTTTCCAAACCAGGCTTACTATATTTTTGACTGTGTAAAATAATAAAAATACTGGAGTGCCTTGACCTGCCTCAGCAGGAAATCATAGCGCACTAGAAATAAGTGAAAAAGCTGAATATCTCCTAAACCGCTCAATGAAACTATGACATATGATACATCATTTTGAAAAGAATTCAATGACAAATTCGAAAATTAATTAAAATATAGGCCATTTCATAAGAAAAAATGCAACTTTATGTCATATCTCAAAAACTAAAAGTGACAGTTAAAATATAATTTAGCGGGTGAATTCCTCGTTACAAAGTCTATAAAACTGCAATTTACTCTTAATCAAAATTTCCACTAATAACGAAGTTATAGACCCCCTTCAAAAATGCAGACTTTTCAAAAAGCCCCCGTAGCTCAAAGACGAGACGATATTTCAAAATGCGGTTTTCACTATAAGTCTTCCCTTGAAATTTGAGCCTGGCAATACGTGGTCAGTTTTTCTCTGTCTCCCCTAGAAGCACCTTAAACCCTCTAAAAGTGCCCAATTTGGGACACCCTGTACATGGCCGTACCATATCAGTTGCCTTTTAGTGATGTCATCCGTTATGCTTCCCTCGATTCCCATTCTTTCTTATATGATATCGTGGGCTGAATGCAATAGTTGAGTAACTCGATTTTTGTAGTTTTGAGAAAATCGATAAAATGTAATTGGTAGCAGTAGTAATAAAAGGAGTCGCTGGAGAAGGGTTGCTTGCACAATATGAGATAATTTTTATTTTTAGGGTTTCTTTTATAAAATAAAAAGATCAGAAAATAGAGAAAAACATACTGGAATCTAAAATATCTATTTATAGCTCCACATCTTTGAATTGTCTACTTTTTACATTTGCAGATAGACGTCGCCAGTTTAAAATAACGTATTGTTCAGTTTTTGCATTCGATAGCGCTTGATTCCCAATATATGAAAAAGTAGATAACTCAAAATTACAAAATTTCGAGTTACCCAACTAATGCATTCAGTCCACGATATCATTTCTTATGTGATATGTTCTATATATTCTTATTGCATCCATTTCGACACTTTCCATTTTTGTTTTGTATTTTTCTGTTACGCGACAAGTGTCTATTCCATACAACAGCGTGCTTTTCACCATTGTTTCATATATGTTAAATTTTACAATCTTTTTTATTTCTCTGCTCCATAAAATCCTGTTAAGACCCAATAACCTTTTTTGCTTTTACTATTCTTTTTTCCAGTTCTTTACAGTCTGTTCCTGTCTTATCTAATGTGACACCGAAGTATACATACTCATTGCATGGAGATATTGTTTGTCCATTGTGTAGTTCCACCTCACTTGATTGTACTGTGTTTTGTCCACGTTTACTGTTAATCCCCACTTTTGGTATTCTTACATTAACTTTCTCATCATATACTCCATGTCTTAAGAAATCGGTCGTTAAGTTGTACTCCCATGCCGTCTACTTTACGTTTTCAGTTTTTTAGAGCTACTGCGATATATATCTTAAAATTCTATTCAAGAATCCATGACTTAATTCCATAAAAATGGTTAAAAAATGTACAGTCGAACCTCTCCAACTGGAACCTCTATAACTCGAAACTCTCTATAACTCGAACCTTTTAAGTGGTCCCTGCACTTTTTATACAGTGTGTCCACGTAAGTTGGCGGCATATGGGAAACTTTTTTATTATTAGCTTTACGAAAAAAAGTTATTCTTTATAAAAAGTTCTGCATGGTCCAAAACCTAAAATGCAACCATCAGATGTTAAATTTTTTCAGTCATATTACGAGGTTTGTCAAAAAATGTGATTTTTGCTCTAGAGTAAAGTACCGTTCTTTTTGACAATATCGAAAATTGTTATAAAGAAAAGATGTTTAGAATTAAAAATAGCTTTTAAATATTCAACATTGTTTATTTACATTAAAAAAATATTTTTTTCTACATTTTCTCTGCGATTATGTTGGAAATTTAAGTTTGCACATTAATGCATTGCATTTATTAATTATAAATTTGATAAGTGCTTATACCGTGGCACTTTTTGAAATACGATTGTTGACGTTTCTTCGGATTTTCGATATTTAGACAGTTCGCAAAGCCTACTTTAATTATCAGTTTTAAAAAATGCCACTTAAATTTCCAACGTAATCGCAGAGAAAATGTAGAAAAAAATATTTTTTTAATGTAAATAAACAATGTTAAATATTTGAAAGCTATTTTTAATTCTAAATATCTTTTCTTTATAACAATTTTCGATATTGTCAAAAAGAAAGGTACTTTACTCTAGAGCAAAAATCACATTTTTTGACAAACCTCGTAATATGACTGAAAAAATTTAACATCTGATGGTTGCATTTTAGGTTTTGGACGATGCAGAACTTTTTATGAAGAATAACTTTTTTTCGTAAAGCTAATAATAAAAAAGTTTCCCATATGCCGCCAACTTACGTGGACACACTGTATGTATTTTAACCTGTTTAATTCGAATTTCTATAACTCGAACTCTCCATAACTCGAACTGTTTTGGTTGTCCCTTTCACCAGTATTTACTAGAGGGTGCTAAGTGCTAAGTCCTACAATCCTAAGTTTAAAAGTCTACATTTTGGTTGAAGGTTTAACTCATTTTTCCCGTAAATGCATTGTTTTTTAATATTTATATAAATTGTTCATAAATACCTTGCGATATGGGTTATCTTTTATTGTTGTTACAAAGACATTATTTCCACACAAAGGTTATAAATAAATAAAAATATTCAAATATTTTGGTTTAACAATGGTAGCCATATTTAAACCTCCAAATGTCACTAGGAAATGTCGAATAAAAACGGTGTAAGTCAGTGTCAGCTGTCCGCTATATTTTACATGTTAATTTTTTAGACAAGTTAGCGACGATTAAACCGATGGTCCAGTGTTTTAGTGAATGAGTAATTAAAAAGGGATTCTAATATATCTTGTGCTTTTTACAGTATTTAAATATTGATACGTATTTAATACGGTAATGCATCTACAGATATAGTTTTAAGTTATTTATTTAGCTTTGAATATTTTTGTATGTAAGTTTTTTTTGTCAATCATGGATTATTTCTATTGTTTTTCGAACTTTAAACCACCCCTCAGGGGTAGTACTACAATTTGAGACTATTTTTAACGGGAATCCTACGACTCCACGGACTAAGTTTCCAAAAAACGACATTTGGTTACAAAAATTTTATGTGGTTTTTCATTATTTCTAAAGTTAATTTGAATTTATATGAGATGAAACTCACTGAGAAATGCTTACTATCATATTGCACATTAGGGTGAACCAAATCTTTGCAGTTATTTGACCTGTGAGTATTAAAAAAATACACTTAAACCGTTCTACAATGCTAAGTCTTAAGGTCTTAATAAATACTGGTGTATGAGTTCGAGTTATAGAGGTTTGACTGTATTTATAAATCTTATCTTAATGTTTTGTTTTTTCGCATCAATATTGTCACGTGATACGGCAACTAGGTGCTTTTGTTGGTAAAATTATATGAATTTTCAAGTTCTTTCCGATAAGGCTTATGAAACTTGATGTCTCAGCAATCGTAGAAAGATGTTTTTTTGAATCTCAAGTCAAGATGTGCTTTTTATGATCTTCATATTTTACCACATGACACTGGAAATTTATTTTGATATTATGTAGTTTGTGAAACATAAATTTTCATTAAGTTTGGTTATAAACTAATTACTTTTACTAGATATACTTGGAACAAGTCCTTAAAGTATGGAAGAGAAAATGCCAAAACATGGGAATTCCGTAGAACGAAACCACCTTGTATACTTTATGTTTCGCCGATGATCAGATAGTAGTGGCTCAGGATTATGACGACCTCGAATATATGACACGTAAACTAATAGAAGAGTACAATAAGTGGGGACTAGAGGTTAATCTCAATAAGACAGAGTATATGTGTGTCGGTGGAATGAAACAGGATCTAATCTTAAATACCGGGCAGCGAATTCAGTCCTGTGATGAGTATAAATACTTAGGTCTAAAAATTACAGCTGACGGAACACTAGACAAAGCTATAACAGATCGAAACGTACAAGGAAGAAAAGCAATAACTTTATTAAATGGAATAATTTGGGACCAAAGTATATCAAAACATAACAAAAAGCTTATATATAACACCATTGTAAAAAGTATTATTACATACGGCTCAGAAGTATGGCCAATCAAGGATAGAACAGAAAAAATGCTTTCCGCTACGGAGATGGACAAATGGAGAAGAGCAGCGGGGAAATCAAAAAGAAAAAGAGTTACAAGAATAAGAGAAATTGTGACAGTGGGTGAACGTACTTTAGTGGATGATATAAGAACAAAACAACTGGTCTGGTACGGACATGTACAAAGAATGAATGATGAAAGACTACCTAAACAAATACTACAATGGAAACCAACTGGCCGAAGAAAACGAGGACGGCCAAGGAGAAGCTGGAGAGAAGGAATAGACAGTGAAATAAGAATAAGAGGCCTAGATGATGAATTATGGGCAAACAGAAACGAGTGGAAATTGGGTATCGGAAGACGTAGAACGTTGTGAAACCGATAAATATATATATATATATATATATATATATATATATATATACTTTTACTTATTTTTTAATAGCAAGTTTTATATTTTATATCAAGCATTTAACTCAAAAATTTCTAAATGGTGGCCATTACCAGTACCTTTACCTTAGTCTAGCAATAACTGGTATAGTGCAGTTGGAAAAAGCTTTATGGACTAATTTAAAAACACGACAAAGTTTTTATGATAAAAGCTTTTCCTGTTATGTCATGTAAAAAGCGAACATTTGGAGTTATACGTATCCAAATTGTGGAACATTCAAGAGAATTATTAGCTGAATTATTATGTTAGCAATACTGCACTCCCGCGCGCAAAAAAAACTATTAAAACTATATTTTTTCCGTGGGTAGCTCGAAAGCTTAACCTCACGGGGGTCCAAGATCTAATGGACACCTAATAAGTGTTGACAGTTAACTGTTTCGTCCTTATGGGACTCCTCAGAACACTGCTTGGTCAATGTGACACCCTTGCAAAGTTAATCAGACCGTTTTGTGTTTCACCATACGTCTATAGTGAGAAAACCCTTGCAAGAAGCGCCATCTACCGAGATACGAGAGAAACTAGAAAAAGAGCAGGCGAGTATAAACTGCTATATACAGGGTGTCTCTAAAAGGTCTGTACAAAATCTTAGCACATATTCCTGAGTTCAAAATAAGTCGAGTTAAAGCAACTTATCTTAGTCCGAAATTGCTCCGTTTCAAAGATACAGGGTGGGTGGTGAATTTAAAAATTAAAAATTGATTTTATTTAAATTTATTTTTTAGATTTATTAAAATCGGAAGTTTGGTTCGGTTTGGATTCACATCTTCTAGGATCCCGGGAAAAAAAACAAAGAAGTTTTTTTATTAAATGTGCTGGTTTGGTTCAGTTCTTTTCGGCTCGGTTCGGATTCAGACCCTCTGGATCCCGAAAAAAATACTCTGCCAATATATGGGCCCCTAAGCTCACACTAGGTACTATAGTTATAGTGTACGTGTGAGCTAATATAACTAAAAACTGAAATATATTTTATTCAACTCCAGACTAAATTACCTTTTGTTTGATACCACACAAGCCATGTTTTGACTTAAACTCAAATTTTTGAAATCCACCCCCACCCTCAAAAAAACAAAAACTAAAATGTATTTTGTTAAACTCCGGACTCAATTACCTTTCGTTTGATATCACACACGCCATATTTTCACATAAACTCTAATTTTTGAAATCTATCCCCACCCTTTTTTTGGTTTGTGTTCGGTGGATTTTGTTCATTTTTAAACGGGACCATCTCGACCCAAGACCCAGCCTAAGTACCAAATTTCATTGAAATCGGCCAAGCCGTTTTTCAGTTATGCGCGTTGGTCGTTACAGACAGACAGACAGACAGACAGACAGGCGGCGCAACAAAAAAGTTTCAAAATCATCTGAAACGCAAAGATATATAAAAAATTTTGAAATCGGAGCAACTTTTTTTTTCTCGAAAAAATTAGGATCACCATAGCTCACACTACTATAGTATAGTATATGTATGAGCTAATACTATAGTATAGTATATGTGTGAGCTAATAGCGCATGGCTACAATAGCAATATTTTGTGTTTCGATATTTTTTCGCCCGAGCTGTTTTATTTTGGCCTTCGCTATATATCGCTAACAAGCATTAATTATATGCAAGACTAGGTTAAGATTAAGTAAAATTTATGGCAACTCCGGCGATTTGTTTTTTGGCATATTTTCAGGTTCGCTGTATTTTAATAAAAGTTGTATTCGGCTAATATGTCCTTTGAGCCACTAACAAATTAGCTAAACTATTTTCAACTTTTAAAAAACACACTGTATGATTTTAACTTTATCGTCCACGCATCTTTGAATTGCGGTGGTATTTTGTCTCTTTGTATTTCTCGCCAATGCGAGAGAGCTTAAGTTTCAGACCACGGCAACCAAGAATGTCTGTAGAGCAGAGTGGCTTGTCTTGGACAAGAAAACCGTTAAAGAAAGCTTAGATTTTAGACCAATCACCTAGCGGCAAGCTAAGAACGCCTAGAGAGCAGGGTACTGAAACTTTCGAAAGTCGGGAGGGAGATCACTCTTTAGTTGCACTTCGCTTGGTTCGTTACGCTTTCGTTCACACTTCTTAAGGGGGGTTTTATATCAACTGGGGAAATTTAACAATTATTTTAACTTTGTATAAGCTACTTTATTATTCATAATTATTATAGTCTTTTCTTTTGGACTCTATTAATTTAAACGCCATTAATTATTACTGTTTCCAGTGTTTTGAAATAATGTGTTTAACTGTTTGATGGTTTTTTAACAACAAAATACAAACCATTCGTTGCCCTAAAATCGGCATTTTTAATCAACAATATATCCCAAACCTAAACAGTAATATTAAGTAAATTAAACAGTTGATTGAATGGTTTCACCTGTTCAATCAACGTTTAAAATGTTGATAAATATATATATATTTACAACAAATATATAAAAGGTTTATGAAACCTAAAAGTTTAAGAAGTGTAAATAGTTGAATACAAAAGCTTAATAGTAGTAAAAAGTTGATATTCAATTAATAAATATAAGAAGTGAAAGTGTGAAGCTACAAGAAGAAAATTGAAAAGGTATGTATGATTTTCCTACATTATTTTTACATATGAGAAAAACGTTTATAGCATACTTTTCCTCCAAGAATCATCAAATTCCCTTTCGAGAACAAATAAGTAATAATATTTAATCTTTTTATAATTTATATAAGTTGTAGCCTAAGTTGGTAGCTGACAACATTTAAGCCTTGGCCACTTGAGATAACAGTACCACTGTCATACTAGGCCCCGGTTACACCCGCGTTATTTTGTCCGCGCTATTTTGTGTTGCGTTATTTCGTACCAGAGCCGTCAAAATACACCCAAATAACACACTTTTGGCGTTTTCTCAAAAAAAATGTTTTTGTCGAAAACAATACTACTAGGAAGGTAAAAAAAGGTTATTCTTTACCGTACGCCACAGCTTTAAAGTTTCAAGTAATTATACCACTATTTTATTTACCATTTAAAATATTAAATTAGGTATTTCACCGTTGGCAAATTTAATAATAATAAACGGGGTCATGTTTTGATACGGTCCGTGACTGTCAAAGTATAATTTGTATGGCTCGATAAATGAATTTCTTTCCAGGCATCACATACTTGCAAGTATATCCGCCTGCCTACTAGCTGCTAGTGTGCCAAAACGCGAAATGTGGAAATAATAATTGCCTTGGCAGCCTGCCACGCTCGCAGGAAAATTATTTGCTAACACATTATCAAAACTCAATCATAGAGATGATTTCTAAAAAATTAAAATTCATTCATATATCAACAATTTTTGATTTTTTATTCACGGGTGTTAAACTTTACGTTTGTAGTATTTTTGGCTCACGCTTCGCTGACTCGACATGAAACGTTGCGAAGGCGGAAAAAATTCAATATGCATTAACCCGACCTGACGGACAAACCCAACAAACATTTAAAGTTGTAACGACGAAACCCCAACTAGAAACAATTTCTTAAAAGTAACCGCAACGTACTCCCGCTACGTGTCAGTATACCATACAGGGAGGTTATAATTCCCTAAGTGGGGAACCAATTTCTGGTTATAACTACTTGGCCAAGTGTTTAAAGTCACTGTAGTAACAACTACACTACTACGTCGTAGCCAGGTATCTACCACGTCGTAGAGGCTGTTTTTTTTTTCCGTAATGGCATAAAAGTTGCGATGCAGTTGCAAATAATATAATCGTTTCTTTTTGGTAGAATTGTTACACAATATGGTGGACACAACAGTAAACAGACTCGCTTAGTTTTTTTGTTTGGTTATGGTTATAATATGAACTATGTTATCCAAAAGTGTGAGAATTTACGAGCAGAGGATCAAAATTCGAGTGCGACGCAAAGTTTTTTGTATAATATGCATTATATATATTGCAAAAAGCCGGTGCGCCCGTAAAATTGAGCCGTTTTCTGGTAGCTGATGGAATTTTTGTATTGTGATTTTGGAGGTTATGTTTTCATAATCGACAGTTAACTCCAACAAATGGTGCTTAAGAAGAGCATTTTTGGTAAGCTTCAACTAATTTGTTTATAAAATAGTATGGCTCTTTAATATGAGCTCATAAAACGACAACAAAAATATTAAATTTTCTTTCTTACATAAAAACATGGCGTCCCAAACTATATTCCCTGATAGTCGAAAAGGTTACTTGAAAGTAGTTGCGGCTTTAAAGTTGATCCAAAAAGTTATTTTGTCTACATTGTTACATCAGATTTTACTATGATGACACAAACTTTTGTGGTAAAAATTAAAGTTATAATGTAGTTGTCGGATACACTTGTTTGGGACTCCAATGAAGCTTAACTTTCTAGTGGTAATTAAGTAGGATATAAAAGTCAGGGCGACTACGAAATAACGACTAAAAAGAAAGTAAAACTTTAGCAACGTCCTATTGTGGTAGAGAAGACTATCAGAATCGACTATCAAGAAACAATCCTATGAAGTAGTTTAGAGGGTCGTTTTTACGAAACATCTACTATTTCCTGATACTAAATAGTAGTTAGAACTAAAAAGTAACAAATTTTGGTTAAGATCACCACATTTCTACTATAAGAAAGTAGCAAAGCCTTTAGAACATGTAGCCGCTACTATAAATGTTAGTTGGGCCAGTTATATCACATGATGTACCTATGCCATAAAAATGCTAAAACTATTTAAATCATGGAAAAAAGAATATTTATTTGAATTTCCTCTACTATCTAGCTTTGTGGTAAATTTAAATCTCTCTCGTAAATTTTAATGAATTTTAAATTGGCTGCGCTGGTTTGGCCTCCTCAAAACTTGCCAACTTGTGTATACGGCCCGAATTATGGGGTATTTTCTCCTATTATGCTTTTATATTGCTCTCGACTCTGCTTGCTCAAATATGAGAAAAAGTTTTGTGGCTCGCTAGCTGTTTCGAAGTCCAATTTACAAATAGGGACCTATTATTCTTATCTTTTGTTAATTTACTGTTTTGTTTAAATAGGGTTACCAGACGTCCGGATTAATCCGGACATGTCCGGATTTTTACTACGTCCGGTGGGTCCGGGCGGATTTTTCATAAACGTCCGGATTTTAAAGTAACCGCCTTTATAAACATGAAATAATGCAAAATAAACTAGTTTCAAAAAATGTAATTAAACAATAATCGTCGATAAATTTAGCAGTGTGAATTCACCTTTAAGCGGGGTCTTCACTTAAAGTTTTACCTTACATCTTGCCTGTTCAGTCAAAACGCATCAAGTAAAACTTTGTGTGTAGACGGAAAAACGGACGTTTTACTTGAACTGATTTAAGACGGAAGACCGCCTAGAGAACTGACCGGATCACGCATTGTTTTCCAATAAAACCATCGCTTTGTATCAAAAACTGATCTAAAAACGTACGTTAAAACTATCAAGTGTCTACGCTAGTCTTTCAACTGTCATACTTGACCCTTTTTACTGACAGGCAAGACGTAAGGTAAAACGTTATGTGAAGACCCCGCTTAAAGTAGTATTATTAATTTCGCCTTGTTGAAGTTTACACTTCTGCCGTGTGGTCTTAAGCACACACAATCTGTGATTATCTGACAGTCACCGCCCGTGCGCACGCCCCTGGCAAACCAAAATTGTTGCTTTATGAAGAAAAGTATACAGCTAAATTAACCTTTATTCTGTACCAAATTTAGCTTTATTGTCCCAAGTAGTTTTCTAGATAATAATTTTTTTCGTTTTTTTAAAGAAAACTTTAACACACTGTATTTGCCTAACGAAGCATTTTTCGACCTATGTTATAAAGACTTTTTTTAAATATTTTTCAACGTAAAATACGCTGGTGAAATTTGGCTTGTTAAGATCGGGTCACCCTGTATATTGACAATTTCAAACAAAGGAAAAAAATTAAAAATTTTTATAACAGCATTAACTACAAAACCTAATAAACCATTCATCTAGGAATAAGCAGTTCTGTAACGCTTGAAAGCATAAAAATAACATGCGGTCGTTTAAAAATTAACTCGAAGCAGCGGCCGTCTCCAAAATTTCGTTTTGCTTTTATAATTTTTCATAATGAGCTTTTAAAACTCTCGATATTTAGCCAACTGCAACGTTTAACTATCAATTAACCTCCATTTTGAAAACCATTTTTACCTTCCTAGCGCTCACAGCAATGGCTGGAGAATGTATTGGTTTAAATAAAAAACCGAAAATGTGTTATTTGAGTGTATTTTGTTTTGTCTTGACTTCCATCCGAATGTGTGTGTGTGTTGGAGTGTGTGTGTGTGAGTGTGTGTGTGTGTGTGTGTGTGTAGGTGTGTACAGGGTGTCCCAAATTGGGCACTTTTAGGAGGTTTAAGGTACTTCTAGGGGAGACAGAGCAAAACTGACCACGCACTGCGAGGCTCAAATTTCAAGGGAAGATTTATAGTGAAAACCGCATTTTGAAATATCTTCTCGTCTTTGAGCTACGGGGGTTTTTTGAAAAGTCTGCTTTTTTGAAGGGGGTCTATAATTTCGTTATTAGTGGAATTTTGATTTAGAGTAAATTGCAGTTTTATAGACTTTGTCACGAGGAATTCACTCGCTAAATTATATTTTCACTGTCACTTTTAGTTTTTGAGATATGACATAAAGTTGCATTTTTTCTTATGGAATGGCCTATATTTTAATTCATTTTCGAATTTGTCATTGAATTCTTTTCAAAATAATGTATCATATGTCATAGTTTCATTGAGCGGTTTAGGAGATATTCAGCTTTTTCCCTTATTTCTAGTGCGCTATGATTTCCTGCTGAGGCAAGTCAAGGCACTCCAGTATTTTTATTATTTTACACAGTCAAAAATATAGTAAGCCTGGTTTGGAAAAATTATAATTTAGCTAACGGCCCTCAAAGCCTAGTTATACAAAGTAACAAAAATGATACATATTTCAAAATAAAATTAAAACGCTTTTGTGCAAAATAATTCCATATCAAAGCGTAATGTCAAATTGTTTAAACAACTGAAAACAATGACAAAACGCCAAGACGCAAGGCCAACTTGATTTGCATAGTATAAGACAACAAAACTATAGGAACATTGAAGTAGCATTTGACCGCAAGGCTTTCACGTTAATGGCGCATGACGTCATTCAACGCACACTAGACAAAAATAAAAAACTTTAATTATCTCCGAAACCGCTCAATCAAACTATGACATATGATACATCATTTTGAAAAGAATTCAATGACGAATTCGAAAATTAATTAAAATATAGGCCATTCCATAAGAAAAAATGCAACTTTATGTCATATCTCAAAAACTAAAAGTGACCGTTAAAATTTAATTTAGCGGGTGCATTCCTCGTGACAGTCAATAAAATTACGATTTACTCTAAATCAATATTTCCAATAATAACGAAGTTATAGACCCCCCTCCAAAATGCAGACTTTTCAAAAAGCCCCCGTAGCTCAAAGATGAGACGATATTTCAAAATGCGGTTTTCACTATAAGTCTTCTCTTGAAATTTGAGCCTCGCAATGCGTGGTCAGTTTTTCTCTGTCTACTCTAGAAGTACCTTAAACCCTGTAAAAGTGCCCAATTTGGGACACCCTGTACGTGTGTGTACAGGTGCGTGTGTCTGTAGGTGCGTGTGTGTATGTATGTGTGTGTGTTTGATTGTTTGTGTGTGTTTAAGTGTGGTGTGTTTGTGTATGTGTGTGCGTGTCTCTCTTGGCCACGATTATTCCGTAACCGCTGGACCAATTTTGATAAGATTTTTATTACAAATGTTCGACACTGTAAAGAACTGATTACATTTTAGTCAAAATTCATTTATGCCAGTAACAGTTTTTTGACAGTTACCACGAAAAACTTGCTAGGAGCTTTCTTTCTTGAGATATTTACAAAAAACTGTTTTTATGACTGATATAGTGTGGAGTTCACTTCGAGTGTGCTAATGGGCTAGGAAGGTATCAGATCTGTCATTTATTTTAAAAGTGATTTTGAGATTTTTAAAAAATCTGACAATTGGGGATATGAAACACTTTTTTCAAAAAATAATCAAAGCTAAAAGGCCAGAACTAACGCAATAATACTTCGTGCAATTTTAAAGTACATGCATATACCTAATACCGTTTTCGGTCAATGATCAAAAACCACTAACATGCGATCCGAGATGGCGTTAGTTCGGTTCGGAGTTTTTATCAATTAGTTTAAGTTCTGAACACGCACAAAAAATTTTGAGGGTTTTTGTGGTGAAAGCGCGTTTGATTAAATTCCGTGGTTCCAACACCGATTTCAATGAAAAAAATATACCATTTTTACAACATACATTTTTGGAAAGGTAGTTAAATACTTGTCTAAAAAACGTTAAAATTAAAATCTTTCACATAGACCTTTTTGAGAAATACATAAAAATTCTTATTTCTTAATTAAAAAACCTATACCACTGTGCGTTGACCCTCTTTTATAACTCCAAATTCCTTTAAATGTATAATATTTCATTTTATACTCAGAGACCAAAGTTGCTTTAATCTCAAAATAAAAAATCTGGTGGCCTAAGCGTATCAAGAGTTTGTTTGTGTACTAGGTAGTAAACAATAAAGCAACAAAATATTTCCTCATATTGCAAATGTGTTGGAAATATAGAATTATTACCTACTGAAGTAAAATATTTTTATAAATTTATTTTTCATTATGCCACAACTTGAGCAGGTATATTTAACTGTAGTAATAAATGATTTGGTACTATTATTAGGTATATAGAAGTGCATAATATAATTAATCACAATTAAACATAATTTACAAATTAGGCACTTATCTATACTTAAAGATTTTTTAAATATGTTGGTTATTATACAATGAAATATATCTAAGCAAATTATATTTGTAACGCAAGTTGTTTTTATTTAAGTTAAATATTTTAGAAAAATTATTGAAAGAATAGTGGTCTCAGAGTAATAACATATAAAGAGAAGTAGTAACCCCGGTTTCGGCGGTCATTCATTCATTTGTTGGTAAACAATGTAGCTTTTCCGCTGTTGCCGGCTCCTCGGCCTCTGTAAAATTTTATAAATAATAAGTAAGGTTCAACTTCTTACCTTACCAAAATATATAGTGCTTTGAGTTGGTTAGGCTATTCAAACCGTGCGATAATTGTCATGCGCTTATTAGCCCGCGTCGCGTCGTTTTATGCTGTGTATTTCGTATTACAATCTGCGATAAAAACTCATTTAGACAACATAATTTATGAACGGCCCCTTTTCCCACAATTTTTTCAGGACGTGGCAACAGGTGTATGACATCATATTACGGATTTCGTGTTAGCAGGGCCGGGTTTCGTTTTGAGCTACTTGGACTATATCCACGCGCTACTATTTTCCGAAAACCGTATATTGATGCGATGTTCCATTAAAAAGTTAGCATTTTTTAAACTTTTTAACTGTCAAAAAACTGTCATTAGCATTCACGAATTTTGACTAAAATCTAATCAGCTCGTTGCAGTATCGAGTACTATTTTGAAAATTTCATGTAAATCCGTTAAGCGGTTTAGGAGCTATCGCGTTACGGACAGATATAACTACTTTACTACTCTATAGAAGTCCATGAAACTTGGAGGGGTTGTTAACTCTATGAAGTTCTACGACTGTGCAAAGTATGAGATTCGTAGCTCTTTCCGAAGTAGAGCTTTTGATAGGTCAAATATGGGCTGAAATGTTTCAAGAAAAGATGGTACGGCAGCGCGAACTTTGCGGGACACTGCCGTGCCCTCAGATAAAGACAATGGAAGTCCAAAGTTTTATTTCTACTCAATCATTGTCTGCGAGTTTTAAACAAAAGATTATTTTTTCAATTATATAATGGCAACAAGTTTAATTAGGTGGGTCCTCAAGTCGTGAACGGTTAGCCCAGATATTCGTAAGCTCTAAGGTCGACACTGACAGTAACATGTGTTTGTATTAAATGCAGTGTTGTCTTGGCCGTCGGCTCGGTATATTGAATTTTTGGTGTTTTTTTTTCTGTGTGCTGAGTTTTATTTTTGTAAAAAAGAACTTAGTTGGACGTAAAAATAAACAAGAAGTGCTATGTTTCTGAAAATACTGTGAAAATTCAACCCAGTGTGGTTTTTTCGAGATGATTCCAGTGACGCAGCTATGTTGCCATCGCCGGGGATTCTGCAAATTCTAAGTTTTCAGAAATGACCGCCACGAATAGGGAAAATTTACACGGGGCCGCGGTTTACTTCTTCTCTTTATATTATTATTACTCTAAGCTAAAAATCAATTTACATTATTAATAATAATTTTAGGTTAAAAATCGGTTGAATATATTAAGCACACAATGTTTCCAAAAAGAACAATAAATTACCGGTTGAAATTGATTGCAAGACATCAACCTTTTTAAGGAGTTTCCGGGAGTTATTTCCATTAAACTTTTGGTGATTATCGAAGCACTTGTGATGATGACAAAAGTGATGCCTAATTTGTAAATTATGTTTAATTGTGATTAATTATATTATGCACTTCTATATACCTAATAATAGTACCAAATAATTTATTACTACAGTTAAATATGCCTACTTAAGTTGTGGCATAATGAAAAATAAATTTATAAAAATATTTTACTTCAGTAGGTAATAATTCTATATTCATAACACATTTGCAACATGAGAAAATATTTTGTTGCTTTATTTTTTACTTCCTAGGCCACAAACAAACTCTTGATACGCTTAGGCCACCAGATTTTTTATTTTGAGATTAAAACAACTTTGGTGTCTAAGTATAAAATGAAATATTATACATTTAAAGGAATTTGGAGTTATAAAAGTGGGTCAACGCACAGTGGTATAAGTTTTTTTATTAAGAAATAAGAATTTTTAGGTATTTCTTAAAAAGGGCTATGTGAAAGATTTTAATTTTAACATTTTTTAGACAAGTATTTAACCACCTTTCCAAAAATGTATGTTTTAAAAATGGTATATTTTTTTATTGAAATCGGTGTTGGAACCAACTGTGGCCCCATTTGGGATTTGGATCAATCAGGGATCAGTTTGCAGTTGCTCCCACAAAGAGCGATTTCTGAGCGGTCCAGAGCAGTGTAGATCGAAAACGGTATAAGTAAAATAAAATAAGTGAAGTCTTACCATAACATAGTGCCGTTGCATTTCAGTCTTTTCGCTTGCTAGTTTTTCACACTCCAATTTTAACCTAAGAACAAACAAAATTTGCTTAATTAGATTGTGAGAAATTTATCTCTTCATACAATAAGCTAACAGAGAGAAATATTGTTTCTTATAAATGTCTTTTGGGTATTTTTAGATTCAGAAAATGCCATTTATAATTAAATAAAAAAAGAAATAAATGATTTTGTGTAAGGGGTGATTAGCTGCCCATAGTCATAGATATCGAAAAATAATTAGCTAGAGCTTTGACTACTGTGCAACTTCCACTAAGGGCGACCACGTCCGCCTTAAATATATATCTACTGCTAAAACGTATTAAAAGCGTTCCGCCATATTGGATTCAATTGAACTCAAACCAGGGCTATCAAAACGGACGGGCCACGATCCTCCACTTTGTTGACGTCACATCTGGGGCTGATTTTTTTTGATGGCCACGTTACGACACAGCTGATTTTCATTAAAATATTGAAGTTGGAATGACGGTTCATAAATATTTGAATTTTTTTAAAATAAAGCCGGTTTTAAGATCGTTTTTACTATATTCTTGAAGAACAATTTTTTTTAAATGTTTAGTAATCCTTAATTTTTCAGAACCGCTTCATTAGCTCACACTAAAATTAAATTTAAAACAGAAGCGAATGTGACAAACACAGATGACAAAGTCAAACACATGTCAAATATAACAGTTGGCATGTGGTACATGGCGGGTAATTTGAATTCAAAATAAGGAACGCTAAATCTTGAAGATTTTAACCTTTTAATCATGTTGCTTCCTTACAAAACTTTGATGAAATATCGGAATGGTGTCTGAGAATATTTCACTGAAATTTTGCGAAAATCTGTAGTGCCAGGTTTATTTTGTCACGGAATTTTAAATATATTTATTTCAACAGTCCTTTTTAATTTTGTTGTAAATTTTAACATAGGTGTCACTATAATGTGTACATTGTTGTTATTTTAGCTCACACATATACTATACTATAGTAGTGTGAGCTATGGTGATCCTAATTTTTTCGAGAAAAAAAAAGTTGCTCCGATTTCAAAAATTTTTCTATATCTTTGCGTTTCAGATGATTTTGAAACTTTTTTATTGCGCCGTCTGTCTGTCTGTCTGTCTGTCTGTCTGTCTGTCTGTCTGTCTGTCTGTCTGTATGTCTGTATGTGTGTATGTCTGTATGTCTGTCTGTCTGTAACGACCAACGCGAATAACTCAAAAACCGCTTGCCCGATTTTAATCAAATTTGGCACCTAGGCTCAGCCCTGGGTCGAGATGGTCCCATTTAAAAATGAACAAAATCCACCGAACACAAGCCAAATGAAAGGGTGGGGGTAGATTTCAAAAAAGAGTTTATTTTAAAATATGGCATGTGTGGTATCAAATGAAAGGTAATTGAGTCGGGAGTTATAAAAAAATACATTTAAGTTTAAAAAAAAGGGTGGGGGTAGATTTGAAAAATTAGAGTTTAAGTGAAAATATGGCGTGTGTGATATCAAACGAAAGGTAGTTAAGTCTGGAGTTAAACAAAATACATTTTAGTTTTATTTAAAAAAAGGGTGGGGGTAGATTCCAAAAATTAGAGTTTAAGTCAAAACATGGCTTGTGTGGTATCAAACGAAAGGTAATTGAATCTCGAGTTGAATAAAATATATTTCAGTTTTTATTTATATTAGCTCACACTTACACTATAACTATAGTACCTAGTGTGAGCTTAGGTGCCCATAGATTGGCAGAGTATTATTATTGTTTTTATATGAATAGCTGATTGATCTCTTTGTGCGTATTTTATTGAGCCACCCATCAGTTACTATGGTGACAAAATTTTTTGAACCTTTGTATAAAAAAAATATTATATTAAAAAAAAAGAAGAAAAATAAAACATAATTATTTCTTTATATAAATAAATAAATACTCTGCCAATATATGGGCCCCTAAGCTCACACTAGGTACTATAGTTATAGTGTACGTGCGAGCTAATAAAACTAAAACCTGAAATATATCTTATTCAACTCCAGACTAAATTACCTTTTGTTTGATACCACACAGGCCATGTTTTGACTTAAACTCAAATTTTTGAAATCTACCCCCACCCTTAAAAAAACAAAAACTAAAATGTATTTTGTTTAACTCCGGAATTAATTACCTTTCGTTTGATATCACACACGCCATATTTTCACGTAAACTCTAATTTTTGAAATCTACCCCCACCCTTTTTGAAAAAAATAAAATAAAATGTATTTTGTTTAACTCTATACTCAATTACCTTTCGTTTGTTATCACACACGCCATATTTTCACATAAACTCTAATTTTTGAAATCTTCCCCCACCCTTTTATTTAGCTTGTGTTCGGTGGATTTTGTTCATTTTTAAATGGGACCATCTCGACCCAAGATCCAGCCTAGGTACCAAATTTCATTAAAATCGGCCTAGCGGTTTTTGAGTTATGCGCGTTGGTCGTTACAGACAGACAGACAGACAGACAGACAGACAGACAGACAAACAGACAGACAGACAGACAGACAGACAGACAGACAGACAGACAGACAGACGGCGCGACAAAAAAGTTTCAAAATCATCTGAAACGCAAAGATATATAAAAAATTTTGAAATCGGAGCAACTTTTTTTTTCTCGAAAAAATTAGGATCACCATAGCTCACACTACTATAGTATAGTATAAGTGTGAAAAAAAAGAATATATTGTTAATAAGGTCATTTTAAATGTTATTTATTGGGAAAAGAATAATAATTTTTAATTGGTGATGTATTAATGTGCCGTATTTTGTATTATCTTACTAATAGGTGGCCATACACACAGAGGTTGATCCGCCGGTTTGGAACGGCGCGTTTCAAACTGGCGGATTTGTCTTTCAATTAGTGGACATTCCACGCGCCAGTTATAGCCGGCACAGATTTATCTGTGAGTTCAGACCGGCGGGCGAAACTTGTAGGTTCCGCGCTCACAGATATTTTAACCGGCGCAGACTTCTCTGTCGGTATATACAACTTTGGCTACTCGGCAGTAGGATAAGTTGGAGAGAGGACCACTCGAAGTGATAGCGAGTGGGGGTGAGGTTGGCAAGCGGATGGGGATTTTCATCCAATCTTTTGGAAGGGGATCCTTATCCGTGGGCGCTCTCTCGCAAGGTTGTTGTTGTTGTCTGTCGGTTTAATCGCTGTTCTGGCCAACGGCTTCTCTCATTTGGATATCTTGTTTCGTAAGATTCTCTCTTACCAAATTTAGTAAAAAATCATACGTGTTTATAATGGTGCCAGGTACAATTTTGACACCTTTACATTGTAATATCAGCTGTGATCTTTTAACACACGGCCTTTGTTTACTATATGAACCGGAATAAATAGTGCCTTCTTTTATTAATTGAAAATACACGACGAAAGTTTTAAATTTGACTTTGATATGTCAATTTTGAAGGATCAACTGTCAGTTTTTAATGTGAATGTGTCAAAATAGTGCCTGGCACAATTATATCCTGGCTGTATTTCAATAATTCTCTGATATCCATTCTTAAATAATTTTTAAAATCGTCTGGATAATTTTCTCGTAACTCTTTTAATAGAAGGTCATGACTAAATAGTTTCCTCTTAAGCAAATAAGTTTTAACCCACTTGGAATGTCTCTTTTTACACCACTATGCATTATTTTCATATTAATAATCATTCCCATACACAGAGCCTGCTTCTATTTAGCACGAAACAATTTACATACGCTATGCTTAAAATACCGTGCCGCATAAAACTTTCGACTTGACGAAATTCCACAGTTTTGGTTAAACCGGCAGATAAATCTTGAGTTTTAGCCCACTAACGCGCGGTTATGTCGGCCACAGACCGATATGAAGGATCGATTCGAAAGATTTTTTTGTGTTAGTGGACTGCAGCAGTTTTAAACCGTTACGGACAAAACGGTCAGATTTATCTGTGCCGTTCCAAACCGACGGATCAACCTTTGTGTGTATGGCCAGCTATTGAGTTGTAAACTTTTTAGTCTGATGAAGACAAAAACCATTGTCGAAACGTTACCAGAACAACAGTGTCCTTATTCCCACTAAATTTACGTGTACTATACAGAACCTTACAATACACTACAGGACCAATAATTAATTTTAAAATTCTTGCCGTTGTACAAATTCGTTTGCAAAGCTAATCATCCCTCAATTTTGTGTCACTCCCTGGACAATCTTAAAGAAATATTTCTACTTTTGTATGATGGTTTGCTGTAGTATGGTGTGTTAGTTGTGCCCTGCTAATTCAGGTGTTTTAAACAATACAATGCAACAAGCATAAATTTTTAAACAATAGACGTAAATTTGTAGAAATCGCGGAGGTTTAAAACAAGCACTTAGGCTTGTAATCGTACCATAATAAGAGATTTTTTTATAATTGCCACATCCTACCTGGTAATTTTTATAATTCTCATTCTTGTTGTTTTGGATTTTATTACTTCTTACTAATCATAGGGCAAAAAAATTCAACCAACGTGAGGAATCTAACACGTTTGCAATAACAGTAATCGTTATTGTATTCCTAATATACTCATTATTGAATATTCTATTTCTGGAGAAAATGAAAACCTAGAATGCATCAAAGAAATTAATAAATTGGTAAAAAAAAATTTTTAAGTCACAAGCTTTTATAAAATGCACTAAAAATTAAAAAATAATTTTCTAACATTCTAATATTATCATAATAATAAAAGCGATGGCCGACTGATGGAAATTTTGACGATGTTAGCACGATAAGATATCCGTATCAATTAAATATCACTATTTGCAAGAATCAATCTAGCAGAAAAATGCAGAGGTACCAAACCCACCCAACCCGACCCAAGATACCCCAGCATTTCTCTGACATAGGTATGGCAATGGCATAACATTGCGGCACATCAAACATATTTTTGATGACCTGCTATGTTGAATATTCTTTAAGTGTTTAGATCACAAATTTAGATTAACTTATGCTTTGATTTGCGGCCATCGCTTTTATTCTTATGATAATATTAGAAAATTATTATTGAATTTTTAGTGCATTTTATAAAAGCTTGTGACTTAAAAAAAATTTTTACCAATTTATTTTCTACTTTTTAGTCTCAGCTATCTACTCTATTAAATGAAAATATTTGATCAATAACAGAACAGAAGAGTTTATTCGAGATTATAATGAAATCGCTGATTGTGAGTTGTTTGGAAACTCATTTTTTTGTTGAGGGAAGGAGAGGATGGGGGTAGAGCTAGAAATATATTTTTTGTTTGGGCTGTATTACCATGGGACCTTTATGCATATACCAAATTTTATAAAAGTCATTTGAATTGAAGTGTGTCAAAAACGCATTTTTTATGGAAGGGGTGGGGGGTAGGGTGGGAGGACATTTTTTTATTATTGTTGTATTGTCATCGGACCTCTATATGTATACCAAATTTCATCCAAATCGGATAATGGGAAGTGTGTCAAAAATGCATTTTTCTATAGATGGGGGTGGGGTAGGAGTGGTAGGATTTTTTTTTTCAATATTGTATTGTCATCGGACTACTATATGTATACCAAATTTCATCCAAATCGGATAATGAGAAGGGTGTCAAAAACGCATTTTCTATGGAAGGGGTGGGGGTAGGGGTGGGAGGATATATTTTTTTAATGTTGTACTGTCATCGGACCACTATGTGAATACCAAATTTCATCCAAATCGGATAATGGGAAGTGTGTCAAAAACTCATTTTTCTATGAAAGGGGGTGGGAGTAGGGGTGGGAGGATATTTTTTCTTAATATTGTATTGTCATCGGATCACTATATGTATACCAAATTTCATCCAAATCGGATAACGGGAAGTGTATCAAAAACACATTTTTCTATGGAAGGGGGTGGGGGTAGGGGTGGTAGGATATTTTTTCTTATTGTTGTATTATCATCGGACCACTATGTGTATACCAAATTTCATCCAAATCGAATAATGGGAAGTGTGTCAAAAACGCTTCACAAGATTTGATTGAAAAGCGATAAAAGAACTATACAAAGGGTCAAAATATAAAATTAAAATTGAAAATCGACTTCAAAAAAATTCCCGGTAACAAAAAGCTTAAGACAGGGATGTGGTATTTCTCCAACTCTTTTTGAAATATAAATCGCAGTAGCTCTAAAAAACTAGAAACGTTAAGTACACGGCATGGCAATACAACTTAACGACCGATTTACCATATACACACTACAGTTTACCAAGGACCAAGTTACTGTAGCTAATGATAAAAAGAATACCAAAAGTGGGGGTTAACAGTGAACGTGGACAAGAGACAGTACTAGACAATGGACAAACAATATCTTCATGCAATGAGTATGTATGCTTGGGTGTCACATTTGATAAGACAGGAACGGACTGTAAATAACTGGAGAAATACAAAACAAAAATTAAAAATGTCGAAATAGATGCAATAAGAAGATCAATGAGAATATCTAGAACAGATCATATAAGAAATGAGATCATAAAAGAAAGAATGGGAATCGAAGAAAGCATAACGGATGACATCACTAAAAGACAACTGATATGGTACGACCATGTAGAACGGATGAACGACGAAAGATTACCAAAGGAGGTCCTAGAATGGCAACCAATAGGGCGCAGAAAAAGAGGGCGTTCTAAACTAGAATGGCAATAGTCAATCCAAAGATCAATGAGTCAAAAAAAATCTGACAGAAGATGATTGTCAAGATAGAAGGAAGTGGAGAATAAGCGTCGGACAACGTAGAAAAACGTTCTAAACGGACATACAGTCGAACCTCTCTAACTCGAACCTCTCTAACTCGAACCTCTATAACTCGAACCTCTCTATAACTCAAACCTTTTAAGTGGTCCCTGCACTTTTTATATGAATTTTAACCTCTTTAAGTCGAATTTCTATAAGTCGAACTCTCTATAACTCGAACTGATTTGGTTGTCCTTTGAAGTTCGAGGTATAGAGGTTCGACTGTAGTAGTATAATATTGAATATTCTATAAATTTTGGTTTCTCTTTCTCTTTCAATATTTAATTTACACCATTAGGTACCTGACAATAATAATTATCATTTGTAATGGATCTATCTTCTTTTCTAGAATGGCCATAGGACTATTGTTCTTTCAATCATTATTAAAATCATGTTCATGTACCTTTTACATTTAAATGTACCGCAACATTGCAGCTGTAACAAAGACCAAGGTCTTATGGGAGGTCAGACGTTTTTTTTATGATATTTTCAAAATGGCACTACAGATTTCTGCGAAATTTCAGTGAAATATTCTTAGTCACCATCTCGATATTCCACCAAACTTTTGTAAGGATGCAAGATGATTAAAAGGTTAAAATCTTCAAAATTTATCATTCCTTGTTTTGAATTTATATATATATATATATTTGACATTTATTTGTCTTTGTTATCTGTGTTTGTCATGGTATTGGTTTATTTGTATTGTAAAACTTTTTCGATTTTTAAATACTTTTTTACAATAAAGTTTATTTAGAATCAAAAAAAATATATATATATATATATTTATCGGTTTCACAACGTTCTACGTCTTCCGATACCCAATCTCCACTCGTTTCTGTTTGCCCATAATTCATCATCTAGGCCTCTTATTCTTATTTCACTGTCTATTACTTCTCTCCAGCTTCTCCTTGGCCTTCCTCGTTTTCTTCGGCCAGTTGGTTTCGATTGTAATATTTGTTTAGTTGGTCTTCCATCATCCATTCTTTGTACATGTCCGTACCACATCAGTTGTTTTGTTCTTATATCACTAAAGTACGTTCACCCACTGTCACAATTTCTTTTATTCTTTGATTTGTAACTCTTTCTCTTTTTGATTTCCCTGCTGCTCTTCTCTAATAGTCCATCTCCGTAGCGGAAAGCACTTTTTCTGTTCTATCTTTGATTGGCCATACTTCTGAGCCGTATGTAATAATACTTTTGGTCCCAAATTATTCCATTTAATAAAGTTATTGCTTTTCTTCCTTGTACGTTTCTATCTTTTATAGCTTTGTCTAGTGTTCCGTCAGCTGTAATTTCTAGACCTAAGTATTTATACTCATCACAGGACTGAATTCGCTGCCCAGTATTTAAGATTAGATCCTGTTTCGTTCCACCAATAGACATATACTCTGTCTTATTGATATTAACCTCTAGTCCCCACTTATTGTACTCTTCTATTAGTTTTCGTGTCATATATTCGAGATCGTCATAATCCTGAGCCACCATTATCTGATCATCGGCGAAACATAAAGTATACAAGGTGGTTTCATCCAACGGAATTCCCATGTTTTGGCATTTTCTCTTCCAGACTTTAAGGACTTCTTCCAAGTATATCTTGAAGAGAGTAGGCGAGATACAGCAACCTTGTTTAAGACCTTTATTTACTTGAAAGCCTTTGGTTAGTTTTGCTTTTATTTTAACTTTTGCCTTACTATTGCGGTATAACTCTTTGATGGCCTTAATTAGTTGTACGCTTATGTTTGTCTTTTCCAACGCTTTCCAAAGTAGATTTAGTGGTATACTCTCATATGCGTTCTGCAAATCTACGTAAAGCAGATGCAGCTCTTGTCAGTATGCCATTTTCTTTTCAGTAACTTGGGTTATAAAAAAGAGATGATCTGAAGTCGATCTACCCGCCCTGAAACCGGCTTGTTCTTTCAAGAATCAAAAAATACCGGCGTTAATCTTTTTAAAACAAAATTACAGTATAAAAAAATAATTTTTTGATGTTGCAATTTTTGTAAACACATGTAAATAACTATATTAAGTTTTAAAAGTCTGCCGAGTGCCGAATTGAACAAATAGATGAAGGTAATCCGATTACTTTCCATGCAGAAACGAACACATTCGCTTCTGCTTTAAATTTAATTTTTGTGTGCGCTAATAAAGCGGCCCTGAAAAATTAAGGATTACTATACATTTAAAAAAAATTGTTCCGCAAAAATATAGTAAAAACAATCTCAAAACCGGCTTTATTTAAAAAAAATCAAATATTCATGAACCGTCATTCCAACTTCAATATTTTAAAGACAAACAGCTGTTTCGTGACGTGACCCTCGAAAAAAAAAAGTCCCCCGATGTGACGTCAACATAGTGGAGGATCGTGGCCCGTCCGCGTATTTACGTTTCCGTGCTGATTCCACGGCAGCGCTGTTTTGAAATAGACACGGAAATGTTGCAACATATTTGGTTACAAATGCGTGTTGATTTTAAGGCGCCGAGGCTCGAACAAGGCACGGATTTGTATTGAATTACGCAGCGCAGGGGTTTACTTATTAGTGCACATTTGAAACTTAAATTGGATTCACGTTGTTTATTAGTTTGATTTTGAGGTTATATGTTTGTTAATATGAAAATTATGGAGCAGTTTAAAAGTATTTGTACTAATATTACTCAAGATTTTGAAATTCTTTGAAGTTTGAAGAACACTCTTCCATTAACTATACCTGCAAAGTTCAGTGTTCATTGTCTTACACCGGTAACTACGACGACAGATGTTGTTCTGTTATTAATAAATTTTAATGATTTAAATGATTTTCACTTGATTTCTAACCACACGAAAATAGAAAGTTTCAAAAACCTAACCTAACGAAAGCTAATCAATCAAATCTAAGCGAACCGAACCAAAGCAAACTGAACCAATAATTAAAAAAAAAAAACTTTCATGAGAACCGATCCTAACTAAACCGAACCAAACCTAACCTAACCAAACTAAACTATAACACTATTCACACCCTGTAGGATCCCGGGAAAGAAGTCAGGAAAGTTTTTTTTTAATTGTTGGTTCAGTTTGCTTTGGTTCAATTCGGTTCGTTTTGGTTCGGATTCACATCCTCTAGAATCCCGAGTAGGAAGTCAGGAAAGTTTTTTTCTTTTTTTAAATAATTGGTTTAGTTTGCTTTGGTTCGGTTAGATTTGATTGATTAGCTTTCGTTATGTTAGCGTTTTAACCTGACAGTTGAATACGCTTTTGTAATAGTTTAATGGGCGATGTTCTCTTACAGATCCGTGCTCATTTCGAGATCAAAACTCTTAAAATCAACACGTATTTGAACCTAAATATATTGTAACATTTCCGTGTCTATTTCAAAACCACGCCGACGTGAAATGAGCACGAAAAACGTAAATACGCGGCCTGTCCGTTGATAGCCCTGCAAAAACTTCTAAAAAGCTTTAAGTAGCGATGGTATATTGTATACAGGGTGTCCCAACTAAAAGGTAACAGACGTATTTTTAGGTATTTTTCGTGCAAATTTGGAAAAACGCTCGGACACGTCGATTTTTTTTGAGAGTGGGACACTTTTTGGCTATCTTGAAATTTTTGTAGCACGCACCATCTTCGAGGGGTATACTTTACCCTTATATTTTGAATAGGGAAAGTGGGTCTAGTGATACCTTATTTTGAAGTTCTCTTGAATATCTTTACAACCGTGTAAAAATTTCGAAAATCCATAGATTAGTTTTTGAGATATTTGCTTTCAAATTTTACATGGAATGATAAAATAAAAATCAAATCCGAAAAATATAAAATTCTGATTAAATTTTTATTTTATCAGTCCATGTTAAATTTGAAAGTTTGAAGGCAATTATCTCAAACACTAATAGATAGATTTTTGAAATTTTTACACGGTTGTAAAGGCATTCAAGAGGCCTTCAAAACAAGGTATCACTAGACCCACTTTCCCTATTCAAAATCTAGGGGTAAAGTATACCCCTCCAAGATGGTGAGTGCTACAAAAATTTCAAGATAGCCAAAAGGTGTCCCCCTAGCAAACAAAATCGACGTGTCCGAGCGTTTCTCCAAATTCACACAAAAAATACCAAAAAACACGTCTGTTGCCTTTTAGTTGGAACACCCTGTATAACTGACTCTATTATTTTTTGATAGTGTGTAAATATTTAATTCAAAACTTTTAGCATATTAGGCAATTACCAAATTTTTTTTAAGGATAGAGATATCCAGGCAGCTCTTAAAATAATTGAAAGGTACATGACCGCCACATAAGGAAAGAAAATAATATAAAAGTTTATTGAACTGTATGAGTGCTGGGCTGGTATAATGGTGAATATAACCAGGTCATCATATTCGTGAGAAACAATGGTAAAAACCGGTCATTTCAGCTTAATAATAACACAACAACAAATGGCATTATTATAGTTTTTCACAACTGTTTTCTATTATGCGAAATATGCCAATGTACAACGTGTCCCATTTTCGATGGGATTAAATGGGAAACTCGGTTATTATTAAAGATATCGACTTTCTGATTGCACCTTACCGTGCTCTTTTTTGGAGCCCTTAAAAATGGTGTAATCAGATTTTTGCTATACCCCGTGGATCCGCTAATACAGGCAGTTTTTGAAAAAATTGCATTTTAATTAATTCCTTGTATGTCGCTTATTTTGCAAGATATTTTTATTCTGTAAAAACCTTTCCATGGCAACTTTTTTAGAGCAAAATAATGACGTTGTCAATTTTTAAAAATATTGTTTAGTTTTTGAGATATGGTATTTATCATAAAAAAATTAAATACGGACCTGATTTTTTTTATTACTACTTTGATTAGTTCCATGCTATTATTACCTTAAAATGATAAAACTTTAATATTTTTTTGATTTAAGGTTAAAAAAACACTATTTAATATTTGAAAAAAAAATTATAGTCCGAACCTGGAAATTTCCAACGTAATTATAAATTAAAAATTGCAAGACACACTAGTTGAACGATTTTTAGTTTATCTGTTTTGAAATGATAATTAAAAGATTTATAAATAAAGTAAAAAACGTTAAAAAGTTACAAAAATAATATCATACTAATTATTTGATAACCGAACAGCAGGTCTGGAAATTTACAAAACAAAAACGTGGAATTGACATTGTCATTTTACTTGTCATTTTTGTGAATGGCTTACAATTATTTTAAACTGGCTAGAAATCGACCATATCCAGATTTTGAAAAATGTGATATGTTTGACTGCTTCATTCAAGCAACAAAATCCCAATATTTAAATGGCAGAAATATTTTTATGCAAAATGCGTTAAGAAAAATTACTCAAAAATGCCAACAATGTCTTACACATAATGGTAATCAGAAAAATTAGTTATTTTTTATAATTTGTTTTTTTTTTCTATTTTTCGTAGACTTTGTTTCAAATAAATCTGTAAATTAACGTAAAACCATTTTAATATGCTAAGTGTCAAAACAGTTAAACTAAAAATTGTTTAACTAGCAATTTTTAGTTTATATTTATGTTGGAAATATCCAGGTTCGGACTAATTTTTTTTTTAAATATTAAATTTTTTTTTTTTTACCTTAAAACAAAAAAATTTTAATTTTTTATTATTTTATGATAATACTAGCATGAAATCAATCAAAATAGTAATAAAAAAAATCCAGGTCCGTATTTAATTTTTTTATGATAAATACCATATCTCAAAAACTAAACAATATTTTTAAAAAGTTGCCATAAAAATGTTTTTACAGAATAAAAGTATCTCGCAAAATAAACGATATACAAGGGATTATTAAAAATACAATTTTTTCAAAAACTCCCTGTATTAGCGAAACTACGGGGTATAGCAAAAATCGAATCACGCCATTTTTTAAGGCTCAAAAAAAGAGAACGGTAAGGTGCAATCAGAAAATCAATATCTTTAATAATAACCGAGTTTCCCATTTAATCCCATCGAAAACGGGACACGCTGTACCCATCACTAATACCAATTATAACTTCAACCAAAGAACTAATACATTCTGCTGAATCATAATATTCCTACCTAACTAATATTGTTAATTTAAAATAAAACGAGGATTAAATTAATTGAATTCAATAACTCGAATAAGAAAGTCTTCTTTTAGTACTACAGTGTAGGTATCTACGAGGGTAGATCAAATATAAACAAGCCTTTTAAACTTACTAACAGATCATTCAAGATGAACGTGGCCGTTATAATTTTGGACTAGGGATATTCAGGAGCATGTAGGCGGCTGGTAGTAGGGATGGCCGGAGCAGTAAATTTGCCGTAACAGGTCTGACCTGGTCTGATTTTTATTGACCTGTTCCGAAAGATCTGCTCCTGCTCCAAACTGTTCCGGACTTTTCAAGGGAAATAAATTGCAACTGTTCCGCATTTTATGAAAGGAACAATTTGTTCCTGCACTGCAGGAACAGATGTGCTGCATGAAATCTAACTATGCGTGTGCTCTGTTATTGGTGTTACAAGGTATATAAATGAGGTACAGGGTGTTAACCGCTATATCTGGTTGTCGCTTATAACAATGTTATTTTTTTTTAATAGAAAAAGAAATGCAATTTTTACAAAACGCTTCACCTTTTGCTGTTTTCCTTATTTCACGTAAATTTTATTGGATTAAAGGATTTTTATATTCAATTTCAAATATTTTTATTGTTTCCTACTTCCTTACTGGGAACGAAAGAAAACCCAGCAAGAAACGCCACTGTTAAAGATAATCTGCCGTACGTCACACCGCACCCCGCCAACCCTAGCACCATGCGTGTTGTCTATCTATCAGCAATTTCTACGAGTTGCCCCAGTGCGCACTAAGTGTATCTCTGTCGTTTTTCAAAACAATAATTTAGAAAAGGACGAAGTTACACCCAGTGTGTGTCTCATAAAGGTTACGTAGCGAGCCTGAGAAAGATGCAGCTAGCTGAAGTGAAGACTCGGAACAGGCGTAAAAGTAGGGAGCAAATTGTTTCTGTTATGCTCTGGCTCTCTCGAAGTTTCCTTGTCACTTCTGCTCCGGCGGAACAATTTGTTCCGGAAATTCATATCTGTTCCGACTTGCTCTGGGCACAGACCTGTTCCGAAAAGAACAGGTACTGCTCCGGAGTGCCATCCCTAGCTGGTAGTGCCGCGATGCTCATTTGGCCAGGAGCAATCGCAATGAGCGAGAAGGTACACAGCAGTGTTGCGCAAAGAATAATCATTAAATTTCTTACACGCGAAAACGTGAAACCTGCTGAAATTCGATGCAGATTGCGAGCAGAGTTTGGAAATAAGACGCTTTCGTAGGTACCTGGAAAAACTGCAAAGAAATTAACGACGGCCGTAAGCGTGTCGACGTGAGTCACCCGCGTCGTCCGGGTACCAACATTTCTGCAGGCAAAGTTTTAGCGACCGTTTTCTGGGACTGGAGAGGAGTTTTGTTGGTCGATTTTTTGCACGAGCGAATAACAATAAACGCGGCTTACTACTGCAACTTACTCGACCAGGTAAAGCTTGATTATCGCCAAAAGAGGAGAGCACACCCCATCCTAGACGTGTTGCTCCTGCATGACAACGCTAGACCTGATACGGCAGCTTTAACACAGGCCAAAATCAATGAAATGCACTGGACTGTGCTGGAATACCCTCCATACAGTCCAGATTTGTCACCTTACGATTTTCATATGTTTCGCCCACTCAAAGATTCGGGGGCGAGCAATTTCAGACCAAAGAGGAGGTGGAGGCATTCGTGCGCAACTAGTTAGATACCCGTCAAGCTTCCTTTTAAAAAAACGGGACTAAGAAACATTGAAACCGTTGGGAAAAGTGTATTAACAGAGAAGGGGGATGTGTAGAAAAGAAGAAAGAATTTCTGTTTTGTGTCATGTTCCTAAATAACTAGTTTATAAACAAAGGCTTGTTTATATTTGATCTACCCTCATACACTGTGCTAGTAATGTTAGTTAGTACCACGGAAAAAATATTTGGCAGCTAGTAGCAGGTAAATCAAAAAGAATGAAAAAATAGGTGATTTACAGGATTTCCACAGGACTCCAAAGCACTTCCACAGGACTCCACAGGACTTCAACAGGACTATACAGGACCCCGAGGGTACTGTTTTACTGTTTTATTAACAGGTTGCCCCACTTGAAAAGTAAAATTTACAATATATTCTACTTAAATCTTATTTACATTCCAGTAATTTATATCTATTAAATATTAGTATTTAGGTACTGGCGCCTAAGGGGTGCCCTAAGCATGATTAAGTACTAAGACCGGCAAAGGCAAATCGGTTATCTAAGAAAAACGAGAGTTAAGATGTGATGCCTTTTTTTTTTTGGTCAGGAATTTTTAATGGGCACCTTTTCAGCCACAGGACTGTACAGGACCCCACAGGCAGGACTATACAGGACTTGTACAGGATTATTAAAGTCCTGTAGGATGGTGTGCACATTTGGTTCAGCTGATCACCCCTTGGGTAAAACCTATTTTTCATTCAACAAGTGGAACGACATTTAACCAAGGAAACTAAGTACATGGCAGGACGAAAACGTCCAATGGTCTATAAGGAAGAAAGTTATTTTGTCACAGTTCAACTAGACCATGCTATCACCGTCTCCATGGCATCGGTTCGGAAACCAAAAACAATGAGTTAACAAAGTATAAAAGGCAACTTCAAAGGAGTACAGTCAACCACGAACACCGGTGTTTCGGAAAAAGGCATTTGCCTTTTAATATTGTCGTGATGTCTGTCAGTGTGTGTGTGTGTGTATGTCTGTCAGTAACATGAAAGCTCCTAAGCCACTGAACCGATTGTCTTAAAAATTTTCAGGTAAAATAATAATAAAAAACTCCTTTAGTTTCAAGTATTTCCAAACTTAGTTCAACATAGGTAATTCCTCAGGTAATTCAATAATTCTTATTATATTGTTTAAAACAAATTACAATGTCAGAGGTACTTACTGGTGATATTGTGCTTGTAAAAAATTGAACTCCTCCTTTATCCTTTCCAGAGTGTCAGCTATAGTAAATTTGATTTGGCCACCTTGGGGTGGGGGACCCTGAAAAATAACAAAAGATCAGAATACAGTTACCAACTTACAATTAGGTACCTAATAGCAGTGGCAGGTCGTGGGGTAGTGCTACAGAGCCATGGCACTACTGTATTTTTTGGCAAAAACACATTTTTTTTATTTTTAAAACTGCTTTTTATTTTATGCATTTCTTTTTCATTTATATATTATATGAAATTCGGTAGCCCTATGCAATGCAATGGATCACAGTCCAACTCGATGCAACAGCGACGCGATGAACTGAAACCCAAGCAGCGTTAAACATGGTGCCACTTTTCTCTTGGCTTAAAAGAGATAGATTTTATCCGCAGCCAATATGAGTGCAAGTGATAGGGCCAATGAAGGCCATTTTAATAGAAAAAATCAAAGAAATTTTGTGCCTGGCACAGTTAGTCATGTTACTCTCAATATTTTTGAGACATTGCTGAGTTCAGACTAAAATTAATCAAAAAATAGGAAGAGTTTTAAAATACTTTTTTTATAACACTATTAAAGGTCAGTTCAGCCTCATAAATTACATTATATTAAATTTAATTAACTTACATTAACTTACCCTAAGCCAAATTAGACTAACTTAAGAAAAAAAATTCTTGATTTTTACAGTTTTTCTGAATTTTTTCACTTTATGCCTTTAGGAACCTTCCTAAGTTAAAAAAACAACACTTTTTTACAAAAAAAATCTTTTAAGTTAGTCTAATTTGTCTTAGGGTAAGTCATTTGCTTATAGACAAGGAACAATGTTTTAGGTTTATTTAATGGGTCGTTCATACTCGTCTTTTGTCTAGTCTTTTGTCTTGGTTTAGTCATATGTCTTGTCATAAGAAAGTTAAAACCACTGTTTCTTATGGGAGTGTTCATACAATGCTTTTGCTTTTGTTTTTGATTAGTCTTTGTCTTAAGAGTTGCCAACTTTCAATCCTTAGGACAACGACTAAGACGAGTGACAGACATCAGCTGATATTTGTTGTTTTTCTTACAGGGCGTCCGAAGAGCGCAAGCGCGCGGCCGAAATTTTGAATTTACCGCCATTAATCATGTTTTTAACAGAAAATCTCAACATAACCTCAAAATGTTATATGTTTTTTTTTCTTTTTCGCTTTTGTTCTTTCGTGTCTGTGTTTCGTGCACAGATTAGGTTAAATAAGATTGTTTTGTGTAGAAAATGACGTTTGAAGAGGGCCTTTTTATTGAAATTGAATTTTTTTTCAGTGGGTAATGACTAAGACTAATCAAAAACAAAAGACGATTATGAACAGCCGATTTTGTTTAAGACAGCTAAGACTAATCAAAGGACAAAGACTAATCAAAAACAAAAGACTAAGACGAGTATGAACAATACTTTAGAAATGCTGCAGAAAATATTAGGGATTGCTTTGGCTTTTTGTTATTTAAAACAGATTTTTAGAATTTTTGGGAAGCTTTAACAATGTTATTTCAACTTTCTTTATTTAAAAGGTTTAACTGACCTGATTAGGAAACTGGTACATCTAAATGCGCTATTCTACAAACATAAAAATTTAAAAATTTTCACTTTTTTCTAAAAAATTTCGTTTTAGTTGTTTAACTAATTCCTGTAATAAAAGCCCTTTTTTAGTAGAATGCACTGCCTAATTCTGTGAAAGCATCTTTGCACCCTCTTAACGGGTTCGTTCACCAACGGTGATACGCCAAATTTTTGAAGGCCTATTTTTGAAACATTGCCTTGGGTCATTTTAAAAATTTTAATTTTTAAATATAGTAACAAATAATAACGTACATGCACATAACAAGTAACTACGTTTAGTCGGCGAAAAGGCCTATTACTGTCTAATTTTCATTATCCTTGTTCATTTCCATCCCGAAGGCAAGAAGCAGGCTGAAAGCGTTTTAATGACTTTAATCATTGTTCTAATTCTTCGTTGATAGACATTTCACGTTTTAATCAACGTTTCAATTATGAGGGGCGCAGGCCGGGGTCGGTCTCCACGCTGGTGTTTGTTATACGGCCTTTGCGTTCCCAAAGGGCCATAAAAGAGATGCCGGAAAAACAGTTTACAACCTCTTTTAAGTTCAATTCTATCTCTGAGAAAGATACCTTTTTCCTATTGATCACCTAACAACGTTTATATCATTTCTTCTAGCCAGCGAGATTAAGTACTGAAAGTGTTTTATACCTAGAAATAAAATTTCGGACTTCCATTGTCTTTATTTATTTTAAAACACGACGTTTCGGTTAGTAAGTATCTCTAACCGTAAACTGTTTTACACTTGATAACGGTTAGAGATACTTACTAACCGAAACGTCGTGTTTTAAAATAAATAAAGACAATGGAAGTCCGAAATTTTATTTCTACACAATCATTGTCTACGAGTTTCAAACAAAGTGTTTTATACCTATTTAAAAAATTTTAATATTTGGGTGATTTTTTGCTTTGCCTTGTGAGTGATAGCTTCCAAACTGTTTTTGTTAGAAAATAAAACAGAAAAATTAACATATTTTTGTACATCTACATTTTTTAACAAGTTTGAAAATTTTCATCTAAAAAAAGTGAATTTGGCATTGAAGTTGTTGTAAACAGGGAACCGCAGTTTTCCCTCTAATCGACACCCCCGCACACGTCGCGGCAGATTGTTAGCAGTCTACTTAAATTTACATTAAGCAAGCCTCTGCTTTAAAACAGCAAAAATATTCACCAAAAGATCCACAGTAACTCACGACTAGTAATACCTTAATTTTGATATTAGGGACCTATTGCAATAAAGCCAGGCACAAATTGTGCCGGGCACTATATTGACAGTTTCTCATTAAAAACTGACAGTTGATCTTTCAAAATTGACATACCAAAGTCGAATTAAGAAATCCAGTCGTTTATTATCCATTAATAGTGGCGTCACTATTAATTCCGGCTCTTATAATACACAATGGCCTAATTTTGAAAGAAGACAGCTGTTCTTATAATGCGAAAGTGTCAATATAGTGCCCGGTACAATTTGTGCCTGGCACTATTGCAATAGGTCCCTATTATGTAATACTCGAGATTAATATACTCAATTCGTTCAACGATCAATAACCGCTCCCGATCGATCTGAGATCAATCTAAAAAAAAGATTGGTTTGTTCGATTTAAGCGTCGCATCCCTCCCGCATAGATTTTTGTTTGATTAGGCAAAACAGTTGCTCCTAAATCTTGCGCGAATCGATATCGCTTGCTCTCAGTACTAAAGCGGGATTTACATATGTCGAATTTCCGCAGCCCACGAGAAAGACCGGCCCGGGCGCGGAAATATCACGTGACCGTAGGAGTCCCACAAAAAAACGCATCACGGCCCGCTGTCATTATAAAACATGTGTGTGTTCAGTTTTGGCAACGATCTTGAATCTCGTTGAGTTTTGGTATGTTTGTTTACGTCGTTTTTTTTAATTCGGGCACGAATTTTATGTGAATTAGTTATTAAAATAACGCAGCCCACGAAAAAGACTGTGGGCTTCTATAAAATATAAAATACCTATAAGATAAACAATGCCGCGAACGTGTAATTAGTGTTGTTCCTTGTCGGTCCAAATATAAAACTGAAACCTAATATGTTGCAAACGGGAAAGAAGTGGTAAAAGATAAGATCTTGGATAAGATTGATCAAGTAATAGACATCCTTAGTGACATTTTCGATAGTGAGAGTGAAAAATGTGTTCAGTTGTCATTTCTTATTGAACAATTAGGTCTCTTGAAAAGGTAACCTGAGAATCGAACATATGGTGGATACACTTTAATGTTGGCTTCATCTTTGTTTATCCAGTTATCCAGTGCATACACGTCAATTTACAATTCTAAGGTAATATGTCTTCCGCACCCTCGCAATATTAAAAAACTGATTTGTAAAATATTGTTAACAGATAGTAATCTCTCTGGTAGTGTGAAATATTTAAAAAGTAAGATACAGCATTTAAAAGAACATGAGTTGGTAGTTAAAGACCATACCATTATTTTTGGGATAACTTTTGACGATTTTTTTTCGTTGGCCTATGCTATTTGTTATGGTATCAGCTGATTACTATCAAAAAGTTATCTCAAAAATTATGGAATGAACTATAACTTACACTTTATTGAAATAGATATTAAACTTTGTGCTGGGTAATTTTTCAAAAAATTATTGACGACCACTACATTCAGTTCATTGAATGGGAAAACCATCTCACTTATTCACAAAATCACTTGGTTCTTTTTAACAAATTATTGTGAAATGTTTTATATTGAAAATTTTTCTTCAGATAACTCTAGCGAGTGTTTTTGTGGAGAAAAACTATTGTCAAAGCTTGAAAAAATTAGTTTAAGGGCATGTACAGTTTTTTTAAATAATTTTATTAAAAAGCTCAATGATTTAGTGTCTGCTAATAAATCTTTGAATAAGAACTCAAAGATGATGACAGTCAAAGAAAAATTAAAAAACTAAAAGCTTAGGTTTGATATGTCCAATTTTGAAAGACTTGTATAGATTTGAAGTTACTAACGATATTATGTACCTAATATATGTACCTGAAGATATTAGAGTGCAAATTTTATATAACTTTTTATTTTATAGATTTAGTTCTTTTATCCATAATAAACACATATATCAGCAAAATATTTTTTTCAATTTTTGCCTATAAAAGAACAAAAATTTTTTGTTAATTTATTTAAATTGTGTAAAAACATATAATATATTAAGCAATGCAATAAGAATCCTGGGACTCCTAAGATCACGTGACCGCCGACTTGCTTATAACGCGCCATGGCCGGTCTTTATCGTTGGCTGCGCGAATTTCGCCGTGTAAACGGGAAATCACCTCCGAGACAACTCGATCAAAATCTCCAAAACTTGGGTTTCGTTCGATTTTTGTCGCGCGACCGTCGTCCGCATCCGGCGGATGACTAAAATCGACCGATTATTATTCCTAATCGTGTGCGCAGGCCGCGGTGAACTCCAGCACGGTTGTCGCCACGAATTTGTACATTTGTTAGCACTTGCGTATTGCAATATTTTAGGTTATGTTTACAGAAAAAATAAATAGTTATTTGATTAAAAATGGAAAACTCACTGTCAAATAATATAAATCACTACGTTGTGTCTGCAATTATAACCTTTTTTATGACAAAAGTGACAAGATATGTAAAAATGGTATTGCGCATGTCTGGTAGGCGTCACGGGTGGCTACACGACCTGAAAAGCTTCGACGGACCGTGCTGCCGTGCGTGTTGTCATTAAAAATGGTTATATTGATTCCCACATGCCTAGCATGCGTGCTGGAGTTTAACTCCATCGTTTATCTGTCAAAAGCCCGCATGTTTTGTGTTTTTGAAGTGTAAACTTCTTTAGGCGCGTTTAGCAGTTTTTGTGGGTAGTGAGCTCGGCTATGTAACGCTCATTCGGGTGAAATCGGCTCGAGCGGATATAGCATTCAGCGGTCAGTTCGCAAAAAAACGGGCGATTACAGATGACCTCACACAAAGGTTGATCGAACCTGGCGACCAGGATGTTGCGAGCCTTTGAAAAAGATTATTATAGTACAGCCATTCAATAATCTGTGTTTCTAGAGGATGTTTCCTTGATATATTGTTGATGGTTTTAGACCATTGTTCTATCCAAGCGGTTATCGGGCATTAACATAATTTGCATTAAAGTTGTTGCAAAAAGTTATTTTCTCTACAATATTACATCAGATGTTATCATGATGACACAAACTTTTATGGTAAAAATTAAAGTTATAATGTAGTTGTCGGATACACTTGTTAGGGACCCCAATGAAGCTTAACTTTCTTGTGGTTGTTGTTGACAAAAGTAGGGTTAAGAATGGGCGCGACCAAGATACGACTGCAAAAAGTCTAAGTTTTCAAAATAGAAACAGGAAGTAGTGTCTACTTTAAAAGATCGACACTAAAAAAAAGTCAAAGTAGTTACGGCTTTATAGTTGTTGCAAAAAGTTATTTTCTCTACATTATAAGATCAGATGGTATCATGATGACACAAACTTATGTGGTAAAAATTAAAGTTATAATGTAGTTGTCGAATACACTTGTTTGCGACTCCAATAAAGCTTAACTTTCTAAAGTTAATTAAGTAACATATAAAAGTCAGGACGACTACGAAATAAAGACTAAAAAGAAAGTAAAACTTTGGCAACGTCCTATCGTGGTAGAGAAGACTATCAGAATAGACTATCAAGAAACAATCCTAAGAAGTAGTTAAAAGGGTAGTTTTTCCGGAAGCTCTACTTTTTCGTGATTTTACTTAGTAGACAGAACTAAAAAATACCTAATTTTAGTAGCGAAGTCATTGAAGCGTGTAGCCACGACTATAAATGTTAGTTGGATTGCCAACCCTATCAAAGCGGACTCGGTTGAAGCGTGTAACATCATAAAACCGTGTCATTGCAATTGCAGTTCTTCCCACCACTGCAAAGAGTGCTTGGTTATGACAAAAGACGCTAGCCCTACCAAGTCCACTTCCAATCCCTGACTTCGCATGCGTAGATCTACCAATATTATTTACCTCATGTATTAGAATAGATGTACAGGGTGATTTTCACTTGAATGATTCTAACCACATGAAAATAGAAAGTTTCAAAAACCTAACCTAACGAAACCTAATCAAATCTAACCGAACCGAACCAAAGCAAACTAAACCAATATTTAAAAAAAAAAACTTTCCTGACTTCCTACCCGGGATCCTAGAGGATGTGAATCCGAACCGGACCGTACCGAACCGAACCCATCCAAACCTAACCCTACCCAACTAAACCTAATTAGCAGTACGTGTTGTAGTTTAGTTTGGTTAGGTTTGGTTCAGTTTAGTTAGGTTCGGTTCGGAATCACATCCTCTAGGATCCCAGGCAGGAAGTCAGGAAAGTTCTTTTTTTGAAAAAAATTATTGGTTCAGTTTCCTTTGGTTCGGTTCGGTTAGATTTGATTAGGTTTTGTTAGGTTAGGTTTTTGAAACTTTCTATTTTCATGTGGTTAGAATCATTCAAGTGAAAATCACCCTGTATTCATCTATTCTAATACATGAGGTAAGTAATATTGGTAGATCTGCGCATGCGAAGTCAGGGATTGAAAGTGGACTTGGTAGCGCTAGCTTCTATTTGGTGATTTTTTAGTAGCATTTTTTTATTGATGTATGTAAAATGCTTGCTTTAGTTTTTTTTTGTGAAGACCAGGAATGATTTTTAATTTGTCGTCACTCTAAAGCAGATATACTGGCCTTAGGCTGCTTTTTTGTAAGAAATAATCATGTTATAGTTTACAAATCTATAGATCACAAATATTTTTTTTTTAACAAAACCTATCCAAAGCGGTTTTGTTTTTGTTATAATTTGAATTGGAGTGTTTACGACTAGGACAGAATTTTAGTTTACAACAGTTATTTAAATTGAATAAATGAATCTATGACAAACTTTAGATCTGCGAGTACTGATTATAATATATGTAAGTAGGAAAAAATAGTTTAGGTATATTCCAAGAAATGGTATTCTGTGTTAGAAAATTGTAGAAAACATAAAATTGCTTGAGGGCCAAAGCGAGTGCGCCTCCTTATAATAAGCGACGAACAGAGCCAAATCGATAAAATTAAATCGAGTGAAATGTTATTTTTCCCGGTTAGAGCTTATTGAAAATCCCATCGAAAATGGTGGAAAAAGGAAAGAACTATTAGAGTCACTGTAACAAACCAACGTTATTAAAATATTTACGGACAGTTTTAATAAATAGTTTTCATTGGCATTATTAGCTAGTCCTAGCCATGTTTCTTTTTGTAGATCTTTATGTGTGTTGTCATAGATGAAGTGACTCTATGAAAAACTCGTTCTTTGACAGATGTTAGTTTCAGTTGAATTAAAATTATCTCCAATATAATCTGGGACCGTTTTAAAGGATAGTTAATTACAGTTTTGGTATTTAAAAAAAAGAAGATAGCACTAAATGCAAACTTCGACCAAAACTAAAACCCTATAACTATTTCTATTAGACGTAGCTAAGATACCTATTGTTCAAATTTTCTTTAAATGCTCCATTAATCCTGATATAAAAAATTTTCCAATTGTAGAAATTCTTCCTATCCTGTGAAGCAAAGATCATTATATGCATTATAATTTATAGCAGCAAAAATTACAGGAATTTGCTTATTTTCAACACAGCGACGATTTTGTAATAAATATGAGCTAATATCAAACGTTGAAAGACATAGAATATCCTCCTTTTTTAAATCTATTTGATATTATTGATCATAGAAAATAACTGCTAAGAACAAGTATTTATAAATGGATGACTATTTAATTAAAATATACCTAGTTTTAAGCAGCCATACGCTGGTCTTGAGTATCTAATAAATTGCCTCGCTGTAATATATTTCTTATCATGTCATTATTTATTTTATGTTTAATTGTCTGTATTTCTGTATTAACGGAATATAAGTTGACTCATTTAGGACTATGATTAATATTACCAGACTCTAAAACGCAGTTATAAATCAAAAATTGAAACAAAAATTCCAATGCTTTTGATTGGAAAGCATGCATCTATAATACAAATTTGTGGACTATAATAATATCAACAGGAAATTTTATCTTGGTCCCTATTAAGTAAGTATTAATAGATTGATCCCAAACTTCCGGAATTTTCTGTTGTTGTTTATTCTTTTCTCATCAATACGATGTCCCAAAACGTATCTAGCATATGGAAGACATTTGGTCTAAAATTGCTTACGCACAGTAGAGAAGAAAATGCGTTAAGGTCGCTCAGGACAAATTGGAATGTGTAGAAAATTTGCAGCTTTCGCAAACAGCTATAATATCAGAATCTTAGAAAATTGTAATGTCCGAAGGCCAGAATGGAGTAAGAAACACAGGAAAAAAAAACTTTTGGAATAGACCCTGTATAAGTACAGCTTTTTAAACACCTGTCTTATGAAACCTTTTAAAGAGAAAAATATTAAAGAGAGTAAATATGAGTCCCTACCTACCCTAGACATATTATTTAAAAAAATATACTTAGTTAAAAATATTATTACCAATTAGGTGTTTAGGTATTCAGTACCTATTATTAACGTTGTGCCGACTCATTTTTATCCTCCTATAACGAACCTATTTAAATTTTGTACTGGTATATTAATTAAGTGAATAAAATTAAGCTTTAGGCATCAATTAGTATGCTTGTTAAAAAAGGCTTTAAACCATTATGGCATTTTAATCTATTTTAATGAATATAATATTTTTCTAATAATATCATTATTTACCCCTTTAAAGTTTACACTTTATAATATTTTTGTTGTACCTAAATTATTTAAATTACTTAATAATTCCCTTTGTTCGTCTCTCAAAATAATCAGAAAAAACTGGGCAGAAGTGCTATAAGCAAATAAATAAAACTGAAGAACGATATTTGATTGAAAATCTAATTATCTAAATATAGGTAACAGTTTAACTAAAAAAACAACTATAAAAAATAATAATAAGATATACAGGGTGTTCCAACTAAAAGGTAACAGACATGTTTTTTGATATTTTTTGTGTAAATTTGGAGAAACGCTCGGACACGTCGATTTTGTTTGCGAGGGGCTTTTGGCTATCTTGAAATTTTTGTAGCGCGCACCATCTTCGAGGGGTATACTTTACCCCTATATTTTGAATAGGGAAAGTGGGTCTAGTGATACCTTCTTTTGAAGTTCTCTTGAATATCTTTAAAACCGTGTAAATATTTCGAAAATCAATAGATTAGTTTTTGAGATATTTGCTTTCAAATTTTCAAATTTTACATGGAATGATAAAATAAAAATCAAACTCGAAAAATATAAAATTCTGATTAAATTTTTATTTTATCAGTCCATGTTAAATTTGAAAGTTTGCCTTCAACAATTATCTCAAACACTAACAGATAGATTTTTGACATTTTTACACGGTTGTAAAGACATTCAAGAGGCCTTCAAAACAAGGGATCACTAGACCAACTTTCCCTATTCAAAATAATTAAAATATAAAGTAAAGTATACCCCTCGACATTGGCGTAGCTAGGGGGGGCCAGAGGGGGCCTGCCCCCCCCCCTGAAGTCCCTTAGGCCCCCCCTAAGATATTTTAGGCCTCCCCTACCGACTAAAAGAAGGGAGTAAAAGAACATGACATGACATTATTATTCGGGAAATATTCAAATAAAATACTTAGGTGCATTAAAATTTAAAATGATTCAGATAATGTTTACATTTCAGGAAAAAGCCCTTGTCTTGCGGAATTAGGCTTTTTCTCTTTAAATTATCGGTAACTTTTCTGCACTTATGCAATTTCCCGAAAATATTTTTTAAATTTTAACATAATTATGCATATTGAATATTTCATACATATTGGCGACATCTTGTAAAATATTATAGAAGTGTAAGTTGAATTTCGCATTTAATAGACAGCGACCTTTGCCCCTCTGTTTCCGAAATCGGGTTGTAGATGTCGTAAGGTTATAAAAGACCTTTTTAAACTGTTTTTCTAAAATAAATATAATAATCTTTTTAGTTTTTTTGAGGTTAGCGTTTAGTGTCTTATGGAAATTTTCCGATTTTGGTGACAATTTCATAACCATTTTCATATTAAGTTTTCCCACGTCGTTTTTAATATTAATCTCTAAGCTCTAAGAGCAGAAATGACCGTTTTAAAGAATTGTATTTTTCGGTTAAATCAAACTGTTGGTCATGATTCTATCAAACAACATATAGCAGAAAACACCTAACCAAACCTCTACCAACTTTTTAAAGTTGCGAGTATTCTTCCAATTTTAAGTGCAACTTGCGAGAGGTCTTTCTCTGCCATGAGGAGAGTTTTTAATTGGCTTAGAACAACTATGACTCAAGAGAGACACTCAGGTTTGTCATTGTTATTCATAGAAAAAGATGTTGAGGTCGACTTAGACAGTGTGGTAGACGCTTTCAGTCAGCGACGTAGAAAACTTTCTTTGTAGAATTGCTGAATTACATACTTCCTGTGTATACATATAAATAAGTTGGTAAATGTATTATTAAATTTGTTATATTAAAATATTAGAACATTTAATGCGCGTATTTTTTTTTATTTATTGCACACTTTGCACGACTCTTTAAAACCTATGTTTGCTTTTTGTTCAAGATAGACCGGGGCCACGGCCCCCCCTGAAAAGCAAGGCTAGCTACGCCAATGCCCCTCGAAGATGGTGAGTGCTACAAAAATTTCAAGATAGCCAAAAGGTGTCCCCCTCGCAAACAAAATCGACGTGTCCGAGCGTTTCTCCAAATTCACACAAAAAATACCAAAAAACACGTCTGTTACCTTTTAGTTGGAACACCCTGTATAAATAAATAACGTGATTGTTATGTTGTGTACCTTTAAAAAACTTAAGAGTAACATTAGCCTTTATCCTCGAGGTTACTAGTCACTCATTTAAATTACTCGAAATGACGTCACGGTTACTCGGAGTAACCGCTATATGACGTCAGACAGTCAGCTGTGGATGACATTTCCAATTGTTTGTTTTTGTTTTTACCAGCAACTTCCGAAATGCAGAAAATAATTCATTGTTTCCACCAATGCATGCCCACCCCGATTCAAAAAACCTATCACGGGCCATGGATTTGCACCAGTTTTAAATGCAGCGTTACCTGATGCGTTTTTTGAATCGGGGTGGAAACAGGGTGCTCCTTTGGTATTCTGTGGTAAGGCCGCAGTACCACAGAACACCAAAGGCAGTACATTTTAAGACTAGTTGCAGTTGAATTGATATAGGACCAACTTCAAGGGATGTGCTTCATTTTCTACCGTTACCAAACATAATTCGTTGGTAATATATATATTAAAATCATTGAGTTGTATAACGCCCTGTAGGGTATAGAAGTCAATGATTAAAATCAAAAAAAAACGATCTTAACCTCAAAATATTTCAGCAACCACGTCTGCTAGGCTGGTTACACTGTGTGGTTACTCGTGACGTCATAGGTAGTGTTACTCAGCGAAGAAAAACAGAAAACGAGTAACCAGGTTACCTGGTAACTTGTAGTTACTGCGAGGAAAAAGGCTTTTAGTGGTACGATGTAAGTGATCTTATGACACTTTCGTAAATATAGTCTCACTTATTTTTGGCAGAGGTTTTTATAATTATTTATAAACTTGAGATATAAGTAGACACTTATTATCATGATATATTATCTTAATTAGTAAAAATTTGCAAAAATTTAAAAATAGGTACTTCAATTGATGTTTATTAATACTCATCTTATCATTAAGTATGCTATTTTAAAGTTATATTTTATTAAACATCTATCAAGTTGATAGATTGGGATCAAACTTATCTTTAAAAAAGTTAGTTGGGAGGATATTTTTTTCTTATTGTTGTATTATCATCGGACCACTATGTGTATGCCAAATTTTATCCAAATCGGATAACAGGAAGTGTGTCAAAACATATTTTTCTATAGAAGGGGTGGGGGTAGGGGTGGGAGGATATTTTTTTCTTAATGTTGTATTGTCATGGGACCACTATGTGTGTACCAAATTTCATCCAAATCGGATAATGGGAAGTGTGTCAAAAACGCTTCACAAGATTTAATAGATAGTTAGTTAGATAGTTAGACAGAACATCTATAGCTATAATAAAAGCTTGTAAAAAAATAAACAATTGTTGTTTGGCTGAAATAGCACAGTTGAAATAAAGATTTCCCAATGTGTATTAAAAAACTTGGCTATACTTTGATCCTTTTTACTAAATATCATTTTCGCGTACTTGGCCTTTTTTACATGAAATGTTTTTGTTATAATCTTCTTTTTCAGATAAATTTCATCCCCATTTCATTTATTTAATGTTGTTGGAATAATCCTATACTGGAATTTTGTGGTCTTTGTAGCTGATCAATCAAATTGGCGGTTCGACCGCCAGGAAACATTTTGTTTGTGGAAAGTGTGTGGTAAACAACTATTTTCCAATTTAGATAATTAACGGGTATGTTTGCAATTCTTTTCTAAGGGTCACAATCGGTTCGCGCTCACGTCGCTTTGGAACTGAGTGGTGAGGAGAACTCGAAAAAAAACTAGGAGTTCCCTGAATCTTATAATTTATACCGTCTGTGGTTTCTTTGTTCGATTAGGCAAAACACATGCTCTCAAATCTGGCGCGGGTTAATCTCGCTTGCTCGTCCGGAGAGGGATTAACGGTTTGAATCAAAACAATAAACGTAACCAACCCTACTTTTTCATTGTGTTTTGACGTGTTTTTACTAGAAAACCTCGTAGAAAGCCCAGAATAATGACGTTGGAAGAGTTTTTATCGCTGTTCTGAAGACAAACAAAAATATTTATAGGATTTCTTGTTGTTGAATCAAGAAATGGACGTATTTGCTGTGCACAAACGTTATAACAATACTTAAAAATCGATGTTTTACTTGTTTAAAAATGTTACTAATGGATCGTTCATACTCGTCTTTTGTCTAGTCTTTTGTCTTGGTTTAGTCATATGTCTTGTCATAAGAAAATTAAAACCACTGTTTCTTATGGGAGTGTTCATACAATGCTTTTGCTTTTGTTTTTGATTAGTCTTTGTCTTAAGAGTTGCCAACTTTCAATCCTTAGGACAACGATTAAGACGAGTGACAGACATCAGCTGATATTTGTTGTTTTTTTTTACAGGGCGTCCGAAGAGCGCAAGCGCGCAAACGAAATTTTGAATTTACCGCCATTAATCATGTTTTTAACAGAAAATCTCAACATAACCTCAAAATTTTATTTGTTTTTATTTTCTTTTTCGCTTTTGTTCTTTCGTGTCTGTGTTGCGTGCACAGATTAGGTTAAATAAGATTGTTTTGTGTAGAAAATGACTTTTGAAAAGGGGCCTTTTTATTGAAATGGAATTTTTTTTTCAGTGGGTTATGACTAAGACTAATCAAAAACAAAAGACGAATATGAACAGCCGATTTTGTTTAAGACAGCTTAGACTAATCAAAGGACAAATACTAATCAAAAACAAAAGACTAAGACGAGTATGAACAATACTTAAAATAAAAACGCGTTTGAATAGTGATTCCGCTGGGAGCGCCCTTTTAAGATTTCGATCAATCAAGGATCCGTTTTCAGTTGCTCCCACAGAGATTACCTGCTACAGCAAGGAGCGATTTCTGAGCGCTCTAGAGCAGTGTTAGCATCGAAAACGGTTTATAAATTATCTCCAAACCGAGTTGAAAATAAAAGGTATTTATTGGACTTTTTGGATGGACAAAAAACCTAAATACAAGTAGAAAATCATAACGAAAGGGGTAGGCTGTAAGGTCACTGTATAACGTTATATAGTGACAGTAGGCTGGATGGTGTTAGTCACATGTTCGAAACAGCTTAAGCAATAAACCTGGATTAGGGGCATAGAATGAAAACTAACCCAGCTATAGAAATAAAATAAAACATTTCCCAGAAATTAGGATTCTCAAAAGGCTGGTTAAAGCTACCTAAATTACAAAACCAGGTAGATTGGACAAAATGATATTCTAAATTGGAAGAAACCATAATATATATCAGCACCCTGTGGCCTAGAAACTAACAAAAAGTGCAGGAACATACCCAAGGCCGTACCTAGGGGAGATCAAAGGGAATCAATCCCCCCCCCCCGTAATAGTCGATAAAGTGTGTGAAAAGAGATTTTAAGCAACGCAAATAAGACAAAAAAATTGCACAATAAACAAAGTTGATTTTTTATTCATTTGAATAATTACCCTCCCAACTTTTTTTCGTTGGGGTACGGCCCTGCATGTATCTAATAGGTCTAAAAGAATAATCAAAGCTCCCAATATCTATATAAGAAACCTCTTATGTTCACGCGATTTAGTTCCATTTAGGACTTCTCTCGCCGCCATTTTTGACGTTCATGAAAGCTGTGGCATTATTTATTTGCCCACATGGTAGCGGGACCGGTCCAAAACACGAGAGGTTGTAAGGCCTATTAAATAATATTTTTATATATATAAATGGGTATGGTGGCAAAAGAATTACTAACCAAAGCCAAACCTTTTATTCATAAAAATAAAAGCTACCTAATTAAAATCAAATAACACACACTCACCGCTTTAAACATTTCGTTGTATGAACCCTTTTCACATAAAGTTGAAAATATTATAATCCGAACTTCATAACACCTTTACAAGAAAAATCCTGAGCATAATGCCGCCACTTTTGTAGGTATCCATCTTCGGAACTATTTCCGTTAATTTAAAAATCGTTTTACACGGCTGACTTGCCAGCCCAACTTAAATTTAGCTAGAATCTTATTCAATAAAACTGTGTATATTAAAAACACACTAAAAAACTCGTAAAAAACACATTTTGTTTGGAATTTAATGACTCCGCATCCTATATATTTGAGTAAGCACACAACAACCAGAAAGACCCGTTTGTAACCTCACTTTCTGTGGTCCAATTTAACCGTAGCGTGGTGTAAAGCAGCGACGCTACGCGGATGACGCCATAACCGATACTAAACGGGTACAACATCGGTGGCAAGTGGTAAGAATGCGGTGACATGATAAGTACGAACATCAGGGTAAAACACAACGATTATAAACACACAGGATTGCCTATTTGCTCGAATCTTTTAGCGGTAGGCGGCGCCTTGCTTACGTCACTAATGAACCTCTGCTCAGCGCGCTTGATTTAATACACATTGCAATCGTGAGTTTTTCCCGCTTTTTCTTGCTTATTTGCAAACAAATTTTTTATTCGTGTTAGTAAATATAATTAATAATTTCATTCATTCAAAACAAATGATTTGATAAATCAAGAGTTTGCTCTGAGAGCTGAATTCTCCTACCAGACGATATGTTGGAGTTTCTTTTCTAAATAGTTGAAAGTTTTAGAATAGAAGTAGGATTTTTTCTAAAAGTTTAATCAATTTAAATCATTAGATGTATAATGTATTGTTTTTGTTGCGGATATAATAAAATACACTTAATTATGTAGTAATAAAAAGGTATTTATTTGATATTACAGATCTTAAATTGCAATATTTATTATATTATTATGTCAAAAACCAGTCAGTTTTTGGAGAAAACAGCCAAATAAGATGTGTTTTTCAACTTCTTATGCTTTAAATCAATAGATTTTTATAAGGTTTTTTTCAAATGATTTACATTGTTTGTGTTATGAGTTGTTTTTATCCCACCCAGCGCCCGTTTTCACTCCTTCTTCTGTAACATGTTTCTGAAAACTTCTATAAAGAGACTAAAAAAACTTAAGAAAAAAACTGAAACTAAACTTGGAGAAACTGTCTACAAAAATCAGTTTAACAAAAGAAGTACGTTTGCGGCATAATTACCAATTTTCTTCAATGTTATTAATTGAATTAGCAAGCAGTTTCCAAAAATCCAAAAAAAATTTTAAGTATATAAATATAATAATATAAAAGCAGTGGCGCACCCAGGAATAGGTCTTGAGGGGGGGCCCGAGGCCTTTTGGGGCTGGGGGGGCAAAGCCTCATGATGTCGAATTTTAAGCTATTTTTGTGTTTTTTTTTATGAAACGTGGAAAACATGTAAAAAAATCCAAGGTTTGGGGGGGGGGCAAGCCCCAAGCACCCCCCCCCCCGAACCGAACCGAACCCCCGCCCCTGGATGCGCCCATGATAAAAGTATGTATATTTATATTTCTACACTGAAAGAGGGAACACAAAGCTTTTATTTCAACAATAAATTAATGTGCTTTGTTTATATAAATTCAATTAATTCACATTTCTAAAGGTTTATTTACCTCCTAAATAGTCAACCACAACGTCAAATTAATGAAAAAACCCAAAAAAACCGAGATAAAAACGTCAAAAACACTTTAAAATCACACGAACTCTGAATACAAACAAAGTAACTGGTCCGCTGATGACGTAAGCAGACACTGTTCGTCTCGCTGAGCGACGTTAACATTAGTTAAATGGAAATAAGCAATCCTGTGTGTTTATAATCGTTGGGTAAAACATTCGGACATTGGAATACAAAGTTATTTATTTTATGTAAGTTTGGGTATTCGGAGTACGAAAAATATAGGTAAACAACACACTTAAATTTGGCAGCAATTTGTGATTGACAATCAATGCAAAAGTTCTAAAAATAATCAAGGTAATTACAGCACATAACTTTTTTACCCAACTGCAGCAAGGCAAAAGGAAGGGTAATGTTTTTCGATTGTTGTCTATATGTAAATATGTATGTGTGTATGTGTCACGCTAGAGGCTAAACGGCTGAACCGATTTTGACAAAAAAGTTGTCGTTGAATTGCTACTAATCCCGAAGGTGCTATAGGCTATATTTTTTTAAACAGGAATCAACATGGCGGTCTTCAGTCGCCATTTTGTCACATGATGTAGGCTTTAAGGCATACGAATTATCTAAATTTGCGATTTTATTTAAATTTCCTTGATTACCCATTGCAAAGGTCCTCTAATTTGCTGTAGTTACTTTGTAGTCCTCTCTGCTCCCACCCATCTCCCCTCCTGTCATTCCCCCCACCCTATTGAAAAACCATATTCGCATAATTTTATCAAATATGGAGCCATTTCAAAAATACTTTCTGCATACGCTCTCAGTTTTTTTTCCAGCACCATTTTACTAGTCCTCCCCCCGCTTCTCCATCTCTCCTCCCCACCATCCTTATTTGTAATAGTTATAGCTATAACTTTCACAAATATATAGCCATTTAAAAAAAAATTCTGCACACGCTTTAAGACTTTTTTTCTATCATCATTTTACTAGTTTCCCTCTTCCTCTTTTCTCCCCAGCCTCCTTATAAGTAATAGTTGTAGCTATACTTTTGACAAATTTTGAGCGATTTCAAAAATTCTTTCGGCACACGCATTAAGATTTTTTTAAAGACCATTTTACTAGTTCCCTCCTACCTCTCTCCTCCCCCACCCAGCGGCGAAGCGTGCCTGAAAAGGCGGGGGGCCGACAGCTACACCAAAAAAAAACAAAAAAAGATCATCGTGTGTGTCTTTACTTTCCTTTGCCGCCCTCTTAATTTACCGTTACCGGGCCTGCTACTTAATAACGCTTAGGGCGCTTCGGGCACCAATGGGGCGCCAGTACCCTCGGGGCGGGGGGGGGACAAACCCCCCGCGCCCCCCCACGCTACGCCACTGCCCCCACCTTCAATCAATGGAAGGTAACACTGTTCGCATCCGTAGAAAATCTACACGTACTTTTTAGGTAAAGCTAAATGAATTGTAAATGCATACCTAGTGCTTTTTATAAGGCTGAATAAGAATTAAACCTAGTTGGAAATAAAAAAAAATTAACTAAAAAAAACACCCAACTGCTAAATTTACTGATTGATAAAAATACAGAATTGTATAATTTCGTAAGTGCGCTTTGAGCATCAAAACTAAAAGTTGAAGCATGTCGTCACAAAGTAAAAGCCTATATTTTTAGCTCACACATATACTATACTATAGTAGTGTAGTACTATGGTGATAATTTTTTCGAGAAAAAAAAAGTTGCTCCGATTTCAAATTTTTTTATATATCTTTGCGTTTCAGATGATTTTGAAACTTTTTTTCGTTGCGCCGTCTGTCTGTCTGTCTGTCTGTCTGTCTGTCTGTCTGTCTGTCTGTCTGTCTGTCTGTCTGTCTGTCTGTCTGTCTGTCTGTCTGTCTGTCTGTCTGTCTGTCTGTCTGTCTGTCTGTCTGTCTGTCTGTCTGTCTGTCTGTCTGTCTGTCTGTCTGTCTGTCTGTCTGTCTGTCTGTCTGTCTGTCTGTCTGTCTGTCTGTCTGTCTGTCTGTCTGTCTGTCTGTCTGTCTGTCTGTCTGTCTGTCTGTCTGTCTGTCTGTCTGTCTGTCTGTCTGTCTGTCTGTCTGTCTGTCTGTCTGTCTGTCTGTCTGTCTGTCTGTCTGTCTGTCTGTCTGTCTGTCTGTCTGTCTGTCTGTCTGTCTGTCTGTCTGTCTGTCTGTCTGTCTGTCTGTCTGTCTGTCTGTCTGTCTGTCTGTCTGTCTGTCTGTCTGTCTGTCTGTCTGTCTGTCTGTCTGTCTGTCTGTCTGTCTGTCTGTCTGTCTGTCTGTCTGTCTGTCTGTCTGTCTGTCTGTCTGTCTGTCTGTCTGTCTGTCTGTCTGTCTGTCTGTCTGTCTGTCTGTCTGTCTGTCTGTCTGTCTGTCTGTCTGTCTGTCTGTCTGTCTGTCTGTCTGTCTGTCTGTCTGTCTGTCTGTCTGTCTGTCTGTCTGTCTGTCTGTCTGTCTGTCTGTCTGTCTGTCTGTCTGTCTGTCTGTCTGTCTGTCTGTCTGTCTGTCTGTCTGTCTGTCTGTCTGTCTGTCTGTCTGTCTGTCTGTCTGTCTGTCTGTCTGTCTGTCTGTCTGTCTGTCTGTCTGTCTGTCTGTCTGTCTGTCTGTCTGTCTGTCTGTCTGTCTGTCTGTCTGTCTGTCTGTCTGTCTGTCTGTCTGTCTGTCTGTCTGTCTGTCTGTCTGTCTGTCTGTCTGTCTGTCTGTCTGTCTGTCTGTCTGTCTGTCTGTCTGTCTGTCTGTCTGTCTGTCTGTCTGTCTGTCTGTCTGTCTGTCTGTCTGTCTGTCTGTCTGTCTGTCTGTCTGTCTGTCTGTCTGTCTGTCTGTCTGTCTGTCTGTCTGTCTGTCTGTCTGTCTGTCTGTCTGTCTGTCTGTCTGTCTGTCTGTCTGTCTGTCTGTCTGTCTGTCTGTCTGTCTGTCTGTCTGTCTGTCTGTCTGTCTGTCTGTCTGTCTGTCTGTCTGTCTGTCTGTCTGTCTGTCTGTCTGTCTGTCTGTCTGTAACGACCAACGCGTATAACTCAAAAACCGCTTTGCCGATTTTAATGAAATTTAGTACCTAGGCTGGGTCTTGGGTCGAGATGGTCCCATTTAAAAATGAACAAAATCCACCGAACAAAAATTAAATAAAAGGGTGGGGGTAGATTTCAAAAATTAGAGTTTAAGTGAAAATATGGCGTGTGTGATATCAAACGAAAGGTAATTGAGTCCGAAGTTTAACAAAATACATTTTAGTTTTTGTTTTTTTTAAGGGTGGGGGTTGATTTCAAAAATTTGAGTTTAGGTCAAAACATGGCTTGTGTGGTATCAAACAAAAGGTAATTTAGTCTGGAGTTGAATAAAATATATTTCAGTTTTTAGTTATATTAGCTCACACGTACACTATAACTATAGTACCTAGTGTGAGCTTAGGGGCCCATATATTGGCAGAGTATTTGTGATGTCGTACAGTACAGGTATAAAAATTTTACATATTTTTTTGTATTAAGTTATCTTTAAGCATGTAGATTTAAGAAAACAAATATTACACGGTAGGAGGCTGTTTTCAAGTAAAAATATCTTTATTATTAGCCACTTATTGGAATAAAACCTGACCTTATTTTAAAATCGACCCTACGGTGACAGATTTACATATAAAAACCAGCTGCTTTGCTTCAAAATTTGGCCTTTGTGTATTTAAAAACCACATTTATTAGTGTCGGTATTTATTAAATGAAAGTTAGCGACTGTATTATTAAATTTGGCTTTCGTATGTCAATTTTGAGAGGTCAGCTGTTAGTTTTCTGTGTGAATGTGTCAGAATAAAGTCGACTCTAAAATAAAGTCAGGTTTTATTCCAATAAGTCCCTATTTTTGTTCACGTTAACTTAACATTGAAGTGATTTTTGTGCCATGTGGGCTGAAGGTGGATTTAAACGTCGCAGTGTGTATCCTTTGTTGGTGGTAGTGTGATGGCGTTGGCAGGCAGGGTGTTGGAGACGATGCGATCGGGCCTCGCCGGCCGCGCCGTGGCGTATCAAATGCGAATCCGATGATTGAATAGTCGGCTTTCGTGGCCTTCCTGGAATTTCCCTCTTCCTTTCTCGCTGCCATGCCTTGCCGCTTTGCTCTTCTGTTTTGAGCCTTCAAGAGGTGTGTAAAAATTATTGTATTTGTTCCTTCATACAGAGTGTTTTTTTTTTAAATCTACTACAACTATGACGGTTTAGAACGTTTTTCTACGTTGTCCGACGCCTATTCTCCACCTCCTTCAATCTTCTGACAGGTTTTTTTGACTCATTGATCTTTGGATTGACTGTTGCCATCCTAGTTTGGGACGCCCTTTTTCTGCGCCCTATTGGTTGCCATTCTAGAACTTGCTTTGGATATCCTTCATCGTTCTTGGCCGTACCATATCAGTTGATGTCATCCTAATGGATACAGCGGCGTAGCGTGCCCGAAAGGGCGGGGGGGGCGACAGCTAAAAAGGGCGCCTCTGAAAACTGATGAAAAATCTTACAGCAAAAAAAAGGCGCCTCTCACAACTATTGCGACCAAAAAAAAGAACCGCGCCGTAGAAATTTGAACCGCGCCGTCTCCAAAAAAAAAAAAAAAAAAGGTCATCATATGTCAGGGGGCGGCCGATAAGTCACAAGGGCGCCTCTGACGAAATCTTGCAACTAAACAAACAAAAAAAAGGTCATCAGATCTGAGGGGCGGCCGATACGACACAAGGGCGCCTCTCCCACCTATGGGGCGCCACTACCCTCGGGGCGGGGGGGGCGACGAACCCCCCGCGCCCCCCCCCCCCCCCCGCGCCCCCCCCCCGCCCCCCCCACGCTACGCCGCTGAATGGATAGTATAGTATAATTACTTCCTTCGATTCCCATTCTTTCTTTTACGATCTTATTTCTTATGTGATCTGTTCTAGATATTCTTATTGATCTTCTTATTGCATCCTTTTCGACACTTTCCATTTTTGTTTTGTATTTTTCTCTTACGCGACAAGTCTCTATTCCATACAACAACGTGCTTTTCATAATTGATGTTAAATTTTACATTCTTTTTTATCTGTCTGCTCCAAAAAATACTGCTAAGACATGCAATAACCGTTTTTGCTTTTACTTCACTGAACCAATTTTATCCTAAATAGTAACAATTTTTTTTCAAAATAATTTGAATTTTTCTGTGCGGGATCGAGCACTAAAAAACGAAATATCTCCAAAACGGCTAACTTCAGCGGATGTTAACGAGAATACCTCTTGAATACCATAACATTGTAAAGCTGTGCTACCTTATAATGGGACTATCACTGAGAATATCTGTTAGGTAGCCTAATTTTATAAAATAAAAATAAAATTAAAAAATGTGACTTTTACGCTGTCTAGTCCCGATCGCTTTTAGGCTTTCACCTTCTTAACCTTCCCACCAACTTCACGCATGAACTGCTGTACCATCTTTTCTTAAAACATTTCAGCCCATTTTTCACCTATGTAAAACTTTACTTCGGAATGAGCTACGAAACTCAAACTTTGCACAGTTGTAGATCTTTGCAGAGTTAACAATTCCTCCAAGTTTCATGGAGTTCCAGAAAGTAGTAAAGTAGTTACGAAATTTAAAAAAAAGTTCGAAATTGCCACTCACTGACTCACTACTTAACTCAGGAGCAAAGCAACTTTCGTTTTTTAAAAATAATTATATTTTTCGAAAATTAAAACATGTGTGGTTTTACTTAAATCTATCTTTTAAAAGTTAGAAACTAAGAATTTCCAAGCAACAACCAAAGAATGATTTATGAAGCTGCTGACTCTGCATAGTGTCTTCTTCTATAATAATACATTGGCGTAGATGACATAACACCTCCCTTCTCAAGATTCAACTCTACAAGAAGCGTGGGAGTTGAACATCTCTTAATTCAACTCTTTGTAAAATTCAAGCTTTTCTTTGACTTTTTATTGATTGACGATCTTTTGTAGATTAGAGTTCTATAAGAGGACACAAAACAGATAGAATATAGCATGAGTATAGTAAAGTTAACGTTTTTTTACGCTAAACCCGCTAAACAAATCTGGCCACCCGGAATAAATACTTTGCTACTACAGTGAAACCTCCTATAAGCGGACACTCACGGTTCCGTCGATTTTGTCCGCTTATTGGAGGTGTCCGCTTAAGAGAGGTAACTGCGAAATTTTGATATATATTTATTAACAATTTCCGCTGCTTGAGATTTTCCGACATTAAAATTTTCGGCGATCTTTCGTGTTGGTAGATGTTCCTTCCATGAAACGTTAACAATTTCAATTTTCTTTGTTTGAAACTCGTAGACAATGATTGTGTAGAAATAAAATTTCGGACTTCCATTGTCTTTATTTATTTTAAAACACGACGTTTCGGTTAGTAAGTATCTCTAATCGTTATCAAGTGTAAACTAAACAATCTAGTCTCTAGGCTACTACTTATACTACTTGGTGTGTAGTCAGGTGTGACGGCCCGCCCCCTTTTTAATCTTAAGACGCCTGTTTTCCTTAAGGAGTGGTTTCCATATGTTTGATATGTCCGTGCTTGGTTGACTGAAAACTTCTTTATTCTGCATTATAAACGCAGCTTCAATTAACTTTCGTTTTCGCCAATGCGACTCCTTATGTAAAACTTTAGCTTCTGACCACTGAATCCTGTGATCATTTGACCATGCATGATCTGCTAAACCGGATTTTTCAATATCCCCTAATTGGGTACTTTTTAGATGTTCATTTACTAGAGGGCGTTTCGTTTCACCTACATATGATTTACCACACTTACACGGGATTTGGTAAATACATTCCTTATTATTTGAGGGATTGTCTGGTTTTGTTTTAGTTACAAAACTTCTTATCGTATTTCCCGAAGAAAATACTGTTTTTATATTATAGTGTTTAGCTATTCGTCTTATGTTTTCTGAAATCCCTTGAACATATGGAATGTTAATAACACTTAACGGATTATTATTTTGATAATTTGGTACATTTAGTTTGTTTTTAATTTTAAATATCGTTGAGTTTATTAATTTCTCGGAATAACCATTCTGTTGTAAGTCCTTTTTAATGTTGTTAATTTCTGTGGTTAATTCTTCATTATTACTACAAATATTTACGGCTCTTAAATACAAACTTCTTATAACTCCTTGTTTTGTTGCAACAGAATGATTAGACTTAAAATTTAGGTACTGTCCCGTGTGTGTAGGTTTCCTATATACAGTGGTTTGAATGTTTCTGTCTAATCGTTTGACAAGAACATCCAAAAAAGGTAAGGCCGAATCTTTTTCAATTTCCATGGTGCACTTGATTGTTGGTCGAATACCGTTTAAATGGTGTAAAAAATTTTGTAGTTCGTCATCATTTTCCGGCCATATAATAAATGTGTCATCCATGTATCGTAGCCATAGTTTTGGTTTGACTCTTGCTGTGTTGATCGCATGGTCCTCGAACCACTCCATGTAGATGTTTGCTACCACTGGCGAAAGAGATGAACCCATTGGGAGTCCATCATTTTGCGCGTAAAACTTATCTTTCACTTGAAAGTAAGAGTTACGGAGACAGAGCTCCAAAAGATCCATCACCCCCTTCACCGATAGCGTTGTTCTCTCATGAAGTGTATCATCAGTTTGTAATTTGTTTTTGATGATACTGAGTGACTCATTTATTGGCACGTTGGTGTAGAGACTTTCTACATCAAAACTTACAAATCTATCGCCGGGATCTAATTCAATACCTTTTAAAACCTCGACAAAATGTTCCGAGTTTTTGACAAAAGATTCGGACTTACCCTGTAGTGGTTGAATTATGTCCAACAAAAACCTCGACAAAGTGCTGGTCGGTGAGTCCCCTGGAGCTGGTAATTGGTCGCAGTGGTATATCCTTTTTATGGATCTTTGGTAATCCATAAAAATGTGGTGCCTTACTGTGGTGTGGAGTCAGGCGGGATCTAACAGCGTCTGGAATATTTTCAGCATACTTCTTCAAAGTCCTGTAGATGCGTCCTTCTATGGTGGTGGTTGGATCTTTGGGTAGTTGCTTGTAGTCTCCTTTCTCTTTTTCTCTTTCTTTTATTTCTAATTTCCATTTTTCCACATAAAATAAGACGTTTTTTACTAGGCACCATTTCAAAGAGATCTATTATTACCCAACTGAACAATAAACACAGCAGTCCCGCTGAATCAAATAATGTTGTAAATACGACAGATGTATTTAGTCTCCACATTAAAACGGAAAGAGGTGATTCCCCGGCTGCAGAGTGCCTTGTTGCCAACATACTACATAATATTTATGCCCATCGTCGTGCAGCGCTCCGTCCGTTTTAAGAGGTTCGCGTCCGGTTAAGGGAGGTTTCAGAATATTTTAACCAAAAAATTGTCCGCGTCCGGTTATTAGAGTGTCCGGTTATAGGAGGAATTTTACATGTAAAGACATAGGCAAAAGCTTGGTTCCAACAAATTTGTCCGCCTAAAGGGAGTGTCCGCTTAATAGAGGTGTCCGCAAGGAGAGGTTTCACTGTATATAAGTTGTATGTAGACCGATGGGCGGGGGCTAAAAGTGTTTATATCAAAAATTTTATTAAAAATGCACAAACTTATTTTCCTCATAAAATCGCTACGCGCCTGGCTAAAAAATAAATACTATACGCTTTTCATTCGCAATTAACACCTTGTTAAAAATTGCCACAAATAGTTTTACTAAAATGGTTCCACACTTTTGCTCGAAATTTCGTAGGTAACGCTCGATATCACATTTTTTAGAATACAGGACCAAAAGAACATTTCGGGTGTAAAATATGTGAATAATCCCTGCACCGATCGAATGAAAATTCCAAATGTGTTCTGTGATCTGACAGTTACCAGCTGAATGTCATCGCATGCGTAGAATCAATATCAAAACAAAAATAAAAAGGTTTTGGGTGGAGACAGAAGATCCTTGTGTTTTGTTTGAAAAATAAATAAATAGAATTAATTAACGGGAAATATTAGCGTAATTTTCACCATTTTTAAATGGTTAAGATATCGAAATATATATTTTAAGTTGGAGGAGTATCAAAAAAGGTACCGTTTAATTGTACACCATTTAGGCTTGTTTTATAGAATTATTATTTGAATTAGGTACAGACCATACATCTTAAAGACTGTAAAGAAATAAATAGGTGCCTCACTTGCATATACAATAGTAATAAGTAGAATATTTATGCAGACTTGCAGTAGAAAACAAGATTTCTGATTTTATTTTCACTTATAATTTGAAGTTAACACTGGATTTATGAACGTAGTTTGCGTTCCCAGTTCAGAGATAACCAAATATATCTGCTATTAAAATGCAAGAAATTACCATATATTATGTTATCTATGTTATAATTGCAGGGCTCTCAACACCTTCATATTTTATAAAAATGATCATATTTTTTTTCAGACTTCATAAAACTTCATATTTTTAGAAAAACCTTCATATTTTCTCCAATGAAGAAACTTCATTCACAGAATAAGTGTGGAAATTTTCAATATTTTTCCTAGTCTTGAATTTTGACGAGGGGTAAACAGCTCTCACAATCGGTGTACACATTTCTCACAATCTTTACACAATCCCTGCCAATCACTCACAATCTTACCATAATCCTTCACAATCTTACTACAATCTGTCACCCCTCACAGTCTTTACACAATCCATCCCAATCACTCACAATCCTTCATCCCACAATCTTTACACAGTCGGTCCCAATCACTCACAATCTTACCACAACCCATCACAATCTTACCACATTCCTTAACAATCTCTCGCACAGGAAACTATAGACATGATGAATTATTTTTTATTTTTTTTTTGGTCGCAAGAATTTTTGATGGGCTGTCGCCCCCCCCGCCCCTTCAGGCACGCTACACCATTGCACAGTCCTCCACAATCCCTCGCAATCCCTCACAATCTTAGCAAAAGTTATAATATTTGTTGCATTTTTTTATGTTAATTAGTTGTTTTGGTCATCTGTGGTTAGTTCTGAAAAAGTCTAATTGAGCAAGGCTTTTTCATGAATTTTATTTTTTTACTCTGTAATGTTGAGATTTTTAAATGTTTGAGCTTGGAATAGGTATAGGTATTTCTGTGTTACTAGATGTACAGGGTATTTTGGTATATTTCCACAAAGGTCTACTGCACTTATTTCAAGAAATAGAATATTGGGTAGGATTTTGTAAGATGTTCCGTAAGAGATTTACAATGTTTGTGTTTTTTTATAACTTTTTTTGATGGTATAGGATAAAGCCTACAACTTTTGCATTTATAATTTTTTTCTTTTTTGAATAATTGCAGTAGACCTTGTTTAAAAATATGGAAACACCTTATACCTTGTTGTAAAAAATACTTTAAAAAATGTGCCTTGTTTTTGTTTGGCCATACCCCATCCAGGCCTAATTCAACTTGAAAATATTTGTTAATACTGTTCTTAATAAATAAAATTATGGAAATATATATTTTTGCTTAGTAAATAAGTTTTCCTAAAAAAAAGTTGGGTCAGACATAACAAGCCATTTGATAGAGGACCCAAAAAAAAAATCATTTTTTATTCATATTTCCTTCATATTTTGTTTTCTTAATTTCATATTTTTCATAATTTTAATAAAAAAGTTCATATTTTTCATATTTGTTTGCTGTTTATCTGTTGAGAGCCCTGTAATTGGCCATACAAGGCTTTGAATAGATAAAGAAAAAATCCGGTTCTTGCAAACTCCAAACTTTGAATGTGAACTGCATTTATAAATCTGGTTTAAGGGCTAATTATTATTATCATAGTTAAATTTAATTACAGCGAGGCTGACACCTACAAAAAGCCATGTGCGCACATGTTTAAAAAAACCCAGTGCTCAGTTTAGTGCAATAAAAAGTATGAGTCAAGCACTTGATATAATGCACAATTCAAATATGTTGGAAGCTGAAGTTACATCAAATGAAGAACAAAAGAAAAAGAAATTGAGTTCAGGATCTATTAGTCAAGATGTTGCAAGACCAAAGGTATGTCATTATATTATGTCCGAGATTATGTCCTTTTAAATACAGAAGAGACCAAATCATTGTTGATTTCTGATCTGAGGGAATCTTAACAGAAGATAAATAAAGGTCAGTTCAGCCTCATAAATTACAATTATTAGATTAAATTAAATTAATTCACATTAACTTACCCTAAGCCAAATTAAACTAACTTAAGAATAAATTTTCTTGATTTTTACAGTTTCTGAAGTTTATAATTTGTATTTTCTGTAAAAATCTTATTTTATGTCCTTAGGATCCTTCCTAAGTAAAAAAAACAACACTTTTTTCACAAAAAACATCTGGGTGAATATCTGGAAACTGACGGATTTTGATGTGACCTACACAAAAACATGTTAAAACATTGTTTTTTATATAAAACCAATTTTATTTTTATAGTTCTATTAAATAACTAACAAGCAAGTTCATTTTTGGAAGATTATAAAAAATATTTCCTTTAGATAACAGAGGTTTTATGTAACAATCGTCAGTAACCTGGAGTGTCACCATTAGAATTTTACTATATTTTAATTAAATTATGTTCCTATAATTATTTATTGGAGTTATTTCTTAGTAAACATTAAAAAACAACCTTTAGTTATATAAATAGTCAAAACCAAAATTGTTTTAAAGTTACTTGTTTTTAAATATTCAAATTTCAACTTTGTCACCAAAAATGCATCAGTTACCTGTGATTTTTTTATCCATTTGGCATCATTCGATCATTCTTGACCTTCAGTTGCTAAGTGAAAAAGAGCTCTGTGATTCGGAAAACGCGCGAACGGTTTAATTCGATGTCACACATCTAAGACAGTGTGTGTGTCTTTTAACTGATCCATACTCGCGTGTGTAACGTTCAGTTTGTTCAGTAACCTGGTAAGTTTTTAAAAGGTAGAACAACAAAAAAACAATACATCTTTATGGCCCCACTCTACCGTAACTCGGTGCTTTTGTTAATAAAATGTATAGTTTGGGAGATATAAATTTTTAAAGTTTGGCAATTTTCATCCTATGGGATTTCCTATCCTAAAAATCGCTAAATGACTTTTTTCAGAATCTGAACTCAAGGTGTGGCTTTTTCGCATCTTTATGGCCCCACTATACTGTAACTCGGTGCTTTTGTTAATAAAATGTATAGTTTGGGAGATATGAATTTTCAAAGTTTGGCAATTTTCGTCCTATGGGATTCCCTATCCTAAAAATCGCTAAATGACGTTTTTCAGAATCTGAACTCAAGGTGTGGCTTTTTCGCATCTTTTTGGCCTCACTATATTGTAACTCGGTGCTTTTGTTAATAAAATGTATAGTTTGGGAGATATGAATTTTCAAAGTTTGGCAATTTTCGTCCTATGGGATTCCCTATCCTAAAAAACGCTAAATGACGTTTTTCAGAATCTGAACTCAAGGTGTGGCTTTTTCGCATCTTTTTGGCCTCACTATATTGTAACTCGGTGCTTTTGTTAATAAAATGTATAGTTTGGGAGATATGAATTTTCAAAGTTTGGCAATTTTCGTCCTATGGGATTCCCTATCCTAAAAATCGCTAAATGACGTTTTTCAGAATCTGAACTCAAGGTGTGGCTTTTTCGCATCTTTTTGGCCTCACTATATTGTAACTCGGTGCTTTTGTTAATAAAATGTATAGTTTGGGAGATATGAATTTTCAAAGTTTGGCAATTTTCGTCCTATGGGATTCCCTATCCTAAAAAACGCTAAATGACGTTTTTCAGAATCTGAACACAAGGTGTGGCTTTTTCGCATCTTTTTGGCCTCACTATATTGTAACTCGGTGCTTTTGTTAATAAAATGTATAGTTTGGGAGATATGAATTTTCAAAGTTTGGCAATTTTCGTCCTATGGGATTCCCTATCCTAAAAATCGCTAAATGACGTTTTTCAGAATCTGAACTCAAGGTGTGGCTTTTTCGTATCTTTATGGCCCCACTATACTGTAACTCGGTGCTTTTGTTAATAATATTTATAGTTTGGGAGAGATGAATTTTCAAAGTTTCCTAAAAATCGCTAAATGACGTTTTTCAGAATCTCAACTCAAGGTGTGGCTTTTTCGCATCTTTATGGCCCCACCATACTGTAACTCGGTGCTTTTGTTGATAATATTTATAGTTTGGGAGATATGAATTTTCAAAGTTTGGCAATTTTCGTCCTATGGGATTCCCTATCCTAAAAATCGCTAAATGACGTTTTTCAGAATCTGAACTCAAGGTGTGGCTTTTTCGTATCTTTATGGCCCCACTATACTGTAACTCGGTGCTTTTGTTAATAATATTTATAGTTTGGGAGAGATGAATTTTCAAAGTTTCCTAAAAATCGCTAAATGACGTTTTTCAGAATCTGAACTCAAGGTGTGGCTTTTTCGCATCTTTATGCCCCTCCCCATTACTGTAACTCGGTGCTTTTGTTGATAAAATGTATAGTTTGGGAGATATGAATTTTCAAAGTTTGGCAATTTTGGTCCTATGGGATTCCCTATCCTAAAAATCGCTAAATGACGTTTTTTCGAATCTGAACTCAAGGTGTGGCTTTTTCGCATCTTTATGGCCCCACCATACTGTAACTCGGTGCTTTTGTTAATAATATTTATAGTTTGGGAGAGATGAATTTTCAAAGTTTGGCAATTTTGGTCCTATGGGATTCCCTATCCTAAAAATCGCTAAATGACGTTTTTTCGAATCTGAACTCAAGGTGTGGCTTTTTCGCATCTTTATGGCCCCACCATACTGTAACTCGGTGCTTTTGTTAATAATATTTATAGTTTGGGAGAGATGAATTTTCAAAGTTTGGCAATTTTGGTCCTATGGGATTTCCTATCCTAAAAATCGCTAAATGACGTTTTTTCGAATCTGAACTCAAGGTGTGGCTTTTTCGCATCTTTATGGCCCCACCATACTGTAACTCGGTGCTTTTGTTAATAATATTTATAGTTTGGGAGAGATGAATTTTCAAAGTTTGGCAATTTTGGTCCTATGGGATTTCCTATCCTAAAAATCGCTAAATGACGTTTTTTCGAATCTGAACTCAAGGTGTGGCTTTTTCGCATCTTTATGGCCCCACCATACTGTAACTCGGTGCTTTTGTTAATAATATTTATAGTTTGGGAGAGATGAATTTTCAAAGTTTGGCAATTTTGGTCCTATGGGATTTCCTATCCTAAAAATCGCTAAATGACGTTTTTTCGAATCTGAACTCAAGGTGTGGCTTTTTCGCATCTTTATGGCCCCACCATACTGTAACTCGGTGCTTTTGTTAATAATATTTATAGTTTGGGAGAGATGAATTTTCAAAGTTTGGCAATTTTGGTCCTATGGGATTTCCTATCCTAAAAATCGCTAAATGACGTTTTTTCGAATCTGAACTCAAGGTGTGGCTTTTTCGCATCTTTATGGCCCCACCATACTGTAACTCGGTGCTTTTGTTAATAATATTTATAGTTTGGGAGAGATGAATTTTCAAAGTTTGGCAATTTTGGTCCTATGGGATTTCCTATCCTAAAAATCGCTAAATGACGTTTTTTCGAATCTGAACTCAAGGTGTGGCTTTTTCGCATCTTTATGGCCCCACCATACTGTAACTCGGTGCTTTTGTTAATAATATTTATAGTTTGGGAGAGATGAATTTTCAAAGTTTGGCAATTTTGGTCCTATGGGATTTCCTATCCTAAAAATCGCTAAATGACGTTTTTTCGAATCTGAACTCAAGGTGTGGCTTTTTCGCATCTTTATGGCCCCACCATACTGTAACTCGGTGCTTTTGTTAATAATATTTATAGTTTGGGAGAGATGAATTTTCAAAGTTTGGCAATTTTGGTCCTATGGATTTCCTATCCTAAAAATCGCTAAATGACGTTTTTCAGAATCTCAACTCAAGGTGTGGCTTTTTCGCATCTTTATGGGCCCACCATACTGTAATTCGGTGCTTTTGTTGATAAAATCTATAGTTTGGGAGATATGAATTTTCAAAGTTTGACAATTTTGGTCCTATGACTTTTGAACCGCACACTGTGCGGTAAAGTTACTTTACCGCACGCGCACGACTTAGAAACTTTAGCAACGCATCAATAAGACAGCTTCAATTTTTATTTACATTTCAATTCCATCGAATTTGACATGTTTTTTTATAAATTAGATTAAATTTTTTGAAAAAAAAGGTACTCATAGGTCAAATATTGTACCTAACACATGCGGAAAGTGTCTTTACCACCCTTGACGGCTTGACCGAATTCCGCTCCACGTCGTTCGGCCAACTGCCGTCGCGTGCGGTAAAGTATTACTTTCCGCATTTGTTAAGGAGAGTTTACACATGCATGGATTTGCTGGCGCCAATAAAAACTGGCGCGCCAGTAAGTTAAATTTGCAAGTGTAAACACCGACTTGCGCACAAGTTATTTTTTTGCATGCATGTATCAAAAAAGTCTGCAGCTGACTGAATTTGCTGGCGCCAGTGGTGACGCATGCGCGCAGAAATGGAAAATTTTCATGTGTAAGCAAGTGCTTGCACGTCGACTCGCCAGTTTTAAGTTCATTATTTTTTATTTTCATTGTGTTTGAGCTTAAAAATTTTTATTTTTGTTTTTATAGCTTAATATGGCTAAAAAAAGTGGTCAGCAGAACTGACCATACAGTTTCTTGAAGGCTATGAATGTTTTCCTTGTTTATGGGATGTACACAGTAGTTCGTATAAAAACAAAGATAGTCAAGATAATGCTTCTCAAAAAATTAGTAAAATAATGACTATTGAAGGCTTTGAAGTTGCAGAAGTAAAAGCAAAAATATGATCCATAAGAAACACATATATGCTTTGGAATTGACAAAAATTAAAAAAAGCCAACGTTCCGGAGCCGGTGCAAATGAAGTATACACCCCAAAAGTACCATGGTTTAAAGTAGCAGACCGAATTTTAATGAATGTTGTTTAAATAAGAGAAACTCTAGAAGAATATCAAAATGTTGCTTTGTCATTCGAAGATGGTTTTTATAGCTCGCAGGATCTTCTGCTGCAAGTTCTCCTAAAAGTTTTTCGGAAGCACCCAAAGTAGATCGACTAGCAATCCATGCTTTAACCCATGCAGATACGGCCTTTTCGTTGTTCTTTTTCCTGAATCTCTTTTATTTTTTTTTTCAATAAAAGTTTAGCGACTATTTTGCAGGCTTCCGAGAGTTCAGCCGACATATCGCGTATCGTGTACACTCTTTAAAAATGAAACTGGCGTGCCAGTCTTTTTAATTTTCGCACAATAGTGTAAACCTTTACTGGCGTGTAAATAGAACTGGCGCGAACACTGGCGCCACTAAATTCATGCATGTGTAAACCCACTATTAGGTAAATAACTATTATTCTTGTATTCGTTATGTCAAATCATCGGCGTACAGTTGACAAAAACTCTATCTATGTAAATTTGGTATCTGTGCATTTTTCGTACCTTTATTTCTGAATGTTTGCATCAAACGCCAACCATTGTGTAAATGGGTAACAGAGAGTATTGGAATATTACGTGTGTTATGAATAGAAATAATACACACACACACACACACACACAGTCAGACATCAAGACGATATTGCTAAGATAACACATTTTCAACGTTATCTGAAAAAAAAAATTGGTCGAAAATAATACCTTCTTTAGCCATTGCTTCGCTGGGTAGGAAGGTAAAAAGGAAGGTAAAAATAGGTACTACCACAATTTGATTACTTAATATTACCTTTAAAGAGTGTTTTTTTAATTGCAGGTGGTAACAGTAAAACATCCCGATTCAAACAAGCTGAAACCTACTGCAAAAAAGAGCAAACAGCCCCTTCCAGCTGACTTGGACGTTCAACATGAATTCACCAAGTGCAAAGCAGACAACATTAGAAGATTGGACTTGAGCAAGTCAAACATAACACACATACCTCCTACCATTAGGGATTTACTTCATGTTACCGAGCTCTATCTTTATGGCAACAAAATTGTTTCTTTGCCATCAGAAATAGGGTGTTTGACAAACTTACAAACATTGGCATTGAGTGAAAATGCGTTGACTTGTATCCCAGACAGTTTGGAAAATTTATCCAACTTAAGAGTGTTGGACTTGAGACACAATAAACTTAATGATATACCCGATGTTATTTACAAATTGACATCGCTGACAACATTGTATTTAAGATTTAACAGAATCAGGTTTGTGGGTGAGGAGCTTGGAGTGCTAACCTCACTAACAATGCTAAGTTTGAGAGAGAACAAAATCAAGGAACTTCCAGCAGCCATTGGGAATCTAACCAATTTGGTGACATTTGATGTGTCACATAATCACTTGGAACACCTTCCTAAGGAAATTGGCAACTGTGTTAATCTTCAAACATTGGATCTGCAGCACAATGAACTGAATGATATTCCAGAGAGTATTGGCAACTTGGTGAATTTAACTCGATTAGGATTAAGGTGAGGCTTTTCTTTACATTTAGGTTTGCACTGACTCAGTTTTGAAATAGTTTTTATAGTTTTTAGGAACTTTAATACTACTACTATGTCAGTTAAGAACGTTTTTCTACGTTGTCCGACGCCTATTCTCCACCTCCTTCGATCCTGACAATCATCTTCTGCCAGGTTTTTTTGACTCATTGATCTTTGCCATTCTAGTTTAGGATGCCCTCCTTTTTTAAGTCCAATTGGTTGCCATACTAGGACTTGCTTTGGTAATCTTTCGTCGTACATCCGTTCTACATGGCCGTACCATGTCAGTTCCCAACAAACATTTAAAGTTGTAACGACGAAACCCCAACTAGAAAGAATTTCTTAAAAGTAACCGCAACGTACTCCCGCTACGTCTCAGTATACCATACAGCGACGTTATAATTCCCTAAGTGGGGAACCAATTTCTGGTTGTAACTACTAGGCCAAGTGTTTAAAGTCACTGTAATAACAACCACACTACTACGTCGTAGCCAGGTATCTACTACGTCGTAGAGGCTGTTTTTTTTTCCGTAATGACATAAAAGTTGCGATGTAGTTGCAAATAATATAATCGTTTCTTTTTGGTAGAATTGTTACACAATATGGTGGACACAACAGTAAACAGACTCGCTTAGTTTTTTTGTTTGGTTATGGTTATAATATGTACTATTTTATCCAAAAGTGTGAGAATTTATGAACAGAGGATCAAAATTCGAGTGCGACGCAAAGTTTTTTGTATAACATGCATTATATATATTGCAAAAAACCGGTGCGCCCGTAAAATTGAGCCGTTTTCTGGTAGCTGATGGAATTTTTGTGTTGTGATTTTGGAGGTTATGTTTTCATAATCGACAGTTAACTCCAACAAATGGTGCTTAAGAAGAGCATTTTTGGTAAGCTTCAACTAATTTGTTTATAAAATAGTATAGCTCCTTAATATGAGCTCATAAAACGACAACAATAATATTAAATTTTCTTTGTTACAAAAAAACATGGCGTCCCAAACTATATTCCCTGATAGTCGAAAGGGTTACTTGAAAGTGAGCCTAAGTTACGGCAACGTGTCACGTACGACTTTTATGTCGGCATTCCTTTTTAGTTCTAGATAACACACCCGAATTTTTACTCCTTCGTTGCAGAAACGTATTATTAACTAGCTTTCGCCACTAAAAAACGTCCACAGAGTGATAGGAACCATGCGATAAATATAACTACTACCCTCAAGTTATTGGGGTGTCGCCGCTTGTCATTTGCCGTTTCTGTCAACAACAGCACCACTGCTTATAGGTTTTGTACCAGCGTGAATGTGTGGTAGGTTTTAAAACAAAAACAAGATAAATTAAATTCCATTAGAACAATAAATAAAGTGCCAATAAAAAGTGTTTTTTTAAAAATGTATATTGCAGTCGAGAGCATGATCCCTATTCTAGAATTTCTGGGAAGTGTTGGTCAATGAACTAAAAGAACGTAGTCACATCAATGAAATCAACTTATTGTTACTTTTTTATTTACACATTGCTCTCACAATTCGTTTGTAGTATTTTTTATTGTTTTTAGATATTTTCGCATTCTCAATATTAAGTAATTTTTATTATTATAAGCCCTATAAGTAAAAAAACAATCTTTGGGACTTGTTAGATCGCTTAGAAATCCGCATGTAACCACGATATATCATACTTGTTTTTTATTAGCCGCAAACAGCGCAAAAGTTCCTAGATGTCTAGCATATCCCAAACAGGTTATTTTCCCAACTAACATTTATAGTAGCGGCTACATGTTCTAAAGGCTTTGCTACTTTCTTATAGTAGAAATGTGGTGATCCCAACCAAAATTTGTTACTTTTTAGTTTTAACTACTATTTAGTATCAGGAAATAGTAGATGTTTCGTAAAAACGACCCTCTAAACTACTTCATAGGATTGTTTCTTGATAGTCGATTCTGATAGTCTTCTCTACCACAATAGGACGTTGCTAAAGTTTTACTTTCTTTTTAGTCGTTATTTCGTAGTCGCCCTGACTTTTATATCCTACTTAATTACCACTAGAAAGTTAAGCTTCATTGGAGTCCCAAACAAGTGTATCCGACAACTACATTATAACTTTAATTTTTACCACAAAAGTTTGTGTCATCATAGTAACATCTGATGTAACAATGTAGACAAAATAACTTTTTGGATCAACTTTAAAGCCGCAACTACTTTCAAGTAACCTTTTCGACTATCAGGGAATATAGTTTGGGACGCCATGTTTTTATGTAAGAAAGAAAATTTAATATTTTTGTTGTCGTTTTATGAGCTCATATTAAAGAGCCATACTATTTTATAAACAAATTAGTTGAAGCTTACCAAAAATGCTCTTCTTAAGCACCATTTGTTGGAGTTAACTGTCGATTATGAAAACATAACCTCCAAAATCACAACACAAAAATTCCATCAGCTACCAGAAAACGGCTCAATTTTACGGGCGCACCGGTTTTTTGCAAAATATATAATGCATGTTATACAAAAAACTTTGCGTCGCACTCGAATTTTGATCCTCTGCTCGTAAATTCTCACACTTTTGGATAACATAGTTCATATTATAACCATAACCAAACAAAAAAACTAAGCGAGTCTGTTTACTGTTGTGTCCACCATATTGTGTAACAATTCTACCAAAAAGAAACGATTATATTATTTGCAACTACATCGCAACTTTTATGCCATTACGGAAAAAAAAACAGCCTCTACGACGTAGTAGATACCTGGCTACGACGTAGTAGTGTAGTTGTTACTACAGTGACTTTAAACACTTGGCCAAGTAGTTATAACCAGAAATTGGTTCCCCACTTAGGGAATTATAACGTCGCTGTATGGTATACTGAGACGTAGCGGGAGTACGTTGCGGTTACTTTTAAGAAATTCTTTCTAGTTGGGGTTTCGTCGTTACAACTTTAATTGTTTGTTGGGTTAGGGGCCGTGCATAAATTAGATATTAGGGACCTATTGCAATAAAGCCAGGCACAAATTGTGCCGGACACTATATTGACAGTTTCGCATTAAAAACTGACAGTTAATAAAAGGCCGAACTATGTCGAAAGATTTCTTCCTTTGCGATCTGGGCATATTGCGCGTCTTTCCTTGCCCTTAAACTGAAGCGTTCTACACATCCGGCACAATTTGTGCCTGGCACTATTGCAATAGGTCCCTATTAGGTAGATAATATTATAAAAAAAAACACAGGGTTTATAATTAAGGTCACTATAAAGTTTCTTCGTGTTATAGTGACCTTATTTATAATAGCATGATCTTTAATGCCGCTTGCGGCTGCCGGCTGAGTATATCGCAAAATCCAAGAGATGACGCCATAAATACACTTTTAAATAGATCCAGGAAGCCTGGCGTCTGACGCCAGGCTTCCAGGATGCAGTGACCCTAACTTTTAAAAACAATGGCTTGAAATAAAATTTTTATTCTACCAAGGATCTTACATAAAAAGAATATTTTATTTATGGTGTTTTTTAGCTCACACATATACTATACTATAGTAGTGTGAGCTATGGTGATCCTAATTTTTTCGAGAAAAAAAAAGTTGCTCCGATTTCAAAAATTTTTATATATCTTTGGGTTTCAGATGATTTTGAAACTTTTTTGTTGCGCCGTCTGTCTGTCTGTATGTCTGTCTGTGTGTCTGTATGTCTGTATGTCTGTCTGTAACGACCAACGCGCATAACTCAAAAACCGCTTGGCCGATTTTAATGAAATTTGGTACCTGGGCTGGGTCAAGGTCGAGATGGTCCCATTTAAAAATGAACAAAATCCACCGAACACAAACCAAATAAAAGGGTAGGGATAGATTTCAAAAATTAGAGTTTATGTGAAAATATGGCGTGTGTGATATCAAACGAAAGGTAATTGAGTCTGGAGTTAAACAAAATACATTTTGATTTATTTAAAAAAAAAGGGTGGGGGTATATTTCAAAAAATAGAGTTTAAGTGAAAATATGGCGTGTGTGATATCAAACGAAAGGTAATTAAGTCCGGAGTTCAACAAAATACATTTTAGTTTTTGTTTTTTTTTAAGGGTGGGGGTGGATTTCAAAAATTTGAGTTTAAGTCAAAACATGGCTTGTGTGGTATCAAACAAAAGGTAATTTAGTGTGGAGTTGAATATATTGGCAGAGTATTTTAATCGCGATTACGAGGCGTATCAAAAAAAGTTTATATCAAAAAAAAAATCGGTAGAAAACTTTCGTAGTTCGGTATATCGTAAAGTAAAAGGCTAAATCGGTAGATTTACCGAAAAATCGGTAGAGGTGGCAACGTTGCTTTAATACAACATCAAGTATAGGAAGGTATCAGATCCGTCATGAATCCATTTATTTTTCAGATATAATCGACTCACTCAAATACCAGCCAGTTTGAGCACATGCAACCTAATGGACGAATTCAACCTAGAAGGCAACGCCATCTCTCAATTGCCTGAAGCACTTCTATCCAGTTTCAAAGAACTGACCAGTATTACACTGTCACGGAACTGCTTTTCTGCATTTCCTTCCGGTGGTCCTTCTCAGTTTGCAAATGCAGACACAATCAATCTAGAACACAACCAAATTGACAAAATTCCTTATGGCATATTCTCAGTGGCGAAACATTTAACCAAACTCAACATGAAGGAAAACCAACTCACAGCGTTGCCCTTGGATATGGGCACCTGGGTGAACATGGTTGAACTTAATTTGGGCACTAACCAACTTGTCAAATTGCCAGACGATATACAGTGTCTTCAAAATTTGGAAGTTTTGATTTTGTCGAACAATTTATTAAAACGAATACCGCCAAATATTGGCAATTTACGCAAACTCAGAGTCTTGGACTTGGAAGAAAATCGACTGGATTTGCTTCCAAACGAAATCGGTTATCTAAAAGATCTACAAAGACTGGTGGTGCAGTCAAATCAACTCACTCAGCTTCCAAGGGCGATTGGTCATCTTTCCAGTCTTCAATATTTAAGTTGTGGAGAAAACAATTTGGCTTTTCTTCCAGAAGAGATAGGTTAGTATCAAACCCTTACAGCGGTATTTATTAAGATGGTTTAAGGTTTAAGGTTTAAGTTTTAGTTTATCTTTTGTGAAACGTTTTAACTGAATTTCTTTTAATCTTAATAAAAGTTAATGGAATTTTGGACTAATTATAACTACATAGGTTATATCGCAATGGCAAAAAACCGGTTTAAATAAGAATCTGCAAGGATTTCGTAAAAAAAATTGAAAAAACGGAACAGAAATGGTTTAAACTAGAGGTTTAACTTTGTAGGGAACGAGGTTTAAGTGAAAATGCAGCGATATTTAAGTGAATTACTTACATGTTTCAATTTACACTTACTTCCCAAACTTGACATTGTCGGAAAATGTGTTCTAATTTCGTAATTTTTATTATATAACTTGCACAAACAAAACGAAACTGAAAAATAAATTTTTAAGTTTATTAAATTGACGTAAAAGATCTACAAAGACTAGTGGTGCAATCAAATCAACTCACTCAGCTTCCAAGGGCGATTGGTCATCTTTCCAGTCTTCAATATTTAAGTTGTGGAGAAAACAATTTGGCTTTTCTTCCAGAAGAGATAGGTTAGTATCAAACCCTTACAGCGGTATTTATTAAGATGGTTTAAGGTTTAAGTTTAACTTTTAGTTTATCTTTTGTGAAATGTTTTAACTGAATTTCTTTTAATCTTAATAAAAGTTAATGGAATTTTGGACTAATTACAACTACATAGGTTATATCGCAATGGCAAAAAACCGGTTTAAATAAGAATCTGCAAGGATTTCGTAAAAAAAAAATGAAAAAACGGAACAGAAATGGTTTAAACTAGAGGTTTAAGTTTGTAGGGAACGCGGTTTAAGTGAAAATGCAGCGATATTTAAGTGAATTACTTACATGTTTCAATTTACACTTACTTCCCAAACTTGACATTGTCGGAAAATGTGTTCTAATTTCGTAATTTTTATTATATAACTTGCACAAACAAAACGAAACTGAAAAATAAATTTTTAAGTTTATTAAAATGACGTAAAAGATCTACAAAGACTAGTGGTGCAATCAAATCAACTCACTCAGCTTCCAAGGGCGATTGGTCATCTTTCCAGTCTCCAATATTTAAGTTGTGGAGAAAACAATTTAGCTTTTCTTCCAGAAGAGATAGGTTAGTATCAAACCCTTACAGCGGTATTTACTAAGATGGTTTAAGGTTTAAGTTTTAGTTTATCTTTTGTGAAACGTTTTAACTGAATTTCTTTTAATCTTAATAAAAGTTAATGGAATTTTGGACTAATTATAACTACATAGGTTATATCGCAATGGCAAAAAACCGGTTTAAATAAGAATCTGCAAGGATTTCGTAAAAAAAATTGAAAAAACGGAACAGAAACGGTTTAAACTATAGGTTTAAGTTTGCAGGGAACGAGGTTTAAGTGAAAATGCAGCGATATTTAAGTGAATTACTTACATGTTTCAATTTACACTTACTTCCCAAACTTGACATTGTCGGAAAATGTGTTCCAATTTCGTAATTTTTATTATATAACTTGCACAAACAAAACGAAACTGAAAAATAAATTTTTAAGTTTATTAAAATGACGTAAAAGATCTACAAAGACTAGTGGTGCAATCAAATCAACTCACTCAGCTTCCAAGGGCGATTGGTAATCTTTCCAGTCTCCAATATTTAGGTTGTGGAGAAAACAATTTGGCTTTTCTTCCAGAAGAGATAGGTGAGTATAAAAAAAAGTATTTACTAAGATGGTTTAAGGTTTAAGTTTAACTTTTAGTTTATCTTTTGTGAAACGTTTTAACTGAATTTCTTTTAATCTTAATAAAAGTTAATGGAATTTTGGACTAATTATAACTACATAGGTTATATCGCAATGGCAAAAAACCGGTTTAAATAAGAATCTGCAAGGATTTCGTAAAAAAAATTGAAAAAACGCAACAGAAATGGTTTAAACTAGAGGTTTAAGTTGGTAGGGAACGAAGTTTAAGTGAAAATGCAGCGATATTTAAGTGAATTACTTACATGTTTCAATTTACACTTACTTCCCAAACTTGACATTGTCGGAAAATGTGTTCTAATTTCGTAATTTTTATTATATAACTTGCACAAACAACGCGAAACTGAAAAATACATTTTTAAATTTATTAAAATGACGTAAAAGTGACTTGACTGACACTTGCTGGACTAAGTACTGGGATTGTCATCTGCTGTCATCTCGGTGCACGTACATCTTAAATATATCTGTATGGCTAGAGCGTATTAAAACCATTAATGGAAAATGACTGCTATAATAAATAAATAAATAAATAAAAACATTTTTTATTATATTAATTTAAAGATTATTTGCAAATAAACAAATCGCGTGTGAGTTTATTTGGATTTTAATCTGAAGATCGTTTTTTTTTACTTTCCTCGTCAAGGCAAATATCGTTTAAAAGCTACATGCTAAAATATAAAAGAGATATGAGAATTTAGTACTAAATGGTTTATCCAGCCTTGTGTACATTGCCCTAAAAAACTCGCTCTAATAGTTAATTGAAGCTAAAAATCGTATAAAATTTTGTCATATCGTTCCTAAATATGATCAAATTTTACATTTTTAACAAATAAATTAACAAAAACGTGATTGTTTTCAAGTTACAATGAGATAAACCACCCCCTGTAGGTAGTTTAAAATTTAGGACGATTTTTAGTCGGAATCCCATGACCTAGGGGTTTAAAGTGACGCAGAAGTCTAAATTAGACAGTTGTAGAAAAATCAGTTTTCCATGTTTTCTTCTTTTTTCCGGTCTATATGGTCCATTTCAAGAACAAATCGTCTTAAATTTTAATTTTTAGGACATTTTATCGTCCATACAGGTAAAAATACCAAATCAATTGCGGCCTGTTTCGGCAAGAAATCAATTTTTCCAAACCAATGCACATTTAAATTTTAAACCTAAACCTTAAACTTAAACTTAAACCTAGACTAAAACTTACGCCTTAGTAAATACTGGTGTTATAGTTATGTACTTTTATTATCCATGACTATTTAATAATAACTTAATAAATTAATAGTATATAATAAATCTGGCTTAAAAAAGTTAGTTCAGGCGCCCTACTGTGTTAAACGTGCTTTTTGACAGTATTTTACTAAGAACTCAAAAACTATCATTTTTTTTTTAAATTTAAATTTTTGTTTTTTTTTGTGGTTTTTTTTATTTTTAACACATTATTTTTTTTCAAAAACGGATGTTTAGTAAAAAATCCATTGTATACAATTACATATTTTATAAGTTACATATGGGACTTTCCATGTCAACTCAGCCACCTTTTGCACTTAACAATTTTGATTTTAATAAAAATTAATTTTTTGGTTCCTCTATAGATACCGATTTAACCAAGATAAAAAATTTGAAAAAATGTTGCGATTCCTTAAATCTACAGGGTGTTTTATCTTCTTAATTTAAATAGGAACTTTGCAAAAAAAATACTCTGCCAATCTATGGGCACCTAAGCTCACACTAGGTACTATAATTGTAGTGTACGTGTGAGTTAATATATAACTAAAAACTGAAATATATTTTATTGAACTCCAGACTCAATTACCTTTCGTTTGATACCACACAAGCCATGTTTTGACTTAAACTTTAATTTTTCAAATCTACCCCCACCTTTTTTTTTAAACTAAAATGTATTTTGTTTAACTCCAGACTCAATTACCTTTCGTTTGATATCACACACGCCATATTTCCACATAAACACTATTTTTTTTAAATTTACCCCCACCCTTTTTTAAAAGTAAAATGTATTTTATTTAACTCCAGACGCAATTACCTTTCGTTTGATATCACACAAGCCATGTTTTGACTTAAACTCTAATTTTTCAAATCTGCCCCCACCCTTTTTTTAACAACTAAAATGTATTTTTTTTAACTCCAGACTCAATTACCTTTCGTTTGATATCACACACGCCATATTTTCACTTAAACTCCAATTTTTGAAATATACCCCCACCCTTTTTTTAAAATAAATTAAAATGTATTTTTTTTAACTCCAGACTCAATTACCTTTCGTTTGATATCACACACGCCATATTTTCACTTAAACTCCAATTTTTGAAATATACCCCCACCCTTTTTTTAAAATAAATTAAAATGTATTTTGTTTAACTCCAGACTCAATTACCTTTGGTTTGATATCACACACGCCATATTTCCCCATAAACTCTAATTTTTGAAATCTACCCCCACCCTTTTATTTGGCTTGTGTTCGGTGGATTTTGTTCATTTTTAAATGGGACCATCTCGACCCAAAACCCAGCGTAAGTACCAAATTTCATTAAAATCGGGCAAGCGGTTTTTGAGTTATGCGCGTTGGTCGTTACAGACAGACATACAGACAGACAGACAGACGGCGCAACAAAAAAGTTTCAAAATCATCTGAAACGCAAAGATATATAAAAATTTTTGAAATCGGAGCAACTTTTTTTTTCTCGAAAAAATTAGGATCACTATAGCTCACACTACTATAGTATAGTATATGTGTGAGCTAAAAATGTATTTTTTTTCCATAACTCACCTACGCGTTATTTAATTTTCTTTCTGTTATTACCATTGTAATTAGCGGAAAAAATACCACAACTTCATCCATTTTACCGACCCTGTAGCTCTAGTATTACCGAAGTTAGTAACAGTGCCGACTTAACTTTGAACACCCTGTATACTGAAATTGTTTTGTTTATTTAGGCACCCTAGAAAACTTAGAATCCCTCTACTTAAACGACAACTCGAGTCTTCAGAATCTACCATTTGAGTTGGCGTTGTGTTCCAGTTTACAAATTATGAGCATCGAAAACTGTCCACTGTCTCTGATCCCTGCTGAAATCACTGCAGGCGGACCTTCATTGGTGATACAGTATTTAAGGCTGCAAGGACCCTACAGGCAAATGTAGCTACTTGAAAGGTAAATTGAGCAGCCATACATTTCAAAATGTCATGTTGATTTTGGCTATTATTGTATATTTTTTTATTAAAATTTGTTTGTATATTAAAGACCTTAGAGCATAAATAGAGCGTTTAGTTTTAAGATATAAAATTTAGAGACATTTATCTAAATTAGAATGCTTTTTATTTCTTTTTTTTGCTAGAGTTATGCTAAAACTTTATACTTAAAGTTACTTTTATTTCTTGGTTTAAACTAATTTAGTTACTAAGATATGCCTTGCCTACAAAAAGGGTAAAGATTTGAATTTGCGCAGTGAATTATATGCTCAAGAATGCATTGACTTTACTTTATTATTTTTGCTTTCTTTCTACCTTGAGTATATCCATTTTTCATCCTTTTTTTAATTTAAGTTTTTTCCCTAATTTTACACATACCTTTACTGCTGTATTGCTACAAGACGCTAGCGCTACCAATTCCACTTTCAATCCCTGACTTCGCATGCGCAGATCTACCAATATTATTTACCTCATGTATTAGAATAGATGAATACAGGGTGATTTTCACTTGAATGATTCTAACCACATGAAAATAGAAAGTTTCAAAAACCTAACCTAACAAAACCTAATCAAATCTAACCGAACCGAACCAAAGCAAACTGAACCAATAATTAAAAAAAAAACTTTCCTGACTTCCTGCCCGGGATCCTAGAGGATGTGAATCCGAACCGAACCAAACCGAACCTAACTAAACTGAACCAAACCTAACCTAACCAAACTAAACTACAACACGTACTGCTAATTAGGTTTAGTTGGGTAGGGTTAGGTTTGGATAGGTTCGGTTCGGTACGGTCCGGTTCGGATTCACATCCTCTAGGATCCCGGGTAGGAAGTCAGGAAAGTTTTTTTTTTTGAAAAAAATATTGGTTTAGTTTGCTTTGGTTCGGTTCGGTAAGATCTGATTAGGTTTCGTTAGGTTAGGTTTTTGAAATTTTTTATTTTCATGTGGTTAGAATCATTCATGTGAAAATCACCCTGTACATCTATTCTAATACATGAGGTAAATAATATTGGTAGATCTACGCATGCGAAGTCAGGGATTGGAAGTAGACTTGGTACGGCTAGCGTCTTGTCTGTATTGCTGCAGTGCTCCGTCCTGCTATACGGAGCTCATACGAATATTTGGGGTACTCTCCATACCAGTGATATATATTGATCGCCAAGTGAAATCACATGCGTGTTTTTAAGACCGCGGTCGTGTATAAACATTTGATGGATTGCTTTGATGTACAGCGTGTCCCATTTTCGATGGGATTAAATGGGAAACTTGGTTATTATTAAAGATATTGATTTTCTGATTGCACCTTACCGTGCTCTTTTTGGAGCTCTTAAAAATGGTGTCATCAGATTTTTGCTATACCCCGTGGTTTCGCTAATACAGGGAGTTTTTGAAAAAATTGCATTTTAATTAATTCCTTGTATCTCGCTTATTTTGCAAGATATTTTTATTCTGTAAAAACCTTTCTATGGCAACTTTTTTAGAGCAAAATAATGACGTTGTCAATTTTTAAAAATATTGTTTAGTTTTTGAGATATGGTATTTATCATAAAAAAAATAAATACGGACCTGGATTTTTTTATTACTACTTTGATTGGTTCCATGCTATTATTACCTTAAAATGATAAAACTTTAATATTTTTTTGATTTAAGGTTAAAAAAAACTATTTAATATTTGAAAAAAAAATATAGTCCGAACCTGGAAATTTCCAACGTAATTATAAATTAAAAATTGCAAGACACACTAGTTGAACGATTTTTAGTTTATCTGTTTTGAAATGATAATTAAAAGATTTATAAATAAAGTAAACAACGTTAAAAAGTTACAAAAATAATATAATACTAATTATTTGATGGTAGCACAGCAGGTCGTGAAATTTACAAAACAAAAGCGCGGAATTGACATTGTCATTTGACTTGTCATTTTTGTGAATGGCTTACAATTATTTTAAACTGGTTAGAAATCGACCATACCCAGATTTTGAAAAATGTGATCTGTTTGACTGCTTCATTCAAGCAACAAAATCCCAATATTTAAATGGCAGAAATATTTTTATACAAAATGCGAAAGAAAAATTACTCAAAAATGCCAACAATGTCTTACACATAATGGTAATCAGAAAAATTAGTTATTTTTTATAATTTTTTTTTTTTTGTATTTTTCGTAGACTTTGTTTCAAATAAATCTGTAAATTAACGTAAAACCATTTTAATATGCTAAGTATCAAAACAGTTAAACTAAAAATTGTTTAACTAGCAATTTTTAGTTAATATTTATGTTGGAAATATCCAGGTTCGGACTAATTTTTTTTTTAAATATTAAATATTTTTTTTTTACCTTAAAACAAAAATTTTTAAAATTTTTATTATTTTATGATAATACTAGCATGAAACCAATCAAAAAAGTAATAAAAAAAATCCAGGTCCGTATTTAATTTTTATCATAAAAAAGATAAATACCATATCTCAAAAACTAAACAATATTTAAAAAAATTGACAACGTCATTATTTTCTTCTAAAAAAGTTGCCATAAAAATGTTTTTACAGAATAAAAGTATCTCGCAAAATAAGCGAGATACAAGGGTTTATTAAAAATACCATTTTTTCAAAAACTCCCTGTATTAGCGAAACTACGGGGTATAGCAAAAATCTGATTACGCCATTTTTAAGGGCTCAAAAAAAGAGCACGGTAAGGTGCAATCAGAAAATCGATATCTTTAATAATAACCGAGTTTCCCATTTAATCCCATCGAAAATGGGACACGCTGTACATTGCCGTACCACATCAGTTGCCTTTTAGTCATGTCATCCGTTATGCTTCCCTCGATTCCCATTCTTTCTTTTATGATCTCATTTTTTATGTGATCTTCTTATTGCATCCATTTCGACACTTTCCATTTTTGTTTTGTATTTTTCTGTTACGCGACAAGTCTCTTTTAAGATTCCTCTGGCAGCATAATCTGTTCTGGCACCCCTGTTTGCCCTATAGTCCCCGTATGTGGACATATTTCCAAATGTGTCAACTTACAGGGACTCTAGTTTGCCCCAATAAGGTCAACTGATTTAAGAGGCTTTAATAACAATTTTTCGTGGCTAACACTCCGCTGACTACATAAAACGTCGCGAAGGCAGAAAAAATGCAATATGCATTGACCCGACCTGAGAGACAAATTATGTCACAGTTACATGAAAAACGCAAAACACCGCAAAATATAAATAAACAACAAATATGGCATCCATCCACACAGCAGCTGTGTATCTACGTGCCAAAACACACGCACGCGCACTTGAAAATGTGCGTCTGAGAATTTAAATTTGCCATTGTTTCCAAAATAAACTATAATTTCTTCTTTTTTTGACTTTTTGAACCAATATTTAAATAAATAATAAATAAATAAATGGTTTATTAACAGCAAAATACATTTTTCTGAAAATACATTACATCCCAGCTCTAAAACCGGCTGCGAATAAACCATATTACCCAGTGGCGTATATACGAAAGGGGGGGGGGCTGCCCCCCCCCCCCCCCCGAAGTTAAGATTTTTTGGGCTATTTTCCACATATTGCATGAATACAAACATAAAATAGCATAAAATACAGCCTCATGAGGTCTCGGCCCCCCCCCAAAACTGTCTCGGGCCCACCCCGAAACTTTTTTCAATATACGCCACTGATATTACCCCAAATTTTTGCTCTAAGGTATTTGATTACACTCAAGATTCACAAAAATGTTATTAAAAACGCCATGTTTCTTCTTATAATGACTATAACATGGTTTTGTAAAATTGTAAACAATTTTCTAGGTATATATTTTAAAGTGCCACAGTTTTATTTTTAATGTATAAATTGGTTTACAGATGATTCTTAAATCATCTTAACAATCGCACACCCGCTGAAAGAGAGTCACAACTCAAAAAAATCGCCGTCATTGAAATAAACCTGCCGCCATCATCGAAATAAGCGTCCTATTTTCGATGGGATTAAATGGGAAACTCGGTTATTATTAAAGATATCGATTTTCTGATTGCACCTTACCGTGCTCTTTTTTGGAGCCCTTAAAAATGGTGTAATCAGATTTTTGCTATACCCCGTGGTTTCGCTAATACAGGGAGTTTTTGAAAAAATTGCATTTTAATGAATTCCTTGTATCTCGCTTATTTTGCAAGATATTTTTATTCTGTAAAATCCTTTCTATGGCAACTTTTTTAGAGCAAAATAATGACGTTGTCAATTTTTTAAAATATTGTTTAGTTTTTGAGATATGGTATTTATCATAAAAAAATTAAATACGGACCTGGTTTTTTTTTATTACTACTTTGATTGGTTCCATGCTATTATTACCTTAAAATGATAAAACTTTAATATTTTTTTGATTTAAGGTTAAAAAAAAACTATTTAATATTTGAAAAAAAAATTATAGTCCGAACCTGGAAATTTCCAACGTAATTATAAATTAAAAATTGCAAGACACACTAGTTGAACGATTTTTAGTTTATCTGTTTTGAAATGATAATTAAAAGATTTATAAATAAAGTAAAAAACGTTAAAAAGTTACAAAAATAATATCATACTAATTATTTGATGGTAGCACAGCAGGTCGTGAAATTTACAAAACAAAAGCGTGGAATTGACATTGTCATTTTACTTGTCATTTTTGTGAATGGCTTACAATTATTTTAAATCGGCTAGAAATCGACCATATCCAGATTTTGAAAAATGTGATATGTTTGACTGCTTCATTCAAGCAACAAAATCCCAATATTTAATGGCAGAAATATTTTTATGCAAAATGCGTTAAGAAAAATTACTCAAAAATGCCAACAATGTCTTACACATAATGGTAATCAGAAAAATTAGTTATTTTTTATAATTTGTTTTTTTTTGTATTTTTTATAGACTTTGTTTCAAATAAATCTGTAAATTAACGTAAAACCATTTTAATATGCTAAGTATCAAAACAGTTAAACTAAAAATTGTTTATCTAGCAATTTTTAATTTATATTTATGTTGAAAATATCCAGGTTCGGACTAATTTTTTTTTTAAATATTAAATATTTTTCTTTAAAACAAAAATTTTAAAATTTTTATTATTTTATGATAATACTAGCATGAAACCAATCAAAATAGTAATAAAAAAAATCCAGGTCCGTATTTAATTTTTTTATGATAAATACCATTTCTCAAAAACTAAACAATATTTTAAAAAGTTGACAACGTCATTATTGTCTTCTAAAAAAGTTGCCATGAAAAGGTTTTTACAGAATAAAAATATCTCGCAAAATAAGCGAGATACAAGGGATTATTAAAATTACAATTTTTTCAAAAACTCCCTGTATTAGCGAAACTACGGGGTATAGCAAAAATCTGATTACGCCATTTTTAAGGGCTCAAAAAAAGAGCACGGTAAGGTGCAATCAGAAAATCAATATCTTTAATAATAACCGAGTTTCCCATTTAATCCCATCGAAAATGGGACACGCTGTACTTTCTTCCATAAAAGCGTCACATTTATGTTTCGACAATTTACAGCAAGATAGCGATGTGACTCTTTTATTTTGTCCAGTTTAGCTTAGGATGCGTTCCTTAACAGTGTCACTTCTGACTTTATAACAGCGTGAACGTGGAGTTTCATCCTGAAAAGAGTCACATTTCGAGTTGTGAAGGTTTTCGTGTGAACTATTGGTTAAATCTGACCCATATAACAAGTAAAATACTGTTCTTTTTTGTGTTATGACTGTTTTTTCGAATTGTTCAGTGTACTTAGAGTTAAGGAGAATAAAAAAAAAATCTTTTGAATTTATTAGAGAATAATCACATTCCCAGTTGTTATTCAGCATTTTATAACTCGTTGTAAAAATAAATACAAAGTTTCTTCTTTATTTGTTTTCTTTTTTTATATTTACCATCCTGCGTGACATCCTGATTTACAACGTCATGATGCTTTGTTCTAAAAAAGTGTCGCAATATCGGGTTTTTGCGAGGGGTCATCAGCTTTCAAGAGTACTGTACAAATTTCACAACAGGACCCGACAGTACCACGACAGGACCCAACAGTACCCAACAGTACTCAACAGGACCCAACAGTACTCGACAGTACACGACAGTACCCAACAGTAGTCAACAGTACTCGACAGGACCCAACAGTACTCGACAGTACACGACAGTACCCAACAGTACTCAACAGGACCCAACAGTACTCGACAGTACACGACAGTACCCAACAGTACTCAACAGGACCCAACAGTACTCGACAGTACACGACAGTACCCAACAGTACTCAACAGGACCCAACAGTACTCGACAGTACACGACAGTACCCTCCAGTATTGAACAGGACCCAACAGTACTCGACACTACCATGGGCGCACCCAGGGGGGCCCCGGGGCCCGGGCCCCCCCAAGCCTTAGATTTTTTAATATATTTTCTACATATTTGATGATAAAACATGAAAAATACCTTAAAATTTGACATCAGGAGGCTTCGGCCCCCCCCCCCAACCCCAAGCAGTGGCGTAGTTGCGAAAAGATGCGAGATGATGACCTTTTTTTTTTTTTTTTTGTTTTTTTTTTTTTGGTCGCAAGTTTTTTGAGGGCGCGCTTCGTAGCTGTCGGCCCCCCCCCAAGACACATTCCTGGGTGCGCCACTGACACTACACGACAGGACCCAACAGTACTCAACAGCACCCAACAGTACTCGACAGTACACGACAGGACCCAACAGTACTCAACAGTACTCGACAGGACCCAACAGTACTCGACAGTACTCAACAGGACCCAACAGTACACGACAGGACCCAAGTCCTGTTGGACGCTGTACAAAATTTTAGGGTGCCGATAACCCCTCGGGTTTTTGTCTTTTTTTTAACTAAAAAACGACAAAAATCGTTTTTTCTGAGCAACGTACTGCACCAATTACATTGAGTTAATAGGTTTCCGTTGATATAAAATAACATGTTAACTCGTAATTTGTCATGTAAGTGAAAAATTAATCTCTCTAATGAACTAAATTCTTTAACAGCGATTTTCTCACAACAATGTTTTTTGATTTTTTGAGTTGTGACTATTTTTTAGCGGGGGTGCGAAATGGTTTGTAAAAAAAGCAAACGTTTTTAGTGATATAATTTTAAATCGCGTTTTATAAATGTCTTAAAAAATTAAAGTTTAATGGATATATTCTACTTCTGTAGAAAGTTGCTATGCTTTATTTTATAGATATTTGTTTCGAATAAAATATGAATGCACAATATTTTTATTTTAAACACAGGTAGGCATTGGCGTAGCTAGCCTTGCTTTTCAGGGGGGGCCGTGGCCCCGGTCTATCTTGAACAAAAAGCAAACATAGGTTTTAAAGAGTCGTGCAAAGTGTGCAATGAATAAAAAAAAAATACGCGCATTAAATGTTCTAATATTTTAATATAACAAATTTAATAATACATTTACCAACTTATTTATATGTATACACAGGAAGTATGTAATTCAGCAATTCTACAAAGAAAGTTTTCTACGTCGCTGACTAAAAGCGTCTACCACACTGTCTAAGTCGACCTCAACATCTTTTTCTATGAATAACAATGACAAACCTGAGTGTCTCTCTTGAGTCATAGTTGTTCTAAGCCAATTAAAAACTCTCCTCATGGCAGAGAAAGACCTCTCGCAAGTTGCACTTGAAATTGGAAGAATACTCGCAACTTTAAAAAGTTGGTAGAGGTTTGGATAGGTGTTTTCTGCTATATGTTGTTTGATAGAATCATGACCAACAGTTTGATTTAACCGAAAAATACAATTCTTTAAAACGGTAATTTCTGCTCTTAGAGTAGAAGTATTAATATTAAAAATTTCCCGGTATTGCTCGACGAATTTATTCCATTTAACGACGTGGGAAAACATAATATGAAAATGGTTATGAAATTGTCACCAAAATCGGAAAATTTTCATAAGACACTAAACGCTAACCTCAAAAAAACTAAAAAGATTATTATATTTATTTTAGAAAAACAGTTTAAAAAGGTCTTTTATAACCTTACGACATCTACAACCCGATTTCGGAAACAGAGGGGCAAATGTCGCTGTCTTTATTAAATGCGAAATTTAACTTACACTTCTATAATATTTTACAAGATGTCGCCAATATGTATGAAATATTCAATATGCATAATTATGTTTAAATTTAAAAAATATTTTCGGGAAATTGCATAAGTGCAGAAAAGTTACCGATAATTTAAAGAGAAAAAGCCGCAAGACAAGGGATTTTACTGAAATGTAAACATTATCTGAATGATTTTAAATTTTAATGCACCTATTTTATTTGAATATTTCCCGAATAATAATAGAAAAGTATGTATTTTCAGCGTCATGTTCTTTTACTAGTAGTCGGTAGGGGAGGCCTAAAATACCTTAGGGGGGGCCTGAGAGACTTCAGGGGGGGCCTGAGAGACTTCAGGGGGGCCTGGCCCCCCTGTCCCCCCCTAGCTACGCCAATGCAGGTAGGGTCAAGTGGTATAAACATGACAGACTTTTTAAAACTTTTATATTTTTAAGATTTTTAGGACTCCTTTTTTGTAGCATTTAAGCGATAATCAGAAAAATATTTTTAGAGTTTAAGTCAAAACATGGCTTGTGAGGTATCAAACGAAAGGTAATTGAGTCTGGAGTTGAGTAAAATTTATTTCAGTTTTTAGTTATATTAGCTCACACGTACACTATAACTATAGTACCTAGTGTGAGATAAGGTGCTTATATATTAGCAGAGTATTTTAATTATGAGTCTATTTTTTATAAAAAAATAAAATAAATTGTAGATATGAGGTCCTTACAACTGCTCCTATCAGCTTATAACAGAAAATCTATCAGAATTCAATTATTTGTATTTTTAAAGTGTCTCATTTTTCAACGGGATTTTGGGTGTCTCATTTTTACACCACTTGACCCTACCTAAAACGTTTTTAAAAAAGGACGGTTTAGTCTGCTGGTAAAAATAATAGACAGTATTTTAACGAAAACTCAAAGGATTTTTCAGGTATTTCTTGATGGAATTTGGAAAAACTCAGACACGTTAATTTTGTTTGCAATAAGGTATTTGACAAATTTTAGAAAAGAGTTTAGAATGATACATACATCCCTAATTGGCTATGCAAAATTATTAAAATAGTATATTTTATCATGACATGACATGATTTATACATTTAAAGTCAAGTTTTCTAATTTCCGATTTGAATTTGCCGCCAAAACGCTCATTTCTAGCATGGCGTTGCAATGACGTCACAGCGCAGTAAACTCGCGGACAGATACACGGCATTCGAGTGTTTATTTGTTTTTGGTCTGTGTTTTTACTGTTTTTTATGTAAAAAAATGTCCTATTAGTGGTGTGTAGTGCCTGAGTGTTCGAATACTAGCATAAAAACACATAAAAAACTATTTATCATGTGCCTACAGCAGTAAAAGAACGGAAAAAGTGGCTAGAACTTGCTCGAAGAGACCCAAGGGCCTTATCTAATACATCTTTACTTTACATTTGTGAAGATCACTTTGATGTGAGTATAACTAAATTGTTTCTATTAATTTTTCTCACGTTGTCTATAATATATATAACTATTTTGTAAATGACGATGAAATTTTTGAGGTTATGTTTAATACAAGGAGTGAACAACTATAATAGGCAGAAAGGTGTACAAATTTTTAGGCAGTTATTAGGCAGGACTAGGGAGTACCTTTAAATGCAAAATTAGGCAGTGCACATGCAGGCCAAATGTAGGACTGAGCAGTGCATATGGAAGACTAGGCGGTGCATAGGCAGGACTAGGCAGTACCTACGCAGGACTATGCAGTACTTCAAGCATTGCTGGTCGTTGTATAAATTTTGTTGTAAAAATGCAATTTTTGATTGTTTCTTAATGCTTAAAATAATAATGATTGGGTATTTAATTGAATCTATTGTAAGTGGCATCTTAAACAAAAAAGCAAAACATATAACCTAACCTCAAAATCTAACCGAGTAAAAGTAGACGAAGAATATCGTAAAAAAACTTTCAGTTATATACAAAACAACTGATCGAATACTTACATCAACATTTTAACGTTTCTAAATTCCGCAGAATAAAAATCACTGTTGTTGCCAAAGAAGCCTGCCACCATAAAGGAATTCAGCATTGGCAAGTTGCAGCTATCGGCTTTGGAGAATCCGTTTTTTATTGAAAATGTTTTTTATAAGCAAAACACAAAATAAAATCTAATTTAGGACGATAATTCGCACTGTAAACCAAAGCAAACATATCCATAAGAAAATAACACAGAAAATAGGTTCGTTCGAGGCGTTTACTGTTTTGTGACGTCACTCGCAGCTGATTGGTAGACCGCCTGTTTTGAAGCACGTGGCTAATTGTTTTAATTCAATGAATTTATTTAATTAAAAGAACTATGAATTTGAGTAAAAATTAAATAAAAAAGTTTGTTTTTAGCATTCCCAACCTAAAGAGATATTTAAAAATAAATATATATTTATTTTTTACTACTGTCAAACACCCTATTCGCCAGGAGCCAATTAGCCGCGTCGGCCAGACATCGGTTAGGATATGTTTGCGATCAATTGACCACGGTTAGGTTTACCTTATCCCTAGATGGTCAAAAATATTGCGCAATGCGTTAAATACTGCACAATATTGAGTGCAAGGGGCCCTTTAGTAATATCGCGCAAAAAAGATATTGTGCAATATTATTTTGGCCTTGTATTATTTTAGGTCTAGAGGCCACCTAAGACAGATTTTGATCCATCAACAAGACGACAGGGTAGCTATGATTTAAGAAAAAATAAGTTGTGTTAAAAAAAAAGTTAAACAAAATTTCTCGCGGCAAATTGTCCCCATTGCGAATCAGTAAAGTTTACTATTTAAAAAGTGCCAATGGAAAAAGTCCCTTTTACTAGAAAAATCAACGTGTGCGGGGTTTTCCAAATTCTATCAAAAAACTTGAAACACACTGTATGTATGTAATTACCAGAAATTTACTAGTTTCTACAGATAATCTACAAATGATATCCCGACTGTCGAATAAAAGTAAAAAATATTTTATATACAAGGTGTTCCGAATCCGATGGACAGACGGAGAGATTATTTGTCAGGTTAATGGGGCCCGGGCCCCCCCAAGCCCAAGATTTTTTTAGATATTTTTCACATATTTTATGAATAAAAATATAAAATAGTATAAAATACGACATGATGAGGTCTCGCCACCCCCCCCCAAGAGGCCCCCCCCCAAGACATATTCCTGGGTGCACCACTGCAGGTTTTAAAACTAAAGTTTCGATTAATAAAGTCCGCAAACGCTTTGTTATCCATTTATAGCGTGATAATTTTTGTTTATTGTTCAATCATTATAAAATTTTAGCTTGCAAGAGTCCTTAATTTTTTTTTTTAGTTTTCGGGGTGGGGGGGCGTTATCTTGGATTTACTGTGCACGAAAATGTTTTTTTAAATTATTTGGTTCCTGTACATTTTGGACAAAGAAGTTTTAAACAAAAAGTTGATTTTTGATATTGGCTTATTTTAACATAAAGTAAAGAATACTTAAAAGCCTATAAAATGAAATGTCTGAGTTGTATGAGTCGTACCCTTACTGAGATACAAACCCTGAAGGGTATTTTATGTATAATTAATTGTCTGTAATACAGGATAAAACGTTTTTCACTGTAGGGCTTGTTTTAAAAAAATTGTAAACACATGATAACAAAAAAAAAATTCATGATAATTTTTATTTTATTTTATATTTGTATGTTCCTTGAGTGTTTCCTGTTAGTAAAAACCAACTAGATACATATCGTTTTATAGATAATTTTATTTTCAACAATATAGTATAACATGAGATTTATTGGAAAGGTTAGTTTTTAAGAAAATTGAATAAAACCAATAAATTTTTTTAAAAAATACTAATTTAAAAAAAATTACAATTTAAAAAAAAATTGTAATTTAAAAGAAATTACTTTATTATGCCGACCCCCCTGTAGTGTCAATTATAGGTATTTTAACATTTTTTCCTAAAATGTTTTTTTCAAAACTGAATAAAACATAAAAAAAGCATTGTTTTTTTCGTGATTTTAAAAAATAATCCTAATTTAGGGATGTCAGCAAAGTGCTAACCGTGAACTTGACTTACTTTAGTGATACATCATTTAAAAGATAAATTAATTTTCTACAATAAAATACTTACCTTTTGAGGAAATCACATAAAACTTAAACATTTTAGTTTCTTTTGCATATACTACGGAAATACATGGAAAACGGTTGTACTGCTACCACACACATCAAGGCTCATATTTCAGCAAGAGTACTACCCAGACTATTCACTAATATCTAATTTTATAGGCCATAAATTAGTCTTTATTTTATGTTATTACAGATTTTCTCAAAAATAAGCAGTAAATTAAATGGCACTAAAAAAACATTGGTCTAAATCCAAAATGGCGGCGAAATGTTTAGCCTCATAACTCGAAAACCATTCGTCTGACGAAAAAGTGCATAATAGCGCTTTGGTAGAAAATCTTTTTGTCTTCAACTTTTGTTTAAAACTTTTTTTTCTAAAATGTACAGGAAGCAAGTAATTTAAAAAAAAACATTTACGAGCACACATTTGTCAAAATCGCGACTACACCACCTTTTGCAAGCTGGGGCTCTTTTTTTCGCTTTAATGACTGGTCTATTATGTGAAACCAACAGAAACAACTACTCCGAGGGAAAATACCCCTACCGGCATTGAATTATACTGATGGCTTGATGTTTTCGTTGGGAACTTGTTAAAACTGTTTGGTTTTCACTATCTCCAACGTTGATCACAAGGATACGAGTGATCCCTGTCTGGAACACGTCCTAACAATGACAATTTCTGTGGGTTTCACAAAACTTATGCTCTACACGGAGCTATCGTCTACATTCACCTGAGGATGGCCCAAAAGGTCGAAACCGGTCCGGTCGTGGATTGGCATGGAACATTTGTTCCTGACTATCAGGACGTGTTCCAGACGGGGATCACTCGTATCGTTGTGATCGACGTTGGAGATAGTGAAAACCAAACAGTTTTGGTCTATTATGCCTCTGAACTTTTTTGTGGTGTGCCGCTGGATAATTGTAAAATACAAAAAATACTCTGCCAATCTATGGGCACCTAAGCTCACACTAGGTACTATAATTATAGTGTACGTGTGAGTTAATATATAACTAAAAACTGAAATATATTTTATTGAACTCCAGACTCAATTACCTTTCGTTTGATACCACACAAGCCATGTTTTGACTTAAACTTTAATTTTTCAAATCTACCCCCATCTTGTTTGTTTAACTCCAGACTCAATTACCTTTCGTTTGATATCACACACGCCATATTTCCACATAAACACTAATTTTTTAAATTTACCCCCACCCTTTTTTTAAAAGTAAAATGTATTTTATTTAACTCCAGACGCAATTACCTTTCGTTTGATATCACACACGCCATATTTTTACATAAATTCTAATTTTTGATATATACCCCCACCCTTTTATTTGGCTTGTGTTCGGTGGATTTTGTTCATTTTTAAATGGGACCATCTCGACCCAAAACCCAGCGTAGGTACCAAATTTCATTAAAATCGGGCAAGCGGTTTTTGAGTTATGCGCGTTGGTCGTTACAGACAGACAGACAGACGGCGCAACAAAAAAGTTTCAAAATCATCTGAAACGCAAAGATATATAAAAATTTTTGAAATCGGAGCAACTTTTTTTTTCTCGAAAAAATTAGGATCACTATAGCTCACACTACTATAGTATAGTATATGTGTGAGCTAAAAGTTCAGAAGGAAGGGGAAGGGCATGAGACTTAAAAAAAATATGTTCTTGTGGATATATCTAAAAAACTAGGGAAGAGCTATAAGGTAAAAAGTAAAAAAGTTGTTCTTTGTTTAAAACTCGTAGACAATGATTGTGTAGAAATAAAATTTCGGACTGCCATTGTCTTTATTTATTTTTTATACGACTGTGTTGTAAAAGGGGGTTTTGCGCACGGAGAACACGATCTGAAAATGGCATTTTGCGCACGCTGTGTGCAAAACGTTTTGCACACGCTTATGTCATTTTTGCGCACGCCTATGTAATTTCTGCATACGGGTCTCCCGTCATTGTGATTTTTACTAACAAACGTGAAATTTCGTACCCGTGAATTTAAAAATCAAACAAGTTTCATGGCTAATCGGGCAAAAAGGAGTTTTTTGTTTCCCTTATATTTTTCCGTGGGTAGCTTGAAAGCTTAACCTCACGGGGGTCCAAGATCTAATGGACACCTAATAAGTGTTGACAGTTAACCGTTTCGTCCTTATGGGACTCCTCAGAACACTGCTGGTCAAGTGACAAATCTTGCGTAGTTAATCAGACGGTTTTGTCTCTAATTAAATGTAATTAGTGAGCGAACTATAGCAAGAGGCGCCATCTACCGAGATACGAGAGAAACAAAAAACCAAAAGCAGAAAACACACTGCTATACAATGTCGATCAATGAAAAGATCGAATGCAAATAAAAGAAAACAACTATAGTCCGTGACCTACGACAGCTCTTTGTCTTTTTGGACCCCCGTGAGGTTAAGCTTTCAAGCTACCCACGGAAAAATATAAGGGAAACAAAAAACTCCTTTTTGCCCGATTAGCCATGAAACTTGTTTGATTGTGATTTTTGTTGTTGTCACCCATCAATATAAGTTGGCTTAGTTCCGTAGCAACCGTCACTGCTCGTATGTTTTGTTGATTAGATACGTCAAAAAATTGTTGAATTTTTAAAGTTTTGTTGTAAAAATGTCGGAAATAAAAACAAGTTAAATTAAAATTTGATTTTTCTTTCTTTATTAGCAGTCGTATAAAAAATATTGTAAAAAACTCGTTTGAAAACCTCTTTGCACACTCCCTCGACTTGTAGACCTCGCCTTCGGCTCGGTCTACCAAACTGTCTCGATCGTGTGCAAAAAGTCGTTTTCAAACCTTGTTGTTTAAATAACTATTTTAACACGACGTTTCGGTTAGAGATACTTATAACCGAAACGTCGTGTTTTAAAATAAATAAAGACAAAAAAGTTGTTGTTTTTATTTTGGCAGTTACATTATAACATAACATAACATTATGTTAAATGAGAAAATGTCAATAACGAACCGTCATAATAAAAAAAACAAACTATATTTTACTCTTTACATGGGAAACGAAGGGTTTGTCGACTTATGTGGAAACTTTTATACCGTTTTCGAACAACGATCAAAAACAGCTCTCGAGCAATCCGAGATCAGTCTCAAAAGGATTAATTTTTCGAGTTAAGCGACGCATCGCTTCCACTGAGATTTCTTTGTTCGATTAGGCAAAACACTTGATCCCACATCTCGCTTGCTCTCATTCCTAAGACGGATCAACGGTTTGAATCAAAAGAATAAACATAACCCTACTTTTTTAACTTTTGTTTTGGCGTGTTTTTTCTTATTTCGTTTCTGTATAGTACAATAAAATTAATAGAAAACCCCGTAGAAATCCCAAATTAATGGCGTTGGAAAAGTTTTTATCGCTTAGGTCAAGTTCTGATGACAAACAAAAATATTTATGGGATTTCTGGAAATGGAGATATTTGCTTTGCATAAACCTTATCAAAATTATGTTTTGTTTTGCTTGTTTAAAAATGTTTTTAAAGACAAAAGTTTGTAAAACTTTTGAGGGTATGTGGGGAAAACGAATCTATACTTCATTCAGGCACACTGTGCACAAAGATTTGCTCCTGGAAGGCGGTTAAGAGCAGTTTTGATCGAAAACGGTATTAGTCTTAAAATTAACCCAAAAATCACCTTTTTTCATTTATGCATAGGATTTCGGAACACCCTGTAGGTATATATTTTTTTAAATTGAAGTCGGTTTTGCTTTTTTTTTAAATTATACTTAATTTTGAAGTAATTTATAGGTGTTATGTAGATTTAATGTAAAAAATGTTTTCCTTCGAAGTTATACAGAAAAAAAAGTGGGTGGCGGATAAAAAGTCGAAAGTACAAAAGGTCGAAAGTACAAGGTCGAAAAAAAAGGTCGAAAATACAAAAGGTCGAAAGTACAAAAGGTCGAAAGTACAAAAGGTCGAAAGTACAAAAGGTCGACAAACAAAAGGTCGAAAATACAAAAGGTCGAAAATACAAAAAGTCAAAAATACAAAAAGTCGAAAATACAAAAGTTCGAAAGTACAAAAGGTCGAAAGTACAAAAGGTCAAAAGTACAAAAGGTCGAAAAATAAAAGATTAAAACATAATCCAGTCGAATTGCCCTATCCAGTCGAGGTGGACCCGGGGCCGATGATAGGTTAGGTTACTATCCCAACCTGACCCGGTTATGTTAGTATATCAAAAAAAAACTTTGTAGTTTTTTTTTTGTAAACAAACCTAACCTGGTTAGGTTGGGGTAGTAACCTAACCGGGTTAACTATCAACTATCCTTGACCCCTGGACCACCTCGGCTGGGCAGGACAATTCGACTTGATTAGGTTTTAATTTTTTATTTTTCGACCTTTTCTACTTTCGACATTTCGTACTTTCGGCCTTTTATACTTTCGACCTTTTGTACTTTCGACCTTTTGCACTTGCGACCTTTTGTACTTTCAACCTTTTGTATTTTCGACCTTTTGTATTTTCGACCTTTTGTTTTTCGACCTTTTGTACTTTCGACCTTTTGTACTTTCGACCTTTAGTATTTTCGACCTTTTGTACTTTCGACCTTTTATCCGCCGCCCAAAAAAAGTTGGTAGCTCTCTTGATAATACTTTTTATAAAAAAAACTGACCCATATTTTATTATATCAAAGCCAAATATTTAAGATGTTAAAAATTCTTCTTCCTAGTTGTATTCATTGACTGTTTAAAAAAGTCTGTTGTTTTCTATTGTTGATTGTAGGTATTTGTAATTTTTTACTTTTGCTCAATAAAGTTTCTTTTTTATTTACCTTTAAAAAACTTTATAAATAAATGGATCCATCATGGATCTAATACCTTCCTAGCCCAATAGCACACTTCAAGTGAACTCCACGCTATATCAGCCTTGAAAACAGTTTTTCTAAATATTTCAGAAATTGAAGCTCTTACGAAGTTTTTCGTAATAAAAAAAATTATTGAGAAAAACATGTTCTATATTCCGAAAATCGATTGAATGATGCGATGCCTCGTTAGCAAGGTACCATATTTTCAATTTTTAATCTGTCAAAAAAACTGTCATTAGCATTAATGGATTTTGACCAAGTTCTTTATAGTATTGTATGTACAGCGTGTCCCATTTTCGATGGAATTAAATGGGAAACTCGGTTATTATTAAAGATATCGATTTTCTGATTGCACCTTAACGTGCTCTTTTTTTGAGCCCTTAAAAATGGTGTAATCAGATTTTTGCTATACCCTGTGGTTTCGCTAATTCAGGGAGTGTTCGAAAAAATTGCATTTTTAATAATATCTTGTATCTCGCTTATATTGCAAGATATTTTTATTCTGTAAAAATCTTTCAATGGCAACTTTTTTAGGGCAAAATAATGACGCTGTCAACTTTTTTAAATATTGTTTAGTTTTTGAGATATGATATTTATCATAAAACAATTAAATACGGAATATTTTAATTGATTTCATGCTATTATTATCTTAAAATGATAAAACTTTAATATTTGTTTAATTTAAGGTTAAAAAAATATTTAATATTTTTAAAAAAATTTTAGTCCGAACCTGGAAATTTCCAACGTAAATATAAATTTTAAATTGCAAGACACACTAGTTGAACGATTTTTTAGTTTATCTGTTTTGAAACGTTAATTAAAAGATTTATAAATAAAGTAAAAAATGTTAAAAAGTTACAAAAATATCATAAGCCACCCTGAAGGCGCTAAACGCACCCAAGATTGCTGACGGCTTGGTGGAAGAATGCGCAGAGGCGCCGGAGACCCTAAGCGATGGCAAACGGGTGACGCTGGTTTGGGTTTCGGGACATACGGGGGTACCAGGCAACGAGAAGGCGGACGAACTCGCACGACTCGAGGCAGGAACCGCCTATGTAGGACCGGAGCCACTTTTGGGCGTGACAAAAAGACAAGTGCAAAGCGGACTCAACAAATGGGCCCAGGACGCGCTATTAAACTCCTGGGAAACAGGAACGGGTTGCAGACAGACCAGAGAATTCGTAGACCGTCCAAAAGCGACCAGAATTAGATGGATGCTGGGACGGACACGAAAAGACCTCGGACTGCTGATAGGTACTCTAACCGGACATAACCGGTTGAGGAAACACATGATACGTATAGGAGTCGAGAATGACCCTACCTGCCCAGCCTGTGGACAGGAAGAAGAGACATCAAGACACCTCGTGGCAGAATGCGAGGCGTACGCAAGGATGAGACAACAGGCACTCGGAGCGCCAACTCTGAGCGAGGAAGAACTGCACATGCTCAAATGGGCAGACTTACTGGACTTTGTAAAGAGAACAGGAAGGCCAAATGAGTTACCCGACCATCAAAGGGAAGTGCAGAGAGTGGGTTAAGGGATAGACTTGGAGCATGGCAAAAAGGGCCTACTCTGGCCTACTTGTCAGACCTGCGGGTCAACCCCCCCCCCCCACTACTACTACTACTACAAAAATATCATAGTAATTATTTGATAGCACAGCAACTCATGAAATTTACTTCAACAAGGAAAAACAAAAGCGTGGAATTGACATTGTCATTTTACTAGACATTTTTGTGAATAAGTCACTCAAAATTATTTTAAAATGGCTAGAAATCGCCTATATCCAGATTTTGAAAAATGTGATGTTTGACTGCTTTATACAAGCAACAAAAACCCAATATCTAAACAACAAAAATATTTTTATGCGTTAAGAAAAATTACTCAAAAATGCCAACAATGTCTTACACATATTCGCAAAGTTAAATAAAATTAGTTATTATTTTTTGTGGCTTTGTTTCAAATAAATCTTTAAATTATAGTGAAACCATTTTAAGTTTTAAAACAAACTAAAAATCGTTCAACTAGCAATTTATAATTAATATTTATGTTCAAAATTTCCAGGTTCGGACTAAAATTATTTTTTTAAATATAAAATATTTTTTTTTTAACTTTAACAAAAAAATATTAATTTTTTATTATTTTGTGATAATAATGGCATGAAACCAATCAAAATAATAATAATAAAAAAACCAGGTCCGTATTTAATTTTTTTTATGATAAATACCATATCTCAAAAACTAAACAATATTTTAAAAAATTGACAACGTCATTATTTTCCTCCAAAAAAGTTGCCATAAAAAGGTTTTTTACAGAAAAAAAATATTTTGCAAAATAAACGAGATACAAGGGATTATTAAAAATGTAATTTTTTCAAAAATTCCCTGTATAAGTGAAACTATGCGGTATCGCAAAAATCTGATTACACCATTTTTAAGGGCTCGCTGTACACTGTTTTACCTAAAAATTTCATAAAAATTGGTTTAGCGGTTTCGGAGTTATGGCGCTACGGACAGACATATACACACACACGGACAGACGTCCTGATAATGCTGCTAAGATCAAAATAAAATCAAAAACTGTTTGCCCCGAAAACGATACTATTGCTTCGCGGGCTAGAAAGGTTAAAAAGCTTTATATTATAATATTGTATGTTATTTCTGCAAAATTGTAAATGTTTAAATAAAGAATTATTGAAAACAAAACACTTATGATTTGGGCCTTTGTCTGATTAAATACCGGGAAATTTAAATTCGCCGAATCAGTATAAATCTGTAGTTCCCAGCTAATTTATTTACAGTTATTTTTTGCCTTTTTACCAGGTCATATGTGTTTATTAAAACGCTTTTTATTTGACCTTTGACTACATTACCAATAATTTTAAATTGAAACAACGTTAATAATATTTATCATTAGTGTTACTTGCAAACAGTTTAAAAGTGAAAATCTTTTATTTTGTGGAAATTTATTTACAACAATGTTATTAAAAAGTCTGATATTCCTGTTTGGCATTTGTCCTATATTTGGGTCTATTGTGCCGTTAAGGTCAGATGATGTACCACCACCTCCAGATCAAGCAGCGTTAATGGCCAGATATGTTGTGCATAAAGCTAGTAAGGTTATTTTCACTTTTTAAAAACTTCATTATACTTTAAGGCTGGTACAGTCGGGGACTTTTTAAATTACCGCCTTCGAAAATAAAAAATATTTCTATTTGAAATTCGGTAAAGTAGTTTGATCCAAAACAAATAAATTGTGAACCTTACCTCTGTCTGTATGTATAAATCATAACAAAAACATTTCATGTAAAAAAAAGCCAAGTACGCGAAAATGACATTCCGTAAAAAGAATTGAGATAAAATTAAAGCCAAGTTCTACAATACAAATTTCAAAATTAAAGGTTCTTACTAGTTTGGAAATGTTTTTTTAAACTTTGCTATTACAGCCAAACTTCTTTATGTTCAATTTAGCACTGTGCCTAAGAGTCATTTACAGCCGTAATAGCCAAGTTTAGAAAAATATTTCCAAACTAGTAAGAACCTTTCATTTTGAAATTTGTATTGGAGAACTTTACTTTACTTTTATCTCAATTCTTTTTACGGAATGCCATTTTCGCGTACTTGGCTTTTTTTTACATGAAATGTTTTTGTTATGATTTCACTTCTTTTTAAATATTAAAATATGCGGAATATTGTTCAAAACTTTTGCAATGCCTTACTTAAATTTTTGAGGGTTTTTTAATTTTTTTCCATGGTTTTATCGTAGTTCCTATCAGCCTTTCAAAGCTCAGCTCTCTAGCGTTTCTGAAAGTGCACAATGTTACTTTTACATAACTTTACATGTATACGGGAGTGAAATAAATTAAAATTGTCGTGTTTTTAAATTTTGTCCTATAGTTTTATCATAGTTCCTATCAGTCTTCCAATGCTCAGCTCTCTAGCGTTTCTGGAAGTGGGTAATGTTACTTTTACATAACTTTACATTTATAGGGAGAGTAAATGAAAATATTGGACTTTTTAATTTTTTTCCCATGGTTTTATCATAATTTCTATCAGCATTTCAATGCTCAGCACTCTAGCGTTTCTGGAAGTGAGCAATGTTAGTTTTATATAAATTTACATTTATAGGAGAGGGAAGTAAATTAAAATGTTGGTGTTTTTGAATTTTTTCATATAGTTTTATCATATTGTCTTTCAGTTTTAAAAAGTTCAGCTCTCTAGCGTTTCTGGAAATGGGCAGTGTTACTTTTACATATCTTTACATTTATAGGGAAAGGAAGTAAATTAGAATTTTGGGGTGTTTTAATTTTTTTCTATAACTTTATCATAGTTACTATCGGTCTTCCAAATCTCAGCTCTCTAGCATGTCTGGAAGTAGGCAATATTACTTCTACTTAACTTTGCATTTATAGGGGAGGGAAGTAAATAAGAATTTGGGGGTGTTTTAATTTTTTCCTATAGTTTTATCATAGTTCCTATCAGTCTGCCAAAGCTCAACTCTCTAGCATTTCTGGAAGTGGGCAATGCTACTTTTACATAACTTTAAATGTATAGGAGAGGGGAGTAAATTAAAATTTTGGGGTTTTTCGATTTTTTCCTATAGTTTTATCGTAGTTCCTATCAGTCTGCCAAAGCTCAACTCTCTAGCATTTCTGGAAGTGGGCGATGCTACTTTTACATAACTTTAAATGTATAGGGGAGGGGAGTAAATTAAAATTTTGGGGTTTTTTGATTTTTTCCAGGGGTTTGGTCATAATTTCTACCAATCTGCCAAATTTCAGCTTTGTAGCATGTCTGGAAGTACAGTAGAATATTGATGATGTAAACTCATGTATAGGAGTGAGTGAGTAAGTGGCAATTTCGACGTTTTTTGAAACTACTTTACTACTTTATGGAATTCCATGAAACTTGGAGGGGTTGATAACTCCATGGAGATCTACGACTGTGCAAAGTTTGAGATTCGTAGCTCATTCCGAAGTAGAGTTTTAGGTAGGTCAAATATCGGCTGAAATGTTTCAAGAAAAGATTTTTTTTTTAAATGATTAAATTTGACAGAAAAAAATACAACGGCAATTTAAAAAGTCCCTGACTGTACATGGAGCGGATTTATCTTTTCTTGGGCTCTGATTGGTTGAATTAAATATTTCAGCCAATCAAAGCCCGAGAAAAAAAATCCGGGTGGATAATACGCTTCATAGACAGCAGGCTTAATGTATAGATAATCCGAACCCTTCCTAATCCGAATTACTCTGCAATCTGAACGCCCTAATTGCGTAAAATGATATCCATAATTCGAACATCTTTATTCTGTAATCCGAACTAATCCGCGCGCGCATTTAGGACATTTTTGTAGTTGTCTTAGAAGGTGTTCCTCTTCCTTATAAGTTTGTTTTTGTAATAAACAAAAAAAAGTGTTTATAGCTATTTATTAAGACCGAAATTCTAACCACAAGAAAATCCGCGGCGTCGCGAGTGAAATGTGGAACTGCTGCTAAATGAAAGAAGGTAAGCTTCTAGCGTGTTGCCGATTTTTTTCCTTTGTTTTAGTTCAAGAAACGTCTGTTTTCCCAAACGGGGTGAATTTAACTTTGGGGTAATTTTTTTGTGATATCTCTAGTTTTCTCCCCTTCGGGCACCCAACTAACATTTATAGTAGCGGCTACATGTTCTAAAGGCTTTGCTACTTTCTTATAGTAGAAATGTGGTGATCCCAACCAAAATTTGTTACTTTTTAGTTTTAACTACTATTTAGTATCAGGAAATAGTAGATGTTTCGTAAAAACGACCCTCTAAACTACTTCATAGGATTGTTTCCTGATAGTTGATTCTGATAGTCTTCTCTACCACAATAGGACGTTGCTAAAGTTTTACTTTCTTTTTAGTCGTTATTTCGTAGTCGCCCTGACTTTTATATCCTACTTAATTACCACTAGAAAGTTAAGCTTCATTGGAGTCCCAAACAAGTGTATCCGACAACTACATTATAACTTTAATTTTTACCACAAAAGTTTGTGTCATCATAGTAACATCTGATGTAACAATGTAGACAAAATAACTTTTTGGATCAACTTTAAAGCCGCAACTACTTTCAAGTAACCTTTTCGACTATCAGGGAATATAGTTTGGGACGCCATGTTTTTATGTAAGAAAGAAAATTTAATATTTTTGTTGTCGTTTTATGAGCTCATATTAAAGAGCCATACTATTTTATAAACAAATTAGTTGAAGCTTACCAAAAATGCTCTTCTTAAGCACCATTTGTTGGAGTTAACTGTCGATTATGAAAACATAACCTCCAAAATCACAACACAAAAATTCCATCAGCTACCAGAAAACGGCTCAATTTTACGGGTGCACCGGTTTTTTCCAATATATATAATGCATGTTATACAAAAAACTTTGCGTCGCACTCGAATTTTGATCCCCTGCTCGTAAATTCTCACACTTTTGGATAACATAGTTCATATTATAACCATAACCAAACAAAAAAACTAAGCGAGTCTGTTTACTGTTGTGTCCACCATATTGTGTAACAATTCTACCAAAAAGAAACGATTATATTATTTGCAACTACATCGCAACTTTTATGCCATTACGGAAAAAAAACAGCCTCTACGACGTAGTAGATACCTGGCTACGACGTAGTAGTGTAGTTGTTACTACAGTGACTTTAAACACTTGGCCAAGTAGTTATAACCAGAAATTGGTTCCCCACTTAGGGAATTATAACGTCGCTGTATGGTATACTGAGACGTAGCGGGAGTACGTTGCGGTTACTTTTAAGAAATTCTTTCTAGTTGAGGTTTCGTCGTTACAACTTTAATTGTTTGTTGGGCACAGCCGTCTATTGACCAAGCAGTGTTCTGAGGAGTCCCATAATGACGAAACAGTTAACTGTCAACACTTATTAGGTGTCCATTAGATCTTGGACCCCCGTGAGGTTAAGCATTCGAGCTACCCACGGAAAAATACGAGAGAAACAAAAAAACCCTTATTTTCTTTTACCCGATTAGCCACGAAAACTTGTTTGTTTTTTAATTTTAATATTTGGCTTTAAACTCCGTTGACAGACGCGATGCCGACGCACACAGGCGGGTTTTAAGAAAAAGCTGGCCATAACTCCTAAACACTAAAAAGCCCTGTTTAATTGTAAAATTGCTATTAGTGCAATCACTGATGATCATACTAGGCCGTGACCATGTCACGCCTAATTTGAAAAACAATTGCCATAGTAATGACAGATGAAACTTCCATTTATTTTTTTATGTTATTTGCGTTACTTAATTTTACAAAAGTTGATGGTTAAAAATCCCTTTTAAAACTTGCGCCTATTATCAAAAATAATTTTTTTGAACATGGATTTTGAATCTGGAGGTATGTAGCTATTTATTGTACATATTTACCATTGTTCTTTATTTTATTGGTAATATTTTAAACCGGTTTAAAGCAATCGTTGCAGAAAACTTTTTAAATTTTCATTTTCTGAAATAGAACTTGACTAAATGTTTCAACTTCATCCAACTTTATTGACATTTTTGATCCTATTAAGTGCATGCATATGTTTTCTAAGTAACAAAGTCAGTTTCAGCTGCGGAGTTATGCGGATTGAGTAAAAAAGTTAAAATTTCTTTTTGTGTATATAAAAAAATGTCCAGTGAGAAATACGTACATAATATGCGGAAATTAATAAATAAGTTTTCTTAGCTTTAATGACAATGGTTTTTGTAAACCAAAAGTATACCTATTATGTCACATGTATTCTGATTTCATTTTTACCTTCCTAGCCCGCGCAGCAATGGCTAAAGAAGGTATTATTTCGACAACAAAAAAAATTGAGATAACACTGAAAATATGTTATTCTGGTGCATTGTATCTTAGCAATTTTATCGTGACGTCTGCCCGTGTGTGTGTCTGTGTGTATTTAGGTGTGTGTATATCTGTTCGGCGCAAGCCAAATAAAAGGGTGGGGGTAGATTTAAAAAATTAGAGTATATGTGAAAATATGGCGTGTGTGATATCAAACGAAAGGTAATTGAGTTAAAAAAAATACATTTTAGTTTATTTTTAAAAAAAGAGAAAATACATTTTAATGTTTTTTTTTAAAGTGTGGGGGTAGATTTCAAAAATTGAAGTTTAAGTCAAAATATGACTTGTGTGGTATCAAACGAAAGGTAATTGAGTCTGTAGTTGAATAAAATATATTTAATTTTTTAGTTATATTAGCTCACACGTACACTATAACTATAGTACCAAATGTGAGCTTAGGGGCCCATATATTGGCAGAGTATTTTTCTTGCTAGACAATATCCTTTATTGATAACAAAAGTTGGAAAAACAGAAAAAGTTCAATTAACTTTTTTTTGCAAAAATATCACATTGTTTTATGCAATTGCGAATTTTACATACCTACATGTTGGTTAAAACATTTTTTCATGGAGCTTTGCAATTATTAAAATCAAATATTTCAATATCTTGTAAAAGTTTACACAGCCAAAATTCTGGTTTCAACGATTTTTAAGGAATCATTTTAGTTAAATAGTAAAGTTCCAAATTTTATTTTTTTTGTGCGAGGTCCTTGAAGAATTTTTCTTCTTTATCTTTTTTAAACAATAAATCATATATTTTTTTATTACTATATGCAATTTTAGGGGACTGTAAATGGATCTTAGGTTTTGACCAGCTTTTTCGTGAAATCCGCCTATGTGCGACGTCTTGATAGCGGAACAAACGCAATTAGCGTGGACGTGATCTAGAAAGGCAATATATGTCGTAGGTCACGGGATGGATTCTTTCTTTCAATCGATACTTTCATCGATCGATGATATAGCAGTTTTACTCGCCTGCTGCTATTTTGGTTTCTGTCGTATTTCGGTAGATGGCGCTTCTTGTTGGGTACATGACTTTGTTTTCTCACTAACAATGTAAGGTGAGAGAAAAAGCCGTATACTTATTTTTTGAAGGGTGTCACATCGACCAGCAGTGTTCTGAGGAGTCCCATAAGGACGAAACAGTTAACTGTCAACACTTATTAGGTGTCCATTAGATCTTGGACCCCCGTGAGGTTAAGCTTTCGAGCTACCCACGGAAAAGTGCTAGAGAAACAAAAAACCCTTAATTTTTCTTTTTACCCGATTAGATTTTTAAATTTACGGGTACCAAATTTAACATTTTTATCTGTTTTCTTTTTTAAATTATGATTTAATTGAATAGACTGGACATCCTTAGCAACAATTTCCACGAGAGGAAAAACTACAGGCTTTCCTTTTGTCACTCTGAAATCTCTGAGTGATGGCCCAATTAACAATGGGACTGGAATTCCTTTTCTATACATGACAGATATGGATGTCTCTGGACAAGATATTAAAGTAAGTAACCTATCAATATTATAAGGTGGGCCAAAAAAACCGCACATTTTTTTCGGCTGAAGTATTTTTTACCCTTTGTTCGATTTTTGTAATTTTGATCTCTATCTAAATTACAACTGACGGAACACTAGACATAGCTATAAAAGATAGAAACATACAAGGAAGAAAAGCAATAACTTTATTAAATGGAATAATTTGGGACCAAAGTATATCAAAACATAACAAAAAGCTTATATATAACACCATTGTAAAAAGTATTATTATATACGCCTCAGAAGTATGGCCAATCAAATATAGAACAGAAAAAATGCTTTCCGCTTCGGAGATGGACTATTGGAGAAGAGCAGCAGGGAAATCAAAAAGAGAAAGAGTTAAAAATCAAAGAATAAGAGAAATTATGACAGTGGGTGAACGTACTTTAGTGGATGATATAAGAACAAAACAATTGGTGTGGTACGGACATGTACAAAGAATGGATGATGGAAGACTACCTAAACAAATATTACAATGGAAACCAACTGGCCGAAGAAAACGAGGAAGGCCGAGGAGAAGCTGGAGAGAAGGAATAGATAGTGAAATAAGAATAAGAGGCCTAGATGAAGAATTATGGGCAAACAGAAACGAGTGGAGATTGGGTATCGGAAGACGTAGAACGTTGTGAAACCGATAAATATATATATATATATATATATATATATATATATATATATATATATATATATATATATATATATAAATATAATTAAAAAAATATATATATTTTAGAAAGACAGTAGAATCACTATAATGGTATCCCTAGCAGAAACTGATTACTGTGCGCAGAAAAGTTACGATCCGCAAGATCCTCGATGCGCGAAGGTCATCATTTCTGGACGCATGATTAAGGTAACAACTCAAAAATATTTTATTTTATTATGAAAAAACTCAGCAGTATTTACTAAAGGTTTAATTTATTTTTCCCGTGAATGCAAGAGTTTTTAAGATTTATATAAATTATTGTTCGTTGTGATATGGGTCATCTTTTTTCGTTGTAACAAAGACATTATTTTCACACACAATAAATAAAAAGAATATAATATTTTGGTCTAAAAATGGTAGCCATATTGAAACTTTCAAACGTCACTAGGAGATGTCCAATAAAAATGGTGTAAGTCAGTGTCAGCTGTCCGCTATATTTTACATGTTAATATTTTTACACAAGTTAGCGATGATTAAACCGATGTTCAATTGTTTTGGCGGATGTGCAATTGAAAACGGATTCTAATATATCTTGTGCTTTTTACAATATGTAAATATTGATACGATAAGTTATTTATGTATTATTTAGCTTTGACAATTTTTGTAGATGTTTTTTGATGAATCATGGATTATTTCTATTGCTTTTTGAACTTTAGACCACCCCTCAGGGGTGGTACTACAATTTTAGACTATTTTTAACGGGAATCCTACGACTCCACGGACTAAATTAATTACATTTCGTTAATTTTTATGTGGTTTTTCTTTATTTCTAAAGTTAATTTGAATTTATATGAGAAAAACTGAGAAATGCTTACTCATATCGCGCATTAGGGTGAACCAAATCTTTGCAGTTATTTGAACTATGATTATTAAAAAAATACACTTAAACCGGTCGGTATCAAGTCTATAGACTTGATACTTAAACCCGGTCTAAAATGCTAAGTTTTATGGTGTTAGTAAATAATGTCAAAGTTTTAAATTATTTTTAGGTAAAAAATGGCACTGATGAGTACAATTTTGGACAAAATTCATTGTTTGAACGACATCCTGCTATGAGAGATTGGCCAGTTGGTAAGTTTTTGGTTTATCTTTAACTCTATTTGGCAGATGGTGTTATTGAACACAGTCACCTGAAATGCTCCTAATACGGGGTTCTATCGCTTTCATGAAATTTTGCTTCAATCTGCCCTTCAAAAGTTATCCAAATTCATATAAAATCTTCCTGGTATAATTTCAATCCTACCGACAGAAAAAAGGCGATCCGAGCACAAAGTATTTGTTTTCTGACCGACCCAGCACAGGTGGATAGACGGCACCTGATTGGCAGATTTTTTTGAGATGCGCTTTTAATTGCTTTCGGGTCTGCTTTTCGGGACCCCTTTAGTCGGCAGTATGCAGAGTTAGAAAATAAATCAGTTTCGTTTCTGTAGGTGTAGGAATATAAAGTTTTATTATCAATTTTTATTTCTTTAGTTTGTGCCATAATTAAATGAAATAATTTTCATGAGTATATCTACCGCCGCCCATGTCACTTTCTTTAAAGGATATGCCATTGGTCGGCTTTAACCTTTGTTCAACTGACTTTGCAAAAACTATACCTACATACCTAATTAGTTGAGAGGCCGATGGTATCCCGTGAGATAGTTGTAGCAGATTTTTTTAAACTACGCTAAATCGATTCGTAATAGATCACACAATTTTAAGTCACCGGGCGATTACCCCCAATTTGAGTGAAAGGGCCGTTGTGACGTTATAAATCCAAGATGGCGGATTTTTCATGTTTTTTCACAATAATATTTATCGGTTTCACAACGTTCTACGTCTTCCGATACCCAATCTCCACTCGTTACTGTTTGCCCATAATTCATCATCTAGGCCTCTTGTTCTTATTTCACTGTCTATTCCTTCTTTCCAGCTTCTCCTCGGCCTTCCTCGTTTTCTTCGGCCAGTTGGTTTCCATTGTAATATTTGTTTAGGTAGTCTTCCATCATCCATTCTTTGTACATGTCCGTACCACACCAGTTGTTTTGTTCTTATATCATCCACTAAAGTATGTTCAGCCACTGTCATAATTTCTCTTATTCTTTGATTTGTGACTCTTTCTCTTTTTGATTTCCCTGCTGCTCTTCTCCAATAGTCCATCTCCGTAGCGGAAAGCATTTTTTCTGTTCTATCTTTGATTGGCCATACTTCTGAGCCGTATGTAATAATACTTTTTACAATGGTGTTATATATAAGCTTTTTGTTATGTTTTGATATACTTTTCTTCCATGTACGTTTCTATCTTTTATAGCTTCGTCTAGTGTTCCGTCAGCTGTAATTTTTAGACCTAAGTATTTATACTCATCACAGGACTGAATTCGCTGCCCAGTATTTAAGATTAGATTCTGTTTCGTTCCACCAATACACATATACTCTGTCTTATTGATATTAATCTCTAGTACCCACTTATTGTACTCTTTTATTAGTTTTCGTGTCATATATTCGAGGTCGTCATAATCCTGAGCCACCACTATTTGATCATCGGCGAAACATAAAGTATACAAGGTGGTTTCATCCAACGGAATTCCCATGTTTTGGCATTTTCTCTTCCAGACTTTAAGGACCTTTGCTCTTATTTTAACTTTCGCCTTACTATTGCGGTATAACTCTTTGATGGGCTTAATTAGTTGTACGCTTATGTTTGTCTTTTCCAACGCTTTCCAAAGGAGATTTAGTGGTATACTATCATATGCCTTCTGCAAATCTACGTAAAGCAGATGCAGCTCTTGTCCGTATGCCATTTTCTTTTCAATAACTTGGGTTATACAAAAGAGATGATCTGAAGTAGATCTACCCGCCCTGAAACCGGCTTGTTCTTCTGCCTCCATATCTTTATATTCGCTCTACACTTTATTTCTTATTATTTTGTCATATATTCTGCTTAGCGTACCAGTTACAGATATACCTCTATAATTGTCACATATATATCTTTTTTTTTCTTTTTTGTGTATTGTGGATATATATGAGGTTTTCCACTCAGTTGGTACTACAGCTCCATTTAAATATTTTTGGAAAAGATTCCGTAATCTCCAAAACAGTTCTTCAGTGCCATATTTAATAAGTTCAGCTGGGGTATTTCCGGGTCCGACAGACTTACCGCTTTTTAAGGTTGTGCACACGTTTTTGACCTCAGAGATTGTGAAGGGTACTGTGGAGATCCCATCGTTCTAATGATATTGTCTCTTTTGACTTCCTTGAATTCTGCTCTATCTTCAGTTAAACGTTTTTTAAAGTGCTCATCCCATTCTTTGTCTGGTATTGGTGAAATAATATCTCTGCATGTTTCTTTTTTGATCGATCTTATAGTTTTCCAGCTTTCGGTACTTCTCCTACCTCCTAAGTAAGAATCTATTTTCTGGCACTTTTGCATCCACGATTGATTCTTCTTATCACTGATCATTCTTCTCACCTTTGATTGCGCGATTTTGTATTCTTCTCTGCTTCTATCTGTCTTTTGGCATAAGTAGGTGTGATATAATTTCCTTTTTTCCTCTATTTCACTTTCAATCTCAGCATCCCACCAGTATGGTTTTGTTCTTTTAGGAGTTTCTTCCACTAATCCTAGTGCTTCTTTTGCAGCTTGATGGATGCTTAATGTGATATGTTTTTTCACAAACTTTGGGTTATAATTTCTGCAAATTTAGTTTTACACAAAAACCGTTAATACATTTTTGTTTGCAATAGAGCAACAATTAAGATAGTTATTATTTATTTTTTAAATAATAAAAAAGAGTATCCTTTTTTACCCAAATAAAAATTAGGACGGAAGTATAAGATTACCCCGAATCGATTGGTTATGGATTACTCAATTTTGAGTCAGCGGGCGTTTGCTTCAAATTTAAGCAAGAGCGCCTGTGTGACGTCATAAATCGAAGAATGCAATTTCTTTTCCATGTTTTTTCAGAAACTTTTGCTTTTAACTTTTGCCACATCAACTTTACAGGAAAAATGTATAGAGTATGGTTTGTATGCAATAGAACAGCTATTTGATAGTTGTTGTAAAGATCTTAGTATCTCAATAACTAAAAAAGATATTGTTATTTTTAAAAATAACAAAATGGCGACATTTTCCATTTTTTTCCATCTTTTGCTTATAATTTTCGCGAAACTAGTTCTACAAAAAACTTTAATAAATCCAAGATAGCGACTTTTTTTATTTTATCGCAGACTTTGGCTCACCAATGTTTGGCCTGCACGTATTTTCTAGACATCTGAGAACTCGTATTTTGGATAACACATACCTGTTTTTTGTAACGTTCTCGTTAAACAGCCGAATATTTGTCCAATATGCAGCAACAAACCCAGGTTCATTACATTATTTAAGTGATTTTTTGATGTTTCATGGCGTTTGATTTTTTCGTTAAGATGTACTAAATCGGTTACACCAAGGACGGTCCAAGATTTATCTCCACCAAACAAAAGGCACGGAAAACAAAAAAGAGAATTATTTTTATTGCATCCGCATATCCAGTCGTTTCTGGCATAAAGTAAAAATCTCTTGTAAAAATCCTTTTATACGATTTTCCCCTGCTTGAACCACACTTTTCTATTAAAATATCGGGCAATGGCCGTCCTTCTTCTTTCAGTTTTAGTTTTTCTTCATAAGTAAAGAGAGAGATTTTTTTACATTAATTAAATTATCCACCACATTCATTGTGACACAATTATACAAAAACAAACAACAAACACCACCATAACCGCCCGCTCATGCGTTTGGCGTCTTCTAAATAAATAAATGCGCCCGCAAACACGCAACGCTGAGCCCGCCCGCCCGTAATTGTACTGGAACTGCAAGTTTTGCAGCTCTATTTTTGCCTAGATTTCGCTATCTAAACCCATGAGCAAGTGCGGTGCGGGGCGAAGGCAGGGGTTCCTAGACGAGCACAGATCTCGTTAGCGGCCCAGCTACGTTGTGTTACAATTTAGCAACGCAACAATGCCAATAACTTCATTTGACCGACTGTGAAATGCGGCCTTCAGCGACGGCGCGTGAAGGCCTACTATACCAACACCGGACCGAAAATATACTGCTATTCCAATAATTTTAGAAATAAAATAATTATATTAGAAAAATAGCAGCGGCTGAAAAATAGTCAAATAATGTGAAAATTTTGGGGGTTCTGCAGCTCTGCAGCCCTTATGCACTAGCTGCCCCTGGTATGCCCTATATTTATGCTCTATTTGTTAATTGCACCCCATAACAAGTGTCTAATAATTACTGTATTATTTTTAGATCATGGCTTTTATGTTACTAAAATCGACATTCATGAAATCTGTGTATTGGACATTTTTGGAGGATTAAAATATGTGACAGTGGAAGACTATTATAATGCGTATAATAACTACTTTTCCTTGTATACCATTAAAGTTTTTTTGATTGATTAATCAGTGAACCAGTGAAAAATGTTTTATTATAATAATAATAGGTACTTTATTAGAAGTCAGTTATAATGATTTACATAAAAATGTAAAGTACATAATGTGTTTTAAGAGAAATATTGTAAAAACTACTTATAAATTGTGCTGCACTGTATTTTTTATTAAATTTTACATATTTCAAACGTGACTAGAACTTAATATTTAAACATTACTTTGGTATAAACAAAACTAATATTATTGAGTGAAATTATAAAATAATGTGTAAATTTTCAAGCATTTTAATTTGTCATTTCACAAAAAAAGTTTCTGTACAAATTCTTATGAATGCAGGGCAGTCTTAAATGTCCTGGAATATTAACATTACATAAAAACTACTTGACTAACAAAGTTATAGCAAAATGTGGCCATAATGTTATGGCACTACTTCAAACCCTTAAAGTAAGACAATATATACAAAGTGATTCAAAAGTAAGCGGATTCTTTCGGGGCGTAATTCTTGCATATAAAATAAAGCCAGAAGTTCCGAAAATGCTTCGCAGGGAGCTACGCCCCTTTGAGGACACTTTAAAGACTCTAATAAAAATACTAGCACCTTGCTTCCTTTTATGTTATGCCCGCAGTAAGAAAAACGATAAATGCAATGGACTGTATATAATTTAATTAAATGAAGCGCGAACAAACATAAATATATTGATATGAAATTACGAAATAATGAAAAGGTCCATAGGTTAATTGTTGTGCCACACAACGGCAATCAGAAACAAAGGCACTCACCAGTTTGCAGCCAATTTCTCCACGTTCTAAGGGGCCCCTGATTGGATCTAATGATGTCACCACGTAGCTGAAGGGCTGAAGTTTCTTTTTGACAATTAAAAAATGTTAAAAATGCTAACTTTTTAACTGAGCATCGCATGAATATACGGTTTTCGGAATATAGTAGACCATATTGTTCTCAATAATTTGTGTTTTAACCAAAAACTTCGTAGGAGCTTTCGTTTCTGAGATATTTACAAAAACTGTTTTTAAGGCTGATATATCATGGAGTTCATTTGGAGTGTGCTAATGATGATTTTGAAACTTTTTTGTCGCGCCGTCTGTCTGTATGAGTGTCTGCAACGACCAACGCGCATAACTCAAAAACCGCTTGCCCGATTTGAATAAAATTTGGTACCTAGGCTGGGTCTTGGGTCGAGATGGTCCCATTTAAAAATGAACTAAATCCACCGGGGCAGATTTCAAAAATTAGAGTTTATGTGAAAATATGGCGTGTGTGATATCAGACGAAAGGTAATTGAGTTCAGAGTTAAACAAAACACATTTTAGTTTATTTTAAATAAAAGAGTGGGGGTAGATGTAACAAAATTAGAGTTTAAGTGAAAATATGGCGTGTTTGATATCAAACGAAAGGTAATTGAGTCTGGAGTTAAACAAAATACATTTTAGTTTAAAAAAAAGGGTGGACGTAGATTTCAAAAATTAGAATAAAATAAAATATATTTCAGTTTTTAGTTATATTAGCTCACACGGACACTATAACTATAGTACCTAGTGTGAGCTTAGGTGCCCATATATTGGCAGAGTATTTTTATATGGTAATGCATATTAATTTTTGTCAATAAGCATAGGCAAATCAGAAAATGTTCAAAGTGGATTTACTCGTAAACAGTACACTCTATTGACTCGAAGTAACAGTGTACCTGTTTTACGTAAAAGATCTAAAATGTTATAATTTTCAAAAAAATCGTAACAACCTAAAAAAGTATTTAATTTTAGTATTTTTACCCTTACCCTCCTACGCATGTGACGCCACTGAATAAAATTTTGAATTTAAAATCTTATTTAACATCAAATGTATGTACACCACTTTTTAAAATTTACTTGAAGGGTTTTAAAGTTATAGAAAAAAAAATCATCTTTAAGGTATCCTATTCAAAGGGGAAGCATTTTCAAACCCATATTAACAGAAACTTTTTGCCTTGTTTTTTTGTAAGGATTACACTCCTGAAAGGATGTCGCTTACTTTTGAATCACCCTGTATGTTTTCTTACTCTAAGTCTAAACCACAAAAATTAACCAAAATCTGTTGTATTCCTAATGTGTACTGATGGAGTTTGCATTAATATTTAAGTAGTTTCCAAAAAATTTACTGACTTTGAGGTAGGTCTAGAATCAAAAAAATATTTTTGTCGGGCCAGAATAAAATGAGGAGCAAAAGAGATGGCATCAATTAACGCTACCATTAATTATGAGGTATTAATTTTATATTTAACTCCTCCTAAGCCTTTTTTTGCTGTCAAACTCCATACCTTATTTTTCTTAAAAATAAATATTTTTTCGAAACTTTTATACTTATTATCTTATACAAGGTGTAACTAAATAAGTGTAAAATATTTAAGGGGGTGATTCCTCACCGAAAAAAAGATAGGATCTTTCATATAAAGAAACTTCATTGGAGCATCCCTTGTTAAGATACAGCCCCTTAAAGGGGGTACATAACATTTATGACGATGTATCTCTGTAGTTGTTCGTAAAATAATTTTTTGCTGCGAACTGGTTTATTTTGGGCAAAAAATCCAAGAGACATTTTTTGTTTACAATGAAACAGGCTATCGGAAATACATTTTTAAATGGTAAACAAATAATAAGAAAAAAAGTTACATTGGAAATAAATTTTAGCCAACCCTTACAACCATGTGGTAAACCAAATAAATTACCGGCTAAGTGTCTTTTTGGTAGTAGAAAATGTCAGGTTTATTTCAATATTGTAACTTTTTTAGTGCTTGTGAAAAAAATTGTTAAACAAATTTTATGTACCCCCTTTAAGGGACTGTATCTTAACAAGAGATGCTCCAATGAAGTTTCTTTATATGCAAGATCCTATCTTTTTTTCGATGGGGAATCACCCCTTAAATGTTCTACACTTATTTAGTTACACCCTGTATAGGACCAATTGACTTCCTAAAAATTGCAAATATCCAAAACCATTTGGTATATCTTCAAAATTGGAACTCCACACAGTTTTATTAAAAAATTTAAAAAGTGTAAATAATAGGCCACTGTTTCTTTTTGAATTTTAGAATGTGTATGAAACGTGCCTAGTCATCATGTTTGAGCCCAGCAATAACAATAGAAGCCCAATAAAAGGGTTTGAATTGTGAACGGGCCGGAGTCCAATTGAGCCAGCGGTAACAATAGAAACCCAACAAAAGGGTGTGAATTATGAACGGGCTGGAGTCGATTTCGTTAAATGTACCAGACGAGTAACATGTTATCTTGTAATATTAAAATTTTGTTAATGGTAAATTCGCTAAAAATGAAAACCACCCTGTAAGACAAAAGTGCTGTTAACAGAGGGAGTTAAATTAATTTGAGCTATCTCTTTTATGACTCATTTTATTCTGGCCAGACAGTAGTTTTAAATAGAAATTTCAGATCTTTAGGAGAAAGGGGACGGAATTAAATGGTAAAATTTTGTTTAAGGGTTAGACTGTGAAAATATTATGCATTCCAGGGAAAATATGGGCGGGGATAAAAAGTCGAAAGTACAAAAGGTCGAAAAAATAAGATCGAAAATACAAAAGGTCGAAAGTACAAAAGGTCGAAAGTACAAAAGGTCGAAAAACAAAAGGTTGAAAGTACAAAAGGTCGAAAAAGAAAAGGTCGAAAGTACAAAAGGTCGAAAATACGAAAGGTCGAAAAACAAAAGGTCGAAAGTACAAAAAGTCGAAAGTACAAAAGGTCGAAACTACAAAAGGTCGAAAGTACAAAAAGTCGAAACTACAAAAGGTCGAAACTACGAAAGATCAAAAGTACAAAAAGTCAAAAAAAATCGACAATACAAAATATTAAAAATACCAATTTACCGTATCAACTCGAATTGACATGTCCAGTCGAGGTGGACCCGGGGCCGAGGATAGGTTAGGTTACTATCCCAACCTGACCCGGTTAGGTTAGTATATCAAAAAAAAAAACTCTTCCTGACGAGATCAGGGTAGTTTTTTGTTAGTAAACAAACCTAACCTGGCAGGTTGGGGTAGAAACCTAACCGGGTTAACTATCAACTATCCTTGACCCCTGGACCACCTCGGCTGGGCAGGGCAATTCGACTTGGTTAGGTTTCACCCAATTAACATTTATAGTGTAACGAAGTTACTATTTTTTTTATTGTTTTAATTAATTTTCTAGACTATTTAAGCTCAGACAGTTAAAAAATATTTTTACTGAAACCTGACTCAATTTTCGCTTATTAATTTTGTTTCATATTTTCCTAGGAAAAATGCCGTTTTGACATATGAATGTCATTAAAGCCTTTCAAAACGTTTGTTGCAAAAAGACTAGATAAAATAATATTCCGAATAAGTTAATCCACGTTCATTTTAAAAAAAAAACGTGGTTGGGTTTCATTCGGTTATTTCCGTTGGTTCTCGATTTGTAGCCGAGCTCTAGCCTATAAAACAGTAATGCCTTCGCCTATACGGGGATTCGAGATTTGTTTCTCGTTCGCGCACAATGTATAGGTGGTACGCGGTGTGTGTAGATGTCGACCGGTTTCTGGTAAGAATGGGATTTATAAAAGAAACCTCGTTTTTGCCTTAGTCAAAGTTTTTATAATTCTATTTGATTTGAATTTATTTTGAACCGTGCAAATTACTTGTTTGTCCTTTCCCGATCCCAGGATTTCCCGTTAGTATATTACATGTTTTCTGGTATTTATTAATTTTCTTTCGCAAGAAAATTAAGAAACAAATCGGGTTTATTACTTGTGGGCTGCAGGTTCGTCACCAAGTAATAATCATGCCGGATTTGACACACCAGTTTCCCTTGTCCTGGTTTTTTATTATTTTTGTTCTCTTTCGAGAAAGCAAAAATGATAACAAAGCTATCGATTATATTTCGTGGGCCGTATGTTTCGTCACCGACTTATAATTGTAGCGCTTTGCTAAACCCCCCGTCCTCGTTTCCCGTTTCCCGTTTTTTTTTATTATTTTTGTTCTCTTTTAAGGAAGCAAAAATGATAACAAAGCTATAGATTATGTTTCGTGGGCCGTATGTTTCGTCACCGACTCATAATTGTAGCGCTTTGCTAAACCCCCGTCCTCGTTTCCCGTTTCCCGTTTTTTTTATTATTATTTTTGTTCTCTTTCGAGGAAGCAAAAATGATAACAAAGCTATAGATTATATTTCGTGGGCTGGATGTTTCGTCACCGACTTATAATTGTAGTGCTTTGCTAAACCCCCCGTCCTCTTTTCCCGTTTTTTTTATTATTTTTGTTCTCTTTCAAGGAAGCAAAAATGATAACAAAGCTATAGATTATGTTTCGTGGGCCGTATGTTTCGTCACCGACTCATAATTGCAGCGCTTTGCTAAACCCCCGTCCTCGTTTCCCGAATCCCATTTTTTTATTATTATTTTTGTTCTCTTTCGAGGAAGCAAAAATGATAACAAAGCTATAGATTATATTTCGTGGGCCGTATGTTTCGTCACCGACTCATAATCATCGCGGCTTTGTGCAGCCAGCTCTCCCGTTTAGATAAAACCTGGTATTTATTAATTTCTTCCTAATTCTCTTTTTATTTTTCATAATTAACGATTTTTTTTCTGTCACGATTATTGCTTCGTTATTACCACCGCGACCTTATAAACTTAAAAGTTGGTATAGTTAAATTTTTATCCGTTTCTTTTGTAAATAACCTGTTACCTGTTACCGTAAGACATATATGCTCTCACCGTAAATTAAACCTGTTAAAGTGGTACCACATTCCGTTTCTATTTGTAAATATTCTGTTTAATTTTTCTTTCCGTTTCTTTTGTACATAACCGACATGAACCGAACCGAACCGCGAGACATATATGACCCGACCAGTCCTGTGAAACTTCAAAGTTGGTAAAGTTTCGTTTTCTTCCAGTTAAATAGCCGTAAATTTGTAAAATTATAGTATGTAATTAACTACCAGCTGTTTAAGGAAATCTTTCTCCAATTTTTTTTTATGTTGGGAAAAGTCTTTTTGGGGCAAAAAGAAATCAGTATTTAACTAACGTCCATCCGATCTAATCGGACCTAACCAGATTTGTTAAATCCTTTTGTTAGAGTTCCGAGGTGATAAGGCGTTGAGTTTTAGGTCCTTTTTCATAACTTTCACTTTTTTTTTAAATACCTAACTGTCTGTGCTAGAATAGCGCAAACAAAGTAAACTGGAGTTTTTTTTTATTTGACTTGATAGAAATAAGGCATTTATAGTTTTGTTTTATTTATTAAGTTGCATATATTTAGTTATTTTCTTTGAGGGTTTGTACCACTAAATTAAAATGACAAAATACACATAAACTAGTATTTATAGAAATTGAGTTTTTAATGAAATTGTAGTTTACTTACCTGGTTATTCTCCACTGTTTAAAAGCATACCCGAGAGGCAAGGGAGACTCTAGGCTCCCTTATTTCCTAGAGTGGCGCCCGAGGCAAAATTTCGATCGATTCTATCCCTCGAAATCCCAGGATTGAATCGACCGAAACCCTGGGACGTCAAAAGTAGGGGAAAATTCGTTAGATGACGAAACCCTCTTACAATAGTAGCGGCTACATGTTCTAAAGGCTTTGCTACTTTCTTATAGTAGAAATGTGGTGATCCCAACCAAAATTTGTTACTTTTTAGTTCTAACTACTATTTAGTATCAGGAAATAGTAGATGTTTCGTAAAAACGACCCTCTAAACTACTTCTTAGGATTGTTTCTTGATAGTCGATTCTGATAGTCTTCTCTACCACAATAGGACGTTGCTAAAGTTTTACTTTCTTTTTAGTCGTTATTTCGTAGACTTTTATATCCTACTTAATAACCACTAGAAAGTTAAGCTTCATTGGAGTCCCAAACAAGTGTATCCGACAACTACATTATAACTTAATTTTTACCACAAAAGTTTGTGTCATCATAGTAAAATCTGATGTAACAATGTAGACAAAATAACTTTGTGGATCAACTTTGACTTCTTTTTAATGTCGATCTTTTAAAGTAATCTCTCCTTCCTGTTTCTACTTTGAAAACGTAGACTTTTTGAAGTCGCATCTTTGTCGCACACATTCTTAACCCTACTTTTTGTGGCTCCTTTTATAATATGGAAATATTAGGAATATTTTTTTAACTACCTTGAGCAGTCCATTTTTTCGAGCTCATTGCTTGACCATTTTGCAAAACAATCAAAATGCAAAATATTGATCCAAAGTATCGAGTACCGCACCCGGATTTTAAGAATTCCCTGGTCCATGCTTAATCTCCATCCTTAATCTTTTACGCTACTTGTTGCTGTTCTATTCACTGTCTTTACGGTCGTTCGTGGTTTGTGCTGTGGCACCATCCTATCGCCATCGTAACCCTCTTGTGCGGACTAAACCGAATTCGTTTATCTATGCCTCTTGTGCTGACGTGTCGTGTCTCACTGTGATTCATTGTATGTGTTGAGTTTGGGTCAATAATTCTTTTTGGTTTTCTTCAAATTTGTGCTGTTGTTAAAGCTTGGTTTGAAGTGAATAAACTTAAATTTGTGCTGTGTTACATTTTAAAAAACTCTTTTTATTGGCACTTCATTTATTGTTCTAATGGAATTTAATTTATCTTGTTTTTGTTTTAAAACCTACCACAAATTCACGCTCGTACATAATCTATAAGCAGTGGTGTTGTTGTTGACAGAAACGGCAAATGACAAGTGGCGACACCCCAATAACTTGAGGGTAGTAGTTATACTTATCGCGTGGTTCCTATCACTCTGTAGACGTTTTCTAGTGGCGAAAGCTAGTTAATAATACGTTTCTGCAACGAAGGAGTAGAAATTCGAGTGTGTTATCTAGAACTAAAAAGGAATGCCGACATAAAAGTCGTAAGTGACACGTTGCCGTAACTTAGGCTCACTTTCAAGTAACCCTTTCGACTATCAGGGAATATAGTTTGGGACGCCATGTTTTTATTTAAGAAAGAAAATTTAATATTTTTGTTGTCGTTTTATGAGCTCATATTAAAGAGCTATACTATTTTAGAAACAAATTAGTTGAAGCTTACCAAAAATGCTCTTCTTAAGCACCATTTGTTGGAGTTAACTGTCGATTATGAAAACATAACCTCCAAAATCACAACACAAAAATTCCATCAGCTACCAGAAAACGGCTCAATTTTACGGGCGCACCGGTTTTTTGCAATATATATATAATGCATGTTATACAAAAAACTTTGCGTCGCACTCAAATTTTGATCCTCTGCTCGTAAATTCTCACACTTTTGGATAACATAGTTCATATTATAACCATAACCAAACAAAAAAACTAAGCGAGTCTGTTTACTGTTGTGTCCACCATATTGTGTAACAATTCTACCAAAAAGAAACGATTATATTATTTGCAACTACATCGCAACTTTTATGCCATTACGGAAAAAAAACAGCCTCTACGACGTAGTAGATACCTGGCTACGACGTAGTAGTGTAGTTGTTACTACAGTGACTTTAAACACTTGGCCATATTGGTTATAACTAACCAGAAATTGGTTCCCCACTTAGGGAATTATAACGTCGCTGTATGGTATACTGAGACGTAGCGGGAGTACGTTGCGGTTACTTTTAAGAAATTCTTTCTAGTTGGGGTTTCGTCGTTACCATTTTATATGTTTGTTGGGCAATCCTTTATTTTTCGACCTTTTGTACTTTCAAGCTTTTGTACTTTCGACCTTTTGTACTTTCGACCTTTTGTATTTTCGACCTTTTGTATTTTTGACCTTTTTTATTTTCGACCTTTTGTTTTTCGACCTTTTGTTTTTCGACCTTTTGTACTTTCGACCTTTTGAATTTTCGACTTTATTTTTTCGACCCTTTGTACTTTCGACCTTTTGTATTTTCGACCTTTTGTACTTTCGACCTTTTATCCGCCGCCCGAAAAATATACATATAGATTTATCTTTCAAAAAGTCATTGACTTAATTTGTTTTTTTATTTATGCAAATAAAATGTTAATTGACATTTGTAAAAAGCACATAAAAAATTAACCAAATTCAGTCTTCACAATATAACATAAAAATTTTTTTTTGAAATTCACATATAATAAGATTAATGCACAATTTTGCGTTGTGTAGTTAAATTTCAGACGTGGAATTTCGTACCCGTGAATTTAAAAATCAAACAAGTTTCGTGGCTAATCGGGCAAAAAGAAGTTTTTGTTTCTCTCATATTTTTCCGTGGGTAGCCTGAAAGCTTAACCTCACGGGGGTCCAAGATCTAATGGACACCTAATAAGTGTTGACAGTTAACTGTTTCGTCCTTATGGGACTCCTCAGAACACTGCTGGTCAATGTGACAATTCTTGCGAAGTTAATTAGACGGTTTTGTCTCTAATCAAATGTAAATACTGAGAAAACTATCGCAAGAAGCGCCATCTATCGAAATACGAGAGAAACAAAAAACAAAAGCAGGCGAAAAACTGCTCTACAATATCGATCATTAACTGTCAACACTTATTAGGTGTCCATTAGATCTTGGACCCCCGTGAAGTTAAGTTTTCAGGCTACCTACCCACGGAAAAATATGAGAGAAACAAAAACTCCTTTTTGCCCGATTAGCCACGAAACTTGTTTGATTTTTAAATTTCAGTTCACAGTAATGTAAAATTACTAACTTGTTTTGTTTATCCAACATTTAAAAAATATGTATACTCTTTTGATCTTAACATAATCCTAAGGAGATTCAAAATTTTTGATAAAACAATATTACCTAAGTAAAACATAAAAAAGTTAATTAAAAAAAAAAATTAAAAATATTTAGACTTACATTACAATACACTTGCGTTGGCGTCTTTTCTGGGGTTCTGGCCTTAAGACTGCTCTAACAGCTTCGTCAAACACTTGTTTAAGGCCTCGTTGAGTTAATGCAGAACATTCCATATATTTAACTGCTCGAATTTTATTGGCCAACTTTTGTCCCTGCTCCCGCTTAATGGGACTAAGGTTTTGGTCTGCTAGGTTGTTTAGAGTTTCTCTGTCATCTCTTAAGTCTATTTTTGTACCTGGATCATAAAAAAAATACAGTTTATGAAGCAAGATTTACAGATTTTTACCTTCTTCAAGTGTAGAAAAACATTTCCAAACTAGTAAGAAGCGTTCATTTTGAAATTTGTATTGGAGAACTTGGCTTTACTTTTATCTCAATTCTTTTTACGGAATGCCATTTTCGCGTACTTGGCTTTTTTTTACATGAAATGTTTTTGTTATGATTTCACTTATTTTTTAGAGGAATTGGATAATATTTAATTTTTTAACTAGTAAAATATGCCGAATATTGTTCAAAACTTTTGCAATGCTTTACTTAAAATTTTGAGGTTTTTTTATTTTTTTTCCATGGTTTTATCATAGTTCCTATCAGCCTTCCAAAGCTCAGCTCTCTAGCGTTTCTGAAAGTGGACAATGTTACTTTTACATAACTCTACATGTATAGGGGAGGGAAGTAAATTAAAATTTTCTTGTTTTTAAAGTTTTTCCTATAGTTTTATCATAGTTCCTATCAGTCTCCTAATACTCAGCTGTCTAGCATTTCTGGAAGTGGGTAATGTTACTTTTACATAACTTTACATTTATAGGCAAGGAGGGTAAATTAAAATTAATTTTGGGGTTTTTAAATTTTTCCCCGTGGTTTTATCATAGTTTCTATCAGCCTTCCAAAGCTTAGCTGTTAGCTCGCGGTTGTTTGTAAATTTTTAAAACCACACAATTGGATGAAGGACAGAGTACATTTCGCGCATTTGGACATGCGCACCAACAATCAAGAGAGATCCTTTGTCAATCGCCTCGAGAAATGGCGTGTTAATTTCGTTCTCCAACTATTTCAAATTTCTACACCTGAAAGTGCTCGATTTTGGTGTACTGAAGCATAGAACTAGAAACTTCAGCCCTTCAGCTACGTGGTGACATCATTAGATCCAGAAAGGGGCCCCTTGGAAGTGGATAAATTGGCTGCAAACTGGTGAGTGCCTTTGTTTCTGATTGCCATTGTGTGGCACAACAATTAACCTATGGACGTTTGATTATTTCGTGATTTCATATCAATATATTTATTTATGTTTGTTCGCGCTTTCATTAATTAAAATATTTACAGTCCATTGCAGTTATCGTTTTTTCTAGCGTTTCTGGAAGTGGGCAATGTTACTTTTATATAAATTTATATTTAGAGGAGAAGAAAGTAAATTAAAATGTTGGTGTTTTTAAATTTTTTTCTATAGTTTTATCATAGTGTCTTTCAGTCTTAAAAAGTTCAGCTCTCTAGCGTTTCTGGAAGTGGGCAGTGTTACTTTAACATAACTTTACATTTATAGGGGAGGGAAGTAAATTAGAATATTAGGGTGTGTTAATTTTTTCCTTTAGTTTTATAATAGTTGCTATCAGTGTGCCAAAGCTCAGCTCTCTAGCATTTCTGGAAGTGGGCAATGTTACTTTTACATAACTTTACATGTATAGGGGAGGGGAGTAAATTAGTATAAATTTTTTCTATAGCTTTATCATAGTTACTATCGGCTTTCCAAAGCTCAGCTCTCTAGCGTGTCTGAAAGTGGGCAATGTTACTTTTACATAACTTTACATTATTATAGGGAAGGGAAATAAATTAGAACTTTGGGTGTTTTAATTTTTTATCATAGTTGCTATCAGTCTGCCAAAGCTCAGCTCTCTAGCGTTTCTGAAAATGAACAATGTTACTTTTATATAACTCTACATGTATAGGGGAGGAAAGTAAATGAAAATTTTCTTGTTTTTAAAGTTTTTCCTATAGTTTTATCATAGTTCCTATCAGTCTCCCAATGCTCAGCTCTCTAGCATTTCTGGAAGTGGGTAATGTTACTTTTACATAACTTTACATTTATAGGCAAGGAGAGTAAATTAAAATTAATTTTGGGGTTTTTAAATTTTTTCCCGTGGTTTTATCATAGTTTCTATCAGCCTTCCAAAGCTTAGCTGTTAGCTCCCGCTAAAATTTCGCGGTTGTTTGTAAATTTTTAAAAGCACACAATTGGATGAAGGACAGAGTGCATTTCGCGCATTTGGACATGCGCACCAACAATCAAGAGAGATCCTTTGTCAATCGCCTCGAGAAATGGCGTGTTAATTTCGTTCTCCAACTATTTCAAATTTCTACACCTGAAAGTGCTCGATTTTGGTGAACTGAAGCATAGAACTAGAAACTTCAGCCCTTCAGTTACGTGGTGACATCATTAGATCCAGAAAGGGGCCCCTTGGAAGGGGATAAATTGGCTGCAAACTGGTGAGTGCCTTTGTTTCTGATTGCCGTTGTGTGGCACAACAATTAACCTATGGACGTTTGATTATTTCTAAATTTTTAAATTTTTTTCTATAGTTTTATCATAGTGTCTTTCAGTCTTAAAAAGTTCAGCTCTCTAGTGTTTCTGGAAGTGGGCAGTGTTACTTTAACATAACTTTACATTTATAGGGGAGGGAAGTAAATTACAATTTTAGGGTGTTTTAATTTTTTCCTTTAGTTTTATCATAGTTGCTATCAGTCTGCCAAAGCTCAGCTCTCTAGCATTTCTGGAAGTGAGCAATGTTACTTTTACATAACTTTACATGTATAGGGGAGGGGAGTAAATTAGTATAATTTTTTTCTATAGCTTTATCATAGTTACTATCGGCATTCCAAAGCTCAGCTCTCTAGCGTGTCTGAAAGTGGGCAATGTTACTTTTACATAACTTTACATTATTATAGGGAAGGGAAGTAAATTAGAATTTTGGGTGTTTTAATTTTTTATCATAGTTGCTATCAGTCTGCCAAAGCTCAGCTCTCTAGCATTTCTGAAAGTGGGCAATGTTACTTTTACATAACTTTACATGTATAGGGGAGGGGAGTAAATTAGTATAAATTTTTTCTATAGCTTTATCATAGTTACTATCGGCTTTCCAAAGCTCAGCTCTCTAGCGTGTCTGAAAGTGGGCAATGTTACTTTTACATAACTTTACATTATTATAGGGAAGGGAAGTAAATTAGAATTTTGGGTGTTTTAATTTTTTATCATAGTTGCTATCAGTCTGCCAAAGCTCAGCTCTCTAGCATTTCTGGAAGTGGGCAATGTTACTTTTACATAACTTTACATGTATAGGGAGGGGAGTAAATTAGTATAAATTTTTTCTATAGCTTTATCATAGTTACTATCGGCTTTCCAAAGCTCAGCTCTCTAGCGTGTCTGAAAGTGGGCAATGTTACTTTTACATAACTTTACATTATTATAGGGAAGGGAAGTAAATTAGAATTTTGGGTGTTTTAATTTTTTATCATAGTTGCTATCAGTCTGCCAAAGCTCAGCTCTCTAGCATTTCTGAAAGTGAGCAATATTACTTTTACATAACTTTACATGTATAGGGGAGGGGAGTAAATTAGTATAATTTTTTTCTATAGCTTTATCATAGTTACTATCGGCATTCCAAAGCTCAGCTCTCTAGCGTGTCTGAAAGTGGGCAATGTTACTTTTACATAACTTTACATAATTATAGGGAAGGGAAGTAAATTAGAATTTTGGGTGTTTTAATTTTTTATCATAGTTGCTATCAGTCTGCCAAAGCTCAGCTCTCTAGTATTTCTGAAAGTGGGCAATGTTACTTTTACATAACTTTACATGTATAGGGGAGGGGAGTAAATTAGTATAAATTTTTTCTATAGCTTTATCATAGTTACTATCGGCTTTCCAAAGCTCAGCTCTCTAGCATGTCTGAAAGTGGACAATGTTACTTTTACATAACTTTACATTATTATAGGGAAGGGAAGTAAATTCGAATTTTGGGTGTTTTAATTTTTTCTCATAGTTGCTATCAGTCTGTCAAAACTCAGCTCTCTAGCATTTCTGGAAGTGGGCAATGTTACTTTTACATAACTTTACATGTATAGGGGAGGGGAGTAAATTAGTATTGGGGTTTTTTGTTTTTTCCAGGGGTTTGGTCATAATTTCTATCAGTCTGCCAAATTTCAGCTTTGTAGCATGTCTGAGTGAGTGGCAATTTTGATGTTTTTTGAAATTTCATAACTACTTTAGGGAAGTAAATGAAACTTGGAGGGGTTGTTAACTCCATGGAGATCTACGACTGTGCAAATTTTACAATTTTAAACGTGCCCATTTTTAATAACACAATATTTGTGAATACCACCGGTTAATTTCTAGAGAAAGAGACGGCCCTGGATATCTAATTTACTTGGGAGGATGACAAGTTTTGACAGATCATGTCAACTTTAGTTAGGTTTAAGTTATAGATCTTTTTATTTTCGGCAGAAAATTAGTTTTTTTCGGAGAAATCAAAAAGGAACGCTTCAATTATCATTCCTCTGGTAAGTAAATATTCGACTGATACCAATAGTATAATTTTTTGTTGATTGTTTTAAAATTAAAAGTATAGGAACTTTGTTTATATAAAACTTAAGTTAAGTAGTCTAAATAGATTTTGATTTAAAGTGGAAAACCATTAAAAAACTCATTCCTCTGGTACTCATTCCTCTGGCATTTTTATGCAATAATTCCTAAAATTTGGGAAAATAAATATTTCTTAGCTTACACCTAATTAGTTAAAAAAACAAAATTATTTACTGTGCTGTACTGTTATTTAAAGGCAATGACCAAAAATGATATCCATATAGCCCACTTTTGGTAGAATCATCCATATAGGAAAAAGTTAAATCTTACCAACTAAAATCATAGGTGCATCTGGACAGTGATGTTTAATTTCAGGATACCATTTTGAGGTGACATTTTCAAAAGAGGAAGGTGATGCCACACTGAAACATATTAAGAATACATCTGTTTGAGGATAGGAAAGGGGCCTGAGTCTGTCATAGTCTTCTTGACCTGAAAATAAAAATAATTTTTGGTACCTTGAAATAGTAGTTTACCTAACTAGTGCGGAAAGTGCCTCTTTTCCGCACGCAATTGCAGATGGCCAAACGACGCGATAGCGGAGTTTGGCCAGCAATCAAGTGCGGAAAAGACACTTTACGCACGAGTTAGGTACACTATTTTTTCTATAAGCGTGGGGAAAAAAACTAAAAATTAATCAGAAAATTATTTATATTCAAAACGTTTTAATCAAATCAATTATTATTATTCACATTCTAGCGGCTTCTAGAACTGACTGGGGTAGATCTTCGTCCGAAGAATCCATTGAAAATCTGATTTTTTTGTTTGAAAAATTCAAAAGACGCTTGTATCTGCAAAATTGGCTTTGTTTTGACAGTTTGTTTGTACTTTGTTGCTATGGTGATTTAAGATGCCAAATCTAAAACCACTAGTGTTCATTGTTGTTTGACATTGACAATGACGATATTTATACCGGGGAGGTTTAAAACTTATAATTTGAACCTATTTTACTGAAAACTTTATTTTATCGAAAATATTGAAAATATAGCAGAATTTTAGTCAATTTGAATATTTTTAGGATATTTCTATAAGCGTAAGGAAAAAACTAAAAATTAATCAGAAAATTATTTATATTCAAAACGTTTTAATCAAATCAATTATTATTATTCACATTCTAGCGGCTTCTAGAACTGACTGGGGTAGATCTTCGTCCGAAGAATCCATTGAAAATCTGATTTTTTTGTTTGAAAAATTCAAAAGACGCTTGTATCTGCAAAATTGGCTTTGTTTTGACAGTTTGTTTGTACTTTGTTGCTATGGTGATTTAAGATGCCAAATCTAAAACCACTAGTGTTCATTGTTGTTTGACATTGACAATGACGATATTTATACCGGGGAGGTTTAAAACTTATAATTTGAACCTATTTTACTGAAAACTTTATTTTATCGAAAATATTGAAAATATAGCAGAATTTTAGTCAATTTGAATATTTTTAGGATATTTCTATAAGCGTAAGGAAAAAACTAAAAATTAATCAGAAAATTATTTATATTCAAAACGTTTTAATCAAATCAATTATTATTATTCACATTCTAGCGGCTTCTAGAACTGACTGGGGTAGATCTTCGTCCGAAGAATCCATTGAAAATCTGATTTTTTTGTTTGAAAAATTCAAAAGACGCTTGTATCTGCAAAATTGGCTTTGTTTTGACAGTTTGTTTGTACTTTGTTGCTATGGTGATTTAAGATGCCAAATCTAAAACCACTAGTGTTCATTGTTGTTTGACATTGACAATGACGATATTTATACCGGGGAGGTTTAAAACTTATAATTTGAACCTATTTTACTGAAAACTTTATTTTATCGAAAATATTGAAAATATAGCAGAATTTTAGTCAATTTGAATATTTTTAGGATATTTCTATAAGCGTAAGGAAAAAACTAAAAATTAATCAGAAAATTATTTATATTCAAAACGTTTTAATCAAATCAATTATTATTATTCACATTCTAGCGGCTTCTAGAACTGACTGGGGTAGATCTTCGTCCGAAGAATCCATTGAAAATCTGATTTTTTTGTTTGAAAAATTCAAAAGACGCTTGTATCTGCAAAATTGGCTTTGTTTTGACAGTTTGTTTGTACTTTGTTGCTATGGTGATTTAAGATGCCAAATCTAAAACCACTAGTGTTCATTGTTGTTTGACATTGACAATGACGATATTTATACCGGGGAGGTTTAAAACTTATAATTTGAACCTATTTTACTGAAAACTTTATTTTATCGAAAATATTGAAAATATAGCAGAATTTTAGTCAATTTGAATATTTTTAGGATATTTCGTGTGCTAGGAAAGATACAAATGTATTTTGAACGGTCTAAATGTTATAGAACACCTCAAAATCGTAACAAATTTACTTTTCCGCACTAGTGCGGAAAAGTATTTTTCCGCACTAGTGCGGAAAAGTGGCACTTTCCACACTAAAATGCGTGCGGAAAAGTGAACTTTTCCGCACGCTTATAGAAAAAAGACTTTTGGATGTTTCATATGAAATCAACCAGGGGTTTGGCAGACCCGATTTTGATAATTTTTGGTACACTTATTTTGCTAATAGAGTAGATGAAAAATCTAAATTTTTAAAATTTTAGGTCCAGTAGTTTTTTTGTTATTAATTTTTAAACATTAAAAAATTACCAAATTTTGCTCTTAAATAAGTATAGAAAAATAAGGATATCTCTAAAACTACTTATCAGAAATGCATGAGCGATATCTTGTTTAAAAGGTATTTCAAAGACCTTTTAAATGCTGTGTAGCATGACACATTTTAAAAATAAATATATTTTTTTAAAAATTGAAAATAAGATTTTTAATTTTTTTCAAAAAAATATATAATTTTTTTAAATATTTTACTAAGACACTTCCCAAATTTCAAGATGGAGAAATGATGGGTTCCATATGAAAAAAAAAATAAAACAATATTCAAACATGTAAAAAAATGGTAGATTTTTGAAGTAAAACACATAAGAATCAAAGACAAATAGGAAACAACAATATTTTGTTGTTTTTTTTTAAAGGGTTAAAAAGAGACCTGGGAAAAAAATTAAAGGGGGACAAAATTAGTTCATAAATAGTACAAAATTCCTGCATTGAAATTTTTTGTCTAGCCCTCTTCGTTCTATCTGTGGGGTGTAGCTTCCACTTCCCCCTTTTGTTTTTTTTTTAAAAAAAGGGTAAAAAGGAACCTGGGAAAAAAATTAAAGGGGGACAAAATTAGTTCATAAATAGTACAAAATTCCTGCATTGAAATTTTTTGTCTAGCCCTCTTCGTTCTATCTGTGGGGTGTAGCTTCCACTTCCCCCTTTTGTTTTTTTTTTTAAAGGGTAAAAAGGAACCTGGGAAAAAAATTAAAGGGGGACAAAATTAGTTCATAAATAGTATAAAATTCCTGCATTGAAATTTTTTGTCTAGCCCTCTTCGTTCTATCTGTGGGGTGTAGCTTCCACTTCCCCCTTTTGTTTTTTTTTTTTTAAAAGGGTAAAAAGGAACCTGGGAAAAAAATTAAAGGGGGACAAAATTAGTTCATAAATAGTACAAAATTCCTGCATTGAAATTTTTTGTCTAGCCCTCTTCGTTCTATGGGTGGGGTGTAGCTTCCACTTCCCCCTTTTGTTTTTTTTTAAAAAGGGTAAAAAGGAACCTGGGAAAAAAATTAAAGGGGGACAAAATTAGTTCATAAATAGTACAAAATTCCTGCATTGAAATTTTTTGTCTAGCCCTCTTCGTTCTATCTGTGGGGTGTAGCTTCCACTTCCCCCTTTTGTTTTTTTTTTTTAAAAAGGGTAAAAAGGAACCTGGGAAAAAAATTAAAGGGGGACAAAATTAGTTCATAAATAGTACAAAATTCCTGCATTGAAATTTTTTGTCTAGCCCTCTTCGTTCTATCTGTGGGGTGTAGCTTCCACTTCCCCCTTTTGTTTTTTTTTTTTAAAAAGGGTAAAAAGGAACCTGGGAAAAAAATTAAAGGGGGACAAAATTAGTTCATAAATAGTACAAAATTCCTGCATTGAAATTTTTTGTCTAGCCCTCTTCGTTCTATCTGTGGGGTGTAGCTTCCACTTCCCCCTTTTGTTTTTTTTTTTTTAAAAGGGTAAAAAGGAACCTGGGAAAAAAATTAAAGGGGGACAAAATTAGTTCATAAATAGTACAAAATTCCTGCATTGAAATTTTTTGTCTAGCCCTCTTCGTTCTATCTGTGGGGTGTAGCTTCCACTTCCCCCTTTTGTTTTTTTTTTTTAAAAAGGGTAAAAAGAGACCTGGGAAAAAAATTAAAGGGGGACAAAATTAGTTCATAAATAGTATAAAATTCCTGCATTGAAATTTTTTGTCTAGCCCTCTTCGTTCTATCTGTGGGGTGTAGCTTCCACTTCCCCCTTTTGTTTTTTTTTTAAAAAGGGTAAAATGGAACCTGGGAAAAAAATTAAAGGGGGACAAAATTAGTTCATAAATAGTATAAAATTCCTGCATTGAAATTTTTTGTCTAGCCCTCTTCGTTCTATCTGTGGGGTGTAGCTTCCACTTCCCCCTTTTGTTTTTTTTTTAAAAAGGGTAAAAAGGAACCTGGGAAAAAAATTAAAGGGGGACAAAATTAGTTCATAAATAGTATAAAATTCCTGCATTGAAATTTTTTGTCTAGCCCTCTTCGTTCTATCTGTGGGGTGTAGCTTCCACTTCCCCCTTTTGTTTTTTTTTTTTTAAAGGGTAAAAAGGAACCTGGGAAAAAAATTAAAGGGGGACAAAATTAGTTCATAAATAGTACAAAATTCCTGCATTGAAATTTTTTGTCTAGCCCTCTCCGTTCTATGGGTGGGGTGTAGCTTCCACTTCCCCCTTTTGTTTTTTTTTAAAAAGGGTAAAAAGGAACCTGGGAAAAAAATTAAAAGGGGACAAAATTAGTTCATAAATAGTACAAAATTCCTGCATTGAAATTTTTTGTCTAGCCCTCTTCGTTCTATGGGTGGGGTGTAGCTTCCACTTCCCCCTTTTGTTTTTTTTTTAAAAGGGTAAAAAGGAACCTGGGAAAAAAATTGAAGGGGTCAAAATTAGTTCATAAATAGTATAAAATTCCTGCATTGAAATTTTTTGTCTAGCCCTCTCCGTTCTATGGGTGGGGTGTAGCTTCCACTTCCCCCTTTTGTTTTTTTTTAAAAAGGGTAAAAAGGAACCTGGGAAAAAAATTAAAAGGGGACAAAATTAGTTCATAAATAGTACAAAATTCCTGCATTGAAATTTTTTGTCTAGCCCTCTTCGTTCTATGGGTGGGGTGTAGCTTCCACTTCCCCCTTTTGTTTTTTTTTAAAAAGGGTAAAAAGGAACCTGGGAAAAAAATTAAAGGGGGACAAAATTAGTTCATAAATAGTACAAAATTCCTGCATTGAAATTTTTTGTCTAGCCCTCTCCGTTCTATGGGTGGGGTGTAGCTTCCACTTCCCCCTTTTGTTTTTTTTTAAAAAGGGTAAAAAGGAACCTGGGAAAAAAATTAAAAGGGGACAAAATTAGTTCATAAATAGTACAAAATTCCTGCATTGAAATTTTTTGTCTAGCCCTCTTCGTTCTATGGGTGGGGTGTAGCTTCCACTTCCCCCTTTTGTTTTTTTTTAAAAAGGGTAAAAAGGAACCTGGGAAAAAAATTAAAGGGGGACAAAATTAGTTCATAAATAGTACAAAATTCCTGCATTGAAATTTTTTGTCTAGCCCTCTTCGTTCTATGGGTGGGGTGTAGCTTCCACTTCCCCCTTTTGTTTTTTTTTAAAAAGGGTAAAAAGGAACCTGGGAAAAAAATTAAAGGGGGACAAAATTAGTTCATAAATAGTACAAAATTCCTGCATTGAAATTTTTTGTCTAGCCCTCTCCGTTCTATGGGTGGGGTGTAGCTTCCACTTCCCCCTTTTGTTTTTTTTTAAAAAGGGTAAAAAGGAACCTGGGAAAAAAATTAAAAGGGGACAAAATTAGTTCATAAATAGTACAAAATTCCTGCATTGAAATTTTTTGTCTAGCCCTCTTCGTTCTATGGGTGGGGTGTAGCTTCCACTTCCCCCTTTTGTTTTTTTTTAAAAAGGGTAAAAAGGAACCTGGGAAAAAAATTAAAGGGGGACAAAATTAGTTCATAAATAGTACAAAATTCCTGCATTGAAATTTTTTGTCTAGCCCTCTCCGTTCTATGGGTGGGGTGTAGCTTCCACTTCCCCCTTTTGTTTTTTTTTAAAAAGGGTAAAAAGGAACCTGGGAAAAAAATTAAAAGGGGACAAAATTAGTTCATAAATAGTACAAAATTCCTGCATTGAAATTTTTTGTCTAGCCCTCTTCGTTCTATGGGTGGGGTGTAGCTTCCACTTCCCCCTTTTGTTTTTTTTTTAAAAGGGTAAAAAGGAACCTGGGAAAAAAATTGAAGGGGTCAAAATTAGTTCATAAATAGTATAAAATTCCTGCATTGAAATTTTTTGTCTAGCCCTCTCCGTTCTATGGGTGGGGTGTAGCTTCCACTTCCCCCTTTTGTTTTTTTTTAAAAAGGGTAAAAAGGAACCTGGGAAAAAAATTAAAAGGGGACAAAATTAGTTCATAAATAGTACAAAATTCCTGCATTGAAATTTTTTGTCTAGCCCTCTTCGTTCTATGGGTGGGGTGTAGCTTCCACTTCCCCCTTTTGTTTTTTTTTAAAAAGGGTAAAAAGGAACCTGGGAAAAAAATTAAAAGGGGACAAAATTAGTTCATAAATAGTACAAAATTCCTGCATTGAAATTTTTTGTCTAGCCCTCTTCGTTCTATGGGTGTTTCGTTTTTAAAAAAGGGTAAAAAGGGACCTGGGAAAAAAATTAAAGGGGGACAAAATTAGTTCATAAATAGTACAAAATTCAGTCCTGCATTGAAAGTTTTTGTCTAGCCCTCTTCGTTCTATGGGTTTGTTTTTTTTTTTTTTAAAGGGTAAAAAGTGACCTGGGAAAAAAATAAAGGGGGACAAAATTAGTTCGTAAATAGTACAAAATTCCTGCATTGAAATTTTTTGTCTAGCCCTCTTCGTTCTATGGGTGGGGTGTAGCTTCTACTGGAACCTACACCCCCCTTTTTCGAATCGAAAAAAAGGTAAAAGGAGAGTGGTACAAAATTTTTTTTTGGGGGACAAAATTAGTTCATAATTAGTACAAAATTCCCACAGTGATTTTTTTTGATTATCTTTTATGGTGGGTGTAGCTGCATGCACCTCTTATTGTTAAAAATTGTTTACCTGCTGTGTCCCATAAACCTAGGCTAACTGAAATGCCATCTACAACCATTGGGGCTGAATAATTGTCAAACCTAAAAAGTATAAAGAATTTATTACTATACCTGTAGGTTAGGTTGGGTTGGTGTATACCTTTTTTGAAACTACATTAAAAGTATTGTTCATACTCGTCTTAGTCTTTTGTTTTTTGATTAGTCTTAGCTGTCTTAAACAAAATCGGCTGTTCATACTCGTCTTTTGTTTCTGATTAGTCTTAGTCATAACCCACTGAAAAAAAAATTCATTCAAATTTCAATAAAAAGGCCCCTTTTCAAAAGTAATTTTCTACACAAAACAATCTTATTTAACCTAATCTGTGCACGAAACACAGACACGAAAGAACAAAAGCGAGAAAGAAAATAAAAACAAATAAAATTTTGAGGTTATGTTGAGATTTTCTGTTAAAAACATGATTAATGGCGGTAAATTCAAAATTTCGTCCGCGCGCTTGCGCTCTTCGGACGCCCTGTAAAAAAAACAACAAATATCAGCTGATGTCTGTCACTCGTCTTAGTCGTTGTCCTAAGGATTGAAAGTTGGCAACTCTTAAGACAAAGACTAATCAAAAACAAAAGCAAAAGCATTGTATGAACACTCCCATAAGAAACAGTGGTTTTAACTTTCTTATGACAAGACATATGACTAAACCAAGACAAAAGACGAGTATGAACGATCCATTAGTGTACTTACACTGTGGGTACATATTCCCCGGGAAAACTGTCAGTTGTATAAGATATTAACATACAAGTTTTTCCTACAGTACCATCTCCCACAACCACACATTTTATTGGCCTGCCAGAAGACATGGTTAAGCCTAAAATAAAAATAAAAAGTTTTTAATAAATAAAAATACACTGAACATTAAGGTTACAAATTGGAGATGATACAAGCACCCCTCTTAATAATTATTACTAGTTAATTTAAATATCAGGCAAATGACTAGTGCCTGTGTTTATCCATTTAATGGGTAAATAAACTAATACCTAAAACTTAGGATAGTCCTTGCCATAGGCAGTTACACTTTTGTGACATTTTCAACCTCTTTATTTATGATATGGATGCTTCTACAAAAATGGTGCTGTGGAGTGGGAATGCATATTTTTCAAACACAGACTGCATATGAAGCATAGTTTTAGTTATAAGATTTTAAACGAAATATTTTCTTTATGGAGCATTTGAGTTTAATGTATAAAAAAAATTGCAAGTTTATAAATTTTTTTATTACAAAGCAAATACCTCATTCCTCTGGTGTAGTCCCAAACCAAATATCCTAATAAATAATATTTAACCAAGTCTTAACTATTTATCAAAAAATTGATAAAACTTAAGTTTGCATATCAAATTTTCCTGACCAAAGGGGTACCCAAAAAGTGCAGTTTTTTAATTTTTTTAAATTGTTAACTTTGTAAAAAGATATATTATAATACATTAAATTAAACTTCTCGGGGCCCTCAATATAGCGATATAAAAGGTAAGGGACTGGTGTTTATATTAATTCCGAGAGAGACCGCTAAAGTCACTTCAGTTTTGAGTTTTGGCATTTAAGCTTTTATTTATTTCTTACAAACACTAACCTATAGACCAACTTTTGGGGTCTTTTTTATTTCTTTGTGAGACAAGCAACAAAAATATAAGAATTGTTTTGACGTATATCCAATAACAAAAAAGTTGACTTTTTTTTTTAAGTTTTCGAAAATTTCCAACTTTTGATTCTATTTTTCTCGATAACCATTACATCTACAACGGTAATATTTTTAGGTTAGTATAAGGGACTCCGTAGCTTCGTCGTGGCACAGTATCAACCAAATGTTTTTTTTTGTCATTTTTGGTGAAAATTTTCCTGACCAAAGGGGTACCCAAAAAGTGCAGTTTTTTAATTTTTTTAAATTGTTAACTTTGTAAAAATATATATTATAATACATTGAATTAAACTTCTCGGGGCCATCAATATAGCGATATAAAAGGTAAGGGACTGGTGTTTATATTAATGCCGAGAGAGGCCGCTAAAGTCACTTCAGTTTTGAGTTTTGGCATTTAAACTTTTATTTATTTCTTACAAACACTAACCTATAGACCAACTTTTGGGGTCTTTTTTATTTCTTTGTGAGGCAAGCAATAAAAATATAAGAATTGTTTTGACATATATCCAATAACAAAAAAATTGACTTTTTTTTGAAGTTTTTGAAAATTTTCAACTTTTGATTCTATTTTTCTCGATAACCATTACATCTACAACGGTAATATTTTTAGGTTAGTATAAGGGACTCCGTAGCTTCGTCGTGGCACAGTATCAACCAAATGTTTTTTTTTGTCATTTTTGGTGAAAATTTTCCTGACCAAAGGGGTACCCAAAAAGTGCAGTTTTTTAATTTTTTTAAATTGTTAACTTTGTAAAAATATATATTATAATACATTAAATTAAACTTCTCGGGGCCCTCTATATAGCGATATAAATGGTAAGGGACTGGTGTTTATATTAATGCCGAGAGAGGCCGCTAAAGTCACTTCAGTTTTGAGTTTTGGCATTTAAACTTTTATTTATTTCTTACAAACACTAACCTATAGACCAACTTTTGGGGTCTTTTTTATTTCTTTGTGAGACAAGCAACAAAAATATAAGAATTGTTTTGACGTATATCCAATAACAAAAAAGTTGACTTTTTTTTTAAAGTTTTCGAAAATTTCCAACTTTTGATTCTATTTTTCTCGATAACCATTACATCTACAACGGTAATATTTTTAGGTTAGTATAAGGGACTCCGTAGCTTCGTCGTGGCACAGTATTAACCAAATATTTTTTTTGACATTTTTGGTGAAAATTTTCCTGACCAAAGGGGTACCCAAAAAGTGAAGTTTTTTAATTTTTTTAAATTGTTAACTTTGTAAAAATATATATTATAATACATTAAATTAAACTTCTCGGGGCCCTCTATATAGCGATATAAAAGGTAAGGGACTGGTGATTATATTAATGCCGAGAGAGGCCGCTAAAGTCACTTCAGTTTTGAGTTTTGGCATTTAAACTTTTATATATTTCTTACAAACACTAACCTATAGACCAACTTTTGGGATCTTTTTTATTTCTTTGTGAGGCAAGCAATAAAAATATAAGAATTGTCTTGACATATATCCAATAACAAAAAAGTTGACTTTTTTTTTGAAGTTTTTGAAAATTTTCAACTTTCGATTCTATTTTTCTCGATAACCATTACATCTACAACGGTAATATTTTTAGGTTAGTATAAGGGACTCCGTAGCTTCGTCGTGGCACAGTATCAACCAAATGTTTTTTTTGACATTTTTGGTGAAAATTTTCCTGACCAAAGGGGTACCCAAAAAGTGCAGTTTTTTAATTTTTTTAAATTGTTAACTTTGTAAAAATATATATTATAATACATTAAATTAAACTTCTCGGGGCCCTCTATATAGCGATATAAATGGTAAGGGACTGGTGTTTATATTAATGCCGAGAGAGGCCGCTAAAGTCACTTCAGTTTTGAGTTTTGGCATTTAAACTTTTATTTATTTCTTACAAACACTAACCTATAGACCAACTTTTGGGGTCTTTTTTATTTCTTTGTGAGACAAGCAACAAAAATATAAGAATTGTTTTGACGTATATCCAATAACAAAAAAGTTGACTTTTTTTTAAAAGTTTTCGAAAATTTCCAACTTTTGATTCTATTTTTCTCGATAACCATTACATCTACAACGGTAATATTTTTAGGTTAGTATAAGGGACTCCGTAGCTTCGTCGTGGCACAGTATTAACCAAATATTTTTTTTGACATTTTTGGTGAAAATTTTCCTGACCAAAGGGGTACCCAAAAAGTGAAGTTTTTTAATTTTTTTAAATTGTTAACTTTGTAAAAATATATATTATAATACATTAAATTAAACTTCTCGGGGCCCTCTATATAGCGATATAAAAGGTAAGGGACTGGTGATTATATTAATGCCGAGAGAGGCCGCTAAAGTCACTTCAGTTTTGAGTTTTGGCATTTAAACTTTTATATATTTCTTACAAACACTAACCTATAGACCAACTTTTGGGATCTTTTTTATTTCTTTGTGAGGCAAGCAATAAAAATATAAGAATTGTCTTGACATATATCCAATAACAAAAAAGTTGACTTTTTTTTTGAAGTTTTTGAAAATTTTCAACTTTCGATTCTATTTTTCTCGATAACCATTACATCTACAACGGTAATATTTTTAGGTTAGTATAAGGGACTCCGTAGCTTCGTCGTGGCACAGTATCAACCAAATGTTTTTTTTGACATTTTTGGTGAAAATTTTCCTGACCAAAGGGGTACCCAAAAAGTGCAGTTTTTTAATTTTTTTAAATTGTTAACTTTGTAAAAATATATATTATAATACATTAAATTAAACTTCTCGGGGCCCTCAATATAGCGATATAAAAGGTAAGGGACTGGTGTTTATATTAATGCCGAGAGAGGCCGCTAAAGTCACTTCAGTTTTGAGTTTTGGCATTTAAACTTTTATCTATTTCTTACAAACACTAACCTATAGACCAACTTTTGGGGTCTTTTTTATTTCTTTGTGAGGCAAGCAATAAAAATATAAGAATTGTCTTGACATATATCCAATAACAAAAAAGTTGACTTTTTTTTTGAAGTTTTTGAAAATTTTCAACTTTTGATTCTATTTTTCTCGATAACCATTACATCTACAACGGTAATATTTTTAGGTTAGTATAAGGGACTCCGTAGCTTCGTCGCGGCACAGTATCAACCAAATGTTTTTTTTGACATTTTTGGTGAAAATTTTCCTGACCAAAGGGGTACCCAAAAAGTGAAGTTTTTTAATTTTTTTAAATTGTTAACTTTGTAAAAATATATATTATAATACATTAAATTAAACTTCTCGGGGCCCTCTATATAGCGATATAAAAGGTAAGGGACTGGTGATTATATTAATGCCGAGAGAGGCCGCTAAAGTCACTTCAGTTTTGAGTTTTGGCATTTAAACTTTTATATATTTCTTACAAACACTAACCTATAGACCAACTTTTGGGATCTTTTTTATTTCTTTGTGAGGCAAGCAATAAAAATATAAGAATTGTCTTGACATATATCCAATAACAAAAAAGTTGACTTTTTTTTTGAAGTTTTTGAAAATTTTCAACTTTCGATTCTATTTTTCTCGATAACCATTACATCTACAACGGTAATATTTTTAGGTTAGTATAAGGGACTCCGTAGCTTCGTCGTGGCACAGTATCAACCAAATGTTTTTTTTGACATTTTTGGTGAAAATTTTCCTGACCAAAGGGGTACCCAAAAAGTGCAGTTTTTTAATTTTTTTAAATTGTTAACTTTGTAAAAATATATATTATAATACATTAAATTAAACTTCTCGGGGCCCTCTATATAGCGATATAAATGGTAAGGGACTGGTGTTTATATTAATGCCGAGAGAGGCCGCTAAAGTCACTTCAGTTTTGAGTTTTGGCATTTAAACTTTTATTTATTTCTTACAAACACTAACCTATAGACCAACTTTTGGGGTCTTTTTTATTTCTTTGTGAGACAAGCAACAAAAATATAAGAATTGTTTTGACGTATATCCAATAACAAAAAAGTTGACTTTTTTTTAAAAGTTTTCGAAAATTTCCAACTTTTGATTCTATTTTTCTCGATAACCATTACATCTACAACGGTAATATTTTTAGGTTAGTATAAGGGACTCCGTAGCTTCGTCGTGGCACAGTATTAACCAAATATTTTTTTTGACATTTTTGGTGAAAATTTTCCTGACCAAAGGGGTACCCAAAAAGTGAAGTTTTTTAATTTTTTTAAATTGTTAACTTTGTAAAAATATATATTATAATACATTAAATTAAACTTCTCGGGGCCCTCTATATAGCGATATAAAAGGTAAGGGACTGGTGATTATATTAATGCCGAGAGAGGCCGCTAAAGTCACTTCAGTTTTGAGTTTTGGCATTTAAACTTTTATATATTTCTTACAAACACTAACCTATAGACCAACTTTTGGGATCTTTTTTATTTCTTTGTGAGGCAAGCAATAAAAATATAAGAATTGTCTTGACATATATCCAATAACAAAAAAGTTGACTTTTTTTTTGAAGTTTTTGAAAATTTTCAACTTTCGATTCTATTTTTCTCGATAACCATTACATCTACAACGGTAATATTTTTAGGTTAGTATAAGGGACTCCGTAGCTTCGTCGTGGCACAGTATCAACCAAATGTTTTTTTTGACATTTTTGGTGAAAATTTTCCTGACCAAAGGGGTACCCAAAAAGTGCAGTTTTTTAATTTTTTTAAATTGTTAACTTTGTAAAAATATATATTATAATACATTAAATTAAACTTCTCGGGGCCCTCAATATAGCGATATAAAAGGTAAGGGACTGGTGTTTATATTAATGCCGAGAGAGGCCGCTAAAGTCACTTCAGTTTTGAGTTTTGGCATTTAAACTTTTATCTATTTCTTACAAACACTAACCTATAGACCAACTTTTGGGGTCTTTTTTATTTCTTTGTGAGGCAAGCAATAAAAATATAAGAATTGTCTTGACATATATCCAATAACAAAAAAGTTGACTTTTTTTTTGAAGTTTTTGAAAATTTTCAACTTTCGATTCTATTTTTCTCGATAACCATTACATCTACAACGGCAATATTTTTAGGTTAGTATAAGGGACTCCGTAGCTTCGTCGTGGCACAGTATCAACCCAATGTTTTTTTTGACATTTTTGGTGAAAATTTTCTTGACCCAAAAAGTGCAGTTTTTTAATTTTTTTAAATTGTTAACTTTGTAAAAATATATATTATAATACATTGAATTAAACTTCTCGGGGCCCTCAATATAGCGATATAAAAGGTAAGGGACTGGTGTTTATATTAATGCCGAGAGAGGCCGCTAAAGTCACTTCAGTTTTGAGTTTTGGCATTTAAACTTTTATTTATTTCTTACAAACACTAACCTATAGACCAACTTTTGGGGTCTTTTTTATTTCTTTGTGAGGCAAGCAATAAAAATATAAGAATTGTTTTGACATATATCCAATAACAAAAAAATTGACTTTTTTTTTGAAGTTTTTGAAAATTTTCAACTTTTGATTCTATTTTTCTCGATAACCATTACATCTACAACGGTAATATTTTTAGGTTAGTATAAGGGACTCCGTAGCTTCGTCGTGGCACAGTATCAACCAAATGTTTTTTTTTAACATTTTTGGTGAAAATTTTCCTGACCAAAGGGGTACCCAAAAAGTGCAGTTTTTTAATTTTTTTAAATTGTTAATTTCGTAAAAATATATATTATAATACATTAAATTAAACTTCTCGGGGCCCTCTATATAGCGATATAAAAGGTAAGGGACTGGTGTTTATATTAATGCCGAGAGAGGCCGCTAAAATCACTTCAGTTTTGAGTTTTGGCATTTAAACTTTTATTTATTTCTTACAAACTTACCTATAGACCAACTTTTGGGGTCTTTTTTATTTCTTTGTGAGGCAAGCAATAAAAATATAAGAATTGTCTTGACATATATCCAATAACAAAAAAGTTGACTTTTTTTTTGAAGTTTTTGAAAATTTTCAACTTTCGATTCTATTTTTCTCGATAACCATTACATCTACAACGGTAATATTTTTAGGTTAGTATAAGGGACTCCGTAGCTTCGTCGCGGCACAGTATCAACCAAATGTTTTTTTTGACATTTTTGGTGAAAATTTTCCTGACCAAAGGGGTACCCAAAAAGTGCAGTTTTTTAATTTTTTTAAATTGTTAACTTTGTAAAAATATATATTATAATACATTAAATTAAACTTCTCGGGGCCCTCTATATAGCGATATAAATGGTAAGGGACTGGTGTTTATATTAATGCCGAGAGAGGCCGCTAAAGTCACTTCAGTTTTGAGTTTTGGCATTTAAACTTTTATTTATTTCTTACAAACACTAACCTATAGACCAACTTTTGGGGTCTTTTTTATTTCTTTGTGAGGCAAGCAATAAAAATATAAGAATTGTTTTGACATATATCCAATAACAAAAAAATTGACTTTTTTTTTGAAGTTTTTGAAAATTTTCAACTTTTGATTCTATTTTTCTCGATAACCATTACATCTACAACGGTAATATTTTTAGGTTAGTATAAGGGACTCCGTAGCTTCGTCGTGGCACAGTATCAACCAAATGTTTTTTTTTAACATTTTTGGTGAAAATTTTCCTGACCAAAGGGGTACCCAAAAAGTGCAGTTTTTTAATTTTTTTAAATTGTTAATTTCGTAAAAATATATATTATAATACATTAAATTAAACTTCTCGGGGCCCTCTATATAGCGATATAAAAGGTAAGGGACTGGTGTTTATATTAATGCCGAGAGAGGCCGCTAAAATCACTTCAGTTTTGAGTTTTGGCATTTAAACTTTTATTTATTTCTTACAAACTTACCTATAGACCAACTTTTGGGGTCTTTTTTATTTCTTTGTGAGGCAAGCAATAAAAATATAAGAATTGTCTTGACATATATCCAATAACAAAAAAGTTGACTTTTTTTTTGAAGTTTTTGAAAATTTTCAACTTTCGATTCTATTTTTCTCGATAACCATTACATCTACAACGGTAATATTTTTAGGTTAGTATAAGGGACTCCGTAGCTTCGTCGCGGCACAGTATCAACCAAATGTTTTTTTTGACATTTTTGGTGAAAATTTTCCTGACCAAAGGGGTACCCAAAAAGTGCAGTTTTTTAATTTTTTTAAATTGTTAACTTTGTAAAAATATATATTATAATACATTAAATTAAACTTCTCGGGGCCCTCTATATAGCGATATAAATGGTAAGGGACTGGTGTTTATATTAATGCCGAGAGAGGCCGCTAAAGTCACTTCAGTTTTGAGTTTTGGCATTTAAACTTTTATTTATTTCTTACAAACACTAACCTATAGACCAACTTTTGGGGTCTTTTTTATTTCTTTGTGAGGCAAGCAATAAAAATATAAGAATTGTTTTGACATATATCCAATAACAAAAAAATTGACTTTTTTTTTGAAGTTTTTGAAAATTTTCAACTTTTGATTCTATTTTTCTCGATAACCATTACATCTACAACGGTAATATTTTTAGGTTAGTATAAGGGACTCCGTAGCTTCGTCGTGGCACAGTATCAACCAAATGTTTTTTTTTAACATTTTTGGTGAAAATTTTCCTGACCAAAGGGGTACCCAAAAAGTGCAGTTTTTTAATTTTTTTAAATTGTTAATTTCGTAAAAATATATATTATAATACATTAAATTAAACTTCTCGGGGCCCTCTATATAGCGATATAAAAGGTAAGGGACTGGTGTTTATATTAATGCCGAGAGAGGCCGCTAAAATCACTTCAGTTTTGAGTTTTGGCATTTAAACTTTTATTTATTTCTTACAAACTTACCTATAGACCAACTTTTGGGGTCTTTTTTATTTCTTTGTGAGGCAAGCAATAAAAATATAAGAATTGTCTTGACATATATCCAATAACAAAAAAGTTGACTTTTTTTTTGAAGTTTTTGAAAATTTTCAACTTTCGATTCTATTTTTCTCGATAACCATTACATCTACAACGGTAATATTTTTAGGTTAGTATAAGGGACTCCGTAGCTTCGTCGCGGCACAGTATCAACCAAATGTTTTTTTTGACATTTTTGGTGAAAATTTTCCTGACCAAAGGGGTACCCAAAAAGTGCAGTTTTTTAATTTTTTTAAATTGTTAACTTTGTAAAAATATATATTATAATACATTAAATTAAACTTCTCGGGGCCCTCTATATAGCGATATAAATGGTAAGGGACTGGTGTTTATATTAATGCCGAGAGAGGCCGCTAAAGTCACTTCAGTTTTGAGTTTTGGCATTTAAACTTTTATTTATTTCTTACAAACACTAACCTATAGACCAACTTTTGGGGTCTTTTTTATTTCTTTGTGAGGTAAGCAATAAAAATATAAGAATTGTCTTGACATATATCCAATAACAAGAAAGTTGACTTTTTTTTTGAAGTTTTTGAAAATTTTCAACTTTTGATTCTATTTTTCTCGATAACCATTACATCTACAACGGTAATACTTTTAGGTTAGTATAAGGGACTCCGTAGCTTCGTCGTGGCACAGTATCAACCAAATATTTTTTTTGACATTTTTGGTGAAAATTTTCCTGACCAAAGGGGTACCCAAAAAGTGCAGTTTTTTAATTTTTTTAAATTGTTAACTTTGTAAAAATATATATTATAATACATTAAATTAAACTTCTCGGGGCCCTCTATATAGCGATATAAAAGGTAAGGGACTGGTGTTTATATTAATGCCAAGAGAGGCCGCTAAAGTTACTTCAGTTTTGAGTTTTGGCATTTAAACTTTTATTTATTTCTTACAAACACTAACCTATAGACCAACTTTTGGGGTCTTTTTTATTTCTTTGTGAGGCAAGCAATAAAAATATAAGAATTGTTTTGACATATATCCAATAACAAAAAAATTGACTTTTTTTTTGAAGTTTTTGAAAATTTTCAACTTTTGATTCTATATTTCTCGATAACCATTACATCTACAACGGTAATATTTTTAGGTTAGTATAAGGGACTCCGTAGCTTCGTCGTGGCACAGTATCAACCAAATGTTTTTTTTTAACATTTTTGGTGAAAATTTTCCTGACCAAAGGGGTACCCAAAAAGTGCAGTTTTTTAATTTTTTTAAATTGTTAACTTCGTAAAAATATATATTATAATACATTAAATTAAACTTCTCGGGGCCCTCTATATAGCGATATAAAAGGTAAGGGACTGGTGTTTATATTAATGCCGAGAGAGGCCGCTAAAATCACTTCAGTTTTGAGTTTTGGCATTTAAACTTTTATTTATTTCTTACAAACTTACCTATAGACCAACTTTTGGGGTCTTTTTTATTTCTTTGTGAGGCAAGCAATAAAAATATAAGAATTGTCTTGACATATATCCAATAACAAAAAAGTTGACTTTTTTTTTGAAGTTTTTGAAAATTTTCAACTTTCGATTCTATTTTTCTCGATAACCATTACATCTACAACGGTAATATTTTTAGGTTAGTATAAGGGACTCCGTAGCTTCGTCGCGGCACAGTATCAACCAAATGTTTTTTTTGACATTTTTGGTGAAAATTTTCCTGACCAAAGGGGTACCCAAAAAGTGCAGTTTTTTAATTTTTTTAAATTATTAACTTTGTAAAAATATATATTATAATACATTGAATTAAACTTCTCGGGGCCCTCAATATAGCGATATAAAAGGTAAGGGACTGGTGTTTATATTAATGCCGAGAGAGGCCGCTAAAGTCACTTCAGTTTTGAGTTTTGGCATTTAAACTTTTATTTATTTCTTACAAACACTAACCTATAGACCAACTTTTGGGGTCTTTTATATTTCTTTGTGAGGCAAGCAATAAAAATATAAGAATTGTCTTGACATATATCCAATAACAAAAAAGTTGACTTTTTTTTTGAAGTTTTTGAAAATTTTCAACTTTCTATTCTATTTTTCTCGATAACCATTACATCTACAACGGTAATATTTTTAGGTTAGTATAAGGGACTCCGTACCTTCGTCGTGGCACAGTATCAACCAAATGTTTTTTTTGACATTTTTGGTGAAAATTTTCCTGACCAAAGGGGTACCCAAAAAGTGCAGTTTTTTAATTTTTTTAAATTGTTAACTTCGTAAAAATATATATTATAATACATTAAATTAAACTTCTCGGGGCCCTCTATATAGCGATATAAAAGGTAAGGGACTGGTGTTTATATTAATGCCGAGAGAGGCCGCTAAAGTCACTTCAGTTTTGAGTTTTGGCATTTAAACTTTTATTTATTTCTTACAAACTTACCTATAGACCAACTTTTGGGGTCTTTTTTATTTCTTTGTGAGGCAAGCAATAAAAATATAAGAATTGTCTTGACATATATCCAATAACAAAAAAGTTGACTTTTTTTTTGAAGTTTTTGAAAATTTTCAACTTATGATTCTATTTTTCTCGATAACCATTACATCTACAACGGTAATATTTTTAGGTTAGTATAAGGGACTCCGTAGCTTCGTCGTGGCACAGTATCAACCAAATGTTTTTTTTTACATTTTTGGTGAAAATTTTCCTGACCAAAGGGGTACCCAAAAAGTGCAGTTTTTTAATTTTTTTTAATTGTTAACTTTGTAAAAATATATATTATAATACATTAAATTAAACTTCTCGTGGCCCTCTATATAGCGATATAAAAGGTAAGGGACTGGTGTTTATATTAATGCCGAGAGAGGCCGCTAAAGTCACTTCAGTTTTGAGTTTTGGCATTTAAACTTTTATTTATTTCTTACAAACACTAACCTATAGACCAACTTGTGGGCTCTTTTTTATTTCTTTGTGAGGCAAGCAATAAAAATATAAGAATTGTTTTGACGTATATCAAATAACAAAAAAGTTGACTTTTTTTTTGAAGTTTTTGAAAATTTTCAACTTTTGATTGTATTTTTCTCGATAACCATTAAATCTACAACAGTAATATTTTTAGGTTAGTATAAGGGACTCCATAGCTTCGTCATGGCACAGTATCAACCAAATGTTTTTTTTGACATTTTTGGTGAAAATTTTCCTGACCAAAGGGGTATCCAAAAAGTGCAGTTTTTGAATTTTTTTAAATTGTTAACTTTGTAAAAATATATATTATAATATATTAAATTAAACTTCTCAGGGTCCTCATAGCGATATAAAAGGTAAGGGACTCGTGTTTATATTAATGCCGAGAGAGGCCGCTAAAGGTAATTTCATTGTAACGGGTGTTACATTTTATGTTTTTGACATCCAATTTAATGTTTAATGTTGATAAGTTATTACAACAAAACTCGAATTAACTCATGTGGTCTTGACAGATGAAAATCTTTATGCAAAAAAACTCACTAGGAATCACCAGAACAATGTATTTTAGGGAATCGAATTAATGTAACGGGTGTTATTTTGTTTTTTACGTTTTTTAGACATTGATATGGTTAGGTTTAGTTTTCATAAAAGTTAGCATAGCAACTAATATATTTTTTGATCTTAGTGTATAGCAGAAAAGGCTGTCAAAGAGGTTTAATATATTTTGAGTTTTATTCATTTTTACTTCTTTTATTTTCTTTATCCTCAATTTGTAATGGGTGTTATGATTGAGTCTAACGGGTATTATATAGTAAATTTGATTTTATATTGGATTTTTTTAAAAGACTTTTTCGGCCAAGAATGGTACAAATCAATTGCAGTTGAGGAAGTATACTTTATATAATACCCCAAAACTACTTTTATATATTTTATGTTAGTAAAAAAAATAAATAACTACATGGAAGGAGTAACATATTAATATTAGTATTAATTAATGAGAAAAAAAAAAGTAAGTACTAACATAGTACTAAAAAATGGTTACAATACTTTAATTTGAGTCCTTTGAAGTTCAGATTTGTAGGTGACTGCTGACAAGATAACATGGGACCCATCATTTTCAAAATAATGCTTGAATTGTATGTTATTTATGGCTCAAGCCCAGTTTTGTCACCAAAAAATACTGTTGAAGAAATTGTGAAATACTTTTAGAATTATCAAAATGTCAATGAAATTATTTAGTTACTCAACCAATTGTTTTATATTATGTCAAACACTGAATATACACAGCTTGCTATGACTACTTTATTTTTTGCAAGCAGTTTTATTATTTTTAAATTTACCAGCAACAGGTGCGACAGTATTTAAATAATGTATTTTTTCAAATTTCCTTGTGGTGACAAACATTGTTTTTTCATACTGTCGAAGCATATTTCATACTTCTTATAATGATATAGTTTCATATAATTTTTGTATTTGTGTGGTTAGTTAGAAACACTTTTTGTATTTTTTTGTAACGGGTATGACATATAAATAATGATGAGTTCTTACAGTTACAGATCCTAAATGACGTCTTGCATGCAAATTTTATTTTTATATTTTAGGCACTAACCAGTAGTTCATTTCAATAAATATTTCCAATTTAACAATTCATAATAAGTTACTGCTTTATAGACAAATACTGAAACCAGTATGGACATATGGTATTCAACTATGGGGTTGTGCTAAAGAGAGTAACATTCTAGTTGTACAGAGATTTCAAATTAAAGTATTAAGAAACATTGTGAATGCACCTTGGTACGTTCGAAATAGTGACCTTCATCGAGATCTAAAAATCGAAACTGTAGCAGAGACTATAAAAAAGTACGCAAAAAGCCATGAAGATAGACTCCATCGGCATGTGAATGTGGAAGCAATTCAGCTTCTAGACAATACTATGCTAGTTCGACGACTAAAAAGAGTTAAGCCGTTTGAGCTAGTAAACTAAGTGAATTACACATAAAACAAAATAATGCTATAAACACAACACAATTGTGAGTTACAGACTAAACAAAGCGGGGAGAACTGTTGAGTGAACCCTAAGTTTAAATCTGACTTTTCTAGTAAATTAAGTTAAAACAAAATTGCTAATTAGTCTTACTGACTAGATTGTAATAAAAAAAAAACAGTGTGTTTGACAAATAAAAAAAAAAAATAATAAATAAATATTTCAATGATATATCTTAACATGTAAGCTAGACCTCATTGTAAACAAAATTAAAATTTTCTGCATTATGAGCCTTAAAGCTTTTTTAAAAGACTAGAGTAGAATGCTGAAAGAAACTACATAAATATAGGCAAAGTTTTGGGTAAACCTATCATTATAAGTATTCCTCTCTTTATTGGGGTAGATTTTATAAAGACATGACACGATTGAGTTTTGTGAAAATAAGGTAAATTTCTGTGGAAATACCCTTTATGAAACTCAGTTTTTGTTTTACAAAAGTGAGCAATAAGGAATTTATTCAGAGTCAGGGTGGGGGAACCCAAGCAAGCCCAGATTCTAACTCTTCCATGTCTTTTTATTTTAGGAACAGTGTGTCTAGTACACAAAAAATATAGGAGTGATCTACAAAGGGGAAGACTACCATTGCCTATACCCAGAATCACAAAAACAAAGAACTCTATTTTTTACCTTAGTGTCAAAATTTATAATCACTTGCATTTGTCAGTAAGATTAATAGAGAGTTCTAGAGAGTTTATAAAAAATATAAATAACTTGTTGGCCTGCAAGGCATACTATAATGTAGAGGCATAAATTAAGTCATTCACATTTATTTATTTTTTTTAAATCCATTTGAGTTTATATTTTTCTTATGGTTTGTTGTGGTTGTTTTTTCTTGTTCTCTAAGGGGTGATCAACTGCCCTCAGTAGGTGTACAAAAACTGTCTACAGAAATATTCAGGACTTCACAAAACACTATACAGGACCGAGAATTTATTTAAAAGACCTGTAGGATGGTGTACAAATTTGGTTCAGCTGATCACCCCTCAAGAGTTTCACTTGGACATTAGCCATAGCTGTTTCTTCTTAGTAGAAGAGAAAGGGACAGAGAAGAGAGATCCCAATGTGGAACTGCTGAGGTCAAAGGAAAATATAAATGGTAAATAAAGACACAAAATTGAGTAGGTACCAATGTGAAGCAATGACCTGCTATTGAGGACTTCCTATATGCTCAAAATATCCGAAAAAGTAAACAAAACGCTAAAAATAGCCTTCCAAAATTTATAACCTTAGAAAAAGTTTGGGCAGGGTCTTTGGTCTTGTCCACTTACCTTTCCTGATTTGATTTAATTTAATAACCGCACGACAATGGAAAACAAAACGGAGTATTTAAAAAAAAACGTTTCTGGTTTTATTTGTGTTTTTACTGAACTTTTCAAATATTCTTAAGAGTTTATTATATTTTGTTTTTACAACAATTTCTTGTCAAAAAAATTACAGCAAGGACAGAGCACAAAGTGACAGCTGACGAATCACTCCGGCACACCGGTGCACACCCCGATGGAGGGACTGTTCACAAACGCTTACTTTTGTTTCTGAGGCCGTATTCTTGAAGGTCCGTGAGTCGAGTGCAGGGTGAGTGCAGCTATCCTCTCACAATCACCTGGGTTAAAGTAAGTGAGAAGCTACTAACTCACGGGCACGAGATTCAAGAATACAGCACCAGTTGTTTTTGAATAAAAGCTACAAAGATTTTTTTGTTGCTGTGCTGTTGATTGAAACTACAAATTATAAAATGCACTTGCAATTTTTTGTTTGTTTTAAATTAGGAAGGTGGACATGGCTTTTCATTCTAGAGTAGAGTTAAAACTAATTCTCGTAGTGACCCAGGACGTCCATTCTTGACACAAGACGCTAGCGCTACCAAGTCCACTTTCAATCCCTGACTTCGCATGCGCAGATCTACCAATATTATTTACCTCATGTCTCATGTCTTAGAAGAGATGAATACAGGGTGATTTTCACTTGAATGATTCTAACCACATGAAAATAGAAAGTTTCAAAAACCTAACCTAACAAAACCTAATCAAATCTAACCGAACCGAACCAAAGGAAACTGAACCAATAATTAAAAAAAACAAAAAAAATTCCTGACTTCCTGCCCGGGATCCTAGAGGATGTGAATCCGAACCGAACCAAACCGAACCTAACTAAACTGAACCAAACCTAACCTAACCAAACTAAACTACAACACGTACTGCTAATAAGGTTCGGTTCGGTACGGTCCGGGTCGGATTCACATCCTCTAGGATCCCGGGTAGGAAGTCAGGAAAGTTTTTTTTTTTGAAAAAAAATATTGGTTTAGTTTGCTTTGGTTCGGTTCGGTTAGATCTGATTAGGTTTCGTTAGGTTAGGTTTTTGAAAATATCTATTTTCATGTGGTTAGAATCATTCAAGTGAAAATCACCCTGTACATCTATTCTAATACATGAGGTAAATAATATTGGTAGATCTACGCATGCGAAGTCAGGGATTGGAAGTGAACTTGGTAGCGCTAGCGTCTTGTATTCTTGACAACCCGTGAGGTGATGTGAGGTGAACCCTCACCACGTGCGTGGATTAATTTTCCTGTGCTGTAATACCCTGTTTCCACCAATGCATGCCCACCCCGATTCAAAAAACGCATCAGGTGATAGGGATGGCCGGAGCAGTAAATTTGCCGGAACAGGTCTGACCTGTTCCGATTTTTATTATGACCTGTTCCGAAACATCTGCTCCTGCTCCAAACTGTTCCGGACTTTTCAAAGGAAATAAATTGCAACTGCTCCGCATTTTATGAAAGGAACAATTTGTTCCTGCACTGCAGGAACAGATGTGCTGCATGAAATCTAACTATGCGTGTGCTCTGTTATTGGTGTTACAAGGTATATAAATACAGGGTGTTAACCGCTATATCTGGTTGTCGTTTATAACAATTTTATTTTTTTTAATAGAAAAAAAAAATGCAATTTTTACAAAACGCTTCACTTTTTGCTGTTTTCCTTATTTTACGGAAATTTTATTGGATTAAAGGTTTTTTATATTCAATTTCAAATATTTTTATTGTTTCCTACTTCCTTGGTTTGAACGAAAGGAAACCCGGCAAGAAACGCCACTGTTAAAGATAATCTGCCGTACGTCACATCGTACCCCGCCAACCCTAGCACCATGCGTGTTGTCTATCTATCAGCAATCTCTACGAGTTCGGTTCGGTTCGGTTCGGTTCATATGCGCACTAAGTGTATCTCTGTCGTTGTTCAAAACAATAATTTAGAAAAGGACGAAAATACATCCAGTGTGTGTCTCATAAAGGTTACGTAGCGAGCCTGAGAAAGATGCAGCTAGCTGAAGTGAAGACTCGGAACAGGCGTAAAAGCAGGGAGCAAGTTGTTTCTGTTATGTTCTGGCTCTCTCGAAGTTTCCTTGTCACTTCTGCTCCGGCGGAACAACTTGTTCCGGAAATTCATACCTGTTCCGACTTGCTCCGGGCACAGACCTGTTCCGAAAAGAACAGGTACTGCTCCGGAGTGCCATCCCTATCAGGTGACGCTGCATTTAAAACCGGTGCAAATCCATGGGCCATAACGTGATTCATTGGTGGAACACGTGAAACTGAACTTTTCGTTCTCCTCACCTCACGGGCAGTCAAGAATAACCGTCCAGAACATTGTTCATGTTCGAAGGAGTGATCAAAAAATGTGCTTTCGCCTAAGAATGGTTGACAGCTTTCATGTTCTGTGACCCGACCATTTTTTTTTCGTCAGTTGCGGGAGTGGTGACTGGTTGGATAGGTGATGTGATCAAAGAAATTTCTTGTTTTGTTTTTGTTGAGGTGAATCCACTGGGCTACCCTTTTAATTTGCAACTGTTTTCGGAGGTTATTAATGTAGCACTTTTGGGGCCCATAACATTTTAGCATGTTTAAGTGCATCCCCATCTTCAAAGGCTGCAACAGGCAGTTAGAGTACCTGGACAAAAGGCATTGTTCCCTGCCTTCAGTGCCAGAAGACATCTTAAGGTACGCTCGCAGTCTTGAGGAGCTCCTGCTTGATTCAAACCACATCAGGGACCTGCCCAAGGTAAAGTTCTGTGTTAAGTATATATATAACAATCATGTTTAAACATTAGCATTAATATTCTTCTGGCTTTTACTACCTATAGAACCTACTGTTATTAATGGATCGTTCATACTCGTCTTTTGTCTTGGTTTAGTCATATGTCTTGTCATAAGAAAGTTAAAACCACTGTTTCTTATGGGAGTGTTCATACAATGCTTTTGTTTTTGATTAGTCTTTGTCTTAAGAGTTGCCAACTTTCAATCCTTAGGACAACGATTAAGATGAGTGACAGACATCAGCTGATATTTGTTGTTTTTTTTTACAGGGCATCCGAAGAGAGCAAGCGCGCGGCAGAAATTTTGAATTCACCGCCATTAATCATGTTTTTAACAGAAAATCTCAACATAACCTCAAAATTTTATTTGTTTTTTTTTTTCTTTTTCGCTTTTGTTCTTTCGTGTCTATGTTTCGTGCACAGATTAGGTTAAATAAGATTGTTTTGTGTAGAAAATGACTTTTGAAAAGGGGCCTTTTTATTGAAATTGTTTTTTTTTTCAGTGGGTTATGACTAAGACTAATCAAAAACAAAAGACGAGTATGAACACCCGATTTTGTTTAAGACAGCTAAGACTAATCAAAGGACAAAGACTAATCAAAAACAAAAGACTAAGACGAGTATGAACAATACTTAAGACAGAAATATATTTCATTGGCAGGCAAAAATAATTGAATGCAGATTGGTTTGAGTTAGGAAAAAAAGGTTTACATAAGTACTCAATATTTTTAAGTTAATGGCATTTTTAATTTTTTAGAATTTCTTCAGACTTCATCGTTTAAGGAAGTTGACTTTAAGTGATAATGAAATAAACAGACTCCCTCCAGATATTCAGAATTTTGAGCATTTGGTTGAATTGGACCTTTCAAGAAACGGTTAGTCACATCAATTTTTTATGTACACAACAACCCACCTAATTTACAATTGAAAAATTGAATGCTTAATTTTACAGTGGAGTATGCAGAAATGAATCCTGGGGGGCTTTAGAGAGGATCAATACACATAGATCGATCTTGGGTAGGGCCCAGGGGTGAAATAGCATAAATTTGCTAATAAAGATTTATTCAATTCAATTCAATCAGCTGAACCAAATTTGTACACCATCCTACAGGACTTTAATAAATTTTTGGTCCTGTATAGTCCTATACATGTCCTGTTTAGTCCTGTATAGTCCTGCCTGTGGGGTCCTGTATAGTCCTGTGGCTAAAAAAGCACCCATAAAAAAGTTTGTGACCAAAAAAAAAAAGGTCATTACATCATAACTCTTGTTTTTCTTAGAGAGCCAATTTGCCTTTGCTGGTCTTAGTACTTAATCAGGCTTAGGGCACCCCTTAGGAGCCAGTACCCTCGGGGTCCTGTATAGTTCTGTTGAAGTCCTGTGGAAGTCCTGTGGGGTCCTGTAAAACAATTTGTACACCTACTGTGGGCAGCTGATCACCCCTTGGGTGGGGCTTGAACAGTACATTTTATTCTTATTTTTTGGGGAATATTCATGTTTTATGCGTCAGTATTTAGTGGCTCTGGGGGAGGCTTTAGCCCCCTTGCATATGCCACTAAATTTTATATAAGGTAAAACAAAAAAAGTTGTACACAAAATGACTTAAATATTTAACTTATCAATTTTTATTGTCCCACCAGTACTCCTCTGTATCTTGGCCCTGTACTGGGTTCCATTAGAGCACCACTCCTAAAATGGTATCTCTAGGTGTCTACTACCTTTGTGTTTTCTTCTTGGGCTCCCAACTACATATCAATCAATCAAAAAGTACTTTATTATCAAGTAAACAAAGATTTACATTTGACAAAGCATGCTATGTCTAATTGTCCTAATGTACTAAGTTTAAAATGTAGTCCCTTCTGTTATTCCTAACTATAATAAAACTGTCAGTAATAAATTAATAATATTATTTGGAATTTTATTTTATATTTTTTAACCTAAAACTTTTTTCAATAAATAGAATAAAAGAAAGAAGTTTGGCTGTAATAGTCAAGTTTAGAAAAACATTTCCAAACTAGTATGAACCTTTCATTTTGAAATTTGTATTGGAGAACTTGGCTTTACTTTTATCTCAATTCTTTTTACAGAATACCATTTTTGTGTACTTGGCATTTTTTTACATGAAATGTTTTTGTTATGATTTCACTCCTTTTTTAAAGGATTTAGATAATATTAAAGTAGTAAAATATGTGGCATATTGTTCAAAACTTTTGCAATTTCTTATTTAAAATTTAGAGGTTTTTTAATTTTTCCTCATGGTTTTATCATAGTTCCTATCAGCCTTCTAAAGCTCAGCTCTCTAGCGTTCCTGGATGTGGGCAATGTTACTTTTACATAACTTTACATTTATAGGGGAGGAAAGTAAATTAAAACTTTGGTGTTTTAAAATTTTTTCCTATGGTTTAATCGGAGGAGTGAACAGCTAACCCAAAATGTGTACACCGATTGTGAAAATCCACAATCGTTTGCTAAGATTGTGGAAAGATTGTGAGGGATTGTGGAGGACTGTGCAGTGTACCTGAAGGGGGGGAAGGTCAATAGTTTCCTTGGCCGCCCTCTTAATTTACCGTTACCGGCCCTGCTACTTAATAACCGAGGGGTGACCAGCTAACCCCAAAATGTGTACGCCGATTGTGAAAATCCATAATCTTTTGCTAAGATTGTGAGGGATTGTGACAGATTGTGGGTGATTGGGAGGGATTGTGTAAAGATTGTGAACAGATTGTGAGAAATGTGTACACCGATTGTGAGAGCTGTTCACCCCTTGGTTTAATCATAGTTCCTATCAGTCTTCCAACGGTCAGTTCTCTAGCGTAAATTTTGGGGTTGGTTTTTGGTTGAAAAAAATATTTTATTTTAGAACCGAATCAAACAGATTTTGCTGATTCGTACCTTTTTGTGTGTGGCAGGAATGCAGCTTTTTTACTGATCTAAATACATGTTCGCAGCACAAGAATAAATGAGCATCTTTGAAGAGTACAATTTAAGTTCTTTCGCCACCTTGGATTTTTAGATGGCGGACAAAAAAATATATTTAGTCAAAACTATGATTAATTCTCTGTCAAGTGCAGTTTGTCCCATTAAAATCGATGGTATAGTTCAAAAGTTATAATGAAAAAAAAATTGTCTGGTTTTTTTTGGCCCACCCGGTATATATTGTAGTCAATAATTTTAACCCTCTTTTTTACCTTTAAATGGCAAATCAAAGCATATTGTACACATCAAACTTTATATTTTTGTTTAAAATAAATAGTACTAAAAATTCTCTCCATTTCCATTGACAACAATACAACAATAATTGAAATAATAAGAAATTTTTGTTTATGTGTTTGAGCATTTTTCAAGAAAGGTATTCAATTTACTTAATATAATTTATTCCACTGTGTAGTATAAAGTCAGTGAATTATTTTCAGACCATTTAAATGCATTAAATGAAAAATAATAACCATAATAAGTGAAAGTATGTGTGGAGTTACACAGGCTGCACCTCAGGGGGGATCAAGGGGTATATAAGGATGATTCTACCAAAAGTGGGCTATATGGATATCATTTTTGGTCATTGCCTTTAAATAACAGTACAGCACAGTAAATAATTTTGTTTTGTTAAATTTATGTAACTAATTAGCTGTAAGCTAAGAAACATTTATTTTCCCGAATTTTAGGAATTATTGCATAAAAGTTCCAGAGGGATGAGTACCAGAGGAATGAGTTTTTTAATGGTTTTCCAATTTAAATCAAAATCTATTTAGACTACTTAACTTAAGTTTTATATAAACAAAGTTCCTATACTTATAATTTTAAAACAATCAACAAAAAAATTATACTATTGATATCAGTTGAATATCTACTTACCAGAGGAATGATAATTGAAGCGTTCCTTTTTGATTTCTCTGAAAAAAACTAATTTTCTGCCAAAAATAAAAAGATCTATAACTTAAACCAAACTAAAGTTGACATTATCTGTCACAACTTGTCACCTTCACAAGTAAATTAGATATCCAGTTATTGTTATATTGTGTTATTAAAAATGGAGCATGTTTAAAATTGTAAAATTTTCTGGAGAAGATGTAAATTTTGATTTTCAAAAATATGACTGCAAACTTAAGTTTTATCAATTTTTTGATAAATAGTTAAGACATGGTTAAATATTATTTATTAGGATATTTTTTTCTATTTGAGTTTTTAATATTTGGTTTGGGGCTACACCAGAGGAATGAGATATTTGCTTTGTAATAAAAAAAAATTATAAACTTGCAATTTTTTTTATACATTAAACTCAAATGCTCCATAAAGAAAACATTTCGTTTTAAATCTTATAACTAAAACTATGCTTCATTTGCAGTCTGTGTTTAAAAAATATGCATTCCCACTCCACATTTTTGTAGAATCATCCATATCTTCCCTCAAAATGTGTTTTCAAAAAGATTTCTCAGCAAAAAATATAAGGAATAAATTGTTTAATAAACAGTTTCCAAAATTTTATTTAAAACTTTTTATCCCCTGCGCTCCCCCATTTATTTTTTTGGGTACAGCCCTGGAACCACATCATTTTATTGTCTATTTATAAGCCTGTAAGTATTTCATGACCTCTTAAATAAAATGGCCTTCACAGGTAGATGGTACATCTTTTATAATCTTTTCATTGCATTCCTTCAACAGATAACCTGACCAAGTTTCAATGGTAATTGAGTCATCCCTGAAAATGGTTAATATATGTTTTAAAGACCAGAAAGCAGCAATAAAAAAATAACCTTTAAAATTTACACTTAACAGTTAATTAGTTATGTATGTATGAGATGTTGATGTATATAAATTGGTGATGATGACTCAAAACTCGACATATAAGGTGCAATACCAGTTTGCTTCTATCATTATCAATTTTATACATATAATATGTGTACCCATGTACAGGGTGATTTTTTATAATTGCAAGATCGCTATAACTCGGTTATTATTGGGAGTAGAAAGTTCAAACAAAAACTGTTCGGTTTGGTAAATTATGGCCACTTTAGACCCACCATTAGTATTTTTTTATAGGTTATAATATACAGGGGGCGCCAATCAGATCAATTTTTTTAAAGGGGACACCCTATATATTTTTGTATTTTTAAGTTCCGCAAAAAATTAGCTTTACAGATATATGTAACACTATGGCCCTATCTTTGTTAGTTTTCGAGATATTGACGATTGAAATTCCGAAAATTAGCTAATTTTAAAAACTATTTTTGAAATGTTTTTTTAAAATTTGCTACTACAGCCAAACTTTTTTATGTTCAATTTAGCACTGCGCCTAAGAGTCATTTGCAGCCGTAATAGCCAAGTTTAGAAAAACATTTCCAAACTAGTAAGAACCTTTCATTTTAAAATTTGTATTTGAGAACTTGGCTTTACTTTTATCTCAATTCTTTTTATGGTTTTCGCGTACTTTTACGATTTTTTTTACATGAAATGTTTTTGTTATGATTTCAGTCCTTTTTTTAAGGATTGGGATATATATGTTATTTAAGTTTTGAAGTAATAAAATATGTGGAATATTGTTCAAAACTTTTGCAATGCCTTTTTTAAAATTTTGAGGTTTTTTAATTTTTTCCTTAACTTTTATCATAGTTCCTATCAGTCTGCCAAAGCTCAGCTCTCTAGCATTTCTGGAAGTGGGCACATAACTTTACATGTATAGATGAGGAAAGTAAATTAGAATTTTGGGGTTTTTTGATTTTTTTTCCTATGGTTTGGTTATAATTTCTATCAGTCTGCCAAATTTCAGCTTTGTAGCATGTCTGGAAGTACAGTAGAATTTTAATGATCTATACATGAGTGAGTGGCAATTTCGACGTTTTTTGAAATTTCGAAACTACTTTACTACTTTATTAAAGTCTATGAAACTTAGAGGGGTTGTTAACTCTACGAAGATCTACGACTATGCAAAGTTTGAGTTTCGTAACTCATTCCGAAGTAAATTTTTAGAAAGGTCAAATATGGGCTGAAATGGTGGGCGTGCTTTCGGGCTGTTCGGCCGTCGTCGTTGGAAATTCGTTCTCGACGTTTCGCCATCTCGAGTGGATAGCATCTTCAGGAGATGTTGACTGTTTGTCGGCTTCTCGAAGACTCGAGATGGCGAAACGTCGAGAACGAATTTCCAACGACGACGGCCGAACAGCCCGAAAGCACACCCACCATTGGACGATGGCCGCTAAAGCCTTTCACAATTTGTATGGGCTGAAATGTTTCAAGAAAAGATGGTACAGTAGTGCGCAAACTTGGCCGGGCACTGCCGTGCGCTCAGATAATATTATTAAGTTTAATAACAACGAAGTAAAAGAGATAAAAAGTTGCTATGTTGAAGAATAAAAAAATTGTGCAAAATTCCATGATTTGCCAGTGGCTGATAACTCAGCAATCATGCTTGACTATATTTTTTCCTGTAGTTACAACAAAATAGTTTCACTAAAATTTAATTAAAAGAAAATTCTAAAAATAGTCTTCATATTCTATTGTCAAAAAAAATACTCTGCCAATATATGGGCCCCTAAGCTCACACTAGGTACTATAGTTATAGTGTACGTGCGAGCTAATAAAACTAAAACCTGAAATATATCTTATTCAACAGACTAAATTACCTTTTGTTTGATACCACACAAGCCATGTTTTGATTTAACTCAAATTTTTGAAATCTACCTCCACCCTTAAAAAAACAAAAACTAAAAATGTATTTTGTTTAACTCCGGACTTAATTACCTTTCGTTTGATATCACACACGCCATATTTTCACGTAAACTCTAATTTTTTAAATCTACCCCCACCCTTTTTGAAGAAAAAAAAACTAAAATGTATTTTGTTTAACTCCATACTCAATTACCTTTCGTTTGATATCACACACGCCATATTTTCACATAAACTCTAATTTTTGAAATCTTTTCCCACCCTTTTATTTGGCTTGTGTTTGGTGGATTTTATTTATTTTTAAATGGGACCATCTCGACCCAAGACCCAGCCTAGGTACCAAATTTCATTAAAATCGGCCTAGCAGTTTTTGAGTTATGCGCGTTGGTCGTTACAGACAGACATACAGACATAGAGACAGAGAGACGGCGCGACAAAAAAGTTTCAAAATCATCTGAAACGCAAAGATATAAAAATTTTTGAAATCAGAGCAACTCTTTTTTTCTCGAAAAAATTAGGATCACCATAGCTCACACTACTATAGTATAGTATATGTGTGAGCTAAAACATGCTTAACGTCTTCTTCACTAAAAGCTTTATTGTTTCAGGTTTTATTTAGGACATGTTTCGAGTCTAAAGAGACTCATCATCAGCTTTCAAAAATCTTCAAAAGACACTTATACCCCCAGCAAGCTAATGTTCAAAAAGTTGCTAATTTTTCGTTGGATTTTCATCTAGTATTAGGAGAGTCTTTTGAAGGTTTTTGAAAGCTGATGATGAGTCTCTTTAAACTCAAAACATGTCCTAAATAAAACCCGAAACAATAAATACTTTAGTGGAGAAGACGTTGAGTTTTTCTTTGTGAAATAAAATAGTTTATTTAGCATGTATTAGACAATTTTTTAAATACACTACATTGGTGAGACTCTGCCATCTAGAAGTCAACGGGTAAAACACTATGTAAGTAACATAATTTTCTGGCTAGAAGCTACCTTGTTTTTGTTATTTAATTATAAATTGTTCAATTACTGGGTGCTGGTCAATTACTGGGTAACTGACCCTACTTGCATCAGGTATATTTTCTTGAAACACTTAGTTGGTATATATTAAATGATGTAATTGATTATTTATAATAAAGTTACCAAACAATATGAGGTGTCAAAACAATTTTTATATTAAAATAAATTTTCTGAAAAAGGAAACAAAAAGGAAATCCTTTTGAAACACAATTAGTTGCGAATTTGGTGCTTGCCACAGACACGAGAGTATGTTTGTTGAATGTTAAGTAATTGTAAACAATACTTGGCTCTTTAACTATAGCATTCCTGAGACCTGACTGGCATATTTACTGCTGATATTGATACAAAACATTTAATGTAATACCTACTACCTAAACCTAAATATATCTAAAAGTTTTAGATTATTATTTTTATCAGATGATTGATTTACCTTAAAATATAGGTGGCATGATTTAGTTAAACCTACGAGGATGGGATGAAAAGTTTCCGACCTAGGCTATCGCAGGCCCGATTTGCTTTTTTCTTCCAACATGTTTGTATAGCCTTGCTTGTGATCAGTATACACTCGAAGTTTAAAGTGAGTGCGTCAAGTAGTTTGTGTCCTGCTTATTTTTAAAGTTTATACAGTGTGTCCATTGGCGTAGCTAGCCTTGCTTTTCAGGGGGGGCCGTGGCCCCGGTCTATCTTGAACAAAAAGCAAACATAGGTTTTAAAGAGTCGTGCAAAGTGTGCAATGAATAAAAAAAAATACGCGCATTAAATGTTCTAATATTTTAATATAACAAATTTAATAATACATTTACCAACTTATTTATATGTATACACAGGAAGTATGTAATTCAGCAATTCTACAAAGAAAGTTTTCTACGTCGCTGACTGAAAGCGTCTACCACACTGTCTAAGTCGACCTCAACATCTTTTTCTATGAATAACAATGACAAACCTGAGTGTCTCTCTTGAGTCATAGTTGTTCTAAGCCAATTAAAAACTCTCCTCATGGCAGAGAAAGACCTCTCGCAAGTTGCACTTGAAATTGGAAGAATACTCGCAACTTTAAAAAGTTGGTAGAGGTTTGGATAGTTGTTTTCTGCTATATGTTGTTTGATAGAATCATGACCAACAGTTTGATTTAACCGAAAAATACAATTCTTTAAAACGGTCATTTCTGCTCTTAGAGTAGAAGTATTAATATTAAAAATTTCCCGGTATTGCTCGACGAATTTATTCCATTTAACGACGTGGGAAAACTTAATATGAAAATGGTTATGAAATTGTCAACAAAATCGGAAAATTTTCATAAGACACTAAACGTTAACCTCAAAAAAACTAAAAAGATTATTATATTTATTTTAGAAAAACAGTTTAAAAAGGTCTTTTATAACCTTACGACATCTACAACCCGATTTCGGAAACAGAGGGGCAAAAGTCGCTGTCTTTATTAAATGCGAAATTTAACTTACACTTCTATAGTATTTTACAAGATGTCGCCAATATGTATGAAATATTCAATATGCATAATTATGTTTAAATTTAAAAAATATTTTCGGGAAATTGCATAAGTGCATAAAAGTTACCGATAATTTAAAGAGAAAAAGCCTAATTCCGCAAGACAAGGGCTTTTTCCTGAAATGTAAACATTATCTGAATGATTTTAAATTTTAATGCACCTATTTTATTTGAATACTTCCCGAATAATACTAGAAAAGTATGTATTTTCAGCGTCATGTTCTTTTACTAGTAGTCGGTAGGGGAGGCCTAAAATATCTTAGGGGGGGCCTGAGGGACTTCAGGGGGGGGGGGGGCCAGGCCCCCCTGGCCCCCCCTAGCTACGCCAATGAGTGTGTCAATTTTAAAAGGTGGAAAAAAACGAGATAAGAGCCTTGATAAAATATGTTCATATCAAAGGTTATCGCCGACGGAAATAAAAGCTGAACTAGATGCTACACTAGGGGAATCTGCGCATTCCTATACCACAGTTAAAACCTGGGTATCGGACTTTAAACATGGTCGTACTACCACTGATGATGCTTCGCGTTCTGGCAGGCCAAAAACCATTCATAAACTAATTCTAATAGATCGCAGATTAAGTCTGGAAGAGGTAGCTGAGGCTGTGGGCATATCAAAAGAGCGAGTTCACCATATTTTATGTGAAGTTTTAGGTATGAGAAAGCTATCCGCCCGATGGGTGCCGCGTTTGCTCACGCCAGATCAAAAGCTCGGACGTCTAACCATTTCAGAGGAGAATTCGACACTGTTTAGACGTGATTGAGGGGACTTTTTGCGTAGATTTATTACGGTTGATGAAACATGGGTTTATCATTATACCCCTGAAACTAAGCAACAGTCCAAACAATGGACGGCAAAGAACGAACCAGTTCCAAAGAAGGCAAAGGCAGTACCGTCTGCTGGAAAGGTCATGACAACGGTCTTTTGGGACGCTAAAGGAATACTCCTCATAGATTATCTGGAAAAAGGAAGACCAATAAATTCGGAGTACTACAGCAACTTACTGGATCAGCTCAAGCAGAATATAAGCAAAAAACGCCATGGTTTGGCAAAAAAAAATTTTGTTTCATCAGGACAATGCACCTTGCTACAAGTCCGCTCTTGTAATGGCTAAAATCCATCAGCTAGGCTTTGAAATGTTAAACTATCCACCTTATTCGCCAGATCTAGCGTGTCAGACTTTTATTTGTTTCCAAACCTAAAAAAATGTCTTGCTACAAACGTCTAATTTGACGAGTTGGATAAATCAGATTCAGTGATGGCATCAAATCAGTTGAACATCGTTGGGCCAAATGTATTACCTTACACTATGGTGTTTGCGTTCTATGTTAGGCCAGAAACTTTTCATCCCATCCTCGTACATTTTGTATTTGCCGAATTTATATCAATATCATCCAATAATTTTTATTAATTAATCTAGCACTAACTCATCTGATACCGAACAAATATTTATAGCCCTGTTTATAACATTTTTATCTTTTGAAACTGTTGTTATGCATTCCTAATAATTTGATTAGATACAGGGTGTCCCAAGTTCGATGGTTAAGGGGGGAATGAACCTATTTTTTAAAAAATTTTGAATCTAGCGTAAAAGTTTCTTCAAAATGACGTATCACACTCATTATTTTATTTGCTATTTTTGATGTTAGTTGTTTTTTGTTGTTCTTGATTTTTAATTAATTTTTTGATTTGATCATTTTAAAATGTTTAAACCCAGTAAAAATATAAGTAAAAATATGAAAGGAAAAGATGTTGTTTCTAAAAATACAAATACCTTTGAAACTATGCAACAGTCCAAACAATGGACGGCAAAGGACGAACCAGTTCCAAAAAAGGCAAAGGCAGTACCGTCTGCTGGAAAGGTCATGGCAACGGTCTTTTGGGACGCTAAACGGATACTCCTCATAGATTATCTCGAAAAAAGAAGAACAATAAATTCGGAGTACTACAGCGACTTACTGGATCAGCTCAAACAGAATTAAAGCGAAAAACGCCATGGTTTGGCAAAAAAAAAATTTGTTTCATCAGGACAATGCACCTTGCTACAAGTCTGCTCTTGTAATGGCTATAATCCATCAGCTAGGCTTTGAAATGTTAGACTATCCACCTTATTCGCCAGACCTAGCGTGTCAGACTTATTTGTTTCCAAACCTAAAAAAATTTCTTGCTACAAACGCCTAATTTGAGGAGTTGGATAAATCAGATTTCAGTGATGGCATCAAATCAGTTGAACATCGTTGTGCCAAATGTATTACCTTACAAGGGCACTATGTAGAAAAATAAATTATTATTTAGTCACTATGGTGTTGCGTTCTATGTCAGGCCGGAAACTTTTCATCCCATCCTCGTACATTTTGTATTTGTCGAATTTATATCAATATCATCCAATAATTTTTATTAATTAATTTAGCACTAACTCATCTCATACGAAACAAATATTTATAGCCCTGTTTATAACATTTTTATTTTTTGAAACTGTTGTTATGCATTTCTAATAATTTGATTACATACAGGGTGTCCCAAATTCGATGGTTTAGGGGAAATGACCCTATTTTTTTTAAAAATTTGAATCTAGCGTAAAAGTTTCTTCAAAATGACGTATCATACTCAATATTTTATTTGTTTGCTATTTTTTTATGTTAGTTGTTTTTTGTTGTTCTTGATTTTTAATTAATTTTTTTATTTGATCATTTTAAAATGTTTAAACCCAGTAAAAATATAAGTAAAAATATGAAAGGAAAAGATGTTGTTTCTAAAAATACAAAGAATATAAAGAAAATCTCAAAAACTAAAAGTGACAGACAAATTTCAATCATAACAAAAACATTTCATTAAAAAAATAGCGAAATACGCGACTATAGTATTCCGTAAAAAGAATTGAGATAAAAGTAAAGCCAAGGTTTCCAATACAAATTTCAAAATGAAAAGTTCTTACTAGTTTGGAAATGTTTTTTTAAACTTCGCTATTACAGCCAAACTTCTTTATGTTCAATGTAGCACTGTGCCTAAGAGTCATTTGTAGTTATAATAGCCAAGTTTAGAAAAACATTGCCAAACTAGTAAGATCCTTTTTTAAAGGATTTGGATAATATTTATGTTTTTAAGTAGTAAAATATGTTGAATATTATTTAAAGCTTTTGCATTTGCAATTTTGCCTTCCAAAGCTCAGCTCTCTAGCGTTTCTGGAAGTGGGCAATATTACTTTTACATAATTTTGCATTTATAGGGGAGGAAAATAAATTAATATTTTGGTGTTTTTAAATTTTTTCCTTTAGTTTTATAATAGTTCCTATCAGTCTGCCAAAGCTCAGCTCTCTAGCGTTTTTGAAAGTGGAGGATGTAACTTTTACATAACTTTACATGTATAGGGGAGGGGAGTAAATTAGAATTTTGGGGTTTTTTTCCAAGGGTCTGGTCATAATCTCTATTAGTCTGCCAAATTTCAGCTTTGTAGCATGTCTGGAAGTACAGTAGAATTTTAATGATCTATACTCACTCACTGACTCGAGTGAGTGAGTGAGTATAATTCGACGTATTTTGAAATTTCCTAACTACTTTACTACTTTATGTACTTTATGTTAATGCTACGAAGATCTACGACTATGCAAAGTTTGAGTTTCTAGCTCACTTCGAAGTAGAGTTTTAGATAGGTCAAATATGGGCTAAAATGTTTCAAGAAAAGATGCTACAGTAGTTTGCGCGAACTTGGCGGGGTACTGCCAGATTTAACTGTTTGATTCTTTAAATAAAAAACTATAAAAAGCATTTTACACTAAAATGAAATTTTCATAAATAAAAAAGTTATAGGGCCCCTCTCAAAATGCAGACTTTTCAAAAACTCACTGTGGTAAGGTGCGGTTTAAGATTCTCTTAAAAATATACAAATACAAGTGGAAGTCAGGTTTTTTTCTATCTCACCCAGAAACAACTAAAACTCCCCAAAAATTTGGAATTTGGGACACTCTGTACATATAGAAAGGTACTTGTGTCTATTTTTGGTTTGTAATTAAAAGGGAACTCTAAAAATAAGTACCTAGTTAAAACTTATCTTTTTTTAAATGCTGGGTTTTTTAAAAATAAGTTTGTTTATGAATCTTTTGAAAACTGTTGGTCATGTTTGTATAACTTTAATTTATTTAAAGCCGTTATGTTTTATATATTTTTTTTGAAAGTTTTATTTATATTTTTAGCAACATTGAATGATTTATAAAATTTTCTTTATTTGATATTATTAATAGACATCTAATTTACTGATTTTTTTCCAAATGTATGACAGGCGTTACGAAAAAACCATACAGAAATCAAACAAAATGTTTAGATGATAATATAATGTGACGTTTGATGAAGGGAGGGAGGAAGTGGGTGTATAGCCTTCCATTACATACACTTGGTCTATAGCCTTCCATTACATACACTTAAAATTTAAGATGGCGGACAGAATCATACTTGATTCTTCAAAATGGCCTGTTTATTCTTATTTTCCGAAAATGTTTTTAGGTTTTTTTTTTAATTTATAGAAAAGCACTCTCACACAACAAGGTACAAATTAGTAAAATCGGTGTAGGGGTTCAAAAAAAAAATCAATTTTTGTTTCAACCATTGTTTTACAGATTATACGATTGCATTGCCAATCCTGTCTGCATTCATTTCCTTATAAATTCGTTATTACTAAACCAATTTTAGTGAAATGAAAAAAATCATTGTAAGAATTTAAGAATCGAGATTTGCCGCCATCTTAAAAGTTAAAATGTCGGACAGAATCATACTATATATATTTATCGGTTTCACAACGTTCTACGTCTTCCGATACCCAATCTCCACTCGTTTCTGTTTGCCCATAATTCATCATCTAGGCCTCTTATTCTTATTTCACTGTCTATTTCTTCTCTCCAGCTTTTCCTTGGCCTTCCTCGTTTTCTTCGGCCAGTTGGTTTCCATTGTAATATTTGTTTAGGTAGTCTTCCATCATCCATTCTTTGTACATGTCCGTACCACACCAGTTGTTTTGTTCTGATATCATCCACTAAAGTACGTTCACCCACTGTCATAATTTCTCTTATTCTTTGCTTTGTAACTCTTTCTCTTTTTGATTTCCCTGCTGCTCTTCTCCAATAGTCCATCTCCGTAGCGGAAAGCATTTTTTCTGTTCTATCTTTGATTGGCCATACTTCTGAGCCGTATGTAATAATACTTTTTACAATGGTGTTATATATAAGCTTTTTGTTATCTTTTGATATACTTTGGTCCCAAATTATTCCATTTAATAAAGTTATTGCTTTTCTTCCTTGTACGTTTCTATCTTTTATGGCTTTGTCTAGTGTTCCGTCAGCTGTAATTTTTAGACCTAAGTATTTATACTCATCACATGACTGAATTTGCTGCCCAGTATTTAAGATTAGATCCTGTTTCGTTCCACCAATACACATATACTCTGTCTTATTGATATTAACCTCTAGTCCCCACTTATTGTACTCTTCTATTAGTTTTCGTTTCATATCATATATATGAAATATGATATGACAGAATCATACTTGACCCTTCAAATTGGCACGTTTATTCTTATTTTACGTAAATATTTTAGTTTTTTTTTTAATTTATGGAAAAGCACTACTTTTCTCCCGCTTAACAAGGTACAAAGTAATAAAATTGATGAAGTGGTCTCACAAAATCTGATTTTGTGTTAACCATTGTTTTATACATTATACGATTGTATTGCCAATCCTGTCTGCATTCAGTTCTTTATAAATTCATTATTACTGAACCGAAGAATAAACGAGCATCTTTGAAGGGTACAATTTAATTTCGTTCGCCATCTTGGATTTTGAGACGGCGGACAAAAAAATATATTCAGTCAAAACCCTGATCAATTCTCTGCCAAGTGCAGTTTGTCCCATTAAAATCGATGGTATAGATCAAAAGTTATGATGAAAAAAAAAATTTTTGGCCCACCCGGTATATGACAATATTTTAAAGAAAGATATACTCAAACATTTTAAAATTTTTAATACTGGCTGTAGCACTCCGATGGCTCAGATTGGGTTTTGGTAGATACAGTGGACTATAATTAACATTGGCGCAAAAAATTCATTTAACTAGAGAAAGTAACTAATTTAAAAATTGTAGGTTAAATTTGAAAGAGAAATAAAATTGTGATATAGCCTCATGGAGAGGGACTTACCGCTGTTTTGAAGTTCCAAAGTGCAAGGTGTACACCTTTCCATAAGAGCTATGTGACTTGAAGTTCCAACAGGATGATGGCACGATAATTTTAATTATTTGCGGTATTTTAAAGTGAATTTTCACTATTTTTTAAATTTAAATTTTAAGGTTGTCATTTTCTAGACATGGCGACGCGCAGCACACTTTGTCTGTCTCTCAATCCTGCGCTTGCAGTTTTTTCGCACATGCGCACAGCACTTCACCCTCTATAGGAAACCATACCACTATATTTTAAATTTTATGGATATGTGAAAAACACGATAGAGGACGCTTGTAGTGCCAAAGTATATAAAAATAAAGAAATAAGAAATAAAATGATAATTCTTAAATTTAGAATAGAAATTACATTTTTTGCGTTTAATTCTCGCATTTTAATGCAATTTTGCTTTAGGTAAATTTTATCATAACTAATAGTCATTGGCGTAGCTAGGGGGGGACCAGGGGGGACCTGGCCCCCCCTGAAGTCCCTCAGGCCCCCCCTAAGATATTTTAGGCCTCCCCTACCGACTACTAGTAAAAGAACATGACGCTGAAAATACATACTTTTCTATTATTATTCGAGAAATATTCAAATAAAATAGGTGCATTAAAATTTAAAATCATTCAGATAATGTTTACATTTCAGGAAAAAACCCTTGTCTTGCGGAATTAGGCTTTTTCTCTTTAAATTATCGGTAACTTTTCTGCAATTTCCCGAAAATATTTTTTAAATTTAAACATAATTATGCATATTGAATATTTCATACATATTGGCGACATCTTGTAAAATATTATAGATGTGTAAGTTAAATTTCGCATTTAATAAAGACAGCGACCTTTGCCCCTCTGTTTCCGAAATCGGGTTGTAGATGTCGTAAGGTTATAAAAGACCTTTTTAAACTGTTTTTCTAAAATAAATATAATAATCTTTTTAGTTTTTTTGAGGTTAGCGTTTAGTGTCTTTTGAAAATTTTCCGATTTTGGTGACAATTTCATAACCATTTTCATATTAAGTTTTCCCACGTCGTTAAATGGAATAAATTCGTCGAGCAATACCGGGAAATTTTTAATATTAATACTTCTGCTCTAAGAGCAGAAATGACCGTTTTAAAGAATTGTATTTTTCGGTTAAATCAAACTGTTGGTCATGATTCTATCAAACAACATATAGCAGAAAACACCTATCCAAACCTCTACCAACTTTTTAAAGTTGCGAGTATTCTTCCAATTTCAAGTGCAACTTGCGAGAGGTCTTTCTCTGCCATGAGGAGAGTTTTTAATTGGCTTAGAACAACTATGACTCACTCACTCAGGTTTGTCATTGTTACTCATAGAAAAAGATGTTGAGGTCGACTTAGACACTGTGGTAGACGCTTTCAGTCAGCGACGTAGAAAACTTTCTTTGTAGAATTGCTGAATTACATACTTGCTGTGTATACATATAAATAAGTTGGTAAATGTATTATTAAATTTGTTATATTAAAATATTAGAACATTTAATGCGCGTATTTTTTTTTTTTTCATTGCACACTTTGCACGACTCTTTAAAACCTATGTTTGCTTTTTGTTCAAGATAGACCGGGGCCACGGCCCCCCCTGAAAAGCAAGGCTAGCTACGCCAATGCTAATAGTTGACCCATTTACTTAGGATAAATAATAAATAAATTTAAGACTAATAATTTTATGTTCAAGACAAAATTTTAGTCCATGAAAAATAGGAAAAATAAAAGTAAAATTCAATAATAATAGAAAAATAAAGAGGTTTTTTATGGAAACCGAACACTGGCTTTAAAACATTAGATTTTTTTCTTCAAAAATCAATTTTTATGACAGGTATTATTATACAAAGGGTCATCTTACCTGGAAAGCCTGATAATCTAAATTTTGATTACTTTTCAGATGTCGGCGACATTCCCGAAAGTTTCGGACAGTTGGAATTCCTTCGGGTGGTCGACTTCAGTTCGAACCCAATCGCTCGCCTACCGCCCTCATTTTGCAACCTCAAATCTCTCACCACGCTCAGCTTAAATGACATGTCGTTAACAAGTTTACCCCAGGACTTTGGCAAATTGACATCGCTCACCTCCCTAGAATTACGGGAAAACCTGCTCAAGGATCTGCCGGTGTCCATGTGCCATTTGTGCAATTTGGAGAGATTGGACCTGGGGGACAATGAAATTGAGGAGTTGGTAAGTTTATAAAGTCTGCAAAGAATTTATTTTTAATCAAGTATACAGGGTGATTTAAAAGTAAGCGGCATCCTTTAATATGAGTCCGAAAATTAAAGACTTTTTTCTCTATAACTTTAAAATTCTTTACAATTAAGTTTTGAAAATTGGTGTACAGCGTGTCCCATTTTGGATGGGATTAAATGGGAAACTCGGTTATTAAGGATATCGATTTTCTAATTGCACCTTACCGTGCTCTTTTTTTTGAGTCCTTAAAAATGATGTAATCAGATTTTTGCTATACTTCGTGGTTTCGCTAATACAGGGAGTTTTTGAAAAAATTGCATTTTTAATAATTTCTTGTATCACGCTGATTTTGCAAGATATGTTCATTCTGTCAAAACCTTTTTGTGTCAACTTTTTTAGAGCAAAACAATGACGTCAATTTATGAAATTATTGTTTAGTTTTTGAGATATGGTATTTTTCTTTAAAAAAATTAAATACGGACCTGGATTTTGTTTATTATTATTCTGATTGGTTGTTATTATTATCTTAAAATGATAAAACTATAATATTTTTTGATTTAAGGAAAGAAAAAATAATATTAATTATTTTAAAAAAAATTAATCCGAACCTTAAAATTTCCAACGTAAATATATATTAAAAATTGCAAGACACACTAGTTGAACGATTTTTAGTTTATCTGTTTTAAAACGTTAGTTAAAAGATTTATAAACAAAGTAAGAAACGTTAAAAAGTTACAAAAATAATATCCTGGTAATTATTTGATGGTAGCACAGCAACTTATGCAATTTACTTCAACATGGATAAACAAAAGCGTAAAATTGACATTGTCATTTTACTTGTCATTTTTGTGAATGTCTTACTCTCAATTATTCTAGAAATCGACCATATCCACTTTTGAAAAATCCTCCAAATTATGGAGACTTAAGCTCACACTAGATACTATATTTATAGCTAATATAACTAAAAACTCAAATATATTTTATTCAACTCTAGACTCAATTACCTGTCGTTTGATACTACACAAGCCACGTTATTACTTAAACTCAAATTTGTGAAATCTACCCCCACTTAAAAAAAAAACTAAAATGTATTTTGTTTAACTCCAGACTCAATTACCTTTTGTTTGATATCACACACGCCATATTTTCACATAAATTCTAATTTTTGAAATTTACCCCCACCCTTTTTTTGTTAAATAAACTAAAATGTATTTTGTTTAACTCCAGACTCAATTACCTTTTGTTTGATATCACACACGCCATATTTTTACATAAACTTAATTTTTGAAATCTACCCCCACCCTTTTATTTGGCTTGTGTTTGGTGGATTTTATTCATTTTTAAATGGAACCATCTCGAGCCAAAACCCAGCTTAGGTACCAAATTTCATTGAAATCGGGCTAGCGGTTTTTGAGTTATGCGCGTTGGTCGTTACAGACAGACATACAGACAGACAGACAGACAACACAACAAAAAAGTTTCAAAATCATCTGAAACGCAAAGATATATAAAATTTTTTAAAATCGGAGCAACTTTTTTTTTCTCGAAAAAATTAGGATCACTATAGCTCACACTACTATAGTATAATATATGTGTGAGCTAAAATGTGATATTTTTGACTGCTTTATTCAAGCAACAAAATCCCAATATTTAAATGGCAGCAATATTTTTATGCAAAATGCGTTAAGAAAAATTACTCAAAAATGCCAACAATGTCCTACGTATAATTTATCATTAAAGAAAAATTAGTTATTATTTTTTGTAATTCGTTATTTTCTTTGTATTTGTCGTAGACTTTGTTTCAAACAAATCTTTAAATTAACGTAAAACCATTTTAATTTGTATCAAAATAATTAAACTAAAAATCGTTCAACTAGCAATTTTTTATTTATATTTATGTTGGAAATTTCCAGGTTCAAACTAAATATATTTTAAAAATATTAATTTTTTTTTTTCACCTTAAAACAAAACAATATTACATTTTTAATATTTTGTAATAATAATAGAATTAAACCAATTAAAATCGTAATGAAAAAAATCCAGGTCCGTATTTAATTTTTTTATGATAAATACCATATCTCAAAAACTAAACAATATTTAAAAAAATTGACAACACCATTATTTTCTTTCAAACAAGTTTCGTGGCTAATCGGGCAAAAAGGAGTTTTTTTGTTTCCCTTATATTTTTCCGTGGGTAGCCTGAAAGCTTAACCTCACGGGGGTCCAAGATCTAATGGACACCTAATAAGTGTTGACAGTTAACCATTTCGTCCTTATGGGACTCCTCAGAACACTGTAGAGGTGGGTTGCGATTTCACGAACTGTGACTTTGTCACTGTGACTCGTCTGTCGCAGTCACGATCTGCTCCAGTCCGAACGAAATAGCAGTGACATTTTGTCACAGTCTGGCACTGACGCCCCGACCGAACCCCCACGTCACCACCGCACCGGCGTCCGTTGCAGCGTAAAGTCGCGATCGCGAGGACCCCAAGCAGTTACAGTGACTGTTTGCCCGACCGCTCCGTCTGTCGCGCCGCGTCTACGCGGCAGCACAGTGCAGAGTAGGGAACAATTTTCTAGATTGCGATTTCGCTATAGGTGTGTATTGGATAAACTGCTCCAAAAAATCACTGCTATTTGTCACCGTGACGCAACTGGAGCAGTCACGTCTTGTCACTGCTCCACCAAAATCGCAGGTTGGCCCATCTCTAGAACACTGCTGGTCAATGTGGCAAATCTTGCAAAGTTAATCAGACGGTTTTGTCTCTAATTAAATGTAATTAGTGAGCGAACTATAGCAAGAGGCGCCATCTACCAAGATACGAGAGAAACAAAAAACCAAAAGCAGGCGAAAACACTGCTATACAATATCGATCAATGAAAAGATCGAATGCAAATAAAAGAAAACAACTATAGTCCGTGACCTACGACAGCTCTTTGTCTTTCAGGCCGGATCAACACAGATTGCATTTTTACCCGTCTTCAAGACAGTGAGCGTCAATCAACGGAATTTTTAAGCCAAATAATACTAACAAACGTGGAATTTCGTACCCGTGAATTTAAAAATCAAACAAGTTTCGTGGCTAATCTGGCAAAAAGGAGTTTTTTTGTTTCCCTTATATTTTTCCGTGGGTAGCCTGAAAGCTTAACCTCACGGGGGTCCAAATTAGAGACAAAACCGTCTGATTAACTTCGCAAGATTTGTCACATTGTCAACACTTATTAGGTGTCCATTAGATCTTGGACCCCCGGGAGGTTAAGCTTTCGAGTTACCCACGGAAAAATATAAGAGAAACAAAAACTTAAAGGGGCGTAGCTCCCTAAGAATTTTTTGCCACTTACTTTCGAATCACCCTATATTTTAGTTTGGTCTATTTTCCCTTCATATTGACTAATTTCTTGATAAATTAATTTAAAAGAAATAAAAGTGGTGTAAAAATGAGACATTTTTTAAAACTTTTATAATTTTAGACTCCTCTGTGGGACTCGATTTTTTTTTAGGATATAAGTCATAATCAGAATATTATTGCAAACATAAAAAAATTAAACTTTGTCTCATATTTTACCTTAAACAAGTTCGAAAATAAGACAGGTCGGAATCGCCGTCTAAACATTCAGGTTAAAACTGAGACATAAGTTTTTGTTTTTTTTTTACTTAAATACAACAATAAATGCAAACATATTTACTCACTCACATGACAAAAGTTTGGGTAAACTGTGGTGTGGTTTTAAAGTTTTAATACCACAAATAAAGCTACTAATTTTGTAATTTTAATTATTTTTTATAAAAAAATTAAATAAATTGTAGGTGTGTGGTCCTTACAGCAGCTGTTATCAGTTTATAACAGAAAATCTATTGGAATTTAATTATTAGTGATATTAGTAGCTCGCATACTAGTTTCGGTGTTCTTGGACCTCTTCGGTACGAGCGTAACAAGTGTTAAGGGACGATTAATGGGGATGATGTCCCTTAACACTTGTTACGCTCGTACCGAAGAGGTCCAAGAAGACCGAAACTAGTATGCGAGCTACTAATATCCCTTTTTGAGGAATTGCCCGCAATCTTTGTTGTTTTTTCGTTAAGTATGTCCTCACAATATTCCTTTTAATTATTAGTACTTTTAGCTCACACATATACTATACTATAGTAGTGTGAGCTATAGTGATCCTAATTTTTTCGAGAAAAAAAAAGTTGCTCCGATTTCAAAATTTTTTATATATCTTTGCGTTTCAGATGATTTTGAAACTTTTTTGTTGTGTTGTCTGTCTGTCTGTCTGTCTGTCTGTCTGTCTGTCTGTCTGTCTGTCTGTCTGTATGTCTGTCTGTAACGACCAACGCGCATAACTCAAAAACCGCTAGCCCGATTCTAATGAAATTTGGTACCTAAGCTGGGTTTTGGCTCGAGATGGTCCCATTTAAAAATGAACAAAATCCACCAAACAAGCCAAATAAAAGGGTGGGGGTAGATTTCAAAAATTAAGTTTATGTAAAAATATGGCTTGTGTGATATCAAACGAAAGGTAATTGCATCTGGAGTTAAATAAAATACATTTTACTTTTAAAAAAAGGGTGGGGGTAAATTAAAAAAATTAGTGTTTATGTGGAAGTATGGCGTGTGTGATATCAAACGAAAGGTAATTGAGTCTTGAGTTATTCAAAATACATTTTAGTTTAAAAAAAAAGGTGGGGGTAGATTTGAAAAATTAAAGTTTAAGTCAAAACATGGCTTGTGTGGTATCAAACGAAAGGTAATTAAGTCTGGAGTTAAATAAAATATATTTCAGTTTTTAGTTATATTAGCTCACACGTACACTATAACTACAGTACCCAGTGTGAGCTTAGGTGCCCATAGATTGGCAGAGTATTTATTTAGGTGTCTCATTTTAGCTCACACATATACTATACTATAGTAGTGTGAGCTATGGTGATCCTAACTTTTTCGAGAAAAAAAAAGTTGCTCCGATTTCAAAAATGTTTATATATCTTTGCGTTTCAGATGATTTTGAAACTTTTTTGTTGCGCCGTCTGTCTGTCTGTCTGTCTGTCTGTCTGTATGTCTGTCTGTCTGTCTGTCTGTCTGTCTGTCTGTCTGTCTGTCTGTCTGTCTGTATGTCTGTATGTCTGTATGTCTGTATGTCTGTAACCACCAACGCGCATAACTCAAAAACCGCTTGGCCGATTTTAATGAAATTTGGTACCTAGGCTGGGTTTTGGGCCGAGATGGTCCCATTTAAAAATGAACAAAATCCACCGAACACAAACCAAATAAAAGGGTGGGGGTAGATTTCAAAAATTAGAGTTTAAGTGAAAATATGGCGTATGTGATATCAAACGAAAGGTAATTGAGTCCGGAGTTTAACAAAATACATTTTAGTTTTTGTTTTTTTTAAGGGTGGGGGTAGATTTCAAAAATTTGAGTTTAAGTCAAAACATGGCTTGTGTGGTATCAAACAAAAGGTAATTTAGTCTGGAGTTGAATAAAATATATTTTAGTTTTTAGTTATATTAGCTCACACGTACACTATAACTATAGTACCTAGTGTGAGCTTAGGGGCCCATATATTGGCAGAGTATTTTAACGGGATTTTGGATGTCTCACTTTTACACCACTTGACTTGAGAGAGGTATGTTATATTGAACTCAAAATATTGAAAATTAAACTTGGCCTTGCTTTGCTATTTTTATGGGAGAATCGTGTTTACTTTAAATCAAACACTCAAAATTTCTATTTATTTACATTTGTTGTAATATTTATGTGATTTTTAAACAGACTTTTTTAGTTTATGTAGATAACATAAAGATAAGGCAAAACAATAGTTTCTGCATTCCTTTAAAATGGTATTTTAATAGTGTATTATACAAGGTGTTATGAAATAAGATGAACACATGTCCTAAATAAATATCTTAACTGTTCAGATACAGGGTGTTAAAGTTTTAAAAAAATCTCTTCTTAAGATATTTTTATCAAATTTGGTACAGACTTTGTCATGTCATCAACAGTAGGCATTTTGTGGTTTATAAAAATGTTTTTTTAAAATTTGTACCCGTGGTTTGCGTGCGGGAATTGATTTCGTTATTTTAAAAAATTGTGTAAATAAAATAATTCAATTTTTTTTTACCCAACTGCAACACGACGAAAGGAAGGGTAAATGCTTTTTGATTGTTGTATGTATGTAAATATGTATGTTTGTGTCACGCTAAAGACTAAACAGCTGAACCGATTTCGACCAAAAAGGTGACGTTGAATCGCTACTGATCCGTAAGGTGCCATAGGCTATATTTTTTTAAACAGAAATCAACATGGCGGTCTTCAGACGCCATTTTGTCACATGATGTACGCTTTAAGGCATACAAACTATCTAAATTTCAAGCGATTTTATTGAAATTCCTTTGATTATTCATTACAAATGTCCTCTAATTTGTTGTAGTTACTTTGTAGACCTCTCTGCTCCCACCCATCTCCCCTCCTGTCATTCCCCCTACCCTATTCAAAAACCATATTCACATAATTTTATTAAATATGGAGCAATTTCAAAAATTCTTTCTGCATACGCTTTCATATTTTTTTCCAACACCATTTTACTAGTCCCCCCCCCCCCGCCTCTCCCTCCTCTGTCATCCTTATTAGTACTAGTTGTAGCTATACCTGTCACAAATATAGAGCGATTTCAAAAATTATTTCGGCACACGTTTTAAGACTTTGTTTCCAACATCATTTTACTAGTATCCCCCTTCTTCTCCCTATCTTCTCACCACCCTCCTTATCAGTAATAGTTGTAGCTATACCTTTCACAAACTTCTCCTCCCCCACCTTCACTCAATGGAAGGTAATACTGTTCGCGTCTGTAGAAAATCTACACGTACTTTTTGGGTAATGAAAAGGATTGAAGGAAAAGTCCAAAATACTTCACAATCTTTTTTATTTCTCAAAACACACTACGCGTTTCGATATGTAAATATTATTATTATTAAGTGTGATAAAATCTGGAATATAAGTCAAAAAAATAAAATAAAACCACACAATTAAACAAACATCTTAACCTTAAAATTTAAATACAAACAACAATATTAAAAACAAAGTAGCCGTGGTGGCTCAGTGCGTTCGCGCATTGAACACGAGTGAGTTAAGGAATCTCGCTTGCTACAGTGGCGGGTTCGATCCCCGTCGGTTGCCGAGGTCGGGTGCGGCAGACATTTATAGGATTCCTGGGGAGTGTAAAATGTAATATTGTCCTACCCCTTCATTCACGCCGGTAACCAGGCCGGATGAGGTCGGATATCTCGTGAAGGCAGACTTTGTTACACACTCCTTCAGTCGGTAGGCCATTCTAAGGGACAAAAGGACCGGATAAAAAAAATACCCGGTCTGGGGTTCCAAAGGTGGCCGATGACCCGTGCAATTAGGCGTTCCGAAATGGCGGCCTTAGTGTCGGCGAAAGAGTCACGGTTATCAAATGAGGAAAAAAAAATTGGTTAAAGCTAAATGAATTGTAAATGCATAGTGCTTTTTATAAGGCTGAATAACAATTAAACCTAAAAGTTGGAAATAAAAAAAAATTAAATAAAAAAAACACTCAACTGCTAAATTTACTTCTACTACTAGTCGCATTTGAGTACGAAATTACCTGATACATGAAAATATAAAACTGTATAATTTCGTAAGTGCGTTTTGGACATCAAAAACTAAAAGTTGAAGCATGTCGTACATTATAGGTATATACCTATCAATTTTGTACTCAACTGCGACTAGTACTTTACTAGTAAATTTGGCAGTTGGGTGTTTTTTTTACTTAATTTTTTATTTATTTACTGTGACTGGTCTATTTAGTCAGCTGATATCGGAAAAGAAATTAGGGGAAGATAAACACAAAATGGCCGGCTGACAGATTCGCATGGTGTCCTCATGAAAATCGGCTGCTGGGCAGCACTGTACTGTATATATATATATATATATATATATATATATATATATATATATATATATTTATCGGTTTCACAACGTTCTACGTCTTCCGATACCCAATCTCCACTCGTTTCTGTTTGCCCATAATTCATCATCTAGGCCTCTTATTCTTATTTCACTGTCTATTCCTTCCCTCCAGCTTCTCCTTGGCCGTCCTCGTTTTCTCCGGCTAGTTGGTTTCCATTATAGTATTTGTTTAGGTAGTCTTTCATCATTCATTCTTTGTACATGTCCGTACCAGTTGCTTTGTTCTTATATCATCCATTAAAGTACGTTCCCGCACTGTCATAATTTCTCTTACTCTTTGATTTGTAACTCTTTCTCTTTTTGATTTCCCTGCTGCTCTTCTCCAATAGTCCATCTCCGTAGCGGAAAGCATTTTTTCTGTTCTATCCTTGATTGGCCATACTTCTGAGCCGTATGTAATAATACTTTTTATAATGGTGTTATATATAAGCTTTTTGTTATGTTTTGATATACTTTGGTCCCAAATTATTCCATTTAATAAAGTTATTGCTTTTCTTCCTTGTACGTTTCAATCTTTTATAGCTTTGTCTAGTGTTCCGTCAGCTGTAATTTTTAGACCTAAGTATTTATATCACTCATCACAGGACTGAATTCGCTGCCCGGTATTTAAGATTAGATCCTGTTTCATTCCACCGATACACATATACTCTGTCTTATTGAGATTAACCTCTAGTCCCCACTTATTGTACTCTTCTATTAGTTTTCGTGTCATATATTCGAGGTCGTCATAATCCTGAGCCACTACTATCTGATCATCGGCGAAACATAAAGTATACAAGGTGGTTTCGTCCAACGGAATTCACATATTTTGGCATTTTCTCTTCCATACTTTAAGAACTTGTTCCAACTATATCTTGAAGAGCGTAGGCGAGATACAGCAACCTTGTTTAAGACCTTTATTTACTTGAAAGCCTTTGGTTAGTTAGTTAGTTAGTTAGTTAGCACTGTACTGTAATAGGTTAAAATAATTTAATTTTAGTATATTACTAATAGACAAGTTTGGTTTTTAGCCTAGTCATATAGGGCAACTGCCTGCCCTGCAGGAATTGTGGCTGGACCACAACCAACTGCAATCGCTGCCGGCCGAAATCGGACAGCTGAGCAACTTGAGTTGCATAGACTTGAGCGAGAACCGACTCGAAGTCATTCCAGACGACATCGCTGGACTGGAAAGTCTTACAGATTTGCATTTATCACAAAACATTATTGAGCAACTCCCAGACGGGATAGGCAAGCTTGAAAAACTGACTATTTTAAAGGTAATTCTAAAGAAAAAAATATAATATTTTCCTTCTACCCATTTGGTGAATTATGCATATGGATGATTCTACCAAAAGTGGGCTATATGGATATCATTTTTGGTCATTGCCTTTAAATAACAATACAGCACAGTAAATAATTGTTTTTTTTAAATTTATGTAACTAATTAGGTGTAAGCTAAGAAACATTTATTTTCCCGAAGAATTTTATGAATTATTGCATAAAAATTCCAGAGGAATGAGTACCAGAGGAATGAGTTTTTTAATGGTTTTCCAATTTAAATTAAAATCTATTTAGACTACTTAACTTAAGTTCCTATACTTATATTTTTAAAACAATCAACAAAAAAATTATACTATTGATATCAGTCGAATATTTACTTGCCAGAGGAATGATAACTGAAGCGTTCCTTTTTGATTTCTCCGCAAAAAAACTAATTTTCTGCCGATAATAAAAAGATCTATAATTTAAACCAAACTAAAGTTGACATTATCTGTCACAACTTGTCACCCTCACACGTAAATTAGATATCCAGGGCCGTCTCTTTCTCTAGAAATTAACCGGTGGTATTCACAAATATTGTGTTATTAAAAATGGAGCACGTTTAAAATTGTAAAATTTTTCGGAAAAGATGTAAATTCGGATTTTTAAAAACAGGAATGCAAACTTAAGTTTTATCAATTTTTTGATAAATAGTTGAAGACTTGGTGAAATATTATTTATTAGGATATTTTTTTTAATTTGAGTTTTTAATATTTGGTTTGGGATTACACCAGAGGAATGAGGTATTTGCTTTGTAATAAACAAAATTATAAACTTGCAATTTTTTTTATACATTAAACTCAAATGCTCCATAAAGAAAACATTTCGTTTTAAATCTTATAACTAAAACTATGCTTCCCACTCCACAGCACCATTTTTGTAGAATCATCCATTTATAAAATACAGGCAGATTCCAAAGTAAGCGTATTCTTTCAGGGGCGTAATCCTTGCATAAATATAAGGCAGAAAGTTTCTATTAACATGGGTCCGAAAACGCTTCATCAAGAAACTACACCCTTTAAATACAACCTTTTGTCTGTCTCTTAGTCTGTCTTTCTATCGGTCTTTCTGTCTGGCACACAAAAACCCAAAAACGGAAAAACCGATTTTAATCAAAATTGGCACAAAAATTTTTCGGTACCCGTAGATAAAACCGTTTTCAAATTGCCATTGAAAATAATATTTTCTACAAAATTTGTTATATCATTAAAGTTTTGCAGTCACAATTAAAAATACAAAAAGATATATCTCAAAAACGACTAAGCCCTATTAATGGCTGCCTAATTTTAGCGCACTATACAGGGTGTCTCTAAAAGGTCTGTACAAAATCTTAGCACATATTCCTGAGGTCAAAATAAGTCGATTTAAAGCAACTTACCGTAGCACAGTAAATAATTGTTTTTTTTTTAAATTTACGTAACTAATTAGGTGTAACCTAAGAAACATTTATTTTCCCGAATTTTATGAATTATTGCATAAAAATTCCAGAGGAATGAGTACCAGAGGAATGAGTTTTTTAATGGTTTTCCAATTTAAATCAAAAATTTAGACTACTCAACTTAAGTTTTATATAAACTAAGTTCCTATACTTATAATTTTAAAACAATCAACAAAAAAATTATACTATTGATATCAGTCGAATATTTACTTACCAGAGGGATGATAACTGAAGCGTTCCTTTTTGATTTCTCCGAAAAAAACTAATTTTCTGCCGAAAATAAAAAGATCTATTACTTAAACCAAACTAAAGTTGACATTATCTGTCACAACTTGTCACCCTCACAAGTAAATTAGATATCCAGGGCCGTCTCTTTCTCTAGAAATTAACCGGTGGTATTCACAAATATTGTGTTATTAAAAATGGAGCACGTTTAAAATTGTAAAATTTTTCGGAATAGATGTAAATTCGGATTTTCAAAAACAGGAATGCAAACTTAAGTTTTATCAATTTTTTGATAAATAGTTAAGACTTGGTGAAATATTATTTATTAGGATATTTGGTTTGGGACTACACCAGAGGAATGAGGTATTTGCTTTGTAATAAAAAAAATTATAAACTTGCAATTTTTTTTATACATTAAACTCAAATGCTCCATAAAGAAAACATTTCGTTTTAAATCTTATAACTAAAACTATGCTTCATTTGCAGTCTGTGTTTGAAAAATATGCATTCCCACTCCACAGCACCATTTTTGTAGAATCATGCATTTATAAAATACAGGCAGATTCCAAAGTAAGCGTATTCTTTCAGGGGCGTAATCCTTGCATAAATATAAGGCAGAAAGTTTCTATTAACATGGGTCCGAAAACGCTTCATCAAGAAACTACACCCTTTAAATACAACCTTTTGTCTGTCTCTTAGTCTGTCTTTCTATCGGTCTGTCTGTCTGGCACACAAAAACCCAAAAACGGAAAAACCGATTTTAATCAAATTTGGCACAAAAATTTTTCGGTACACGTAGATAAAACCGTTTTCAAATTGCCATTGAAAATTATATTTTCTACAAAATTTGTTATATCATTAAAGTTTTGCAGTCACAATTAAAAATACAAAAAGATATATCTCAAAAACGACTAAGCCCTATTAATGGCTGCCTAATTTTAGCGCACTATACAGGGTGTCTCTAAAAGGTCTGTACAAAATCTTAGCACATATTCCTGAGGTCAAAATAAGTCGATTTAAAGCAACTTACCGTAGCACAGTAAATAATTGTTTTTTTTTTAAATTTACGTAACTAATTAGGTGTAACCTAAGAAACATTTATTTTCCCGAATTTTATGAATTATTGCATAAAAATTCCAGAGGAATGAGTACCAGAGGAATGAGTTTTTTAATGGTTTTCCAATTTAAATCAAAAATTTAGACTACTCAACTTAAGTTTTATATAAACTAAGTTCCTATACTTATAATTTTAAAACAATCAACAAAAAAATTATACTATTGATATCAGTCGAATATTTACTTACCAGAGGGATGATAACTGAAGCGTTCCTTTTTGATTTCTCCGAAAAAAACTAATTTTCTGCCGAAAATAAAAAGATCTATTACTTAAACCAAACTAAAGTTGACATTATCTGTCACAACTTGTCACCCTCACAAGTAAATTAGATATCCAGGGCCGTCTCTTTCTCTAGAAATTAACCGGTGGTATTCACAAATATTGTGTTATTAAAAATGGAGCACGTTTAAAATTGTAAAATTTTTCGGAATAGATGTAAATTCGGATTTTCAAAAACAGGAATGCAAACTTAAGTTTTATCAATTTTTTGATAAATAGTTAAGACTTGGTGAAATATTATTTATTAGGATATTTGGTTTGGGACTACACCAGAGGAATGAGGTATTTGCTTTGTAATAAAAAAAATTATAAACTTGCAATTTTTTTTATACATTAAACTCAAATGCTCCATAAAGAAAACATTTCGTTTTAAATCTTATAACTAAAACTATGCTTCATTTGCAGTCTGTGTTTGAAAAATATGCATTCCCACTCCACAGCACCATTTTTGTAGAATCATCCATTTATAAAATACAGGCAGATTCCAAAGTAAGCGTATTCTTTCAGGGGCGTAATCCTTGCATAAATATAAGGCAGATAGTTTCTATTAACATGGGTCCGAAAACGCTTCATCAAGAAACTACACCCTTTAAATAGAACCTTTTGTCTGTCTCTTAGTCTGTCTTTCTATCGGTCTGTCTGTCTGGCACACAAAAACCCAAAAACGAAAAAACCGATTTTAATCAAATTTGGCACAAAAATTTTTCGGTACCCGTAGATAAAACGGTTTTCAAATTGCCATTGAAAATTATATTTTCTACAAAATTTGTTATATCATTAAAGTTTTGCAGTCACAATTAAAAATTCAAAAAGATATATCTCAAAAACGACTAAGCCCTATTAATGGCTGCCTAATTTTAGCGCACTATACAGGGTGTCTCTAAAAGGTCTGTACAAAATCTTAGCACATATTCCTGAGGTCAAAATAAGTCGATTTAAAGCAACTTACCGTAGCACAGTAAATAATTGTTTTTTTTTTTTAATTTATGTAACTAATTAGGTGTAAGCTAAGAAACATTTATTTTCCCGAATTTTATGAATTATTGCATAAAAATTCCAGAGGAATGAGTACCAGAGGAATGAGTTTTTTAATGGTTTTCCAATTTAAATCAAAAATTTAGACTACTCAACTTAAGTTTTATATAAACTAAGTTCCTATACTTATAATTTTAAAACAATCAACAAAAAACTTATTGATATCAGTCGAATATTTACTTACCAGAGGGATGATAATTGAAGCGTTCCTTTTTGATTTCTCCGAAAAAAACTAATTTTCTGCCGAAAATAAAAAGATCTATAACTTAAACCAAACTAAAGTTGACATTATCTGTCACAACTTGTCACCCTCACAAGTAAATTAGATATCCAGGGCCGTCTCTTTCTATAGAAATTAACCGGTGGTATTCACAAATATTGTGTTATTAAAAATGGAGCACGTTTAAAATTGTAAAATTTTTCGGAAAAGATGTAAATTTGGATTTTCAAAAACAGGAATGCATACTTAAGTTTTATCAATTTTTTGATAAATAGTTAAGACTTGGTGAAATATTATTTATTAGGATATTTTTTTTAATTTGAGTTTTTAATATTTGGTTTGGGACTACACCAGAGGAATGAGGTATTTGCTTTGTAATAAAAAAAATTATAAATTTTTTTTATACATTAAACTCAAATGCTCCATAAAGAAAACATTTCGTTTTAAATCTTATAACTAAAACTATGCTTCATTTGCAGTCTGTGTTTGAAAAATATGCATTCCCACTCCACAGCACCATTTTTGTAGAAGCATCCATATAAGTAGTGTGAGCTATTATAGTGATCATGTTAAAAATTAGAAAAAATAAGTTGCCCCGCTCCGGTTTCAAAATTTTTTATGGATCTTTGCTTTTCAGATTTTTAAACCTTGGTGTCTGTAACGACCAATAATTCAATAATTCAAATAATCATCAACTTATTTTCACAGACCAAAATGGGTAAAAATTACATTATACAGTGTGAACCATAAACTGGCAGATTATACAGTCGAACCTCTCTAACTCGAACCTCTATAACTCGAACCACTCTATAACTCGAACCTTTTAAGTGGTCCCTGCTCTTTTTATATGTATTTTAACCAGTTTAATTCGAATTTCTATAACTCGAACTCTCCATAACTCGAACTATTTTGGTTGTCCCTTTGAGTTCGAGTTATAGAGGTTCGACTGTATTTAACAATTTTTTGTTTATTTTAGGTGGACCAAAATAGATTAACTTCCCTGAACCCAAACATAGGTTCCTGTAGGAATTTACAGGAACTAATTTTGACCGAAAATTTTTTAAATGAACTACCAAGTGATATTGGTAAATTAGTTAAATTAACAAATTTGAATGTAGATAGGAATGTTTTGACAAGTATACCTGAAGAAATTGGTAAGCTTTATGTAAAAAAAAACATCTATCCGTCTCTCTTTAACTCATTATATGTAACATAGTGCTATCTCTCTTAGTGCGTTACGTAATTAAAGAACATTATTTGGGGTTTGACGAGGCCGTGTCTAGGGGGGGATTAAGGGAAATCAATACCCCGCTCGAAATATTGCAAAATACACAAATTTTTATTTAAACTTTTTAATCCCTCCCAGAAATTTTTTGCTGGGTATGGCCCTGAAATTTGATGAATGTGGTGTAAAACACCTGATTTTATTTTAGAATAATTTGATTTCATACAGCAGTATAAACAAAGAAAGGTATACAGGGTGTCCCAGATTGGGCACTTTTACAGGGTTTAAGGTACTTCGGTTCAATCATTTTTATTGAATAATCTTACTCCATGTAAACATATTTTATATGCAGTAATTTCTCTCTATAGCGTGTACAGGGTGTCCCAAATTGGGCACTTTTAGGGGGTTTAAGGTACTTCTAGGGGAGACAGAGAAAAACTGACCACGCATTGCAAGGCTCAAATTTCAAGAGAAGACTTATAGTAAAAACCGCATTTTGAAATATCGTCTCGTCTTTGAGCTACGGGGGCTTTTTGAAAAGTCTGCACTTTGGAGGGGGTCTATAACTTCGTTATTATTGGAAGTATTGATTTAGAGTAAATTGCAATTTTATAGACTTTGTCACGAGGAATTCACCCGCTAAATTAAATTTTAACTGTCACTTTTAGTTTTTGAGATATGACATAAAGTTGCATTTTTTCTTATGGAATGGCCTATATTTTAATTAATTTTCGAATTCGTCATTGAATTCTTTTCAAAATGATTTATCATATGTGAATCGCCGGGGTTCAGTATCACGAAAATTATTATAATGGACTGTAATTTATTAATGTTGCTGGTTTTAAATTATCACACAATTTATGGATACCTCAAAAAAACTCTAGGGCCAAGGTGTACGCCTGTCCAAAAAGTAAGAAATGGCGAGAAAAAAGCTGATCATAAAGTGGCGAATGGCACTAACCTCTTGTGTGATTCCTGTCGGTCCTGGGGGCCCCACTTGCAGGATCTCTCCAATTCTTCTCCAACTTCGTCGGCACACTGTAGACCGTTTTTTGAGTATTTTTGAAACACAAACAGTCAATGGGACTGCCAAAGAAATAGCAAAATCACAGTAATTTGTAAAATGACTTGAGCAGTATGGCTGCCGAAAAGCAAGTGTCTTTTAACAATTTTTTCTCTATCATTAGTTCCTGATTCCCACACGTGCCAATGAGGGAGCCACCTTATGGATCAAAAATATTATTTTTCACGAAATATTTTTAAATTGCCAGGGCCTACGAGTTTTGAAGGCCTCACTTAAAAAATAAAATAAATACTAAAAATTAACAAAAAACTAAAAAGTAACATTCGCGGAGCGAACAATATGTCATAGTTTGATTGAGCGGTTTCGGAGATAATTAAAGTTTTTTATTTTTGTCTAGTATGCGTTGAATGACGTCATGCGCCATTAACGTGAAAGCCTTGCGGTCAAATGCTAATTGAATGCTCCTATAGTTTTGTTGTCTTATACTATGCAAATCAAGTTGGCCTTGCGTCTTGGCGTTTTGTCATTTTTTTCAATTGTTTAAACAATTTGACATTACGCTTTGATATGAAATTATTTTGCACAAAAGCGTTTTAATTTTATTTTGAAATATGTATCATTTTTGTTACTTTTTATAACTAGGCTTTGAGGGCCGTCAGCTGAATTATAATTTTTCCAAACCAGGCTTACTATATTTTTGGTTGTGTAAAATAATAAAAATACTGGAGTGCCTTGACCTGCCTCCGCAGGAAATCATAGCGCACTAGAAATAAGTGAAAAAGCTGAATATCTACTAAACCGCTTAATGAAACTATGACATATGATACATTATTTTGAAAAGAATTTAATGACAAATTCGAAAATTAATTAAAATATAGGCCATTCTATAAAAAAAATGCATCTTTATGTCATATCTGAAAAACTAAAAGTGACAGTTAAAATATAATTTAGCGGGTGAATTCCACGTGACAAAGTCTATAAAACTGCAATTTACTCTAAATGAAAATTTCCACTAATAATGAAGTTATAGACCCCTTCAAAAATGCAGACTTTTCAAAAAAACCCCGTAGCTCAAAGACGAGACGATATTTCAAAATGCTGTTTTCACTATAAGTCTTCCCTTGAAATTTGAGCCTCGCAATGTGTGATCAGTTTTTCTCTGTCTCCCCTAGAAGTACCTTAAACCCCCTAAAAGTGCCCAATTTGGGACACCCTGTACACGCTATAGAGAGAAATTACTGCATATAAAATATGTTTACATGGAGTAAGATTATTCAATAAAAATGTTTACATCTAACGATTGAATTCAAATTGAAGTTATTGAATAATATTAGTAAATCAATATTATGACATTACAGTCGAACCTCTCGAACTCGAACCTCTTTAACTCGAACCTTTTAAGTGGTCCCTGCACTTTTTATATGTATTTGAACCTGTTTAATTCGAATTTTTATAACTCGAACTCTCCATAACTCGAACTGTTTTGGTTGTCCCTTTGAGTTCGAGTTATAGAGGTTCGACTGTATTTAATTTAAGAATTGAAATATTGTGATTTTTTTTAGGTAATTTATGTGAACTAGGGGTGTTAAGTTTGCGAGATAATAGACTGAAAATGTTGCCCGAGACAATTGGCAATTGTACAAGACTGCACGTGCTCGACGTGTCTGGCAACAAACTACCATATCTACCCGCAACCATATTGCAGCTTGATCTGAAGGTGACCATTTTATTTGACACTTGTACTAAATTAACTTTTAATTTCACTTTCAGACACATATTATATTATATTACATATTACATATTACATATTACATATTACATATTACATATTACATATTACATATTACATATTACATATTACATATTACATATTACATATTACATATTACATATTACATATTACATATTACATATTACATATTACATATTACATATTACATATTACATATTACATATTACATATTACATATTACATATTACATATTACATATTACATATTACATATTACATATTACATATTACATATTACATATTACATATTACATATTACATATTACATATTACATATTACATATTACATATTACATATTACATATTACATATTACATATTACATATTACATATTACATATTACATATTACATATTACATATTACATATTACATATTACATATTACATATTACATATTACATATTACATATTACATATTACATATTACATATTACATATTACATATTACATATTACATATTACATATTACATATTACATATTACATATTACATATTACATATTACATATTACATATTACATATTACATATTACATATTACATATTACATATTACATATTACATATTACATATTACATATTACATATTACATATTACATATTACATATTACATATTACATATTACATATTACATATTACATATTACATATTACATATTACATATTACATATTACATATTACATATTACATATTACATATTACATATTACATATTACATATTACATATTACATATTACATATTACATATTACATATTACATATTACATATTACATATTACATATTACATATTACATATTACATATTACATATTACATATTACATATTACATATTACATATTACATATTACATATTACATATTACATATTACATATTACATATTACATATTACATATTACATATTACATATTACATATTACATATTACATATTACATATTACATATTACATATTACATATTACATATTACATATTACATATTACATATTACATATTACATATTACATATTACATATTACATATTACATATTACATATTACATATTACATATTACATATTACATATTACATATTACATATTACATATTACATATTACATATTACATATTACATATTACATATTACATATTACATATTACATATTACATATTACATATTACATATTACATATTACATATTACATATTACATATTACATATTACATATTACATATTACATATTACATATTACATATTACATATTACATATTACATATTACATATTACATATTACATATTACATATTACATATTACATATTACATATTACATATTACATATTACATATTACATATTACATATTACATATTACATATTACATATTACATATTACAAAGATGTGTTGCTTAACTCGCGAGTTTCAGAAAGAGAGGAAATAGTTGGTTTTGGTTAGTTTTTTTACTGCTATTATTCTGTCGGTTTAAAATGTTTTTCTACGTTCTCCGACCCCTTTTCTCCACTTCCTTCGATACTGACAATCATCTTCTGTCAGATTTTTTTGACTTATTGATCTTTGGATTGACTGTGGCCATTCTAGTTTAGGGCGCCCTCTTTTTCTGCGTCCTATTGGTTGCCATTCTAGGACCTGCTTTGGTAATGTTTCGTCGTTCATCCGTTGTACATGGCCGTACCATATCAGTTACCTTTTAGTGATGTCATTCGTTATGCTTCCCTCGATTTCCATTCTTTCTTTTATGATCTCATTTCTATGTGATCTGTTCTAGATATTCTCATTGATCTTATTGCATCCATTTTGACACTTTCCGTTTTTGTTTTGTATTTTTCTGTTACGCGACAAGTCTATTCCATACAACAGCGTGCTTTTCACCATTGTTTCATATATGTTAAATTTGACATTATTTTTTATCTCTTTGTTCCATAAAATACTGTTAAGACATTCAATAACCTTTTTTGTTTTTACTATTCTTTTTTCCACTTCTTTACAGTCTGTTCCTGTCTTATCAAATGTGACACCCAAGTATACATACTCATTGCATGGAGATATTACTTGTCCATTGTCTAGTTCTTACTCACTGGATTCGTTTCCAATACATAAGTACTGTGTCTTGTCCACATTCACTGTTAATCCCCACTTTTGGTATTCTTCCATTAACTTTCTCATCATATACTCCATGTCTTCTTTATCATTAGCTACAATTACTTGGTCGTCAGCAAACTGTAGTGTGTATATGGTAAATCCGTCGTTAAGTTGTATTCCCATGCCGTGCACTTTGGTTTTCCAGTTTTTTAGAGCTACTGCGATATATATTTTAAAAAGAGTTGGAGAGGTACAACATCCCTGTCGTAATCCTTTTGTTACCAGGAATTCTTTTGAAAGTCGATTTCCAATTTTAATTTTAGATTTTGACCCTTTGTATAGTTCTTTTATCGCTTTTATGTATGTATGATTGATATTAGTCTGCTCTAACACTGTCCATAATTTTTCTACTGGAACGGTATCATATGTTTTTTGTAGGTCCACAAAGGTAACATGAGTCTCTATATTTCTGGCGCTCCTTTTCTCAATTACTTGTTTAAGACAAAAAAAATTATTACTACAAGATCTGCCTGCACGAAACCCACTTTGCTCTTCTTCTTCTTGTTCATGAAAATCATTCTCTATTAGATCTCTTAGAATCTTACTGTACAATCTACTTAGAGTACTAGTTACTGAAATTCCTCTGTAATTGTTGCAATCCAGCTTGTTTCTTTTTTTATGTATTGAGGATATGAATGCAATTTTCCAATCATCAGGTACTGGATGTCCGTTTATGCATTGATTGATAATATATGTGAGATTTTCGATTAGTTTCTCTGATCCATATTTGAGCATTTCAGCATATATTCCCCCAGGTCCGCTAGCTTTTCCGGATTTAAGCTTTTTGATACTATTCTTTATCATTTCTTTTTCGATGATTACTTCCTCTCCATGTACTTCTATGTCTCTCCTCGGAGAGGCTGCCAGATATTCGGGTCTCCTATCCTGCAGCAGTCCCTTATAGTGTTCTGTCCATTGTTCTGGTTTGATGATCTGGATGTTTAATTTTTCTTGGGTTTTTTACTGTAGTTTTTTTACATATTATTCTTTATCATTTCTTTTTCGATGATTTTTTTACTGTAGTTTTTTTACATATTATTCTTTATCATTTCTTTTTCGATGATTACTTCCTCTCCATATACTTCTATGTCTCTCCTCGGAGAGGCAGCCAGATATTCGGGTTTCGTCTCCTGCAGCAGTCTTTTGTAGTGTTCTGTCCATTGTTCTGGTTTGATGATCTGGATGTTTACTTTGTCCTGGGTTTTTTTACTGTAGTTTTTTTACATATTATTCTTTATCATTTCTTTTTCGATGATTTCTTCCTTTCCATATACTATGTCTCTCCACGGAGAGGCTGCCAGATATTCGGGTCTCGTCTCCTGCAGCAGTCCTTTGTAGTGTTCTGTCCATTGTTCTGGTTTGATGATTTGGATGTTTACTTTTTTCTGGGTTTTTTTACTGTAGTTTTTTTACATATTATTAATGATTTGTTTTTTAGGCAATATGGTTAAGTGATAATCAAGCTCAGCCCTTGGTAACCTTCCAGACTGATACTGACCCAGATAGTGGGAAAACGGTGCTAACTTGTTTCTTATTGCCACAAATGGAAAAGCAACCCACAATATGTAAGTTGTTTTTTCTTTTTTTTTCTATTTCTATGTTGTTATCCTGTAAATATGCCTTTAATTTTTTTTTAATTCGATGTGTACAGGGTTTTCCCTTATATTTTTACACCATATCTAAAACGTTTATTTTAAAACGTTTATTTGAATAGATATCAAACTATGATAAATAACAAAATTTAATGTTTTGTCAGAATGTAAAAAAAATATTGGTCCGTTTTCGCCCTTTTGTATATAATTAATAATACTTTGGGAATATTTTAGAACTACTTTTTTTTTGTATTATTTTCATTACGTCGCTATGCAAGTAGAAAATACGCGATTTTATTTTAATAATGATTAAAAATTACGTACTTAATATATTACTAATTTAATTCAAATTAAGTAGAATTAATAACTACTTTGCTACTTTAGTTTTTATACAAGCTCGATGCTGCTCTCCTTTTCATCCCTTACATGAACCCCCCATTTAACTCCTTTCCTACGCTTTTCCTGATTTCCTCACGCAGGAACACACGCCACCACTGGAGACGCGAGCGAGATGCGCGGCGGTTCTGCTGAAAAAGAGAGCAAGAAGCATCGAACAACAGACTAATTCGCTGCTGCGAAAAGGCGACAATTTGCGTGCCGTGCGGTACAACCTAATCAATTATAATAATTAATTTGCATTTTTGCGTTATAAAACACATGCGTGTTTGGACATTGAAGTGCTTTTTATGGAACAAGCGTGACTCTCCTACCACTAGATCTCCAAATACATTTGGTAAGTCGAGCTTGTTTTCTTTGCTTTTTTTAATATTTAAATATTTTACGATTAATTATCATCCCCTCTCTGAGTGTTAAAACTCAAAACATAGGATTTGCCAGATGAATAAAACCCGCGCTCCCTACCCTTACAATTCATAGATAGAAATTAATTATTAATGTCAAAATTTGACAAGGCGATGGTTTTTTTAAATAATAATAATAATAATAACACCCTGTATAATATTTTAGATTTTATAGAACTTTTTATCCTGATTTTTAGGAATATAGTTGGGATTATTTCGGCTGCCTTGATGTTTTAAAGAGTATCAATTAAAAACTTTTAAACGCATATATCTCCAAAACGAATGAACATAATAATACCAACATATATATTTTTGAAATCAGGAAGAAAGGATCTATAAAAATCTGAAATAATATATAGGGTGTTTCCTTTAAAAAAACCATCGACCTGTCTAATTTTGACATTTACAATTTTTTTTTAACATTCTAACACAAAGATTCTTAAAATTCGTAAAAAATTATGACACTTTTGTATTTATCAAATTTTAATATCTATTCAAATAAACGTTTTAGATATGATGTAAAAATATACGGGAAACCATGTACCTACCTGTACTTTCGAAAATAAGAAATTTTAGGATTAGTATCCAATTTAAACTAATATTTTATAGTTACATCAGTCTATTTTTTAAGTAATAAGTAACAGGCTAAATTTTCGTGGTTACCCGATTTTTTTTTTCAGTGGTTTAGAAATGTGTTTAAAACTAAATGGCAACATCGTCCCCAAAATTGTATCCTTGGTGTATTCAGTCTGACACTTGAAAGATTTTTTCTCCCTCACACTCTGTTAGAAATGTGTGAAGAATTTCTGAAAATTCATCCTGTTACTCATCACTCAAGAACTCTGAATACTAAAATAAAGAGCAACAACGTACGTCTTATTATAAATGTTTTCCTCTCTTCCTCCCCCCTCTTTATGTAATTATGACAGTTAGAAAATAATTTTTGCGATCCTGTTAAAGTAATTTATTAGTATATTATACAATTTTTTTATTTATTTTTGATATCGTAAGTATAAAATATATCTATGCTATGATAAAGAGTTTTCGAGATATAACACATTATTTATTCACCAAGATCTTAGATGCATACACTCACAATATAAATGTAAATTTGTCTAAGTTAATATAAACCTACTTGAATATGATTTTGAAACATTAATAGGTCAAGAAGGGAGGATATTTATGATAAGACATCCTCGGTTGTTGAAAATTAAAACAAAGTAACTAACATTTTTGGAAAAATCAAGTTTTTTCTAAATTTTCAGCTATCGAGTTCTTATGCACATTTAGGTATTTTGGAATTTTTAAAATCGGTTAAAAAATATCGAAGTTATAATATGATTTAGACCAAGTTACTCCATTTACTCCTATGCTATTTAAAAACTTTAAATCGATTTTTCTCGGTTTTGATAAATCTGCAGTTACTTTGTTTTAATTCTTGGCAGCTGACCTGTATACAGATTTTTTTCTAGAAGGCTTATGCTTAAGTGCTTACTCTGACAATCCTAATGCTTGAAGGAAGATTTTTACTTTTAATACTTTCCTCCTTATGTCTTTCCTTTTATGTGCTTTTTTATGTTTTTGCATTATACATCGTTTTTTTTTTGAAAAAGGTAACAGACTTTTTTGGATATATTATGTCGTACACGTCGATTTTGTTAGCGAAGCGGACATTTTTTGGCTATCTTGAATTTTTTGAAGCATATATCCTACCTACCTATGAGAGTTATGTCATACCTTGTTTTGGGTCTAGTCATACCTTGTTTTGAACGTTTCTGGAATATCTTTATAAAAAATTATATATAAATATATATATAATATATAGTTTTTGACATATTTACCTTCAAATTTTCAAATTTAACATAGACTGATAAAATTCCATGGTAAATTGGATAATTTGAACGCAAATATCTTAAAAACTAATCGATAAAAGTCTCAAAAACTAATATAGACGACTGGTCGCAAGGACCAAGACGGCTTTGCCCAAAGGGGAGAAAACTATCCCAAAAAAAATTACCCCAAAGCTAAATTCGCCCCGTCTGGGAAAACACACGTCTATTGAACTAAAACAAAGGAAAAAAATCGGCAACACGCTAGAAACTTGAAACTTACCTTCTTTCATTCAGCAGCAGTTCCAAAATTTCACTCGCGGCCGCGGCCTTTCTTGGGGTTGGAATTTCGGTCTTAAACTTAAAACCACGTGTGACTTCTTTCAGTGTCTTGTCGTAAGTGATTTCTTCATTCCCCTCTCAAACACAGGGTGGCGCTTCAAACTCCCAGCGTGTGTAAAACGCGCATGATTTTTGCCAAAATATCAGGTGATCAAAAAAGAAAATAACTTTCAACAAAGAGAGAAATTATCACCTGATCGGAATTTTTCCCAAGGTTTTGAAGGTTTTTGCTAAATGCCCAAAAATATCAAAACAAACTTTAAGGTTTTCCCCAAAAATTCAAAATAAAACAAAAACAAAAATAACAGCATTAAACAAAGAAGTTTCCCTCGCCAACAACATCTACGTGTCCGAGGGTTACCTTTTAAAAAAAAACAGCCTGTATAACCCAGTGGTAGTCAATTTTTTAAAACTTATAAATCACAAATATTTAGGTTTTGAAATATTGTTAATAATGCAACAAATACAGGGAGCTCGAAATTAGACGTCAATATTTTAAACAAGACGCTAGCCCTACCAAGTCCACTTTCAATCCCTGAGTTCGCATGCGCAGATCTACCAATATTATTTACCTCATGTATTAGAATAGATGAATACAGGGTGATTTTTACTTGAATGATTCTAACCACATGAAAATAGAAAGTTTCAAAAACCTAACCTAACAAAACCTAATCAAATCTAACCGAACCGAACCAAAGGAAACTGAACCAATAATTTTTTTCAAAAAAAAACTCTCCTGACTTCCTGCCCGGGATCCTAGAGGATGTGAATCCGAACCGAACCTAACTAAACTGAACCAAACCTAACCTAACCAAACTAAACTACAACACGTACTGCTAATTAGGTTTAGTTGGGTAGGGTTAGGTTTGGATAGGTTCGGTTCGGTACGGTCCGGTTCGGATTCACATCCTCTAGGATCCCGGGTAGAAAGTCTGGAAAGTTTTTTTTTTTTAATATTGGTTTAGTTTGCTTTGGTTCGGTTCGGTTAGATCTGATTAGGTTTCGTTAGGTTATTGAAACTTTCTATTTTCATGTGGTTAGAATCATTCAAGTGAAAATCACCCTGTACATCTATTCTAATACATGAGGTAAATAATATTGGTAGATCTACGCATGCGAAGTCAGGGATTGGAAGTGGACTTGGTAGGGCTAGCGTCTTGTATATTTTAATCGCATATTCTACGATCCAAAATAGGCATAAAAGTTAATATAAACTAGGGTTCGAACTTGCTCCGTTTCTAAGATACTTAAGTTAAAAAATAAAAATCGATTTTTTAAAATATGAATAGTTTTAAACGAATTATTTTCAAAAACGGGTTTTTTTGGGATGCGAAACACGATAAATAACAAGTTAACAGTATTGTAACAAATTTAAGTTATTTAAATTTTATAGTTAGAATTTAATTAGGTTTAGTGTAGTATTACGTTGACTTATCTTATGGTTGTATTATTAGTCTAGGTTTTAGTTACGTTATCTATGACTTGCGCTCGCTTTTATACGCGACTGTTCTAGACGCCGAAAAAAGATAGATAGTTCGCGAAAGATCGCAGAGAGTATATTAACACGAAGGGAATAAGCCGAGTTCAGTCGTGAGTTAATAGTGAGTTTTAATGACATTTTTGTACATTGACTTGTCGAAATAAATTGACATATTGTTTTTGACATTTAGGCGTTTTTTTGTTGTTGTGACAGTATTTTAGAATAATACATTGGGCACAATGAATTCATTGCGGAAATTTCATCCTAAAATGTAACAATTGTTTTTTCAAAATAATATGAATTTTTCAGTGCGAGATCGAACATTAAAAGTAAAGAGAAGCTCTTTACTTAAAAATTGTTTAGGAATTTTCTTAATAAAAAACGTCAAAAATTACATAAAAATAAAATTTTGGTAATTTTAAACTATCGAAAGTGTGAACCGCCCTCTAACGGCCACAGTAAAAAAGTGTCCATATTCGGGTGTGCAGCTTTAGGCTTTATCGCTCCAAGGCTAATTTACTTAAGACTCTTGCTACTATAAAGTTAAAGAATATTGTCAGAACGCAGTCTCACGCTCTGCTAACAGGTATGCTAGGCCGAAAATAGACTTAGGCACAACAGTGAGAAACAACAATCAGTTTGAAGCAAGCCCAGTAGCGGCCATTCAGCACTCAAAGGTCCCAACAAGCGGTCCCAGAGATTCAAGCAAGCCCAGTAGCGGGCATTAAACACCCAGAGGTCCCAACAAGCGGTCCCAGAGGTTCAAGCAGGCCCAGTAGCGGCCATTTGGCACTCAAAGGTCCCAACAAGCGGTCCCAGAAGTTCTAGGAAACCCAGTAGCGGCCATTAAGCACCCAGAGGTCCCAACAAGCGGTCCCAGAGGTTCAAGCAGGCCCAGTAGCGGCCATTCAACATTCAAAGGTCCCAAAAAGCGGTCTCAGAGGTTCTAGCAAGCCCAGTAGCGGCCATTAAGCACCCATAGGTCCCAACAAGCGGTCCCAGAGGCTTAAGCAAGCCCAGTAGCGGTCATTCAGCACTCAAAGGTCTCAAAAAGCGGTCCCAGAGGTTCTAGCAAGCCCAGTAGCGGCCATTCAGCACTCAAAGGTCCCAACAAGCGGTCCCAGAGGTTCTAGCAAGCCCAGTAGCGGCCATTAAGCACCCAGAGGTCCCAACAAGCGGTCCCAGAGGTTCAAGCAGGCCCAGTAGCGGCCATTCAACATTCAAAGGTCCCAAAAAGCGGTCTCAGAGGTTCTAGCAAGCCCAGTAGCGGCCATTAAGCACCCAGAGGTCCCAACAAGCGGTCCCAGAGGCTTAAGCAAGCCCAGTAGCGGTCATTCAGCACTCAAAGGTCTCAAAAAGCGGTCCCAGAGGTTCTAGCAAGCCCAGTAGCGGCCATTCAGCACTCAAAGGTCCCAACAAGCGGTCCCAGAGGTTCAAGCAGACCCAGTAGCGGTCATTCAGCACTCAAAGGTCCCAATAAGCGGTCTCAGAGGTTCTAGCAAGCCCAGTAGCGGCCATTGAGCACCCAGAGGTCCCAACAAGCGGTCCCAGAGGTTCAAGCAGGCCCATTAGCGGTCATTCAACACTCAAAGGTCCCAAAAAGCGGTCTCAGAGGTTCTAGCAAGCCCAGTAGCGGCCATTAAGCACCCAGAGGTCCCAACAAGCGGTCCCAGAGGCTTAAGCAAGCCCAGTAGCGGTCATTCAGCACTCAAAGGTCCCAAAAAGCGGTCCCAGAGGTTCTAGCAAGCCCAGTAGCGGCCATTCAGCACTCAAAGGTCCCAACAAGCGGTCCCAGAGGTTGAAGCAGGCCCAGTAGCGGTCATTCAGTACTCAAAGCTCCCAATAAGCGGTCCCAGAGGTTCAAGCAAGCCCAGTAGCGGCCATTAAGTACCCAGAGGTCCCAACAAGCGGTCCCAGAGGTTCAAGCAGGCCCAGTAGCGGTCATTCAACACTCAAAGGTCCCAACAAAAGGTCCAAGCAAGCCCAACAGCATTCAGTTAACAGTCAGTGGTCCCAGCAAAGACCCCAGAAGCCACCTAGCTGAGCGTGAGACTGCGTTCTGACAATATTCTTTAACTTTATAGTAGCAAGTGCTTCGTCTGGTTACTATATATGTCTTACTTAAACCTATAGCAGGTGCTTCGTCTGGTTATAGGTCTTATTACTTAAATGAAGCAATTTCGGACCATAGTTTAGATTAACTTTTTTTGGGCCGTAGAATACGGGGTTAAAATATTGACGTCCAATTTTCGGGGCACCCTGTATTTCTAAAAAGTTTCCTACCGTTGGGTCAAGTGTGTTGGTGGCTGTTGTCTTTTTTTTTATTTGTGCACCGTTTCCGTTATCGTTTGCTTTCACCCCGGTCCTTCTTAGCTTTGGACGGTCGCTTGTATCGATGCGACGTTGTCAGCACGGGCCTTAGTAACGGCACTCTGTCTCACTGTTACACAGCCAGCGGCGGCGGCAACACGGCGGCGACCAGGAGTCTGCAGGACGACGACGCCAGCAGCGACTGGGAGGAGCACGAGGCCAACCGAACGCACAGCGTCAAATTCACCGACAACCAGGAGAAGGACAACAAAGAGGTAACTCAATTTAATTTCGTCTTATTATTCTTTATGCAACCTGACACAGGTTAACAGGGTATAACGACCTTTATTTTATGTAGTTTTGGATTTGTTGAAAGCAAACGTTTCAGTAAAAACTTTTACACCAGTATTTGGTTTAGGGTTTAAGTTTAAAGTTTAGGTTTAGGTTTAACTTTTCGTTTATCTTTTGTGAAACGTTTTAACTAAATTTCTTTCAAACTTAATAAAAGTTAATGGAATTTTGGACTAATTATAACTACATAGGTTATATCGCAATGAAAAAAAACCGGTTTAAATAAGAATTTGCAAGGGTTTCGTAAAAAAAATGGAAAAAACGGAAAAGAAATGGTTTAAACTATAGGTTTAACTTTGTAGGGCACGAGGTTTAAGTGAAAATGCAGCGATATTTAAGTGTATTACTTACATTTTTCAATTTACACTTACTTCCCAAACTTGACATTGTCGGAAAATGTGTTCTAATTTCGTAATTTTTATTAAATAACTTGCACAAACAACGCGAAACTGAAAAATAAATTTTTAAATTTATTAAAATGACGTAAAAGTGACTTGACTGACACTTGCTGGACTAAGTACTGGGATTGTCATCTGCTGTCATCTCGGTGCACGTACATCTTAAATATATCTGTATGGCTAGAACGTATTAAAACCATTAATGGAAAATCACTGCTACAATAAATAAATAAATAAATAAAAACATTTTTTATTATATTAATTTAAAGATTATTTGCAAATAAACAAATCGCGTTTGAGTTTATTTGGATTTTAATCTGAAGATCGTTTTTTTTTACTTTTCTCGTCAAAGCAAATATCGTTTAAAAGCTACATGTTAAAATATAAAAGAGATATGAGAATTTAGTACTAAACGGTTTATCCAGCCTTGTGTACATTGCCCTAAAAAACTCGCTCTAATAGTTAATTGAAGCTAAAAATCGTATAAAATTTTGTCATATCGTTCCTAAATTTGATCAAATTTTACATTTTTAACAAATAAATTAACAAAAACGTGATTGTTTTCAAGTTACAATGAGATAAACCACCCCCCGGAGGTAGGTTAAAATTTAGGACGATTTTTAGTCGGAATCCCATGACCTAGGGGTTTAAAGTGACGTAGTAGCCTAAATTAGACAGTTGTAGAAAAATCAGTTTTCCATGTTTTCATCTTTTTTCCGGTCTATATGGTCCATTTCAAGAACAAATCGTCTTAAATTTCAATTTTTAGGACATTTTATCGTCTATACAGGTAAAAATACCAAATCAATTGCGGCCTGTTTCGGCAAAAAATCAATTTTTCCAAACCAATGCACATTTAAATTTTAAGTCTAAACCCTAAACTTAAACCAAAACCTAGACTAAAATTTACGCCTTAGTAAATACTGTTGTTATTGATTTCAAACCACTCCTAGATACTTTTATTTTCACAGACTACCATCGTAATATTAAAATGTTTGGATACCTACCTATATTTGATGTTGTATTAAAGTGCCACCGCGTCATCAAAACCGTGATGGGCGGGAAGGTAGTAGAGGGGTACATACAGTGGCTCGCACTTCCTTTAATTTTTTTATTGATATTGATTCCCAAAATGAGACACTGCACTAATTAGTCATTAGCTTACTATTTTACTTGCTTTTTATTGATGTCTTCTTCTAAACGATTTCATTAGAAAGGAACATATATACTCTTATCTGGTTGTTACGAACATATTATTGATTTAGCCGGGTTTTGACCGTTTTCTATTTGTTGTTTTGACTGTTTATGTCAAACAAATTATGAGGGAGCTTTTTACAAAACAAATGACCGTTTTTGCAACTAAATCAATATTTGCGCATATTTTAATATAATTTTGGATCCTCTTTTACGTTTCGGATCTTTATTTATTAGGTAAGTACCTATTTGATCTCTCCTTTACAAGGTCTTAAGTGTTTTATCATTGGAACATTAAACCCCGAGCGGCACACTGCATGTACAGGGTGATTTTTTATAATTGCAAGATCGCTATAACTCGGTTATTATTGGGAGTAGAAAGTTCAAACAAAAACTGTTCGGTTTGGTAAATTATGGCCACTTTAGACCCACCATTAGTATTTTTTTATAGGTTATAATATACAGGGGGCAACAATCAGATCAATTTTTTTAAAGGGAACACCCTATATATTTTTGTATTTTTAAGTTCCGCAAAAAATTAGCTTTACAGATATATGTAACACTATGGCTCTATCTTTGTTAGTTTTCGAGATATTGACGATTGAAATTCCGAAAATTAGCAAATTTTAAATAGGTATACGGTGCGGAGTATTTAACGTATACACTGTAAATAGCAAACTGAAACAATATTGACTGACAGTTTGATAAATATAAATAATCATCTGTGTCAATTTTCATAGAAATTTAAAATCAAAAGACGACAATTTTTTAAATGTTTTAATTGTTTTAAATCCATAAATAAATAAAAATTAACGTAACAAATGTTCAAACCTATCACCATTGACTTCAATACATTTTGAAACCGGTCTCTTAAATTATTTATTGGTTACTGGTTATTAAATTAGAAAAATTTTCATTAAGTTCATTGACAGACAGTGATATTAATTCTCTGAGCTCTTGCTTTTCTGCATTGGAATAAAGCAACATTGTTGATAAATATTTAAAATTTGGCACTGACAATGTCATTAGGTATCCACACATCTTAATATTGTTTGTGACTTGTCACAGGAAATACTCCGCACCATATTTAAAATTTGCTAATTTTCGGAATTTTAATCGTCAATATCTCGAAAACTAACAAAGATAGAGCCATAGTGTTACATATATCTGTAAAGCTAATTTTTTGCGGAACTTAAAAATACAAAAATATATAGGATGTTCCCTTTAAAAAATTGATCTGATTGTCGCCCCCTGTATATTATAACCTATAAAAAAATACTAATGGTGGGCCTAAAGTGGCCATAATTCACCAAACCGAATAGTTTTTGCTTGAACTTTCTACTCCCAATAATAACCGAGTTATAGCGATCTTGCAATTATAAAAATTCACCCTGTACAAAGTGAAACATTAATTTTTTAAGGTTTCTTTACTTAGATTTTGCCGCAAAATTTGGTTTACCATAGGTATGACGCGGTGCCACTTTAATACAACATCAACTATAGATACTTTTATTTTCACAGACTACCATCGTAATATTAAAATGTTTGGATACCTACCTACATAGGTAAACAAAGATATCTTTTCTATAGTTTCCATATGATTGATGTGAGATCATTGGCGTAGCTAGGTAGGGAGGGCAGGGGGGGGCCTGGCCCCCCCTGAAGTCCCTCAGGTCCCCCCTAAGATATTTTAGGCCTCCCCTACCGACTACTAGTAAAAGAACATGACGCTGAAAATACATACTTTTCTATTATTATTCGGGAAATATTCAAATAAAATAGGTGCATTAAAATTTAAAATCATTCAGATAATGTTTATACATTGTCTACATACATTTCAGGAAAAAGCCCTTGTCTTGCGGAATTAGGCTTTTTGTCTTTAAATTATCGGTAACTTTTCTGCACTTATGCAATTTCCCGAAAATATTTTTTAAATTTAAACATAATTATGCATATTGAATATTTCATATTTCATACATATTGGCGACATCTTGTAAAATAATATAGAAGTGTAAGTTAAATTTCGCATTTAATAAAGACAGCGACCTTTGCCCCTCTGTTTCCGAAATCGGGTTGTAGATGTCGTAAGGTTATAAAAGACTGTTAAAACTGTTTTTCTAAAATAAATATAATAATCTTTTTAGTTTTTTTGAGGTTAGCGTTTAGTGTATTATGGAAATTTTCCGATTTTGGTGACAATTTTATAACCATTTTCATATTAAGTTTTCTCACGTCGTTAAATGGAATAAATTCGTCGAGCAATACCGGGAATTTAATTTAATATTAATACTTCTGCTCTAAGAGCAGAAATGACCGTTTTAAAGAATTGTATTTTTCGGTTAAATCAAACTGTTGGTCATGATTCTATCAAACAACATATAGCAGAAAACACCTATCCAAACCTCTACCAACTTTTTAAAGTTGCGAGTATTCTTCCAATTTCAAGTGCAACTTGCGAGAGGTCTTTCTCTGCCATGAGGAGAGTTTTTAATTGGCTTAGAACAACTATGACTCAAGAGAGACACTCAGGTTTGTCATTGTTATTCATAGAAAAAGATGTTGAGGTCGACTTAGACAGTGTGGTAGACGCTTTTAGTCAGCGACGTAGAAAACTTTCTTTGTAGAATTGCTGAATTACATACTTCCTGTGTATACATATAAATAAGTTGGTAAATGTATTATTAAATTTGTTATATTAAAATATTAGAACATTTAATGCGCGTATTTTTTTTTATTCATTGCACACTTTGCACGACTCTTTAAAACCTATGTTTGCTTTTTGTTCAAGATAGACCGGGGCCACGGCCCCCCCTGAAAAGCAAGGCTAGCTACGCCAATGTGGGAGATATGCTTATCATAACAAAAACGTTTTATGTAAAAAAAGCCAAGTTCGCGAAAATGGCATTCCGTAAAAAGAATTGAGATAAAAGTATAGCCAAGTTCTCCAATATAAATTAAAAGGTTCTTATAAGTTTAAAAATGTTTTTTTAAACTTTGCTATTACAGCCAAACGTTATATTGAATTTAGCACTGTTCCTAAGATATAATTTGCAGCCGTAATAGCCAAAACGTTTTGAAACTGGTATGAACTTTTCATTTTAAAATTTGAATTGGTGAACTTGGCTATACTTTTATCTCAATTCCTTTTACGGAATACCATTTACTTGGCTTTTTTTTTAATGAACTTGTATATAGTTTCTCTCAGTGGAAGTGGGCTATAATAGTCCTACTTTACTTAACATGCATAGGGTAGGGAAGTAAATTAAACTTTTACACCAGTATTTATTAAGACCTTAAGACTTAGCATTGTAGACCGGGTTTAAGTATCAAGTCTATAGACTTGATACCGACCGGTTTAAGTGTATTTTTTTAATACTCACAGGTCAAATAACTGCAAAGATTTGGTTCACCCTAATGTGCAATATGATAGTAAGCATTTCTCAGTGAGTTTCATCTCATATAAATTCAAATTAACTTTAGAAATAAAGAAAAACCACATAAAAATTTTGTAACCAAATGTCATTTTTTGGAAACTTAGTCCGTGCAGTCGTAGGATTCCCGTTAAAAATAGTCTCAAATTGTAGTACCACCCCTGAGGGGTGGTTTAAAGTTCGAAAAACAATAAAAACTTACATACAAAAATATTCAAAGCTAAATAATACATAAATAACTTAAAACTATATCTGTAGATGCATTACCGTATTAAATACGTATCGATATTTAAATACTGTAAAAAGCACAAGATATATTATAATTCCTTTTCAATTACTCATTCACTAAAACAATCGACCATCGGTTTAATCGTCGCTAAGTTGTCTAAAAAATTAACATGTAAAATATAGCGGACAGCTGACACTGACTTACACCGTTTTTATTCGACATTTCCTAGTGACATTTGGAGGTTTAAGTATGGCTACCATTGTTAAACCAAAATATTTGATTATTTTTATTTATTTATAACCTTTGTGTGGAAATTATGTCTTTGTAACAACAAAAAAAGATGACTCATATCCATTGGCGTAGCTAGCCTTGCTTTTCAGGGGGGGCCGTGGCCCCGGTCTATCTTGAACAAAAAGCAAACATAGGTTTTAAAGAGTCGTGCAAAATGTGCAATGAATAAAAAAAAATACGCGCATTAAATGTTCTAATATTTTAATATAACAAATTTAATAATACATTTACCAACTTATTTATATGTATACACAGGAAGTATGTAATTCAGCAATTCTACAAAGAAAGTTTTCTACGTCGCTGACTAAAAGCGTCTACCACACTGTCTAAGTCGACCTCAACATCTTTTTCTATGAATAACAATGACAAACCTGAGTGTCTCTCTTGAGTCATAGTTGTTCTAAGTCAATTAAAAACTCTCCTCATGGCAGAGAAAGACCTCTCGCAAGTTGCACTTGAAATTGGAAGAATACTCGCAACTTTAAAAAGTTGGTAGAGGTTTGGATAGGTGTTTTCTGCTATATGTTGTTTGATAGAATCATGACCAACAGTTTGATTTAACCGAAAAATACAATTCTTTAAAACGGTCATTTCTGCTCTTAGAGTAGAAGTATTAATATTAAAAATTTCCCAGTATTGCTCGACGACTTTATTCCATTTAACGACGTGGGAAAACTTAATATGAAAATTGTTATGAAATTGTCACCAAAATCGGAAAATTTTCATAAGACACTAAACGCTAACCTCAAAAAAACTAAAAAAATAATTATATTTATTTTAGAAAAACAGTTTAAAAAGGTCTTTTATAACCTTACGACATCTACAACCTGATTTCGGAAACAGAGGGGCAAAGGTCGCTGTCTTTATTAAATGCGAAATTTAACTTACACTTCTACAATATTTTACAAGATGTCGCCAATATGTATAAAATATTCAATATGCATAATTATGTTTAAATTTAAAAAATATTTTCGGGAAATTGCATAAGTGCAGAAAAGTTACCGATAATATAAAGAGAAAAAGCCTAATTCCGCAAGACAAGGGCTTTTTCCTGAAATGTAAACATTATCTGAATGATTTTAAATTTTAATGCACCTATTTTATTTGAATATTTCCCGAATAATAATAGAAAAGTATGTATTTTCAGCGTCATGTTCTTTTACTAGTAGTCGGTAGGGGAGGCCTAAAATATCTTAGGAGGGGCCTGAGGGACTTCAGGGGGGGGGGCAGGCCCCCCCTGGCCCCTCCCTAGCTACGCCAATGGCGGTGTTTTGATTTTTTCCAAGAGTTTGGTCATAATTTCTATCATTCTACCAAAAATAATTTAAGATTAACTGGTAAAAAATAAAAGTATTTTGTTTTTTTTGCTAGTTACTGTCTTTTCCATATTTGGGCAGAATCATCTCGATTTCATAATAGCTTTAATAAATTTGTTAGGTACCTATGAGTGTGCAGTAATCATGTAAGTGGCAAAACAATGCCACTTTTAACCGATACCCAAGAAACATTTATATGACTTACAACCTAATGTGACCTGAACCGACGTCGGATTTAGTGGAATTTTAAGTTGCAAGATTTGACGTTATCAAATATTTTTTAACGATCTTGCGACGTCAAATAATGCAACGCAATATACCATTAATTTCCCAACGTCGGTCTTACGTTCGTTTGTTCGACGTACAAAAACTCTGACCAGCCCAACGACCAACAGACGTCGGCGTCGGGTACGTCCGGTGAAGACCCTAACCTCAGACCTAAACTACCGTTTAGTTTGGTTAGTGTATTTTCCGTAACTTTTACTTGACCTATTCCACGTCCGTTCATATGGCCCACGCGTCACATGTACAGCCTACTGTCATTTATAGACGCCCATAACCTAACAAAACATTTGTTTGGTCGAGAGATATTTTGGTCAGGACGGCTACGTTTCAGGACATGACGCAGTTTTATATCTTTTTTGGATTTTGGAAACCATAATACCCCATCCTCTCTCTTCAGGTGGGGTATGGGTTTTATTTCCCTTAGATTTTTGATACTAAAACAAACATTTCTAAAAAATAAAAATAAAAAATGATTTCGGTGGGTAGTTAGCTTTGGGACTGTGGGCTTTACCTATTGTAGTAGAAAAGGAGCGGACGTTGAGTTCCAATCCGTTGGTAGGCCGACGCAAAATCATGCGGGGCGAACGTCCGAATTTAATGGGACGAAATACGTTTGCCGGACGTCGGACTTCGACTCTTTGGTTATCTTTCACAACCAAAAGTGGAGACCCGGTCCGAATTGGTATATTATTAGTTCACATTAAGTCAGACACAGTAATCCGCCATTCTGAAAAGGTTAGCGTCTGTCCCTTTATAAAATATTTTTTTCTTTTTCTAATTTTAAGTAGAAATGAAAGAATAATTGTAAAATTATTAACAAATTTGAGTTTAGTGAGGCAGCAAAACATTTTTTTTACAAAAATAAAAAATATAATAAAAATTAGATCTATTTAACAAATATATATTTTAGTAAATCTTGCATATTTCAGGAGCGCTTGCTTTTTTTGAAAGTATTTTAATCACATTTATCAATAAACATGCCTTCGTTGTAAAATTTTTGTTGGATTCCTGCTTTAAAAAATACATTATTAATATTCTAATACCGCCTTTCATGCATGACTATAATTGTCATTTGTAAAATGCACCCATTTTTATGAGACTTGTTATAATAAGTGTAAAATATTTACTTATCAGGTATAATTTTAGTTACTCGACAGGAATTCTTTTTAGCAAAAACTATATGTATTCTAGGCAATGGAAACGAAACCAAACGCAACTTACCTGTTTGCGACTAAATTTAAGTGACGGAAATCCAACGTACAATTACGTTGTTAATTGGTAAACTCTATTACCTATAAGGTCAGATGCTGACGTCGTAGCGACCCGAATTTGTATTCCCCATTTAGGTGCAAACGAGGGTCGTCAGGCGGTCGAAACGACGTCGGCACCCGACGTCGCGTTTATCGCAAGCAACGTATGCGTAACGTAATACGACGTCCAAATGCTGCTTGGGTAACTTTCAACAAATCCTAAACGACTACATTAACCAAAAAAAAAAAAAAAATAAGTGGCATATAAACTAACCAATTTACAGGGGCAATTGAGTGTCCTTGTATAGCGGCCCACTCACTAGCCAATTTATAGGGGCAATTTAGCGTCCCTGCATGTGATGGATACAGGCGTTCTCCGATATCTATAACATACAGGGATGCTAAATTCCTCTGGAAATTGGTACGTGAATATCCCGCTTAGGTAGCAGATATCGGCAAACGCAGATATCTACCCAAGGCCGACAAAAAAATAGAGGTCACGACCCTGAAAAAATCAGCTGTTCTCGGGGGGGCTGACTGTTACATTAGGTCTTATGGGAGATCCGCAGCCCACGAGAAAGACCGGCCCGGGCTCGGAAATATCACGTGACCGTAGGAGTCCCACAAAAAAACGCCTCACGGCCCGCTGTCATTATAAAACATGTGTGTGTTCAGTTTTGGTATGTTTGTTTACGTCGATTTTTTTTTTTAATTCGGGCACGAATTTTATGTGAATTTTATCAAAGTTATTAAAATAACGCAGCCCACGAAAAAGACTGTAGTGGGCTGCGTTAAAATAATTAATGGCGAATGAGTAAATTATAAAGAAAATACCTATAAGATAAACAATGCCGTGAACATGTAATTAGTGTTGTTCCTTGTCGGTCCAACTATAAAACTGAAACCTAATATGTTGCAAACGGGAAAGAAGTGGTAAAAGATAAGATCTTGGATAAGATTGATCAAGTAATAGACATCCTTAGTGACATTTTCGATAGTGAGAGTGAAAAATGTGTTCAGTTGTCATTTCTTATTGAACAATTAGGTCTCTTGAAAAGGTAACCTGATAATCGAAGATATGGTGGATACACTTTAATGTTGGCTTCATCTTTGTTTATCCAGTCATCCAGTGCATACACGTCAATTTAAAATTCTAAGGTAATATGTCTTCCGCACCCTCGCAATATTAAAAAACTGATTTGTAAAATATTGTTAACAGATAGTAATCTCTCTGGTAGTGTGGAATATTTAAAAAGTAAGATACAGCTTTTAAAAGAACATGAGTTGGTAGTTAACTTACACTTTAATAAAATATATATTAAACTTTGTGCTGGGTAATTTTTCAAAAAATTATTGACGACCACTACATTCAGTTCATTGAATGTGAAAACCATCTCACTTATTCACAGAATCACTTGTTTCTTTTTAATAAATTATTGTGAAATGTTTTATATTGAAAATTTTTCTTCAGATAACTCTAGCGAGTGTTTTTGTGGAGAAAAACTATTGTCAAAGCTTGAAAAAATTAGTTTAAGGGCATGTAAAGTTTTTTTAAATAATTTTATTAAAAAGCACAATGATTTAGTGTCTGCTAATAAATCTTTGAATAAGAACTCAGACAAAGATGATGACACTCAAAGAGAAATTAAAAAACTAAAAGCTTAGGTTTGATATGTCCAATTTTGAAAGACTTGTATAGATTTGAAGTTACTAACGATATTATGTACCTAATATATGTACCTGAAGATATTAGAGTGCAAATTTTTTAAATTTTTTTATTTTATAGATTCAGATCTTTTATCCATAATAAACACATATATCAGCAAAATATTTTTTTCAATTTTTGCCGATAAAGGAACAAAAATTTTTTGTTAATTTATTTAAATTATGTAAAAACATATAATATATTAAGCAATACAATAAGAATCCTGGGACTCCTAAGATCACGTGACCGCCGACTTGCTTATAACGCGCCATGGCCGGTCTTTATCGTTGGCTGCGTGGGAGATCAGACGTTATTTTATGATATTTTCAAGATGGCACTTACAGATTTCCGCGGAATTTCAGTAAAGTATTCTCAGACACAAACAAGATATTCCACCAAACGTTTGTAAGGATGCAAGATAATTAAAAGGTTAAAATCTTCAAAATTTAGCATTCCTTATTTTGAATTCAAATTACCCGCCATGTACCACATGCCAACTGTTATATTTGACATGTATTTGACTTTGTCATCTGTGATTGTCACATTCGCTTCAAACTTAATTTTTGTGTGAGCTAATGAAGCGGCTCTGAAAAATTAAGGATTACTATAGATTAAAAAAAATTGTTCTAAAAGAATACCGTAAAAATAATCTCAAAACTGGCTTTATTTAAAAAAAATCAGATATTCATGAACCGTCATTCCAACTTCAATATTTTAAAGACAATCAGCTCTGTCGTAACATGACCATCAAAAAAAAATCAGCCCCGGATGTGACGTCAACAAAGTGGAGGATCGTGGCCCGTCCATTTTGATAGCCCTGATCTACTACATGCAGGGACGCTAAATTGCCCCTGAAAATTGGCTCGTGAGTAGACTGCTTTAGGGAAAATATCGAGATACCTGTTTTAGGTAACATATTATTACACCCCGTCACCTAGCGATTCCCGTTCGTCGGTGTATTACGTCACTCCGGTCGAGTGGTGCGTTTACTGGTTCTCCCGCGCGAGGGAGGCACTGCTCGATTTGCGGCGGTGCTGCGTCAGACGGGAACGCACTCGTTCCACGCTCACCAGATCTAATTCCTACTTTATGCTTAATACACTTAAAGATCAAGAAGAAGTTTATTATGCCTGAACATGTTCACTTTCAACCAAAATTTAAATCATCTGTGATATCTAAATAATGTTTATATTTATTTTTGAAGCCAAATTTAGTAAAAATTGTCTCGAATAAGCCTTCTGCTTTTCGATTGAACCAACAACTTCCCTTTTAAGAATAAATTATAAGCATAATTTTAATCAAAAGTATTGTATGTAATAAAAATGTATGCATTTAAAAAAAAAATGCTGCTAGCTAGCATTCATACACATAGATTTTAATTTGTAACATTGTAAATTATTTACTAAAATTGTAGTCAGCTTTTTCCCTAAAAGTTTTGGGTTTTTTATTTTTTTTTTCGTTATCAAATAGGCATAATTGACCTGTTTAGATATTCTTCGAATTTCCACAAATCTAGGAACAAAATAAAATTTTCTTCGAATACTCACAAAGATAATTCATGGCATGTTTTTTGTCAAAATTGTTCTATATGTCGTTATAGGGTAATTCCATTTAATATCCATCAATGAGTGCCCCTTATAGTCTTAGATTTTATTTATTTTTTACAGGGGATAGACAGGCCCCAAAAAACTTTTAAAAAAAAACATGGCTTTTTTGACTCCTGAATATAGCTTAAAAAACATTTTTTCGGAAACATCAATTTAAATGTATTTTTGTTTATTGACTAAGTTATATTTTTTGAAAAATGTTATTCTAATTTTATATAAGAAAAGGTAGTTGGCTACAAACCATATGAAGATTTTTTTTGATTTGATTTAAATTTATAAAATATGAAATTTTTTTAAAAAGCCTTTTTTTGAAATCTGCACAAAGCCTGTTTAATACAGCAATAAGATATGTTCTATATATATATATATATATATATTTATCGGTTTCACAATGTTCTACGTCTTCCGATACCCAATCTCCACTCGTTTCTGTTTACCCATAATTCATCATCTAGGCCTCTTATTCTTATTTCACTGTCTATTCCTTCTCTCCAGCTTCTCCTTGGCCGTCCTCGTTTTCTTCGGCCAGTGGGTTTCCATTGTAGTATTTGTTTAGGTAGTCTTTCATCACTCATTCTTTGTCCATGTCCGTACGACACCAGTTGTTTTGTTCTTATATCATCCACTAAAGTACGTTCACCCACTGTCATAATTTCTCTTATTCTTTGATTTGTAACTCTTTCTCTTTTTGATTTCCCTGCTGCTCTTCTCCAATAGTCACTCTCCGTAGCGGAAAGCATTTTTTCTGTTCTATCCTTGATTGGCCATACTTCTGAGCCGTATGTAATAATACTTTTTACAATGATGTTATATATAAGCTTTTTGTTATGTTTTGATATACTTTGGTCCCAAATTATTCCATTTAATAAAATTATTGCTTTTCTTCCTTGTACGTTTCGATCTTTTATAGCTTTGTCTAGTGTTCCGTCAGCTGTAATTTTTATGATATTAGATATTATGTTCAAATAGGTTTAAACGAACACAGCTTTCTTTACAATTTGCAGTTTGTTTGATATCGGTGGCTTAATTTATGCATGAACTACAATTTTTTCAAATTAGGAGACTGCATGGCTCATTTTGATAAATTTTAAATGGACGCTAGAAAGAGGGGTGGGGATAACAAAAGTTTGAGTATTTTTTAAGTTTTTTGGGGCCTCTCTATCCAGTATAAAAAAACTTTGGTAATATATGGGCCCCTAAGCTCACACTAGGTACTATAGTTATAGTGTACATGCGAGCTAATATAACTAAAAACCAAAAATTTATTTTATTCAACTCCAGACTAAATTAACTTTCGTTTAATACCGCACAAGCCATGTTTTAACTTAAACTCAAATTTTTGAAATCTACCCCAACCCTTAAAAAAAAACTGAAATGTATTTTGTTTAACTCCAGACTCAATTACCTTTCGTTTGATATCACACACGCCATATTTTCACATAAACTCTAATTTTTGAAATCTACCCCCACCCTTTTATTTGGCTTGTGTTCGGTGGATTTTGTTCATTTTTAAATTTGATCATCTGGACCCAAGACCCAGCCTAGGTAACAAATTTCATTAAAATCGGCCAAGCGGTTTTTGAGTTATGCGCGTTGGTCGTTACAGACAGACAGACAGACGGCGCAACAAAAAAGTTTCAAAATCATCTAAAAGGCAAAGATATATAGACATTTTTGAAAAACAACTTTTTTTTCTTGAAAAAATTAGGATCACCATAGCTCACACTACTATAGTATAGTATATGTGTGAGCTAAAATTAACAAAATCTAAGAATATGAGGGGCACTCATTGGTGGATATTAAATATAGAGAGAACGAAATTCCATCAAAAAATACGTCATTAAAGGGAAAGGGCGTGGCATACCTGCTTAGACCAATCAGATGCATTTATTCGAGGGAGATTTCTAGTTCTCCCAATGAGAATTCCAAGAATAGTGCTACTGAATGAAAATTGCAATTTTTAATTTTTACTTTGTTTCTAAAAATTGTTTAATTGAAAATTGTTTAATTTTCATTTTTAATATTGATTTAAACTATTTTTCATAAATATTAAAAATAAATGTATACAGAGTATTTCAACTTAAATAATAACAAAAGTGTTTTTGGGTATTTTTTATGCGAGTTTGGAAAAAGTCGATATCATTTTTGAGAGGAACAGTTTTCTTAAATTTTTAGTAGCATGTAGCCCGTTTAAAACAAGGATCAAACTTTCTCTATTTAAAACATAGGGGTGAAGTTTATTTCTTGAAGGGGTATTTTACCCCTTAAAGGGGGTGGATGCTACAAAAATGTCAATACAGTGAAGTCCGGATATAACGAACCTCAAAAATTAACTAAATACGGTTCGTTATATCCGAGGTTCGTTATAAACAGTAATAAAAAAAATTTGTTTAATTTTTTGTGTTTCTTTTTTTAATAGTATCCAAGATTAAGAAAACTAAAAATATTACAAAAAATACTATAAATTTTTATATTTTTAGAAAAAGGCACAATACATACGAATAGACAATTATTATTATTGTTCTACATATAAATATGTAAAGTACATAATATGTACTGAATCTAGAAGCCTGAATCTTTTTTTTTATTATGAAATCCATAATTTTTGTTTGTACATTTCTACTTGAAAAATATACCCTGTTTATATAGCTTTCAAGGTTACAAAATGATGCCCATATTTTATCAGGAACTTGGCGTGATTCCAAAAAATTACGAGTTTCCGAAATTTATTTTGTTTTCCATTTCACGAATGGTTGGAACATAAACCTTAGTGACTTCAACAGAATTATCTTGAACAGGATCATCATTATCTTCCTAATTATCACTTGAAACCATGCTTGAAGTTACGGAGAGATTATAATTTGCTCATCAGTAAACGTTTCTCTTGCTACAATGTCTTTATCAATAGTCACATAATCGTTAAAATCGAAGTCACACATTTTTCTCTTAGCTTGTTCTTCTACTAAATCAAGCATTTCATTATCGAATTCATACTCGTGATTATATTCTGGGTCTTGTGCATGTCTTTGCAACTATTCGTGTCGTTGCCGTATCGTCTAGTGTGAAAACGCCCATTGTATGTTTATATAAAGTTCGTTTTAAAAGAAAAATACATATTCTAGATTAATTAAATTAGGTTCGCTATATCCGGAAGTTCGCTATAAGCGGGATCGTTATAACCGGTAAGACAATACATGAATATTTATGGATGACTTTTCGTATGAAAAAAAAAAAAGGTTCGCTATAAACGAGTTCGTTATAAGCGGACTTCACTGTATATATAGTCAAAAAAATGTTTCCCTCGAAAACAAAATCAACGTGTTAAAGCGTTTTTCCAAATGCGCACGAAAAATACCCAATAATACTTTTATTACCTTTAAGTTAAAACACTTTGTATACCTTACCTATACACCTCAATTTCATTGAGTCAAGAAGACTGAAAAGTAAAAATTTAGTCAAATCCTATAAATAGGACAATTTTATATAACTAGCAGTATTTTTTAGAGTTGATTTCAGAAAGAAAATGATAGTGTTTAGTACCTGAAAAATGTTAAATAATTTTTGTTGTTAATCATTAATATGCACCTTTATTAAGCTAAAAGCACTGTTTAACCATATTTTTTAAGCTTAAATAATTAAATAAATATTTAATTATGTTGAGCTAATTTCAGTAAGCATTGCCAACAATTGAATTTTTAGGAAAAATATATAATTTGTTACATATTTTGATCTGAATATTGTTGGAAATGTAAGCAGTAGATCTGTATCTGCATGCCGTAATATTTCAGAAAGACGTATTTTAGAAATAATTAGTATTAAAAAATTAAAAATTCATGCAAACCATATAAATTTGTGAAATACGTTTTTTTTTATATTTTTAACATTTTATTGGTTGTGGAAAATAATTCTTGTTGTAAAATAAGTACCTCTTGATTTGCCTTTAAATATTTTTTACTATTTGTAGGCTATTGTAATAATCGCATTTCAGTATTTTTGGTTGGCATTTGCTCCTATTCTAAGTAATTTTTATTATTGGGCATTCTGCATTCCTTTTTTTTTATTTATTAAAACAAGTTTTTGCTAAAATTTTATGCCATATAATTATTAGTTAATGTTACTAACTATGAAATATATTTGTAAATTTTTAATAAATTCATTTTGCATGATTGTTGTTCTGTAGTTATTTGAAAATACTTGCTTTTAGTAAGCGCTATATTTCAGTTTTAAAGGCAAATTGGTAAAATTACTTATTTTTCGCACTTTAACCATATAAAGTGCATTTTTTTATCTCGCATTTTAGGGATAAAACTGACAGTTTTTATTCCCGGGACAAAAAATGACGAATCAGGAATTTTAAACACCTTTGCCGCTAGTAGGCCATTTCGGAGGTGCCTATCAGTCATGTGGTAGTCCTTTTGCTTTTAGTAGGGTACCTGGTATCGCATATTTAGTATTGCTTACGACTGTTTCAAAAAAACTCGGGAAAAGAGTCCAAAAGTGCGAAAAATAGCGTAAAAAGGTACCTCGTGATAAAAGTATCTTTTTATCCCTCGACAAATTGTATAAACGTTTTGTCTCGGGATGAAAAATGCCACTTTTATCCCTTGGTATATAATATAATATTTTTTCAACTATTTGATTTATAAAAGCAAGTATTTTTGGTTATTTCCTTCTACCTTATTTAAAAAAAATTTGGTGGTGGTTTCAAGTGGTGCTGGACTGTTTACATTTCCAACAAAGTAAAAAAAGTAGCTATTATTTTATTTCCTAAAAAGCTAAGTATAGTAAATCATTTTTTAATAGTTTTAATGTTATTTTATAAATTTGAAATTATCATACAAATTTTATTATTGTATATTATTGATATTTTTTTTATTTTTAGACTCCATTTGTGAGACAAAACACTCCCCACCCGCGAGAGTTAAAAGCCAAAGCACATAAACTGTTTGGCAAGGGAGGCGCTCAAAATTCATCTGAAGACTCTCAGAACACAACTGCAGCTCAAGAAAGCCATAATGGTCCCGAGAGTAATCCTTCCCCCACAGCAGAGGCACTCAATCCACATGTTGCAGTAAATTTGGCAACGGCGTTACCTAAAGTTGTCATCCCACCTGCAGAAACGATAGGTACGTTCTTATTAGTCATCCATACCGTATAGGTATGAAAGGCTATAGAGATTGTTAAAAAACAATTTTTTTTATTTTCACACAAAAGTGGGCTATATGGATATCATTTTTGGTCATTGCCTTTAAATAACAGTACAGCACAGTAAATAATTTTGTTTTTTTTTAATTTATGTAACTAATTAGGTGTAAGCTAAGAAACATTTATTTTCCCGAATTTTAGGAATTATTGCATAAAAATTCCAGAGGGATGAGTACCAGAGGAATGAGTTTTTTAATGGTTTTCCAATTTAAATCAAAATCTATTTAGACTACTTAACTTAAGTTTTATATAAACAAAGTTCCTATACTTATAATTTTAAAACAATCAACAAAAAAATTATACTATTGATATCAGTCGAATATTTACTTACCAGAGGAATGATAATTGAAGCGTTCCTTTTTGATTTCTCCAAAAAAAACTTATTTTTTGCCGAAAATAAAAAGATCTGTAACTTAAACCAAACTAAAGTTGACATTATCTGTCACAACTTGTCACCTTCACAAGTAAATTAGATATCCAGGGCCGTTTCTTTCTCTAGAAATTAACCGGTGGTATTCACAAATATTGTGTTATTAAAAAGGAACACGTTTAAAATTGTAAAATTTTCTGGGAAGATGTAAATTCGGATTTTCAAAAATATGACTGCTAACTTAAGTTTTATCAATTTTTTGATAAATAGTTAAGACTTGGTTAAATATTATTTATTAGGATATTTTTTTCAACTTGAGTTTTTTATATTGGGTTTGGGACTACACCAGAGGAATGAGGTATTTGCTTTGTAATAAAAAAAATTTTAAACTTTTATTTTTTATACATTAAACTCAAATGCTCCATAAAGAAAACATTTCGTTTTAAATCTTATAACTAAAACTTTGCTTCATTTGCAGTCTGTGTTTGAAAAATATGCATTCCCACTCCACAGCACCATTTTTGTAGAATCATCCTTATAATATCAAAAACATTTCATGTAAAAAAAGCCAAGCAAAAACTTACCCATGAAATGACTCAAAATTTATCAAAAAATTCTGCTGCAATAATTGAAATTGTATTGTAAAGGGCGTAAATTAAAACGTCCATACTCCACGCACAAAAACAATGCATGTAATACGACTAACTGATGGCCTGTGCCAGGCACAAAATTTCATTGGCCCTATCACTGTCACTCATGTAGACTGCAGATAAAATCTATCTCTATTCGAAGGAGCCAAGAGAAAATTGGCAACGTGTTTCTGTGGCCCATTCCAGTGTTGCCAGGTCTAGGGATTTATCCCGAATCTAGGGATTTTCGATGTATAGTAGGGATAAAGGGATTTTGTTGCAAAATCTAGGGAAAATTTAACAAAAATATAAATACCCAATATATTAGTTTAATGAATTTTGAGAAATGAAATCTTTATGTTTAAGAATATTGGACAAAAATATTAAAAATGAAATATGCTGATGAATATTTTCTGTTGCTCACACTCTTTAATTTTATATTTGATGTCATAAATGAAAAAGAAATGCATCAAATAAAATAAAAACCAATAAAGATGTTTTAAAAATAAAACAAACCAATTTTTGTCAAAAACTACGGTAGTATGGCTCCGTGGCACGACCTTACGGGCCGCCACTGTCTGAGACACGATAACTCAAAAGCCAATAAGCCGAATTTCACGAAATTTTTCACAAAAAATTTTCGGTAACCGTGGATAGGGCCATTAAACTTTGGTGGGTGTGGCGTGCTGCAAGGGGGTCGTATGGGGGTTCAAATATTTTTAAAAAATCATAATTCGAGAACCACCTAGCAAAACGTTAGATTAAGAATTATTTTTTAAACAATAATTAAATTGTCATAGCGTCAAAGTTTGTCAGAGGCACAGTTTTTGAGATATAAATTTTAGACAAATCATATCTTTAAGAGTTGAGAATTACATTTTTAATAAAATTTGTCACGGCCTAAAAGTTTGCCCGTTACAATTTAAAAAAAAATTATATAAGTTAAACCCTTGCTAACTTTTTTATTATTAAAGATAGAAAAAACTTTAAATCGGCAAAGTAGTAGAATTTTTGATGCTCTTTAAGATATTTAAATAAAAAAAAATAGAACATCAAAAAACATTAAAATAAATTATTGAACACCCTATTTTATAATTTTTTCTAGGTCTTTCAGTTCGAAACAAAAATTGTCTTTTGATTTTTCCCCAAAGTTAAAAATAACAAAGATATTTTAAATTTAAAATTACATATTGAAATTTTATTATGTTTGGAATAACTTCGTTATTTTTAATTTTAGGAAAAAATATTAAAATACAATTTTTGTTTAAAATTGATAGACAGAAAAAATAAAATACTAAGTTCAATTATTTTTTTAAATGTTAAAAAAAAACTCAAAAACGCGAGGTTCTATTTGTATGTCCGTAATACGATAGCTCCTAAACCGCTGAACTAATTTTTATAAAATTTGTTCTGTAAAGCGCTGATTAGATGCTAAATTCTTAACGAAATATCGCATCAATATGCGGTTTTCGGAAGATAGTCATGGTTCCATTTTTTTTTAAATAATTTTTTTAATTTGTTTTAATTTAGTTGAAAGCGCAGATGGCATTGTTAGAAATGGACAAGAGGAAAGCAGCGAACCTACTAGTCAAGATGATGATCGCTATGATGATGTAAGTATTTATATTAAGTTTGACACATTCGGGTATAACTTTATAAATTACTGTTTTAATACTTTTCAATTTCCATATTACTGTTAAAAACACTTTAGGTGCGCCAAAACAACATGTACAGTCGGTTCCATGAATAATGTCGCAAATTAAATATTTAGGGACATAAATTTACGCTCACTTGACAACATTGCATTATCGAAATTATGAGCCTATCATTCTTCTCTGTCTTTTGTCTTATTCACCCATACTCTATCGTGATAAATCAAAATGGTGTATTTGATTTTACAAAATTTTGGGTAGGGCATAGTTATCATAACAAATACATTTCATGTAAAAAAAAGCCAAGTTCGCGAAAATGGTATGTCATAAAAAGAATTGAGATAAAAGTAAAGCCAATACAAATTTTAAAATCAAAGGTTCTGAAATTTTTTTTTTAAACTTTGCTATTAAAGCCAAACTTGTTTATGTTCAATTTAGCACTGTATCTCAGAGTCAATTTACAGCCTTAATAGCCAAGTTTAAAAAAACATTTCCAAAATAGTAAAAACCTTTAATTTTAAAATTTGTATGGGAGAACTTGGCTTTACTTTTATCTCAATTCTTTTTACGGAACACTATTTTCGCGTATTTGGCTTTTTTACATAAAATATTTTGTTATGATTTCACTTCTTTTTTAAATGATTTGGATAATATTTAAGTTTCAAAATAGTATAATATGCGAAATATTGTTCAAAACTTTTGCAATGTCTTACATAACTTTACATGGCATAGTTCCTATCAGTCTTCCGAAACTCAGCTCTCTAGCGTTTCTGGAAGTGGGCAATGTTACTTTTACATAACTTTACATTTATGGGGGAGGGAAGTTAATTAAAATGTTGGCGTTTTTTTCAATTTTTTCCTATAGTTTTATCATATTTGCTATCAGTCTGCTAAAGCTCAACTCTAGCGCTTCTGAAAGTGGGCAATGTTACTTTTACATAACTTTACATGAATAGGGAAGGGGAGTAAATTAGAATTTTGGGGTTTTTTGATTTTTTCCAAGGGTTTGGTCAGAATTTCTATCAGTCTGCCAAATTTCAGCTTTGTAGCATGTCTGGAAGTACAGTAGAATTTTGATGATTTATACATGAGTGAGTGACAATTTGGACGTTTTTTGAAATTTCCTAACTACTTTACTACTTCATGAAAGTCCATGAAACTTGGAGGGGTTGTTTTTTCAAAAAAAGATGGTACAGCAGTGTACGCACTGCCATGCCCCCAGGTTTTGATATATTTCTCTAATTTTTGAGTTACTATGCGAAAAAAAAGAATTTCTGATTTTTTTTCGCGCCATATGTGCATTAGGATTTTTTCAAATTCAGACAGAAATTCATGAGTAAGTTACTATAACCAACCAGTTTGATCCATGCCTTACAAATGCTCCGTTCTTTTTGACATTTTTTTAAAATAAACTCGCCTTGGCGTCAAATCTAGGGAAATTTTGACATGCCCACGGAAAAATACAAGAGAAACAAAATCTTTCTATGCCCGTTTAGCCATGAAAAATTGTTATTTTCTTTATTCACGGTTACTAAACTTTTCGTTTGTAGTCCGCTGATTCGGCATGAAAAGTTGCGAAGACGGAAAAAATGCAATATGCATTGATTCGACCTGAGGGACAAATTATATCACGGTCATGGGTACTGTTTTTCGTTTCATCACCCTGCCTTTTATTTTTACTAGGTAGTTTCTTTTGTATTTCTAGATGTCGCCACTTATGTGTAAGCATACGGTATCGCAGGCATTATTTATTCATTTCTCTTACCAATATCGTAAGATGAGATTCATATACTGATTCTATAGCTTTACAAAAGTGTTACATTGACCATGCAGTGTTCTAAAGAGTCCCTTAAGGACGAAACAGTTAACTGTCAACGCTTAATAGCTGTCCATGAGATCTTGGACCCCCGTGGGTCTACAGCTTTTGAGCTGCCCATGGAAAAATACAAGAGAAATAAAATCTTTCTATGCCGGCTTAGCCACGAAAAATTGTTGTTTTGTTTTTAACATCATTGTTAAAAGCGTCTGTACAGCGTGTCCCATTTTCGATGGGATTAAATGGGAAACTCGGTTATTATTAAATTTTCTGATTACACCTTACCGTGCTCTTTTTTGGAGCCCTTAAAAATGGTGTAATCAGATTTTTGCTATACCCCGTGGTTTCGCTAATACAGGGAGTTTTTGAAAAAATTGCATTTTAATTAATTCCTTGTATCTCGCTTATTTTGCAAGATATTTTTATTCTGTAAAAACCTTTCTATGGCAACTTTTTTAGAGCAAAATAATGACGTTGTCAATTTTTAAAAATATTGTTTAGTTTTTGAGATATGGTATTTATCATAAAAAAATTAAATACGGACCTGGATTTTTTTTATTACTACTTTGATTAGTTCCATGCTATTATTACCTTAAAATGGTAAAACTTTAATATTTTTTTGATTTAAGGTTAAAAAAAACTATTCAATATTTGAAAAAAAAATTATAGTCCGAACCTGGAAATTTCCAACGTAATTATAAATCAAAAATTGCAAGACACACTAGTTGAAGGATTTTTAGTTTATCTGTTTTGAAATGACAATTAAAACATTTATAAATAAAGTAAAAAACGTTAAAAAGTTACAAAAATAATATCATACTAATTAATTGATAACCGAACAGCAGGTCGTGAAATTTACAAAACAAAAGCGTGGAATTGACATTGTCATTTTTGTGAATGGCCTACAATTATTTTAAACTGGCAAGAAATCGACCATATCCAGATTTTTAAAAATGTGATATGTTTGACTGCTTCATTCAAGCAACAAAATCCCAATATTTAAATGGCAGAAATATTTTTATGCAAAATGCGTTAAGGAAAATTACTCAAAAATGCCAACAATGTCTTACACATAATGGTAATCAGAAAAATTAGTTATTTTTTATAATTTTTTTTTGTATTTTTCGTAGACTTTGTTTCAAATAAATCTGTAAATTAACGTAAAAGAATTTTAATATGCTAAGTATCAAAACAGTTAAACTAAAAATTGTTTAACTAGCAATTTTTAGTTTATATTTATGTTGGAAATATCCAGGTTCGGACTATTTTTTTTTTAAATATTAAATATATGTTTTCTACCTCAAAACAAAAAATTTTAAAATTTTTATTATTTTATGATAATACTAGCATGAAACCAATCAAAATAGTAATAAAAAAAATCCAGGTCCGTATTTATTTTTTTATGATAAATACCATATCTCAAAAACTAAACAATATTTAAAAAATTGACAACGTCATTATTTTCTTCTAAAAAAGTTGTCATTAAAATGTTTTTACAGAATAAAAGTATCTCGCAAAATAAGCGAGATACAAGGGATTATTAAAAATACAATTTTTTCAAAAACTCCCTGTATTAGCGAAACTACGGGGTATAGCAAAAATCTGATTACGCCATTTTTGAGGGCTCAAAAAAATAGCACGGTAAGTTGCAATCAGAAAATCAATATCTTTAATAATAACCGAGTTTCCCATTTAATCCCATCGAAAATGGGACACGCTGTACATATTTATGAGTAAATTCACCGGTTAAATTGTAAACTATCAACAATGTGTAAATTTTCGAAAAAACCACAAGAATAAGGCAATTAAAGGAGAAATAAAGGCAGATCGTGTGAAACACGGAACCATTAGAAAAAATGCTTCTTTAAATGCCCGAGGACAAGAAATATTACACCGTTCGAAAACAAATTCAAGTTCATTGTATTCGTGTTGTGTGTGTGGGAGAATACTTTCCTCAAGCTATATTAAATTTATCGTTTGTATCGCACGATATCTTATGTACTTTTCTTCCAATCATTTGCAATGGTCTGCATTTTTGTTAAAAAACAATTTGAACTTTCTGCAAGTAGGCGTCAAGATAAAATTAACTTTCAATCAACTTTTTTCTTCAATCTTTTCATTGATCGATATTGTATAGCAGTGTTTTCCCTGCTTTTGGTTTTTTGTTTCTCTCGTATCTCGGTAGATGGCGCCTCTTGCTATAGTTCGCTCACTAATTACATTTAATTTGAGACAAAACCGTCTGATTAACTTCGCAAGATTTGTCACTTGACCAGCAGTGTTCTGAGGAGTCCCATAAGGACGAAACGGTTAACTGTCAACACTTATTAGGTGTCCATTAGATCTTGGACCCCCGTGAGGTTAAGCTTTCAAGCTACCCACGGAAAAATATAAGGGAAACAAAAAAACTCCTTTTTGCCCGATTAGCCATTAAACTTGTTTGATTGTTGAATTCTTTGGATTTCATCTCGAAAATCCCATTCACTTAGACTTAAACAAGGTAGATCATTGCATTTACGTATTTATGAAAGCTTTGTTGTACCGGGTGGGCCAAAAAAACCGGACATTTTTTTTATTATAACTTTTGAACTATACAATAATGGGACAAACTACACTTGACAAAGAATTAATCAGAGTTTTGACTAAATATATTTTTTTGTCCGCTATCGCAAAATCCAAGATGGCGGACGAAATTAAATTGTACCCTTCAAAGATGCTCGTTTATTCTTGTGTTGCGAACATATCGTCGAAACGAGAGATCCATTTTATCTTGCATAAGGAGATGAGACGAGAGAAGGTGTTCTCTCGTCTCGTCTCGCGGCAACACTTAGAGTAAGGCATTTTAGTGGATTTTGGGTAGGGTTACCAGACGTCCGGATTAATCCGGACATGTCCGGATTTTTACTACGTCCGGGTGGGTCCGGGCGGATTTTTCATAAACGTCCGGATTTTAAAGTAGCCGCCTTTATAAACATCAAATAATGCAAAATAAACTAGTTTCAAAAAATGTAATTAAACAATAATCGTCGATAAATTTAGCAGTGTGAATTCACCTTTAAGCGGGGTCTTCACTTAACGTTTTACCTAACATCTTGCCTGTTCAGTCAAAACGGATCAAGTAAAACTTTGTGTGTAGACGGAAAAATGGACGTTTTACTTGAACTGATTTAAGACGGAAGACCGCCTAGAGAACTGACCGGATCACGCATTGTTTTGTATCAAAAGCTGATCTAAAAACGTACGTTAAAACTATCAAGTGTCTACGCTAGTCTTTCAACCGTCATACTTGACCCTTTTGACTGACAGGCAAGAGGTAAGGTAAAACGTTATGTTAAGACCCCGCTTAAAGTAGTATTATCAATTTCGCCTTGTTGAATTACACTTTTGCCGTGTGGTCTTAAGCACACATAATTTTTTTGATGATGTTTGTAATCTAAAAAAGTACATATCAGACAATTTTACTTCTGATGACCACAATCTGCCTACCCACGAAAAATGGGCAAAATATTTTAATGCAAGTATTTCTACCCAGTATATCAAAGAAAGAAATAGGCTGCTTTTATCTTCTGTAAAAGGAATACTCATGACTTCATACAATTTAAGAAATATGAGCTGCTCAGAATTTTACGATTTTGTAATTGTGCCTAAAAATTCAACGCTGTTGAATAAAATACAAAGCAGTGAAAAGTACCGATAAAGTAGTAGGTATATTATGTTATTTATTAGTTATTGTTTAAATAAAAAAAAAGTTGATTTTTTGTGTGTGGCATTGAAAAAATTTTGACGTCCGGATTTTGTCCGGATTTTCTTGATGGCTGGTCCTGGTTAGAGACGTTTTCATCTGGTAACCCTAATTTTGGGTTGAGTGATTTTCCTTCAGATATCAAAAATCTTTAACACAAACAGAACACTCGTTAGTTAACGCAGGGCTATCAAAATGGACGGGCCACGATCCTCCACTTTGTTGACGTCACATCCGGGGCTGATTTTTTTTTTGATGGTCACGTCACGACACAGCTGATTGTCTTTAAAATATTGAAGTTGAAATGACGGTTCATGAATATTTGATTTTTTTTTAAAATAAAGCCGTTTTTAAGATTGTTTTTACTTTATTCTGACAGAACAATATTTTTTAAATGTATAGTAATCCTTAATTTTTCATAGCCGCTTCATTAGCTCACACAAAAAATTAAGTTTAAAGCAGAAGCGAATGTGACAATCACAAATGACAAAGTCAAATACATGTCAAATATAACAGTTGGCATGTGGAACATGGCGGGTAATTTGAATTCAAAATAAGGATTGCTAAATCTTGAAGATTTTAACCTTTTAATCATGTTGCTTCCTTACAAACCTTTGGTGAAATATCGGGATGGTGTCTGAGAATATTTCACAGAAATTTTGCGGAAATCTGTAGTGCCATTTTAAAAATATCATAAAAAAACGTCTGACCTCCCATAAGACCCAATGTAAAATTCAGCCCCGGGAGAACAGCTGATTTTTTCAGGGTCGTGGCCTCTATTTTTGTGTTGGCCTTGGTTAACGCATCACATCATATCGACAGAAAACGTAAAAATGCAAAATACCGCAACTGCCATAATTTCTTGTAGCTAGCAACCAGCTAGTTTCTTACGACCGCCATTTTAAATTCCAATTAATGCCGAGTTATTAAAACGACAACCCTGACATTTTATTATTCGCTGTTCCGATTCTATTATTTTTGATTCTGCTTGAAGAAAATGTTGTATTAAAGTAGTAGTAAAAAATTTTTTTTAAGTCACAAGCTTTTATAAAATGCACTAAAAATTAAAAAAATAATTTTCTAATATTATCAAAATAATAAAAGCGATGGCAGACTGATGAAAATTTTGACGATGTTAGCACGATAAGATATCCGTATCAATTAAATATCACTATTTGCAAGAATCAATCTATCAATCAGAAAAATGCAGAGGTATCAAACCCACCCAACCCGACCCAAGATACCCCAGAATTTCTCTAACATAGGTATGACAATGGCATAACATTGCGGCACATCAAACATATCTTTGATGACCTGCTATGTTGAATATTCTTTAAGTGTTTACATCACAAATTTAGATTAACTTATGCTTTGATTTGCGGCCATCGCTTTTATTATTATGATAATATTAGAATGTTAGAAAATTATTTTTTAATTTTTAGTGCATTTTATAAAAGCTTGTGACTTAAAAAAAAATTTTTACTACTTTATTTTCTACTTTTTAGTCTCAGCTATCTACTCTATTAAATGTAAATATTTGTTTAATAACAGAACAGAAGAGTTTATTCTAGATTATAATGAAATCGCTGATCGTGAGTTGTTTGGAAACTCATTTTTCTATTGGGGGAAGGAGACGGTGGTCGTAGAGGTAGAAATATATTTTTTGTTTGGGCTGTATTGCCATCGGACCTTTATGCATATACCAAATTTTATAAAAGTCATTTGAAGTGAAGTGTGTCAAAAACGCATTTTTTACGGAAGGGGTGGGGGGTAGGGGTGAAAGGACATTTTTTCATTATTGTTGTATTGTCATCGGACAACTATATGTATACCAAATTTCATCCTAATGGGAAGTGTGTCAAAAACGCATTTTTCTATAGATGGGGGTGGGAGTAGAAGTGGTAGGATTTTTCAGTGTTGTGTTGTCATCGGACCACTATATGTATACCAAATTTCATCCAAATCGGATAATGGGAAGGGTGTCAAAAACGCATTTTCTATGGAAGGGGGTGGGGGTAGGGGTGGTAGGATATAGTTTTTTTAATGTATTGTCATCGGACCACCATGTGAATACCAAATTTCATCCAAATCGGATAATGGGAAGTGTGTCAAAAACTCATTTTTCTATGAAAGGGGGTGGGGGTAGGGGTGGTTTGAATATTTTTTTTAAATATTGTATTGTCATCGGATCACTATATGTATACCAAATTTCATCCAAATCGGATAACGGGATGTGTGTCAAAAACAATTTTTTCTATGGAAGGAGGTAGGGGTGGGAGGATATTTTTTTCCTATTGTTGTATTATCATCGGACCACTATGTGTATACGAAATTTTATCCAAATCGGATAACTGGAAGTGTGTCAAAAACACATTTTTCTATAGAAGGGGTGGGTGTAGGGGTGGGAGGATATTCTTAATGTTGTATTGTCATGGGACCACTATGTGTGTACCAAATTTTATCCAAATCGGATAATGGGAAGTGTGTCAAAAACGCTTCACAAGATTTGATAATTAGACAGAACATGTGAAGCTAAATAAAAGCTTGTAAAAAAGATGGTTGTTCGTAAAAATGATGTTATTCCAGGACCAAGTCCAAAGACGCGTTGGATTCGATAAAGAAGCTCTGGCGCTAAAAATGTCCGAGGCGGCGCCATCTGTCGGCGTCGGCGGCGGCATGGGGGACAAGCCGCCGCGTCTCACTCGACGCGACACCCCCCACCACTTAAAAAATAAACGCATCAACAGAACGTCTATGGATCAGGAAATAGTTGCCAGCATTATTGCACAGGTGTGACATCTCATTTTTGCCTACTTTTCTAGTAGTACAATGAATAGAGGAGTTTTACCCTACAAAAGGTCCGGTAGTTCTGAATTTTGGATATGTTATTAAGGTCGAAAGGGTAGTTAAAAATCTGAGTTTTCGTCACCCCCACCCCTGTGCTTTCTCCGCCATCTTGAAAAAACCATCAAAAATTGGCAGTTTTTGTAGTTTTTTGCCTGTAACTTCGTTCCAGTACACTAAATCGCAACTTTAACACAAGCAAACTTTTTTTAGTTTTTTGCCTTTAATTTCGTTCCAGTACACTAAATCGCAAAAGGAGTTATATGAAATTTTTTAGAGGATATAATTATCTACAATTGGGTGGTACTATAGTTGTTCTGCGAGCAGTAGTAACAGAGCTAGGTAATTTCCAAAAATGACTAAAATCACGTGCTAGGGCAAATTTTCAGATTTTTTCTACTTTAGACGGCATAAGCTCCGAAATACTTTGATCTAGGGTAAAAGTTCTAAGAACATATCTTGTAGAGAATTTTATCAGCTACAAAATCCATTCTTTAAATGTATTTTTAAATATTGTAATGGAGTGGGAGTAACTTTTAACTTAAAGTAAGTAAGTTAGAAAATAATAATTTTTTAAAATTTAGTGCTTTAAACGGCACGTTTTTTATTTATTTTTATTTTTTGTGTGTAAATTTAGTGACGTACAAAAAGGTAAGAGAGCTTAGGGGTCAAACATCTCCTTAAACTAACCACCTCTTCAAAAACCCCCCCAGACCCCCAAAATCTAACATATTTAGGTTTTCTCAAATTTTCTCAAAAAATACGCATCTTAGAGAAAAATGTGTAATATACTTTATTGTAGACAATGAAATTTCCTTTAGAAAAAGGTACAACTCGATGGGGGTCAACTATTTATAAACTCTTCAGCGGCGTCCGTTAATTGAAGTAATTTAAAAAAGTAAAAAAATATCCATGTTTTTTCCATGATTTATTCGATTTTTTTTTAAACCAAGGTTTATAGAACACAATGTGTTATACATTATTGTAGCAAATAAAATTTCCTTGAAAATACTGTACAAGAAAGTCGGATTGGTTTCATGGTTATAAATTCAGAGGCCCCCGTTAATATAACCAATTTTAAAAAATCACAAATTAAAATATTTTTGTTACAAGTTTTATCTAATTTTTTCAAAAACTAAGCCTAATTTAAAAAAATGCTATGATGTACTTTAGTGATAGTAAACTTCTTTTTTTAACGGTGTATAACTCGATGGGGTTTGACTTACAACGAACCCGCCAGCGACGTCCGTAAATGGGGGCCATTTAATTAATTTTTTTTAAAATTATGTTTTGCACAGGTTTTATTTGATTTTCTGAAAACCATACCCTTATCAAAAAAATTGTTTTTTACTTCATTGTAGATAATAAAATGTCCTTTTAAATGTTGTGTAGCATGGTAAGAAATATTTTATATTTACCGCTCCAGTGGTGTGCCTAATTTAAAACAATTTTTTTTAAATCACTAAAAAAATTAATTCTGTTACATATTTTATTCGATTTTCTTAAAAACCAAGCCCTTTATCAAAAAATGTGTTTTATACTTTATTGTAGATACTAAAATTTGCTTTTAAATGGTGTATAACACAGTCAGATTGGTGTCATGGTAATAACTTCACAGGCGCCAGTAAATTAAACCAACTTTAAAAATTTTGTGATTAAAAAAAATTGTTTTAAATTAAGCACACCACTGGAGCGGTAAATATGAAATATTTTTTACCATGTTACACAACGTTTAAAAGGAAATTTTATTATCTACAATGAGGTAAAAAACATAATTTTAATTTTAAAAAAAATTAATTAAATGGCTCCCATTTACGGACGTCGCTGGCGGGTTCGCTGTAAGTCAAACCCCATCGAGTTATACACCGTTGAAAAGAGAATTTTACTGTCAATAAAGTGTATTATAGCATTTTTTAAAATTAGGCTTAGTTTTTGAAAAAAATAGATAAAACTTGTAACAAAAATATTTTATTTTGTGATTTTTTAAAATTGGTTAAATTTACGGGCGCCTCTGAATTTATAACCATGAAACCAATCCGACTTTTTTGTACAGTGTTTTAAAGGAAATTTTATTTGCTACAATAATGTATAACACATTTTGTTCTATAAACCTTGGTTTAAAAAAAATCGAATAAATCATGGAAAGAACATGGATATTTTTTTACTTTTTTAAATTACTTCAACTAACGGACGCCGCTGAAGAGTTTATAAATAGTTGACCCCCATCGAGTTGTACCTTTTTATAAAGTATAAAATAAAGTATATTACACATTTTTCTCTTAGAAGCGTATGTTTTGAGAAAATTTGAGAAAACCTAAATATGTGCGATTTTGGGGATTCTGGGGGGGGGGGGGGGGTTTGAAGAGGTGGTTAGTTTAAGGAGGTGTTTGACCCCTAAGCTCTCTTACCTTTTTGTACGTAATTAAATTTACATAAAAAAATAAAAATAAATAAAAAACGTGCCGTTTAAAGCACTAAATTTTAAAAAATTATTATTTTCTAACTTACTTTAAGTTAAAAGTTACTCCCACTCCATTACAATATTTAAAAATACATTTAAAGAATGGGTTTTGTAGCTGATAAAATTCTCTACAAGATATGTTCTTAGAACCTTTACCCTAGAACAAAGTATTTCGAAGCTTATGCCGTCTAAAGCACGTGATTTTAGTAATTTTTGGAAATTACCTAGCTTCGTTACTACTGTTCGCAGAACAACCATAGTACCACCCAATTGTAGATAATTATATCCTCTAAAAAATTTCGTATAACTCTTTTTGCGATTTAGTGTAGTGGAACGAAATTAAAGGCAAAAAACTAAAAAAAGTGCCAATTTTTGATGGTTTTTTCAAGATGGTGGAGGGAGCACAGGGGTGGGTGTGACGAAAACTCAGATTTTTAACTACCCTCCTGAGCTTAACAACATATCCAAAATTCAGAACTACCGGACCTTTTGTAGGGTAACCCCCCTATTTTGGCCTCTATTCATTAAACTATAGATTTCTTTTTAATTTATGTTTGTTTTGCTTTAAGTTTAGGCATGTTGTAGCGTTTTCATTTTTTTTTATTCTTGGTTTCAATTTATTTGAGATTATTTGTTTTATTGGATGCACGATTACTGAAAAACCAAGCAAGCTAATTTCTCATTGCAAGCGCCGTGTTTAGACGTCAATCAGTTGGGTCGTATAAATTGTTGGATAGTGCAGGCGCTAGAGATAGTTGAGTATGCAAAATATGAGGACCGCAGTGTGACAATGGATTCCAGCTGAGAAACGGTCACATATTATCGATTCGGATGTTTCCGGGCCAGTTTTTGATTTTTTTATCCTCGCAGTTCTAAAAATTTAACTAAGTTGACTCCCTAAAGCCACAATGATACAGAAATGCTTAAAAAATGTATTCAATCTAACCAAAAAATACAATGATAACAAAAAGATTTCAAATGTAAAAAAGCCAAGTACGCGAAAATAACATTTTGTAAAAAGAATTGAGATAAAAGTGAAGGCAAGTTCTTCAAGATGAAAGGTCCTTATTAGTTTGGAAATGTTTTTTTTTAAACTTTGCTATTACAACTTCTTTATGTTCAATTTAGCACTAGCCTAAGAGTCATTTACAGCCGTAATAGCCAAGTTTAGAAAAACATTTTCAAACTAGTAAGGTCCCTTTATCTTGAACTTTGTATTGGAGAACTTGGCTTTACTTTTATCTCAATTCTTTTTACCAAATACCATTTTCGAGTACTTGGCCTTTTTTACATGAAATGTTTTTGTTATGATTTCACAATATTTAATTTTTAAAGTAGTAAAATATGCGGAATATTGTTAAAAACTTTTGCAATGCCTTATTTAAAGTTTTGGTGTTTTTAAATTTTTTCCTGTAGTTTTATTATAGTTCCTATCAGTCTGCCAAAGTTCAGCTCTCTAGCATTTCTGGAAGTGGGCAATGTTACTTTTACATAACTTTGCATGTATAGAGGAGGGAATTAAATAAGAATTTTGGGGTTTATTGATCTTTTCCAAAGGTTTGGTCATAGTTTCTATCGGTCTGCCAAATTTCAGCTTTGTAGCATGAATTTTGATGATCTATACATGAGTGAGTGAGTCAGTGAGTGAGTCGAAATTTCGACGTTTTTTGAAATTTCGTAACTACTTTACTACTTTATGGAACTCCATAAAACTTGGAGGGGTTGTTTAGTCTATGAAGATCTACGACTCTGCAAAGTTTGAGATTCGTAGCTCATTCCGAAGTAGAGTTTTAGATAGGTCAAATATGGGCTGAAATGTTTCAAGAAAAGTTGGTACGGCAGCGCGAACTTGGCGAGGCACTGCCACCGTGCCCTCAGATTATTATAAACTCCCCAAAGTCTGAAATTTTTGGGGTTTTTTTAAAAAATTTTCAAAACCTAATTATGTTTATTGTGGACAGTAAAATTTCATTTTCAACGATATATAGTCGGTGGGGTATGACTAGTGCCAAACCTCCAGCGGCGTCCGCTTATTGAGCTAATGTAAAAAATTAAAATAGAAATCCCGTTTTTTACCCGAATTTCTTAAAAACAAAGCTTTATATCAAAAAATTATTTATAACAATTTAGGGTCGTCCGTAAATTAATCCAATTATGAAAAATTACTAAATTTCAATTTATTGATTTTTCAAAATTGATTTATAGACTTCGTTTTTAAGAAAATCGGGTAAAACATGTAATAAATATGTTTCTATTTTTTTACCTCAATAAATGAACGCCGCTGGAAAGTTTGTCATTAGTTGTACCCTACTGGCTTATATATCGCTGAAAGGGAACTTTTATTGTCTACAATAAAGATAATTGCATATTATTTCCGCAGAAGCCTAGTTTTTAAGAAAATTTGAAAAACCCCTAAAAATTTTAGGTTTTGGGAGTTTTTTGGAGGTATTTGCAGCTAAAATGTAGAAAACTGTTATAATTTTATTTTTAGGTTAGATTTTATATCTACATTTTTAATGCATTTCTGTGTCATTGTAGTTTTAGAGCATTAACTTAAAGTTAAATATACAGAAATTCGAGGACGACTATAAGAGGAGGAGCGATAATAAAATTGGACCGAAAACTGGCCCGGGAACACTCGGATCGTTAATCTGTGACCTATTCTCAGCTAGAATTCATTGTCAAACTGCGGTTCTCATATTTTGCATACTCAACTACCTCTAGCGCCTGCACTAAGACGGTCGACCCGTTAGTTCAGCCAGCAAAAAGGCTCTCTTATCCTTCTTAATCTTTGTTAAGCACTGTTATCTGTTTGCTTAATCTAGACTTTCAAAAACGTGCATTCACTCGTTTTATGTCGTGCTCGTGATGTTCTTTAAATGTTTCTTAAATCTTACGGTTTTTGGTGATTTTCTTTATCAAACCAAACTATCATAACAAAAACATTTCATGTCAAAAAAAGGCAAGTACGCGAAAATGATATTTCGTAAAAAGAATTGAGGTAAAAGTAAAGTCAAGTTCTCCAATACAAATATCAAAATGAAAGGTTCTTACTAGTTTGGAAATGTTTTTTAAACCTTGCTATTACAGCCAAACTTCTTTATGTTCAATTTAGAACTAACAGTCATTTGCAGCCGTAATAGCCAAGTTTTTAAAAACATTTCCAAACTAGTAAGAACTTTTCATTTTGAAATTTGTATCGGAGAACTTGGCATTATTTTTATCTCAATTCTTTTTACGAAATACCATGTAAATGTTTTTGTTATGATTTCACTTCTTGTTGAAAGGGTTTGGATAATATTTAAGTTTTAAAGTAGTAAAAGATGCAATGTTACTTTTACATAACTTTATATTTATAGGGGGGGGTTCGGTTTAGGTGGGAGGGGGGGGTTGGGTAAGCTAATTAACATTTTGGAGTTTTTTGATTTTTCCAAGGGTTTGGTGATAATATCAATCTGCCAAATTTAACTTTTGTAGCATGTCTGGACGTACAGCGTGTCCCATTTTCGATGGGATTAAATGGGAAACTCTGTTATTATTAAAGATATTGATTTTCTGATTGCACCTTACCGTGCTCTTTTTTTGAGCCCTTAAAAATGGTGTAATCAGATTTTTGCTATACCCCGTAGTTTCGCTAATACTGGGAGTTTTTGAAAAAATTGTATTTTTAATAATCCTTTATATCTCGCTTATTTTGCGAGATATTTTTATTCTGTAAAAACCTTTTCATGGCAACTTTTTTAGAAGAAAATAATGACGTTGTCAACTTTTTAAAATATTGTTTAGTTTTAAGATATGGTATTTATCATAAAAAAAATAAATACGGACCTGGATTTTTTTTATTACTATTTGATTGGTTTCATGCTAGTATTATCACAACATAATAAAAATTTAAAAAAATTTTGTTTTAAGGTAAAAAAAAATATTTCATATAAAAAAAAATACAATTAGTCCGAACCTGGATATTTCCAACATAAATATAAATTTAAAATTTCTAGTTAAACAATTTTTAGTTTAACTGTTTGTTTGTTTGCATATTAAAATGGTTTTACGTTAATTTACAGATTTATTAAACAAAGTCTACGAAAAATACAAAAGAAAACATATTACAAAAACTAACTAATTTTTCTGATAACCATTATGTGTAAGACATTGTTGACATTTTTTAGTAATTTTTCTTAACGCATTTTGCAGACACATATTTCTGCTATTTAAATATTGGGATTTTGTTGCTTGAATGAAGCAGTCAAACATCACATTTTTCAAAATCTGGATGGGGTCGACTTCTAGCCAGTTTAAAATACTTGTAAGCCATTCACAAAAATTACAAGTAAAATGACAATGTCAATTTCACGCTTTTGTTCTGTAAATTTCACGACCTGCTGTGCTACCATTAAATAATTAGTATGATATTATTTTTGTATCTTTTTAACGTTTTTTACTTTATTTATAAATCTTTTAATTATCATTTCAAAACAGATAAACTAAAAATTGTTCAACTAGTGTGTCTTGCAATTTTTAATTTATAATTACGTTGGAAATTTCCAGGTTCGGACTATAATTTTTTTTTTCAAATATTAAATAGTTTTTTTTTAACCTTAAAACAAAAAAATATTAAAGTTTTATCATTTTAAGGTAATAATAGCATGGAACCAATCAAAATAGTAATAAAAAAATCCAGGTCCGTATTTAATTTTTTTATGATAAATACCATATCTGAAAAACTAAACAATATTTAAAAAAATTGACAACGTCATTATTTTGCTCTAAAAAAGTTGCCATAGAAAGGTTTTTACAGAATGAAAATACCTTGCAAAATAAGCGAAATACAAGAAATTAATTAAAATGCAATTTTTTCAAAAACTCCCTGTATTAGCGAAACCACGGGGTATAGCAAAAATCTGATTACACCATTTTTAAGGGCTCCAAAAAAGAACACGGTAAGCTGCAATCAGAAAATCGATATCTTTAATAATAACCGAGTTTCCCATTTAATTCCATCGAAAATGGGACACGCTGTACAGTAGAATTTTGATGATCTATACATCTGAGTGAGTGAGTGGTAATTTCGACGTTTTTTGAAATTTTGTAACTATTTGACTACTTTATGGAAGTTCCCGAAACTTGGAGGAGTTGTTAACTCTATGAAAATCTACGACTGTGCAAAGTTTGAGTTTCGTAGCTTATTCCGAAGTAGACTTTTAGATAGGTTAAATATGGACTAAAATGTTTCAAGAAAAAATGGTACGGCAGTTTACACGAACTTGGCGGGGCACTACAGATATTTTTTTTGTAATAAACTAACATAGTGGTTTTTATTGCATACAAAAAAATCGGAAAGAGAAAGAATCTTTGTCTATATCCGACCCGCATCGTATTAAACAATGAAGCGTACCATGCACTTCAATTTGAGCCGGTCACTTAATTATAAATTGATTAATTTATTATTTGATATCTCAATTCCTAGATCTTCAATCTTCATTGTGTTCCGACTTTCAAAACTGGTGCATTGTTGTAAATATGCGTTTGAAAGCAACAAAAATTAAAGTGACCCAAAATCCCACTAAATTAAGTTGACGACATCGAAACAGTACGGCTGTCCCGTCTCAAAACACAGTAACTGACATTTTTTTCAAAATCGATTTTTTTAGTAATTTGAGGTTACGGGGTTTTGCTCTATCTTTTGGTGTTTTTAAAACTAAAATCGGTCCACAAATAAGGAAGTACTGTAGGTGCAAAACACAGTAACTGACATTCGACCGATTCTACGATGAACTTACTGGGTTTTTTAATTGGTTTTGTAGTTACTGTGTTTTGATATAGGAAATCTGCTTCAATTTGTATAAAAAGTGCGGCCCCCACCATAACAATTACCCTCTAACAAACTAGCAAGGGCAGTTACTTTGTTTTGATATGAGCTAAGTCAGTGGCGGCTCGTGAAGTATAAGAATGGGTGTGCGCTATAATAAGTGAGTCGAAATAAATTTTAAATAAATAAAGTTAAAAAAATTTGCATATTTATTTGTAGCCAAATAAAAGAACTTATGGTGCCCACTAGGTAATAAGATTGTCAAAATAAAAAAAAGCAGGTCTCCAATAAATAAAAATATGCCTGCACAAAGAAACATTACCTACAGTATACATACATATTAGTTTTTAGCCAACGATGGATAACATTAATTCAATGTACAAAACCGTTTTATCTTAGCTTTTAATTCAAATATCATTTCATATTGTAATGTTCGTATATACGTTTAAGTCAGTTACCCCTATGCGGCTCCAGCTTTTATCCATGCTTGCATTGAAAAATAATAAGCATGGAAAACAAAATAAATAAATAAATAAATAAATAAATAAATAAGTGCCTTTATTTTGAAACTCATAAATATACAAAACCATTTTCAAAAATAAATAGGTGGCGATATTCATATAATATGCTCTTCCATATAACCACCTCACTGAAATTACTATTTAACACAATCTTTTTTCACAAAAAACAAAACCGTACCTATATAAAAAAAAAATCACCGCATAAAGTAGTATCTTTATCATAATCATCTATCCAAACATGAAAAAGAAAGAAAAAAAGAAAAAACAAAGCTTAGTTATCCATTGTGGACATTGCAAGAGACATTAATTAAACAATACAAACGTTATTCCGCGCTCTTTTTCTCATTAGTAATTAAGAGATTTAATGTATGTTTTAAGATGTTTTTTAAAACTTGACTCGTTAGTCTTAGTTTTAATGTCTCTAGGAAGTCTGTTAAAAAGTTTAACAGCATTGTAACTGAATGACCTTTCATATAAAGTTGTCCTATGTTTCGGGACCCTATAAAGGTCTGTGTTGCGGGTAGAGCAACCATGGGTAGAGCTAGTCCTAACTAGTTTATCAAATAAGTATTTAGGAGATTTGAGCCTATTAATTTTGTGAACCAAGCAACCAAGTTGAGATATAAATCTTTCCTGTAGATTCAACCATCCAGACTGTTTAAATTTTTCGGATATGTGATCATATTTACGTATACCATAGCTGAACCGAATAACGAGTTTGTAACATCACATCCACAAATCCAGTTGTTTTATTGGTAAATATCTTTTCTAAAGTATCTTTTAAAATTCCTACCTTCTTTTCTTTTAGAGCAAGTTTGCGATAATTCTAGTTCTGGAGTCGGCCTTCCTAATCTTTTAATTTCAATTTTTTGATTTAAATTAAATGAGGAAAAGCTTGCTATAATGTTTTGTACACAATTAAGTCTTGAATTACTTCCAGGATTACCCGAACCCGAACTTATAACTGCCTCAGACATATTCGACACTTGTAGATAATAATTAACCCAAAAATTACAAACAAGAAGCCGAAAACAGCATAAAATTCACTTAAAAACTGCGTAAATAAATTTTAATTACGCCCAATACACGCATACTAACGATAATATAAACAGTAATCAGCTGAGAACTATAAAAAAACGATGCAAGTGTGTATTGATTTAGCGCACCACCTCGCCCTTTTCTCGGCCGATATCCCGAGCATTTCCGATCCAATTGCGTGGCAAAAATTGGATTAAAGAGGAACACCGAATCCACGCGCACCTCCAGATTCAAGTCCGCCCTCTCATATCTCTAGATTTAAGCGAGGCGAGGCGATCGAAGGCCACCGTAGTATGCGGCAGCAAGCGCCAAGTCGAAAAGATATTAATTACTTCCGGTAATGGCCGATAGATGCCACTAGCGGGATTGGGATCATTAAAAAATAAATAAAAAACAACAGTAATTATTTAATAATAGTTTGTATTTATTTTTTTTCTTGTTTTTGCTGGGGGTGCGCGCGCACCAGCGCTCCTATGGATGAGCCGCCCCTGCAGCTAAGTTGTTTATTTATCTGAAAAAGCCTCAATTAGGTTTTTTACTGCCGACCTACTGTAAAGTCAAATAACTCTATGAAAAAGAATGTAAATAGGGTTTATCTCAGGAACTATAACTTTTTTATTTAATTTATTTTAATAATTCTGGAAATTTTATAAAAATCGATTTTTCTACATTTTTAAAAAAATACAGTTACGGTGTTTTGAAATGGGACAGCCGAGTATTATAAATAGCATATCTTAAATAAATACCAAATGAAGAGCTCGTTTAAAATGTCTGTAAACTACGAAATAATTAGCTACTTAAAATAATACCGTTTAACCTGTGTCAAACATCTAGTACGTTGTACAGGTTTGCTCGATAATTATAATATTTATGAAACATTTTAATATCGTTACAAAAACATTTCATGTAAAAAAAAGTCAAGTACGTGAGAATGGTATTCGTTAAAAAGAATTGAGATAAAAGTAAAGCCCATTTCTCCAATACAAATTTTAAAATGAAAGGTTCTTACTAGTTTGGAAATGTTTTTTGTAAACTTTGCTATTACAGCCAAACTTCTTTATGTTCAATTTAGCACTGTGGCTAAGAGTCATTTGCAGCCGTAATAGCCAAGTTTAAAAAAACATTTCCAAACTAGTAAGAACCTTTCATTTTGAAATTTGTATTGGAGAACTTGGCTTTACTTTTATCTCATTTCTTCTCTCTTTCTATATTTTCTTTCTTTCTTTGTTTTTACATGAAATTTTTTTTTATGATTTCACTCTTTTTTTTAAAGGATTTGGATAATATTTAAGTTTAAAAGTAGTAAAATATGTGGGATATTGTTCAAAACTTTTGCAATGCATTATTAAAAATTTTGAGGCTTTTTAATTTTTTTCTAACGTTTCTGGAACTGGGCAATGTTACTTTTACATAACTTTACATTTATAGGGGAGAGAAACAAATTCAAATTTTGGGGTTTTTAATTTTTTTCCTATAGTTTTATCATATTTCCTATCAATCTGCCACAGTTCAGCTCTCTAACGCTTCTGGAAGTGGGTAATGTTACTTTTACATAACTTTACATGTATAGGGGAGGGGGGTAAATTAGAATTTTAGGGTTTTTGATTTTTTCTGAAGGTTTGGCCATAATTTCTATTAGTCTGCCAAATTTGAGCTTTGTAGCATGCTTGGAAGTAAAGTAGAATTTGACGTTTTTGAAATTGAAAAAACTACTTTATGGAAGTCAATGAAACTTGGAGAGGTTGTTAACTTTATGAAGATCTACGACTGTGCAAAGTTTGAGTTTCGTAGCTCATTACGAAGTAGAGTTTTAGATAGGCCAAATATGGGATGAAATGTTTCAAGAAAAGATGGTACAGTAGTTTACGCGAACTTGACGGGGCGCTGCTGGGCCCCCAGATAGTTTATTAAATGGATCCATGATGGATCTGATACCTTCCTAGCCCATTAGCACACTCCACGCTATATCAGCCTTAAAAACAGTTTTTATAAATATCGCAGAAACGAAAGCTCCTAAGAAATTTCTGGTTATAACACAAAATTTTTGAGAAAAACGTGTTCTTACTATATTCCGAAAACCGAATATTGATGCGTTGTTCTGTTTTTCTGTCAAAAACTGTCATTAGCATCAGCGGCGTAGCGTGCCTGATGGGGCGGGGGGGGGGGGGGGGAGGGGGTCAACAGCTAAAAAGGGCGCCCCTCAAAAATTTTGCGATCAAAAAAAAGGTCAAAAATTTTGCGATAAAAAAAAAGGTCATTATGTCTTTCGTTTCCTTTGCCGCCCTCTTAATTTGCCGTTGATAGCCCTGGTACTTAATACAGTATAGGGCGCCAGTACCCTCGAAGCGGGGGGGAGGGGGGCGACGAATCCCCCGCCCCCCCACGCTACGCCACTGATTAGCATTAATATATTTTGACCAAAACCCAATCAGTCCGTTACAGTGTCGAACACTATTTCACCTGAAAATATCATGCAAATCGGTTCAGCGGTCTAGGAGTATCGTCTTACGGATAAACTTACACACACATACAAACAGACGTCACGACGATATTGCTAAAATAGGTCAAAATACACCTAAATAATACAATTTGGGCATTATCTTAAAAACAAAATTCTTCGAAAACAATACCTTGCTGTGCGGGCTAGGAAGGCAAAAAACCGGTCCAGTTGTTTTTAGCTCACACATATACTATACTATAGTAGTCTGTCTGTCTGTCTGTCTGTCTGTCTGTCTGTCTGTCTGTCTGTCTGTCTGTCTGTCTGTCTGTCTGTCTGTCTGTCTGTCGGTCTGTCTGTCTGTCTGTCTGTCTGTCTGTCTGTCTGTCTGTCTGTCTGTCTGTCTGTCTGTCTGTCTGTCTGTCTGTCTGTCTGTCTGTCTGTCTGTCTGTCTGTCTGTCTGTCTGTATGTCTGTCTGTAACGACCAATGCGCATAACTCAAAAACGGCTTGCCCGATTTCAATGAAATTTGGTACCCAGGCTGGGTCTTGGGTCGAGATGGTCCCAAAATGAACAAAATGCACCAAACATAAGCCAAGTAAAAGGGTGGGGTAGATTTCAAAAATTAGTGTTTATGTGAAAATATGGCATGCGTGATATCAAACGAAAGGTAATTGAGTCTGGAGTTAAACAAAATACATTTTAATTCTTGTTTTTTAAGGGTGGGGGTAGATTTCAAAAATTTGAGTTTAATTTAAAACACGGCTTGTGTGGTATCAAACGAAACGTAATTTAGTCTGGAGTTGAATAAAATATATATTCAGTTTTTAGTTATATTAGCTCACACGTACACTAGAACTATAGAACCTAGTGTGAGCTTAGGGGCCCATATATTGGCAGAGTATTTAATTGACACTGATAGTTATATGCTTATAAAATTTTTATTTATAGTTTAATTTTTAATTTTTATTAAGGTTCTGCTGTTAAATTCTGCGGTTAAAGCGGGTGAATTTTTATTCAATTTTCTGCTAAGTTAAAAATCCGCAAAACTTAACAAAGTTTATTAATTTTCTAAAATATTAAAAAAAATCGAAACCGTATGCGTAATATGTTTTTTTATTCATAAAATAATCTGATTATTTTTTGTCTATACTAACCTACCTAAAACTAGATCATGAATTTTATCTTGCAAAGATAAACTTTACTATAATAAACCGAACCACTAGCTTATCGAAATTCCTAAATTATCAGTTAACCTAGAAAGCAAAATACATATCTAGTTTTTTAATATTTCGGAGTTTCGGATAAATAAAAATACACATGCAGTAATAGATATCGATTTATGCAACCCTTGGACGGTTTTTAGCTTGTTAACGTTAACTATGGACTTTAAGTTTTAAAAGTTTCAAATGTCTCTTAACTTTCTCTTGATATAGTTATGAAAATTTAAAATAACATACACCACAACTTGTTTAGATGTTTTTCCATCGATAGTTTGTTTTTTTTCAATTTGGTGAATATTAACTTGTTTTTTTTTTAATACACTTTTTCAAGGTAAAAGGTTATTACCTTCAATAACAAATTCATATACATTGTATAGGTATTATTTTGTTAAAAGTGTTTGCTTTGGGTTCTTACAACACAACTGAAACATATATTTTTAAACAATTATGTCATCTCAACATCATTTTATTACCGGAAGGTTACCAAACTTTTCTGTTTTGGTGTAACATAATAAAGTCAATAAAAACTTATGAAAATTCGAGTTAACAATATTTGTTTTATAATTCAATGGTAAGTGGTAAGCAACAAGATATGGACAATATAATTTTTTTTAAATTTTATTTTAGGCCTTGAAAAATAAAGAAATTGAATCAGAAAGATTGGGAGCATCGACTTCTTCAGTGGATCAAGATAGTAGAAGTTATGCCAGTAGTCAGGGTAAGTTTTTAAAACACGTTTGTGAAATTAAAGAAAAAAAAATATAAAAAAGTTTATTTTTTAAGAAAACTTCTACCTATGCATGTGTGTGGTGTCTGAATACAAGAACGAGAAATTCTCATGGGATTAACTCGATCAAGCCAATTGAACTGATTTTTATAATTCTTCTTTCCTACTTAGTCCATACCCTACATGAATTTATACGGCGTTTTGTGATAAAAGCAAACCGAACCGAACATTTTAAGAAGGGGAGCCACCTCTAAAGGTACATTTTTTTAGTTTTTTGCATTTTACTCAAAAACTATGGACTTTATCGAAAAAGTTGTGGTATGATTCTTTGTAGAGCATAAAATTCTCTATCGATTTTATGTATCACTTGTCGTTCCATCTGTTTTCTAACTCCCAAAACATAACCTCAAACTTGATCAATATTATAAAAATACAAAAAAACGACTTTTTGTATAGGATATTTTTAACAAAACACTACTACATTAACTAAACAAGATGCTTAGCTTATTTAGACAAAATTTATAAAAAACTTAATAGAAAAAAAAATGTTTTCCTCCTCATTTTTCCTCCAAATTTTTCGGAAAACTTCTACCTATGCATGTGTGTGGTGTCTCAATACAAGAACGAGAAATTTCAGGGTATTAACTCGACCAAGCCAATTGAACTGATTTTTATAATTCTTCTTTCCTACTTAGTCCATACCCTACATGAATTTATACGGCGTTTTGTGATAAAAGCAAACTACTTGGCACAAACATTTATTGGACCCATACAAACATTTTAAGAAGGGGAGCCATCCGCCCCCCCCCCCTGGCAGGGGGGGAGGAGCAACCTCTAAAGGTACATTTTTTTAGTTTTTTGCATTTTACTCAAAAACTATGGACTTTATCGAAAAAGTTGTGGTATGATTTTTTGTAGAACATAAAATTCTCTATCGATTTCATGTATCACTTGTCGTTCCATCTCTTTTCTAACTCCAAAAATATAACCTCAAACTTGATCAATATTATAAAAATACAAAAAAACGACTTTTTGTATAGGATATTTTTAACAAAACACTACTACATTAACTAAACAAGATGCTTAGCTTATTTAGACAATATTTATAAAAAACTTAATAGAAAAAAAAATGTTTTCTTCCTCATTTTTCCTCCAAATTTTTCGAAAAACTTCTACCTATGCATGCGTGTGGTGTCTGAATACAAGAACGAGAAATTCTCAGGTTCTTAACTCGACCAAGCCAATTGAACTGATTTTTCTAATTCTTCTTTCCTACTTAGTCCATACCCTACATGAATTTATACGGCGTTTTGTGATAAAAGCAAACTACTTGGCACAAACATTTATTGGACCCATACAAACATTTTAAGAAGGGGAGCCATCCCCCCCCCCTGGCAGGGGGGGAGGAGCAACCTCTAAAGGTACATTTTTTTAGTTTTTTGCATTTTACTCAAAAACTATGGACTTTATCGAAAAAGTTGTGGTATGATTTTTTGTAGAGCATAAAATTCTCTATCGATTTTATGTATCACTTGTCGTTCCATCTCTTTTCTAACTCCCAAAACATAACCTCAAACTTGATCAATATTATAAAAATACAAAAAAACGACTTTTTGTATAGGATATTTTTAACAAAACACTACTACATTAACTAAACAAGATGCTTAGCTTATTTAGACAAAATTTATAAAAAACTTAATAGAAAAAAAAATGTTTTCCTCCTCATTTTTCCTCCAAATTTTTCGGAAAACTTCTACCTATGCATGTGTGTGGTGTCTCAATACAAGAACGAGAAATTCTCATGGTATTAACTCGTTCAAGCCAATTGAACTGATTTTTATAATTCTTCTTTCCTACTTAGTCCATACCCTACATGAATTTATACGGTGATAAAAGCAAACTACTTGGCACAAACATTTATTGGACCCATACAAACATTTTAAGAAGGGGAGCCATCCGCCCCCTCCCCTGGCAGGGGGGGAGGAGCCACCTCTAAAGGTACATTTTTTTAGTTTTTTGCATTTTACTCAAAAACTATGGGCTTAATCGAAAAAGTTGTGGTATGATTTTTTGTAGAGCATAAAATTCTCTATCGATTTTATGTATCACTTGTCGTTCCATCTCTTTTCTAACTCCCAAAACATAACCTCAAACTTGATCAATATTATAAAAATACAAAAAAACTACTTTTTGTATAGGATATTTTTAACAAAACACTACTACATTAACTAAACAAGATGCTTAGCTTATTTAGACAAAATTTATAAAAAACTTAATAGAAAAAAAAATGTTTTCCTCCTCATTTTTCCTCCAAATGTTTCGGAAAACTTCGACCTATGCATGTGTGTGGTGTCTGAATACAAGAACGAGAAATTCTCAGGTTCTTAACTCAACCAAGCCAATTGAACTGATTTTTCTAATTCTTCTTTCCTACTTAGTCCATACCCTACATGAATTTATACCGCGTTTTGTGATAAAAGCAAACTACTTGGCACAAACATTTATTGGACCCATACAAGCATTTTAAGAAGGGGAGCCATCCGGCCCCCCCTGGCAGGGGGGGAGGAGCAACCTCTAAAGGTACATTTTTTTAGTTTGCATTTTACTCAAAAACTATGGACTTTATCGAAAAAGTTGTGGTATGATTTTTTGTAGAACATAATATTCTCTATCGATTTTATGTATCACTTGTCGTTCCATCTCTTTTCTAACTCCCAAAACATAACCTCAAACTTGATCAATATTATAAAAATACAAAAAAACGACTTTTTGTATAGAATATTTTTAACAAAACACTACTACATTAACTAAACAAGATGCTTAGCTTATTTAGACAAAATTTATAAAAAACTTAATAGAAAAAAAAATGTTTTCCTCCTCGTTTTTTCTCCAAATTTTTCGGAAAACTTCGACCTATGCATGTGTGTCGTGTCTCAATACAAGAACGAGAAATTCTCAGGTTCTTAACTCGATCAAGCCAATTGAACTGATTTTTCTAATTCTTCTTTCCTACTTAGTCCATACCCTACATGAATTTATACGGTGATAAAAGCAAACTACTTGGCACAAACATTTATTGGACCCATACAAACATTTTAAGAAGGGGAGCCATTCCCCCCCCTGGCAGGGGGGGAGGAGCAACCTCTAAAGGTACATTTTTTCAGTTTTTTGCATTTTACTCAACAAATTCATTCCTAAAACTTTTATTTAGACCATTTTTGCAATTTTGCAAATAACTCTTAGTTATCGAGATATTTAGGGGCCCCGGTACTTTTTCCTCACCCTGTATATAACACCATTGTAAAAAGTATTATTACATACGGCTCAGAAGTATGGCCAATCAAAGATAGAACAGAAAAAATGCTTTCCGCTACGGAGATGGACTATTGGAGAAGAGCAGCAGGGAAATCAAAAAGAGAAAGAGTTACAAATCAAAGAATAAGAGAAATTATGACAGTTGGTGAACATACTTTAGTGGATGATATAAGAACAAAACAACTGGTGTGGTACGGACATGTACAAAGAATGGATGATGGAAGACTACCTAAACAAATACTACAATGGAAACCAACTGGCCGAAGGAAACGAGGACGGCCAAGGAGAAGCTGGAGAGAAGGAATAGACAGTGAAATAAGAATAAGAGGCCTAGATGATGAATTATGGGCAAACAGAAACGAGTGGAGATTGGGTATCGGAAGACGTAGAACGTTGTGAAACCGATAAATATCATATATATATATATATATATATATATATATATATATATATATATATATATATATATATATTATATAGTTGTGTAGCTTATCAAAAATACCTAAATAATTTGGCAAATATTTACTTATAGTATGGTTGTCTTCTTTGTTTGCTCATTTAGTTGGGTAGCCGTAAATAACGAACAGAACGTTAACCTTTTTAAATATAATAAAAGCAGTTTAGGTTGGCTTTTTGCACGCTATACATTTTTGTTTTATTATAAACAAATTTATCATGTTATGAAACGTGATTCGTAGTTTTTTCTTCTTCCTGGTATTTGACCATTAAATGTCTTTTTGTTGAGCTTTTCTAACAAAGTACCTATACATTAAGATGGGTCGAAATAGTAGTTTACCTAACTAGTGCGGAAAGTGCCTCTTTTCCGCACGCGATTGCAGATGGCCAAACGACGCGATAGCGGAGTTTGGCCAGCAATCAAGTGCGGAAAAGACACTTTACGCACGAGTTAGGTACACTATTTTTTCTATAAGCGTGAGGAAAAAACTAAAAATTAATAAGAAAATTATTTATATTCAAAACGTTTTAATCAAATCAATTATTATTATTCACATTCTAGCGGCTTCTAGAACTGACTGGGGTAGATCTTCGTCCGAAGAATCCATTGAAAATCTGATTTTTTTGTTTGAAAAATTCAAAAGACGCTTGTCGCTGCAAAATTGGCTTTGTTTTGACAGTTTGTTTGTACTTTGTTGCTATGGTGATTTAAGATGCCAAATCTAAAACCACTAGTGTTCATTGTTGTTTGACATTGACAATGACGATATTTATACCGGGGAGGTTTAAAACTTATAATTTGAACCTATTTTACTGAAAACTTTATTTTATCGAAAATATTGAAAAAATAATTTTTTTGAAATTGATTTTGTTATAGTTCTAAAAATTTGTAAAATTCGCCAAGAAAAATCAATGATTCTTTATTTTCCTAAAAAATAATAAATTTGACCGCGCCCCCCACCCCCCAAATATTTCAAAATTTCAAATTTAAAGTAAGGGGCTGTAATAGTTATAAAATGTATCTTATGTGTCTAAGGAACACGAACACTAAAAAAAATCATAATTATTATAATATTTGACCGCGCCCCTGAGGACTTTCCCCTATAATATATATATATATATATATATATATATTTATATATATATATAATATAAAGGTTTTCGCTAGGAAAAGAGATGATATGATATATCATTATTATCTATCTCTCTATTTAGCCTTCTTCGATTCATTTTTGGATATAGGCCTGCTCCAATATCTTCCAGTCTTCCCTGTCTGTCGCCGTGTTCAGCCATCTAACTCCCGCATGTTTCTTCAAATCGTTCGCCCATCTCATTTGTGGTCTTCCCCTACTTCTTTTATTTTCCCAAGGTCTCCAGTTTACAATCCATTTGTTCCATCGATTGTCTTTCTGTCTAATATTATGACCGGCAAATTTTCATTTTAATTTTGCTAGTTCTCTTACATCCCTCACTTTTGTTTTATTTCTTATCCATTCGTTTCTTTTTCTATCTGTTAGCTTTACATGTAACATTTGTCTTTCCATTCATACTCAAGCCTATATTTTTAGCTGCTGTATCCAGTTCTTCCAGCAATTTTATCAGTTCTTCTTTCTTATCTGTTATTAAAGCAACATCATCAGCACATCTTAGGTGGTTCAAGTATTGTCCGTTTACTTTGATGCCTATTTCTTCCCAATCTAAATTTTTAAAAACATTTTCTAGGGCCTGGTTAAATAGTTTAGACGATATTGTGTCACCCTGTTTAACACCTGGTCTTATGCGGATTGGCTTGGTTCCTTCGTGGATTTTAATTGTTTGAATGTTGTATTCGTACCTTTTCTGAAGCATGCTTGTTCTTTTGATTATTATCCGTCAAATTTTGTTGTTATTCATTCTGTTAATATTTTCGTGAAAAGCTTATAAATTATAAATTACATTGAGCAGTGTTATAGGTCGATAGTTTTTTAGGTCTGCTCTATTGCCTTTCTTGTGTAGAATAATGGTTATTGATTCTTTCCAGTTGTTTGGGATTATTTTTTCTTTTAGTATTTTATTCAGGAGAATATGTAGTGTACGAACTATAGCTTTACCACCGTATTTGAGCATTTCTGTCGTTACTCCGTCTTTTCCAGGTGATTTGTTATTTTCCATTTTCTTTAATGTTCTCTTTATTTCCCCTTTGCTTATTTTAGGTTGTAGCTCTGTGTTTATGTTCTTTATTTTTGTTTGGAGTTTCTTCGTGGTTTCTCGTGATGGTTCCCATTTTGTTTGGTATAATTCTGTATAGAATAATTGTCTGATATTTATAATATTTTCTTTAACGTTAGTCTCTATATCGTTCATATCTTTTATTTTAATTATTTCATCTACCTAGAGTTTGTTGTACTAATTAATTTAAAATAAGGTTTTGTATAACTGTGTAAGATTTACTTCTTATAGTAAATCAAGTAAATGAATTCTTTAGTTAATTGACCATGTTAACTTTAAATTGTTAATGGTTTAATTAACTACTCTTTCAATTCTTATGTCCGGTTATTATCAAGCCACGGATATCGGCTGCTTCATTTGCATTTATTATTCGTGCTAAATCATCTAGAAAGATGTAAATATGGGTTAATGGATAGTTTGGTCGTTATTTTTATTTGGTAGCTCAGATATCCGAAAGATCTGCTCTACTTCCGTTATTTATTATTGCTATAACTGATTGTAGTTCTTTCTTGTTTCGAGTTAGGTCTGCTGTATCGCCTTTCTTGTATAGAATAATGGTTATTGATTCTTTCCAGTTGTTTGGGATTATTTTTCTTTTAGTATTTTATTCAGAAGAATATGTAGTGTACGAACTATAGCTTAACCACCGTATTTGAGCATTCCTGCCGTTACTCCGTCTTTTCCAGGTGATTTGTTATTTTCCACTTTCTTTAATGTTCTCTTTATTTCCCCTTTGCTTATTTTAGGTTGTAGCTCTGTGTTTATATTCTTTATTTTTGTTTGGAGTTTCTTCGTGGTTTCTCGTGATGGTTCCCATTTTGTTTGGTATAATTCTGTATAGAATAGTTGTCTGATATTTATAATATTTTCTTTAACGTTAGTCTCTATGTCGTTCATATCCTTTATTTTAATTATTTCATCTACCTAGAGTTTGTTGTACTAATTAATTTAAAATAAGGTTTTGTATAACTGTGTAAGATTTACTTCTTATAGTAAATCAAGTAAAAATTCTTTAGTTAATTGACCATGTTAACTTTAAATTGTTAATGGTTTAATTAACTGCTCTTTCAATTCTTATGTCCGGTTATTATCTAGCCACGGATATCGGCTGCTTCATTTGCATTTATTATTCGTGCTAAATCATCTAGAAAGATGTAAATATGGGTTAATGGATAGTTTGGTCGTTATTTTTATTTGGTAGCTCAGATATCCGAAAGATCTGCTCTACTTCCGTTATTTATTATTGCTATAACTAATTGTAGTTCTTTCTCGTTTCGAGTTAGGTCTACTGTATCGCCTTTCTTGTATAGAATAATGGTTATTGATTCTTTTCAGTTGTTTTGGATTATTTTTTCTTTTAGTATTTTATTCAGGAGAATATGTAGTGTACTAACTATAGCTTTACCACCGTATTTGAGCATTTCTGCCGTTACTCCGTCTTTTCCAGGTGATTTGTTCTTTTCCATTTTCTTTAATGTTCTCTTTATTTCCCCTTTGCTTATTTTAGGTTGTAGCTCTGTGTTTATGTTCTTTATTTTTGTTTGGAGTTTCTTCGTGGTTTCTCGTGATGGTTCCCATTTTGTTTGGTATAATTCTGTATAGAATAGTTGTGTGATATTTATAATACCTTCTTTAGCGTTAGTCTCTATGTCGTTCATATCTTTTATTTTAAGTATTTCATCTACCTAGAGTTTGTTGTACTAATTAATTTAAAATAAGGTTTTGTATAACTGTGTAAGATTTACTTCTTATAGTTAATCAAGTAAATTAATTCTTTAGTTAATTGACCAAGCTAACTTTAAATTTTTAATGGTTTAATTAACTGCTCTTTCTATTCTTATGTCCGGTTATTATCAAGCCACGGATATCGGCTGCTTCATTTGCATTTATTATTCGTGCTAAATCATCTAGAAAGATGTAAATATGGGTTAATGGATAGTTTGGTCGTTATTTTTATTTGGTGGCTCAGATATCCGAAAGATCTGCTCTACTTCCGTTATTTATTATTGCCATAACTGATTGTAGTTCTTTCTCGTTTCGAGAAGCAATGTTGAATAAAAACCTTTTTGATGGAATTTCATAAAAATTAGCACTTTTCCTATTATTTACGAGAGTATCTCGTCAAACAGGGTTTCGTGCAGCTAGCAACTGTAAATTCGAGCCGGTAGAATGCAAATCAAGCATAAAGAATTGCTAGCTTGCAGCTTTGCTCTCCTTTATTTATAAATTAAACTATTTTTCATAAAACACAACGACCTTCTCCAATCTTACATCCAATCTATGCATTAGAGTACCAACCCTTTCCTAGTGATTTTTTTACTACTACTACTATGTCGGTTTAGAACATTTTTTTACGTTGTCCGACGCCTATTCTCCACCTCCTTCGATCCTATCAGATTTTTTTGACTCATTGATCTTTGGATTGACTGTTGCCATTCTAGTTTAGGACGCCCTCTTTTTCTGCGCCCTATTGGTTGCCATTCTAGGACCTGCTTTGGTAATCTTTCGTCGTTCATCCGTTGTACATGGCCGTACCATATCAGTTGTCTGTTAGTGATATCGGTTATGCTTCCCTCGATTCCCATGCTTTCTTTTATGATCTCATTTCTTATGTGATCTATTCTAGATATTCTCATTGCTCATCTTATTGCATCCATTTCGACACTTTACATTTTTTGTTTTGTATTTTTCTGTTACGCGACAAGTCTCTATTCCATACAACAGCGTGCTTTTCACCACTGTTTCATATATGTTAAATTTTACATTCTTTTTTATCTCTCTGCTCCATAAAATACTGACAAATGAACGTTTTTTGCTTTTACTATTCTTTTTTCCAGTTCTTTACAGTCTGTTCCTGTCTTATCAAATGTGACACCCAAGTATACATCCTCACTGCAAGGAGATATTGTTTGTCCATGTTCTAGTACTCACTGGATTCGTTTCCAATACATAAGTACGGTGTCTTGTCCACGTTCACTGTTAATCCCCACTTTTGGTATTCTTCTGTTAACTTTCTCATCATATACTCCATGTCTTCTTTATCATTAGCCACAATTACTTGGTCGTCAGCAAACTGTAGTGTGTATATGGTAAATCGGTCGTTAAGTTGCATTCCCATGCCGTGCACTTTACGTTTCCAGTTTTTTAGAGCTACTACGATATATATTTTAAAAAGAGTTGGACAGATACAACATCCCTGTTTTAAGCCTTTTGTTACCGGGAATTCTTTTGAAAGTCGATTTCCAATTTTCATTTTAGATTTTGACTCTTTGTATAGTTCTTTTATCGCTTTTATGTATGTGTGATTGATATTAGTTTGCTCTAACACTGTCCATAATTTTTCTACTGGAACAGTATCATATGCTTTTGAACCGAACCGAATCGTACCGTCCCGCACCAAAACGAATCGAATCGTACCGTCCCGCACCAAAACGAATCGAATCGTACCGTCCCGCACCAAAACGTACCGATTCGAATCGTACCGTCCCGCACCAAAACGTACCGAATCGAATCGCACCGTCCCGCACCAAAACGAATCGAATCGTATCGTCCCGCACCAAAACGTACCAAACCGAATCGTACCGTCCCGCACCAAAATATTTGGTTGGGATGCGAAAAAACCACACCTTATAGATTCGGAAAAAACGTACCGATTCGAATCGTACCGTCCCGCACCAAAACGTACCGAAACGAATCGTACCATCCCGCTCCAAAACGTACCGAATCGAATCGTACCGTCCCGCACCAAAACGTACCAAACCGAATCGTACCGTCCCGCACCAAAATATTTGGTTGAGATGCGAAAAAACCACACCTTTCTTATAGATTCGGAAAAACATCATTTAGCGATTTTTAGTATAGGGAATAAGACCAAAATGGCAAAACTTTGAAAATTCATATCTCACAAACTATACATGTTATCAGCAAACGCACCGAGTTACAGTATAATGGGGCCATAGAGATGCGAAAAAACCACACCTTCCGTGTAGATTCGGAAAAACGTCATTTAACGATTTTTAGTATAGGGAATGTGACAAAATGGCGTCTGAAGATAGCCATGGTGATTCCTCTTTAAAATAATATAGTCTATAGCACCTTTTTTGTCCAAATCGGATGAGCCGTTTAGCCTCTAGCCTGACACAAACATACACATTTACTTACATACATATCCCAATCGTAAAACATTACCCTTTCTCAAAATGGACTCAAGAATTACCTAATGGAGTATTAGCATCTTAAGTATTGTTCATACTCGTCTTAGTCTTTTGTTTTTGATTAGTATTTGTCCTTTGATTAGTCTTAGCTGTCTTAAACAAAATCGGCTGTTCATACTCGTCTTTTGTTTTTGATTAGTCTTAGTCATAACCCACTGAAAAAAAATTCAATTTCAATAAAAAGGCCCCTTTTCAAAAGTCATTTTCTACACAAAACAATCTTATTTAACCTAATCTGTGCACGAAACACCGACACGAAAGAACAAAAACGAAAAACAAAATAAAAACAAATAAAATTTTGAGGTTAGGTTGAGATTTTCTGTTAAAAACATGATTAATGGCGGTAAATTCAAAATTTCGGCCGCGCGCTTGCGCTCTTCGGACGCCCTGTAAAAAAAAACAACAAATATCAGCTGATGTCTGTCACTCGTCTTAGTCATTGTCCTAAGGATTGAAAGTTGGCAACTCTTAAGACAAAGACTAATCCAAAACAAAAGCAAAAACATTGTATGAACACTCCCATAAGAAACAGTGGTTTTAACTTTCTTATGACAAGACATATGACTAAACCAAGACAAAAGACTAGACAAAAGACGAGTATGAACGATCCAACAACGCTTTGTATTGGCATTATTAATTTGACAAAATTAGCATACACCCTATACCATTATTTTTGAGACAACTTTTGACATTTTTTTTTCGTTGGCCTATGTTATTTGTTATGGTAAACAGCTGATAACTGTCAAAAAGTTATCTCAAAAATTATGATATGGAGTTTAGGCACTCTAATCGAAATTAATAATACAGTGTAGGCTGAATCGAACCAGCGTGCTAAAGTCAGTCCGGTACCGCAAAGCAAAGCGACTGGGCCGCACAAGGTGATCGGTACCACCTTGATTCACTCATATTCGTACCTTTAATTTCTTCAGCTCACGGTCGGTGTCTGCCTATTATTTGTTTGTATTTTTTTCGGTAGTTTAAAAACACACGAAATGTGTTCGGCGTGAAAATTTCAACAATTACTTCACCTGATAAAAATGTTGATTGTGTTATCGCGCGATAAAATTCCTCCTACTACTTGTTGACGTTTTTATAGTTTTAGTCATTTTACATTACATAGGTACGGGAAATTGTCCATGTTTTTATTTTTTTAATGTAATTTAATTAGTCGTATGGATTAACAGTTTTAATAGGATGAAGATTTTTGAAAATCTTTGAAATGAGTAGTGCAACTTTACCGCGTATTCGTGTCGAATCTCGCGGCGGGCGGTTACATATAAAATGCGACACCCTTCCCAAAAAACAATCCTTATCCTTAATCCCAGGGGGGAAAAAGGGGGCCAAAGACACATATTACGGCAGTCTTACAAGAAGCACGAAACATCAGGGGGCCAAAAAACATGGAAAAATTGAGGCGACTAAGGCGAAAGTAGCCCCGAAAATCTTAAAATATACAAGTTAGTATTTTTTATAGTTGTAAGAGGGGTCTAGTTTGACAGTGGTACTGTCATCTCAAGTGGCCAAGGCTTAAGTATTGTTCATACTCGTCTTAGTCTTTTGTTTTTGATTAGTATTTGTCCTTTGATTAGTCTTAGCTGTCTTAAACAAAATCGGCTGTTCATACTCGTCTTTTGTTTTTGATTAGTCTTACTCACAACCCACTGAAAAAAAAATTCAATTTCAATGAAAAGGCCCCTTTTCAAAAGTCATTTTCTACACAAAACAATCTTATTTAACCTAATTTGTGCACGAAACACAGACACGAAAGAACCAAAGCGAAAAAGAAAATAAAAACAAATAAAATTTTGAGGTTATGTTGAGATTTTCTGTTAAAAACATGATTAATGGCGGTAAATTCAAAATTTCGGCCTCGCGCTTGCGCTCTTCGGACGCCCTGTAAAAAAAACAACAAATATCAGCTGATGTCTGTCACTCGTCTTAGTCGTTGTCCTAAGGATTGAAAGTTGGCAACTCTTAAGACAAAGACTAATCAAAAACAAAAGCAAAGGCATTGTATGAACACTCCCATAAGAAACAGTGGTTTTAACTTTCTTATGACAAGACATATGACTAAACCAAGACAAAAGACTAGACAAAAGACGAGTATGAACGATCCATTAATATTAATTACTGTTTAGGTTTGGGATATATTATTGATTAAAAATGCCGATTTTAGGGCAACGAATGGTTTGTATTTTGATGTTAAAAATCAGAAATAAGATATTAGTAATATTTAAAAACACTGGAAACAGTAATAAAATCAAAAGCTTTCAAGTTAAAATAAACACTAAAAGAAAAGACCAAAATAATTATGGATAATAAAATTAACAGTTTTATACAAAGTTAAAATAATTGATAAATTTCCCCAGTTTTAAAAAAAACCCTCTTAAGAAGTGTGAACGAAAGCAAATCCAACTAAAGAATATTTTCCCGACGACTTTCGAAAGTTTCTTGTCTCAGTTAAAGTCAACCTACGCTTGCAGGCACAAATACCTTGGCGTTGATTGGCTAGAATTCTACTCCCTGTCGCCTTGGCGAGGAAGAGATAGACTGCGCTTTAAACGCTCCACTAAGAAACAAAATACCAACGCAAGCCAGGCTTAAAAGCTCGTTAGAAAGTAAAATTACACAGTGTGTTTTTTAAAAATTGAAAATAATTTAACAAATTTGTTTTCAGTTACAGAATATAAGTTATTTTGATGTTAGAGGCTCAAAAGACATATTAGCCGAATACAACTTTTATTAAAATACAGCGGACCTGAAAATATGCCTAAAAACAAGTCGCCGGAGTTGCCATAAATTTTACTTATTCTTAACCTAGTCTTGCATATAAATAACGCTTGTTGATATCAAAAACAATATTTAATTAAAAATATTTAAAAACTTATAAATGGCAAAAATACCATTTATATTCAAATCCCGTTTTGTTACATAGTAATAAAAATATACATTTTAATCCAAACTTACCCACATTCTTTTAAATGGCCTCATATACAAGGTATTTATTGGTTGTAACACAATATTGATTTTGCATATGGATGATTCTACCAAAAGTGAGCTATATGGATATCATTTTTGGTCATTGCCTTTAAATAACAGTACAGCACAGTAAATAATTTTGTTTTGTTAAATTTATGTAACTAATTAGGTGTAAGCTAAGAAACATTTATTTTCCCAAATTTTAGGAATTATTGCATAAAAATGCCAGAGGAATGAGTACCAGAGGAATGAGTTTTTTAATGGTTTTTCAATTTAAATCAAAATCTATTTAGACTACTTAACTTAAGTTTTATATAAACAAAGTTCCTATACTTATAATTTTAAAACAATCAACAAAAATATTTTACTATTGATATCAGTCGAATATTTAATTAACAGAGGAATGATAATTGAAGCGTTCCTTTTTGATTTCTCCGAAAAAAACTAATTTTTTGCCAAAAATAAAAAGATCTATAACTTAAACCAAACTAAAGTTGACATTATCTGTGAAAACTTGTCATCCTCACAAGTAAATTAGATATCCAGGGCCGTCTCTTTCTCTAGAAATTAACCGGTGGTATTCACAAATATTGTGTTATTAAAAATGGAGCACGTTTAAAATTGCAAAAATTTCCGGGAAGATGTAAATTCGGATTTTCAAAAATATGACTACAAACTTAAGTTTTATCAATTTTTTGATAAATAGTTAAGACTTGGTTAAATATTATTTATTAGGATATTTTTTTCAATCTGAGTTTTTAATATTTGGTTTGGGACTACACCAGAGGAATGAGGTATTTGCTTTGTAATAAAAAAAATTATAAACTTTTTTTAAAACAATTTTTTTTATACATTAAACTCAAATGCTCCATAAAGAAAACATTTCGTTTTAAATCTTATGACTAAAACTATGCTTCATTTGCAGTCTGTGTTTGAAAAATATGCATTCCCACTCCACAGCACCATTTTTGTAGAATCATCCATATACAAGGTATTTATTGGTTGTAACACAATATTGATATAAGTATAAACAAAATAATTTTAAAATAGAAGATTTTTTCTTCTGTAACTTATGAAATATCATATAACAATAGATATCTGATGTTTCTATTGTTTAAGATTATTTATTAAATTAAATGCAGAGGTATCTAATAGATCTTATAATAAATATAATCATAATAAAAACATTTCATGTATAACAAGCCAAGTACGCGAAAGTGGTATTCCGTAAAAAGAATTGAGATAAAAATAAAACCAAGTTCTCCAATACAAATTTCAAAACGAAAGGTTCCTACTAGTTTGAAAATGTTTTTTTAAACTTTGCTATTCTAGCCAAACTTCTTTATGTTTAATTAGCACTGTGCCCAAGAGTCATTTGTAGCCGTAATAGCCAAGTTTAGAAAAACATTTCCAAACTAGTAGGAACCTTCCATTTTGAAATTTGTATTGGAGAACTTTACTTTACTTTTATCTCAATTCTTTTTACGGAATATCACTTTCGCGTACTTGGCTTTTTTCTACATGAAATCATTTTGTTCTTTTGTTGATAAAATACGTAACATTTTTTTCGCAAAATGTTTGATTCTGCATTAGTTAAAAAAAAAGTGTGCAAAGTACATTTTTTGGAACAGGGTTTTTTGTGTGTATATCCTTATTTTCTAATGCAGTCGTATAAAAAAAAGGATTTTAGTATTGTAATAATTTTGCATTTGGATTTATTTAAAAAATCAAATAATTCTATTTGTTTTTATTTTGAATTACATTTCTTTAACGAAGAGGAAATATTGTTTCAAATACAAAACAGTATTTTCAACAGCTCAAAATTTGGTTTAACCGAGTGAAAAGTACTCGTTCTGTTACAACTTAACCGTTAGATATACCCTAAAAACTAAAAAAAAGTAAAAAAATTGATAAAATTCAGTCAGTAAAGAGTCCATAGTCAAAAAGTGTACAGGGTGTCCCAAATTGGGCACTTTTAGGGGGTTTAAGGTACTTCTAGGGGAGACAGAGAAAAACTGACCACGCATTGCGAGGCTCAAATTTCAAGGGAAGACTTATAGTGAAAACCGCATTTTGAAATATCGTCTCGTCTTTGAGCTACGGGGGCTTTTTGAAAAGTCTGCATTTTTAAAGGGGGTCTATAACTTCGTTATTAGTGGAAATTTTGATTTAGAGTAAATTGCAGTTTTATAGACTTTGTCACGAGGAATTCACCCGCTAAATTATATTTTAACTGTCACTTTTAGTTTTTGAGATATGACATAAAGTTGCATTTTTTCTTATGGAATGGCCTATATTTTAATTAGTTTTCGAATTCGTCATTGAATTCTTTTCAAAATGATGTATCATATGTCATAGTTTGATTGAGCGGTTTAGCAGATATTCAGCTTTTTCACTTATTTCTAGTGCGCTATGATTTTTTGCTGAGGCAGGTAAAGGCACTCCAGTATTTTTATTATTTTACACAGTCACAAATATAGTAAGGCTGGTTTGGAAAAATTATAATTCAGCTGACGGCCCTCAAAGCCTTGTTATAAAAAGTTTTAAAAAATGATACATATTTCAAAATAAAATTAAAACGCTTTTGTGCAAAATAATTTCATCACTATCAAAGCGTAATGTCAAATTGTTTAAACAATTGAAAACAATGACAAAACGCCAAGACGCAAGGCCATCTTGATTTGCATAGAATAAGACAGCAAAACTATAGGAGCATTGAAGTAGGATTTGACCGCAAGGCTTTCACGTCAATGGCGCATGACGTCATTCAACGCACACTAGACAAAAATAAAAAAACTTTAATTATCTCCGAAACCGCTCAATCAAACTATGACATATGATACATCATTTTGAAAAGAATTCAATCACGAATTCGAAAATTAGTTAAAATATAGGCCATTCCATAAGAAAAAATGCAACTTTATGTCATATCTCAAAAACTAAAAGTGACAGTTAAAATTTAATTTCGCGGTTGAATTCCTCGTGACAAAGTCTATAAAATTGCAATTTAATAACGAAGTTATAGACCCCCCTCCAAAATGCAGACTTTTCAAAAAGCCCTCGTAGCTCAAAAACGAGACGATATTTCAAAATGCGGTTTTCACTATAAGTCTTCTTTTGAAATTTGAGCCTCGAAATGCGTGGTCAGTTTTTCTCTGTCTTCTCTAGAAGTACCTTAAACCCCCCAAAAGTGCCCAATTTGGGACACCCTGTACTTAGTTTTTGGAACCATTTTCATATAACCTATAACACCTCATTCAAGCACCCCGTGTGGAGTTATTGCCAACATTGATCTGTTCTCATAAGGTAAAAGAGATAATTATTTGTCTCTTAAACTTTATTATGGTTTTGGTTGGGAGAATGAGTAAATTTCTTACCGATTTAAAAAAATTAATGTGACTTAATTGATTATAGCTGGAGATTCGATAGTCAGTGAGCCAGCAGTGGAGTTGCGAGAGGAAAAATACGAAATCCACATAGAAAGATCGCAGGCTGGCTTGGGTCTGTCAATAGCAGGAGGAAGAGGTTCCACTCCTTTTAAAGGTAATACATATTTCCTACATTTTTATTGATTTATAAAGTTTCTTGAGGCCCCCCCACAGTTTATTATAAAGGACAAAACCCTGATGGAAAGACCGTGTTTCCTGCTAAGTAACTAGCAGGCAGCGCGAACTCTGACCGTTGCCACACATCCTAATTTTAGATATACGAAGCACATGCATTTATATATTTTTTCTGTGGCAATAAAAACATTAATTATTAATAATCAAACAAGTTTCATGGCTAATCGGGCAAAAAGGAGTTTTTTGTTTCCCTTATATTTTTCCGTGGGTGAAAGCTTAACCTCACGGGGGTCCAAGATCTAATGGACACCTAATAAGTGTTGACAGTTAACCGTTTCGGCCTTATGGGACTCCTCAGAACACTGCTGGTCAAGTGACAAATCTTGCGAAGTTAATCAGACGGTTTTGTCTCTAATTAAATGTAATTAGTGAGCGAACTATAGCTCACGGACTATAGTTGTTTTCTTTTATTTGCATTCGATCTTTTCATTGATCGATATTGTATAGCAGTGTTTTTCCCTGCCTTTGGTTTTTTGTTTCTCTCGTATCTCGGTGGATGGCGCCTCTTGCTATAGTTCGCTCACTAATTACATTTAATTAGAGACAAAACCGTCTGATTAACTTCGCAAGATTTGTCACTTGACCAGCAGTGTTCTGAGGAGTCCCATAAGGACGAAACGGTTAACTGTCAACACTTATTAGGTGTCCATTAGATCTTGGACCCCCGTGAGGTTAAGCTTTCAAGCTACCCACGGAAAAATATAAGGGAAACAAAAAACTCCTTTTTGCCCGATTAGTCATGAAACTTGTTTGATTTTTAAATTCACGGGTACGAAATTTCACGTTTATTAATTATTAATATTATTATTAAAATTGGTAGAAAGATCACAAAGGAACAGAGTAAAACACTACAGTTTCAAAAACGAAATTATTAATAACCGGATCTTATTAAAAACGTCATTCATCAAAAGAAGACATGAGCAAAATCGAAGTTTATGATACATGACAAAAACAGAAGCGAAAATTTGTAATAACGCCTTTTATAAAACAGGACAAAATCATAAAAAGAGCCTTTGCTTGTTTGTCGTTTACCTAAAGAAGAGCGGTTCTGATATTATTATATAATTTTTATTTAGGCTCTTTTTGACCCAGGTAACTTATTCTGAGTGAAAGTAAAACAAGTTTGCCGATCGGATTTTTGTATTGGCCGTAGGGATTGCATTGTAGAACAGAAAAGCGTAAAACCAACGTTGCCAGATTAGCGAAAAAATCGGTATAAGCCGCTACTCGCTTTTATGTAAATTCATTCATTAAAAGAAAGAGATAGACTGACCGTTTTCCGAAAACACGGTTTTCGAAAGCACTTTTCTCGATGACAGTTTAATACAATACCTAAATTCGAATGAAATTTTCTTCAAAAACATTTTTTTCAATTGACATTTTTTTCGAAAAAATTCTTTTTTCAAATACGTTTTTTTCGATAACGTTATTTCAAGAAAAAATTATTTTGCCATGTTTTTTTCCAAAAAAATTTCCTTGGAAATCGTATCATATCGCACCCCCGCTAAAAAATAGTCACAACTCAAAAAACATTGTTTTGAGAAAATCGCTGTTAAAGAATTTAGTTCATTAGAGAGATTCATTTTTCACTTACATGACAAATTACGAGTTAACATGTTATTTTATATCAACAGGAATCTATTAACTCAATGTAATTAGTTCAGTACGTTTTTCAGAAAAAATGATTTTTGTCGTTTTTAATTTAAAAAAAGAAAAAACCCGATATTGTGACACTTTTTTAGAACAAGGCATCATGACGTAAATCAGGATGTCACGCAGGATGGTAAATAATATAAAAAAAGAAAACAAATAAAGAAGAAACTTTGTATTTATTTTTACGAGTTATAAAATGCTGAATAACAACTAGGAATGTGATTATTCTCTAATAAATTCAAAAGATTTTTTTCTTATTCGTCTTAATTCTAAATACACTGAATAATTCGAAAAAACAGTCACAACACAAAAAAAACAGTATTTTACTTGTTATATGGGTCAGATTTAACCAATAGTTCACACGAAAACCTTCACAACTCAAAATGTGACTCTTTTCAAGATAAAACTCCACGTTCACGCTGTTATAAAGTCAAAAGTGACACTGTAAAGGAACGCATCCTCAGCTAAACTGGACAAAATAAAAGAGTCACCTCGCCATTTCGCGGTGAATTGTCCAAACATAATTGTTAGCTCCCGCTAAATTTCGCGGTTGTTTATATATATTTTTAAAAACACACAACTGTATGAAGGACAAAGCGCATTCCGCGTATTTGGACATGCGCACCAACAACCAGTGAGATCCTTGTCAATCGCCTAGAAAAAAAGGCGTGTTAATTTCGTTCTCCAACTATTTCAAATATCTACACCTGAAAGTGCTCGATTTTTGTGTACTGAAGCATAGAACTAGAAACTTTAACCCTTCAGCTACGTGGTGACATCATTAGATCCATCAGGGGCCCCTTGGAACGTGGAGAAAGTGGATGCAAAGAGGTGAGTGCATTTGTTCGGATTACCGTTGTGTGCCACCAATATTTTACCTATGGACGTTTTGATTATTTCGTAATTTCATATCAATATTTTTGTTTGTTCGCGCTATCATTAATTAAAATTTATACAGTCCATTGCATTTAACGTTTTTCTAATCGTGGACTAACAATAATACCTTTGCTTTTATGGAAGAAAGTACAAGTTATTTCGATGATGGCGGCAGTTTTATCATCTCAATAACGGCGATTTTTGAGTTGTGACTCTTTTTCAGCGGGTGTGCGATATAATCATAACCTGTCCAGACCCCTCTGACCCTTTTCCTCCACAAAAAAGTCCTCAATGGACAGATTAAGATATGTTTTCCATCAGTTTAAGAGGTAGGACAACACCGATTTCGATCTCCCAAAAGGACAGCAAACTATCTTAAAGAAATAATTTTTCGAAAAATTGTCATTTAAAAAAGTGTTTTTGAAAAGCTTGTTTTTAAAAAAAAATCGAACAGTGACCGAAACGGGGCGATACACAACAAGAATAATACCTTGAAATTCTGCTTGTTCCTAACAGTAAATAATTTAATTAATTTAATGAAATATTTAAATTAAAAATTAAATAACTTTAAGTAATAATTGTCGTCCTAAACAATTGTTTCAGGTTGATACTCTTGGCAACGCTTTCTACGGGAATCCTGCTTATCGAGGTCTTTTCTGTTTGAGTCTTCTTACAAAAATTAAGCCCCCTAGATTTAGACCTGTCCACGTGTTATAAAATATAACAAAAAATTTGCGTATCACGTGTTCACAAATAAAAATGTTTTGCAGGTGATGACGAAGGCATTTTCATATCTCGAATAACTGAAGGCGGTCCCGCCGACTTGGCAGGCCTCAGAGTAGCAGACAAAGTATTAAAAGTAAACGGTGCTGACGTCACGGAAGTTACACATTATGACGCAGTGGAAGTGTTAAAGGCCAGTGGGCAGGTGCTCATTCTCGAGATCAGTCGTGAAGTGACCAGATTAGTCCGTCCGCCTGTCGCTTCTGACGCCATTTCCAACAAATCGGAAAGTACAACAGTAACAACCACCACTTATCACACACCGCCACCACCTCTACCTTTGCCTGATCCCAGTCTGGAAACCAAGAAGGTGTTGGTTCACACTACTCTCATCAGAGACTCGAGAGGGCTCGGCTTCAGCATAGCTGGCGGAAAGGGCAGTCAACCCTTTAAGGTAGAGTATACACAAGTGTACAGAAATATTATTAAAAGTAAGAGGGGCTGTGTGACGTCATAAATCCAAGTTGGCGGTGTTTTTCTTTTTTTTCACAAACTATGGTTTATAACTTTCGCTAAATTGTGCCGGGCACTATATTGACAGTTTCGCATTCCAAACTGACAGTTGATCTTTCAAAATTGACATACCAAAGTCGAATTTATAAATCCCGTCGTTTATTTTCCATTAATAGTGGCGTCACTATTAAATCCGGCTCGTATAATACACAAAGGCTTAATTTTGAAAGGACACAGCTGTTCTTATAATGAGAAACTGTCAATATAGTGCCCGGCACAATTTGTGCCTGGCACTATTGCAATACGTCCCTACTGAGGACTGATAAGGAGGAATGAGGCGCGGCCGCCGTTGTGTTTCGATGTTTATCGTTTTTTAGTAAAATTGCCAAAAATCTGTAGATTTGGATCCAAAATCGGATATCGAAATCCAAAATCCGTAGATCTACAGATAAATCCGTAGGGTTGGCAACACTGAGGCTATATGTTGTTCGAGTATTTGAAATTTCACGGTTGAATGTCTTTTAATTGAAAAGACATTAGCTAGGGTCACTGCATTCTGGAAGCCTGGCGTCTCCATGGGTAGCGACAAGCCCACGTGACCTGCCTCGGAATTTCCATGGGCGACTCGTCAACTTACCTCGGAATAATTAGAGTACCTACACGCAATTTCTATACAATATTGTAAATTAACCTCGGAATTTTTAGAGTACCTTCAATTTTTGTAGAAGTTTGTAAAGTGATCTCAGAATTTTTAGAGTACCTACCGTATATAAAATATTTAAAAAAAATTAAAGACCATACTTATATTTTAAGTTTTTGACCAACTTTTTATTTTTATAATATAAATTAATACAAAGAATACTACAACAATTTAATGCATATACTTTTACTATTAGATATAATAGTAGTTATAGTACTTAACTACAATCATAAAAAATATCATTTCTGTGGGGTTACCCTAAATTTTGCCTCTTTTGTAAATTTCTTATAGTTTCTAAAGTCATTTCTGTGGTTCTGCCGTGCTTCCAATCAGGTAGACTGTGCAAAAACATGGTTTTTTGAAAAATATTCCAAAACTTTTATTTTTGTATTTTACATCGATCAGTAAGTCTTTATTTGTTTTTAAAATAACATACAGTGTTTTTAAATTATAACATCTAACGGCATTGGTAGAGAGATACATTACTTAAATATTAAATCAAGTAAAACAAACTTAAAAACTATCGAGACTTCGAGCCTTAAGGTAAACCTGGACGATCACTCTAAAGTAGGAATGTTCAGGAAGCCAGAATAGTTTTTAATGGTACCTAGTCTTAATTCTACACTTTTGTTATTTTAATTTGATGTCCCATGTTAGTACCATGTACGTCTAGAGTACGTACATTTTACGTTTAATTGGATGTACCATGTACGAGTTTTTACGTACATAGTACGTACTTGTGCTGTCTGGGTAGAGAGTGTGAAACCAAACCGAACCAACCGAAACATATTTTCTATTATTCTATAATTCTAACCTTTCTCAAATGATAGCAAACCTGTGATTTGAAGACAGTGTTTTAGTGGAAAAAGTCAGAGAGTGCCTGTACCGGTTAGAATACGTTTGCGATCAATTGAGAAAGGTTAGGAAAACACCGATTGATCGCAAATTTTTGTTTCAAAGAAATTTCCATTCGAAGCAACCGTTTTTGACAAATTTCCGTTCGAGGAAAATGTTTTCGAACAAAGTTCCGCGACCCGTCGTGTTGCTACCCAAAAAATACCTAGAGATGGTACAAAAAAAATTTTTAGACCTTCAATTTTTAGATTGTTGAATTTTTTTTACCGTCCTAGCCCGTGCAATAATGGCTAGAAAAGGTATTGCTTTCGAAGAAAAAAAATGTTTTTGAGATGACGCCGAAAATGTGTTTATTTGGGTGTATTTTGACTTATCTTCGCAATATCGTCGTGACGTCTGTGCGTGTATGTGTTTGTGTGTGTGTGTGTGTGTGTGTGTGTGTGTGTGTGTGTGTGTGTGTGTGTGTGTGTGTGTGTGCCTCTGTGTCTATCGTAAAGCCTTTTTTTGCAATCATTACAGTATAGCTACTTTCGATTTTGGACTTTTTGTTTTTCAATCTTTTGCTTTTCGATCTTTTGTATTTTCGACCTTTTGTACTTTCGACCGTTTCTATTTTCGATCTTTTGTACTTTCGACCTTTTGAAGTTTTGGCCTTTTGTTTTTCGACCTTTTGTACTTTCGACCTTTTGTACTTTCGACCTTTTGTAGTTTCGGCCTTTTGTAGTTTCGACCTTATGTTTTTGGCCTTTTGTACTTTCGATCTTTCGTGTCTTTGACATTTTGTTCTTTCGACGTTTTCTTCGCCGCCCGCTTTTGTTTGGACACCGTAATAAAATAATAGTAGATATTTGCTGTGTTTACTTTTAATTCCGCGGCAAGATTTTTTAAGTCCGACCGGAAGGACGGCTATAATTTGTTAAGTGATTAAATGGGACTCTAATGCCAATGTTTATATACTAAAAATAATAATAATCTTAAAATAAATAAATATTAAACCACTTACTCCGGTACTCTAGTTTTAGCATGTCAACCCCCGGTATATAATAATACAGCGGGCAGTGATAGTTTTCATTTTTTTGGTGAGCTTTGGGCGCGTTGCTATGGTAAATATTAAACAAAAGTCAGTCAGACGCTAACAAACATAGAAAAAAATGTGCAAAAAATAATATTTATTTCATAACAAACTAAATAAGAACAAGTTTTAATTAAATTTCTTAAAGATTGAACAAACGAGGGACCAAAGAATAATTCCTACTTTGAGATGGACATTGAAAACGCCGCCAACGAAAGCAGCTTTCAGAGTACCGAAAATGATGCAATAAAAAGAATGTCAAAAATTTCACCGAAAAGGTATTCCTGTTTTTTATCCTGGAGAAGTCTAGAAAGTTAAATGCTTCCTTTATATGAAGGCTATGCCAAAGGACACAATAATAATCGAAACCAACCAAGTCATCAGCAAAGTACAGTAACTTCTGCCAAGCTGGAAGCAACAGAATAACCGTTATCGTGTATTATGATAACTTTTTGTTTTTTGTATATTAAGAAAATAAAATGATCCAAAAAACCTATAATTTTTTCTTTATAGTTTTACAGAAATTACTCTTAGTCACCTAAGTCCATGATAAAAGGGATTAAACGTACACTTTTATGCCCTAGAATAAATCCAACAATAGTTTTCTATATTTCATAAAACATATCAAATAATTTTTGGTTTCTTGCGCTATGTGGGTAAATATTGAAATCATAAAAAATATCGTTTTTATTCGACAATCTGAAAAGCATTATTTGAATGGTTTGTTTATTTGGACAGTCTAAATATATATACCGAGTGTGACGGACAGTTATTTACGTAACATTTGTAAACCATTTTATTTTTTTAAATACAAAAAAAAGCTACGCTCGTGACAGTGTCAGATTCGGCATATAACCAAAAATATTTAGCTGTCGTGTCGCTACCCAAAGAAGACACTACGTCTTCGTGATGCAGTGACCCTAACATTAGCTGCATTAGGCTCCCTCTATGATGAGTAAATCAAAATATTTATAATTTTAGGAAATAGTCTATATTATGGTGGACTCTTTGAATAGGAATCAAACAGATTATTGTCTTCTTCCACTAATTTTTAATTTGTTTTAAACAAATAGTCCCGACATAGAAATAAAATTTCGGACTTCCATTGTCTTTATTTATTTTAAAACACGACGTTTCGGTTAGTAAGTACCTCTAACCGTTTTCAAGTGTAAACTAAACAATCTAGTCTCTAGGCTACTACTTATACTACTTGGTGTACAGTCAGGTGTGACAGCCCGCCCCCCTTTTTAATCCTAAGACGCCTGTTTTCCTTAAGGAGTGGTTTCCATATGTTTGGTATGTCCGCGCTTGGTTGACTGAAAACTTCTTTATTCTGCATTATAAACGCAGCTTCAATTAACTTTCGTTTTCGCCAATGCGACTCCTTATGTAAAACTTTAGCTTCTGACCACTGAATCCTGTGATCATTTGACCATGAATGATCTGCTAAACCGGATTTTTCAATATCCCCTAATTGGGTACTTTTTAGATGTTCATTTACTCTAACTTGAAGAGGGCGTTTCGTTTCACCTACATATGATTTACCACACTCACACGGGATTTGGTAAATACATTCCTTATTATTTGAGGGATTGTCTGGTTTTGTTTTAGTTACAAAACTTCTTATCGTATTTCCCGAAGAAAATACTGTTTTTATATTATAGTGTTTAGCTATTCGTCTTATGTTTTCTGAAATCCCTTGAACATATGGAATGTTAATAACACCTAACGGATTATTATTTTGAGAATTTGGTACATTTAGTTTGTTTTTAATTTTAAATATCGTTGAGTTTATTAATTTCTCGGAATAACCATTCTGTTGTAAGTCCTTTTTAATGTTGTTAATTTCTGTGGTTAATTCTTCATTATTACTACAAATATTTACGGCTCTTAAATACAAACTTCTTATAACTCCTTGTTTTGTTGCAACAGAATGATTAGACTTAAAATTTAGGTACTGTCCCGTGTGTGTAGGTTTCCTATATACAGTGGTTTGAATGTTTCTGTCTAATCGTTTGACAAGAACATCCAAAAAAGGTAAGGCCGAATCTTTTTCAATTTCCATGGTGCACTTGATTGTTGGTCGAATACCGTTTAAATGGTGTAGAAAATTTTGTAGTTCGTCATCATTTTCCGGCCATATAATAAATGTGTCATCCATGAATCGTAGCCATAGTTTTGGTTTGACTCTTGCTGTGTTGATCGCATGGCCCTCGAACCACTCCATGTAGATGTTTGCTACCACTGGCGAAAGAGATGAAGCCATTGGGAGTCCATCATTTTGCGCGTAAAACTTATCTTTCACTTGAAAGTAAGAGTTACGGAGACAGAGCTCCAAAAGATCCATCACCCCCTCCACCGATAGCGTTGTTCTCTCGTGAAGTGTATCATCAGATTGTAATTTGTTTTTAATGATACTGAGGGACTCATTTATTGACACGTTGGTGTAGAGACTTTCTACATCAAAACTTACAAATCTATCGCCTATAGTCCCGACATGTTTCATAAGCAGAAACTTACATCTTCAGAGGACATCACCAAACTAAATTAGCACAAATTTCGAAAATCTTTGCCTAGCTACTAAAATGGTTATGTCATAAAAATGTTAAAAAAAAAACATTTCTATGTCTTAACCGTTTTACTAGCTAGGCAAAGTTTTTCAAAATGTTGTGCTAATTTAGTTTAGTAATGTCCCCTGAAGATGTAAGTTTCTGCTTACGAAACATGTTCACCAGTATTTACTAAAGGATCTACAGTGCTAAGTGCTACAATCCTAGGTTTAAAAGTCTACATTTTGGTTGAAGGTTTAACTTATTTTTCCCGTGAATGCAATACTTTTTAATATTTATATAAATTGTTCATAAATACCTTGGGATATGGGTCATCTTTTTTCGTTGTAAGAAAGACATTATTTCCACACAAAGGTTATAAATAAATAAAAATAATCAAATATTTTGGTTTAACAATGGTAGCCATATTTAAACCTCCAAATGTCACTAGGAAATGTCGAATAAAAACAGTGTAAGTCAGTGTCAGCTGTCCGCTATATTTTACCAGGGCTATCAAAACGGACGGGCCACGATCCTCCACTTTGTTGACGTTACACCCGGGGCTGATTTTTTTTTGATGGTTCACGATACGACACAGCTGATTGTCTTTAAAATATTGAAGTTGGAATGACGGTTCATGCATATTTTTTTTTAAATAACGCCGTTTTTGAGATTGTTTTTACTTTATTCTGGCAGAACAATTTTTTTTTTAATATATAGTAATCCTTAATTTTTCATAGCCGCTTCATTAGCTCACACAAAAATTAAGTTTAAAGCAGAAGTGAATGTGACAATCACAGATGACAAAGTCAAATACATGTCAAATATAACAGTTGGCATGTGGTACATGGCGGGTAATTTGAATTCAAAATAAGGAATGCTAAATCTTGAAGATTTTAACCTTTTAATCATGTCAATTTCAATTCAATTCAAAACTGCTTTATTGTCAGAAAAATGTTTAACATTTTGTGGAAAAAGCATAATGTTTACGCTAAAAGATATAAAAAATCAATATCACTTCGCGGTACAACGTACACCTATGTCGCTAATAATTATATTAAAAATAACACATTTATTTATTTATAAGCATATACCTTTCCATTTATAGGATGCGTCAAATATATATAATTAACCTACTCATATAAAAATGGTTTAAAGTAAAATAAAAATAAATAAAAATTTACCTGAGAAATTTTAAAATTTAACATTTGTTAAAAGACATACTAAAAAAAACAAAAAAACACATATTATGTATACACTATATCTGTACCACAAACACAAACTAAAAATACGTAAAATTAAACACACAAGAAGTGCTCGTCATTTGCAGACCAAACCTTGAATAAAAAAGTTAATAACACAATAAAGTTAAAATTAAATATGGTAAACATGAAATTCAAATAAAATATTTTAAATAAGGCAAAATATGTAAATACAAGTTTACAAGCTATATGCTATGCTATGAAACTATCTCTAAAATATTCCTCCGTACTGTAGTAGGCTCCATGAATCAATATATTTTTTACCCTCTTTTTGAAAATTTTTAAATTTGGCGAAAGTTTGACACTATTTGGAAGATGATTAAATAATTTTATTCCATTAAAATATATAGATTTGTGAACCAAAGAAGATTTAGGGATAGGAAGCTGAAGATTAAATTGTTGACAGGATCGAGTATTGTGGCTAGGTGTATAACGCAAAAACTCATTTTTATGAATATAAATTAGAGATACGGATTCAAGAATATATAAACCCGTCAGTGTTAAAATGTTTTTTGATTTAAAATGAGGTCTACATGATTCTCTAAAGTCAGCACGGCAAAGATAACGAATTGCCCGTTTCTGTAAAACGAATACCATGTCAAACAGACTATCGGTAGATGATCCCCAAAAGGCGATACCGTACCGTTGCTTCCTTACAAACTTTTGGTGGAATATCGGGATGGTGTCTGAGAATATTTCACTGAAATTTTACGAAAATCTGTAGTGCCATTTTGAAAATATCATAAAAAAACGTCTGACCTCCCATAAGACCCAATGTAAAATTCAGCCCCGGGAGAACAGCTGATTTTTTCAGGGTCGTGGCCTCTATTTTTGTGTTGGCCTTGATTTTACATGTTAATTTTTTAGACAAGTTAGCGACGATTAAACCGATAGTCGATTGTTTTAGTGAATGAGTAATTGAAAAGGGATTCTAATATATATTGTGCTTTTTACAGTATTTAAATATTGATACGTATTTAATACGGTAATGCATCTACAGATATAGTTTTAAGTTATTCATGAATTATTTAACTTTGAATATTTTTGTATGTTAGTTTTTTTGTCAATCATGGATTATTTTTATTGTTTTTCGAACTTTAAACCACCCCTCAGGGGTGGTACTACAATTTGAGACTATTTTTAACGGGAATCCTACGACTGCACGGACTAAGTTTCCAAAAAACGACATTTGATTACAAAAATTTTATGTGGTTTTCTTTATTTCTAAAGTTAATTTGAATTTATATGAGATGAAACTCACTGAGAAATGCTTACTATCATATTGCACATTAGGGTGAACTAAATCTTTGCAATTATTTGACCTGTGAGTATTAAAAAAATACACTTAAACCGGTCGGTATCAAGTCTATAGACTTGATACTTAAACCCGGTCTACAATGCTAAGTCTTAAGGTCTTAGTAAATACTGGTAGTTGGGACTATTTGTTTAAAACAAATTAAAAATTAGTGGAGGAAGACAATAATCTGTTTGATTCCAAATTCTTATGTTGTTTACAGGCCGATTCCGATGCAATTTATGTATCCCGAATAACAGAAGGAGGTGTGGCTGACCGAGATGGCAAATTGGCTCTCGGAGATCGAGTCATCTCCATCAATGGAGTCGAGTTGAGTGGAGCCTCTCATCAACAAGCTGTCAACCTTCTAACAGGTCTTGAGCGTTTTGTTCGATTGACGGTCGAACGAGAAGTGTCAATAGACGATCTACTGCCGCCCGGGGCCAGTCCTTCGCCCGGGGCTCAACAAAGTCCCCGCCTTTTCGGCCTTCCTAAGCCTTACAGTGGACTGTACAATGCGAACAGCTACATAGCCAACAGACCTTCATTTGGCAGCTACAGGCGTTCCACGGATACTCTCAGCAAAAAGGTAAATTCAACTCAACTGTACATACACCTGAACACAATTCTATTTTAGGCCAGTCAATATAGAATTTTAGCTAGCAAAAAAAGGTAGTGTAGTCGCGATTTTGTCATATTTTCTTGACATTGGACTCCTAAAAATAAATTTGAGTTTTCGACCTTGGGGAGAGAGCGGCTTCCCCCGCCATGTTCGATTTAGAGTGCACAAAACATGGTCTCTAAATAACCCGGTTGTCTGGTAACTCCGGTTCATGACGGCCGTGACGTCAGAGCTACGTCACAGTTTTCCTAGGAATCAGCAGTCCAACGCTGTTTATTAGTGTTTATAACGTAATTTCGTCTTTTGTCAGGAAATTTTGTACAGTCGGGGACTTTTTAAATTGCCGCTGTATTTTTTTTCAATCAAAATTAATCATTTAAAGAAATCAAAAAACTTGAATTTTTAAACATATATGTGTACAGGCAGAAGTAAGGTTCACAATTTTTTTGTTTTGGTTCAAACTACTTTCCCGACTTTCAAATAGGAATATTGTTTATTTTTAAGGGCGGCAATTTAAAAAGTCCCCGACTGTACATTTTGGGTCTTGTAAGTAGTATTTATACCTGTTCCGTGCTTGCTATAAATATATTAAGGACTAACTAAAAGAAATTTTAGCAGCCTGTTATTATTTTGTGCTAAATTCAGGTAAAAAATCAAACGTAAACAATTGCCTACACTACTTCATCTTCTGTATCAACATCTACAAAAAATATGTGTGAAAAAGATGGTTTAGCTCAATCAGTGGTTTTTTCGTATTTGTATGATGCCACAATACTGCAACTCGGTGCTTTTTTTGATAAACTGTATAGTTTGTAAAATATGAATTTTCAAAGTTTTGCCATTTTGGTCTTATGGGTTTCCCTATACTAAAAATCGCTAAATGACGTTTTTTGGAATCTCAACTAACTCAGTGGTTTTTTCGTATCTGTATGACGCCACAATACTGCAACTCGGTGCTTTTTTTGATAAACTATATAGTTTGTAAAATATAAATTTTCAAAGTTTTGCCATTTTGGTCTTATGGGTTTCCCTACACTAAAAATCGCTAAATGACGTTTTTTCGAATCTCAACTCACTCAGTGGTTTTTTCGTATCTATGACATCACAATACTGCAACTCAGTGCTTTTTTTGATAAACTGTATAGTTTGTAAAATATGAATTTTCAAAGTTTTGCCATTTTGGTCTTATGGGTTTCCCTATACTAAAAATCGCTAAATGACGTTTTTTCGAATCTCAACTCACTGAGTGGTTTTTTTCGTATTTCTATGACGCCACAATACTGCAACTCAGTGCTTTTTTTGATAAACTGTATAGTTTGTAAAATATGAATTTTCAAAGTTTTGCCATTTTGGTCTTATGGGTTTCCCTATACTAAAAATCGCTAAATGACGTTTTTTCGAATCTCAACTCACTCAGTGGTTTTTTTCGTATCTCTATGACGCCGCAATACTGCAACTCGGTGCTTTTTTTGATAAACTGTATAGTTTATAAAATGAATTTTCAAAGTTTTTCCATTTTGGTCTTATGGGTTTCCCTATACTAAAAATCGCTAAATGACGTTTTTTCGAATCTCAACTCACTCAGTGGTTTTTTCGTCTCTCTATGACGTCACAATACTGCAGCTCGGTGCTTTGTTTGACAATATAACAATAAGGTATTGCAAAAGTTTTAAACAATATTCCTTATATTTTATTACTTTAAAACTTAAATATTATCCAAATCCTTTAAAAAAGAAGTGAAATCATAACAAAAACATTTTATGTAAAAATGGCCAAATGGTATTCCGTAAAAAGAATTGAGATAAAAGTAAAGCCAAATTCTCCAATATAAATTTCAAAATGAAAGGTTATTACTAGTTTGGAAATGTTTTTTTAAACTTGACTATTTTAGGATTTGACACTTTAACTTTGTTGAAATCCAATCCGTTAATGTTATTGTTTATAATTCGAGGGTCGGTTACCAATATATATTAATTTTAAATGTTTTTTTTCAGAGCGATTCACCTGAACCAGTTAAAACCCAATCGCCGGCAATGCCCTCTGTAATAACAAATAACGTCATCGTCGAATCTCCAAAAACAAATGGTATCAGCCCAAATGTTCAAAACAACGTTACCCCCTTGAACCACGAGGCTCCCAAACCAGCGCCTCGACGCTTAAACAGCACCGGCAGCAGCGGCGGAGGCACCCCTTCGTCGCCCACCATTGGAGGCGGTAGTAGTAGTGTGGGCACACCCAGTTCGCCCCACCCTCCCGTTACAAATAACCACAAGAAAGCCACGCCTACTAGTTCGATCGAGAGTGACGAACAGGTATTACCGAGGCCCATCACCAACGAAGAGTTTCAAGCGATGATTCCCGCCCATTTCCTTAACCCCACCCCTCCTCCTACCGAACCGCCCGCGTCCGTAACCACGGTAACGATACGCAAACCACCGGGACCCTTAATCGAGTTGCCTCCTGCGCCACAAGGACCGGGTCGGGTCACCGAGACTATCACCAAAAGCACGTTTACCGAGACGGTCGTCACTCGCATTACAGACAATCAGTTGGTGACTCCTTTGATCATTGAGGTACGCCCCCCCGCCACCCCACCACGTAACACTGCACTTACTTCAATTAATTTATGCTGGTTAAAAGGGTGTTTGCTTCTGCCTTCATCACTAACGCTTACAAATTCCATTGCATGAATATTCTTGTAGGCAGGCAATAGTTGGATAAGTCGTAACCTAAATCTGGTTAAGGGTAGGGTTTAAGGGTCAATGTCCGTTTTGCGATAACACTGGTTTCGAAGACATTTTGATCAAAAAATTATATTTCGAAATGAAATAAAGAATTTTTTTAAGATAAACAATTTTATTTAAAAAATTACGCTAAAAAGTTAACAATAATGTTTTCTGTTTAAAACAGTATAGATTTAACAGTAGCGTTTAAAAGCTCACGATTCTGCCTAGAAAAAGAAAAACTAATTTAGCATGTGTATCAGATAAAAATAGAAACATCTTCCCCTCTTTATTCATAAAGATATTTAATTGTCTAGTTTGGGTGTGGTCTAGCAACTTTATCAAAATGAAAGTTCCATAAATGAGTACAGATTTCATTTATTTATAAAATCAGAGTCAAATATGAAACTATTAACTTTAAATTCTGAAGTGCAGCGGAAACCCAAGAAAGCAAGACAAACAAAATAATTATAATTATATTAATTGCAAACATTTTCAAATCACCTTTATTCAAATATTACTCTGATTTATTATCACATTTCCCAGGTGTGTTAACAACAAAACAACATAAACTTAAAACATATTATCAAGTAGCTACACCTTCAGTTATCAAATCAGCTAGCTCCAGAACTATGGGGTTGGGAATCTAAAACAAACTCTATAGATTCAGCCTTCACCAAATATTCAGAGGCATTTAAGATAAACAATTTTATTAAAAAAATTACGCTAAAAAGTTAACAATAATGTAGCAGATTTTTGTTTAAAACAGTATAGATTTAACAGTAGCGTTTAAAAGCTATAGTGACCACGATTCTGCCTAGAAAAAGAAAAACTAATTTAGCATGTGTTTAGATAAAAATAGAAACATCTTCCCCTCTTCATTCATAAAGATATTTAATTGTCTAGTTTGGGTGTGGTCTAGCAACTTTATCAAAATGAAAATTCCATAAATGAGTACAGATTTCATTCATTTATAAAATCAGAGTCAAATATGAAACTATTAACTTTAAATTCTGAAGTGCAGCGGAAACCCAAGAAAGCAAGACAAACAAAATAATTATAATTATATTAATTGCAAACATTTTCAAATCACCTTTATTCAAATATTACTCTGATTAATTATCACATTTCCCAAGTGTGTTAACAACAAAACAACATAAACATAAAACATATTATCAAGTAGCTACACGTTCAGTTATCAAATCAGCTAGCTCCAGAACTTTGGGGTTAGGAATCTAAAACAAACTCTATAGATCCAGCCTTCACCAAATATTCAGGGGCATTTAAGATAAACAATTTTATTTAAAAAATTGCGCTAAAAAGTGAACAATAATGTGGCAGATTTCTGTTTAAAACAGTATAGATTTAACAGTAGCGTTTAAAAGCTATAGTGACCACGATTCTGCCTAGAAAAAGAAAAACTAATTTAGCATGTGTGTCAGATAAAAATAGAAACATCTTCCCCTCTTCATTTATAAAGATATTTAATTGTCTAGTTTGGGTGTGGTCTAGCAACTTTATCAAAATGAAAGTTCCATAAATGAGTACAGATTTCATTTATTTATAAAATCAGAGTCAAATATGAAACTATTAACTTTAAATTCTGAAGTGCAGCGGAAACCCAAGAAAGCAAGACAAACAAAATAATTATAATTATATTAATTGCAAACATTTTCAAATCACCTTTATTCAAATATTACTCTGATTTATTATCACATTTCCCAAGTGTGTTAACAACAAAACAACATAAACTTAAAACATATTATCAAGTAGCTACACTTTCAGTTATTAAATCAGCTAGCTCTAGAACTATGGGGTTGGGAATCTAAAACAAACTCTATAGATCCAGCCTTCACCAAATATTTAAGGGCATTTAGGATAAACAATTTTATTAAAAAAATTACGCTAAAAAGTTAACAATAATGTGACAGATTTCTGTTTAAAACAGTATAGATTTAACTGTAGCGTTTAAAAGCTATAGTGACCACGATTCTGCCTAGAAAAAGAAAAACTAATTTAGCATGTGTTTAGATAAAAATAGAAACATCTTCCCCTCTTTATTCATAAAGATATTTAATTGTCTAGTTTGGGTGTGGTCTAGCAACTTTATCAAAATGAAAGTTCCATAAATGAGTACAGATTTAATTTATTTATAAAATCAGAGTCAAATATGAAACTATTAACTTTAAATTCTGAAGTGCAGCGGAAACCCAAAAAAGCAAGACAAACAAAATAATTATAATTATATTAATTGCAAACATTTTCAAATCACTTTTATTCAAATATTACTCTGATTTATTATCACATTTCCCAAGTGTGTTAACAACAAAACAACATAACCTTAAAACATATTATCAAGTAGCTACACTTTCAGTTATCAAATCAGCTAGCTCCAGAACTATGGGGTTGGGAATCTAAAACAAACTTTATAGATCCAGCCTTCACCAAATATTCAGGGGCATTTAAGATAAACAATTTTATTAAAAAAATTACGCTAAAAAGTTAACAATAATGTGGCAGATTTCTGTTTAAAACAGTATAGATTTAACTGTAGCGTTTAAAAGCTATAGTGACCACGATTCTGCCTAGAAAAAGAAAAACTAATTTAGCATGTGTTTAGATAAAAACAGAAACATCTTCCCCTCTTCATTCATAAAGATATTTAATTGTCTAGTTTGGGTGTGGTCTAGCAACTTTATCAAAATGAAAGTTCCATAAATGAGTACAGATTTCATTTATTTATAAAATCAGAGTCAAATATGAAACTATTAACTTTAAATTCTGAAGTGCAGCGGAAACCCAAGAAAGCAAGACAAACAAAATAATTATAATTATATTAATTGCGAACATTTTCAAATCACCTTTATTCAAATATTACTCTGATTTATTATCACATTTCCCAAGTGTGTTAACAACAAAACAACATAAACATAAAACATATTATCAAGTAGCTACACGTTCAGTTATCAAATCAGCTAGCTCCAGAACTATGGGGTTGGGAATCTAAAACAAACTTTATAGATCCAGCCTTCACCAAATATTCAGGGGCATTTAGGATAAACAATTTTATTTAAAAAATTACGCTAAAAAGTTAACAATAATGTGGCAGATTTCTGTTTAAAACAGTAGAGATTTAACAGTAGCGTTTAAAAGCTGTAGTGACCACGATTCTGCCTAGAAAAAGAAAAACTAATTTAGCATGTGTGTCAGATAAAAATAGAAACATCTTCCCCTCTTCATTCATAAAGATATTTAATTGTCTAGTTTGGGTGTGGTCTAGCAACTTTATCAAAATGAAAGTTCCATAAATGAGTACAGATTTCATTTATTTATAAAATCAGAGTCAAATATGAAACTATTAACTTTAAATTCTCAAGTGCAGCGGAAACCCAAGAAGGCAAGACAAACAAAATAATTATAATTATATTAATTGCAAACATTTTCAAATCACCTTTATTCAAATATTACTCTGATTAATTATCACATTTCCCAAGTGTGTTAACAACAAAACAACATAAACTTAAAACATATTATCAAGTAGCTACACTTTCAGTTATCAAATCAGCTAGCTCCAGAACTATGGGGTTGGGAATCTAAAACAAACTCTATAGATCCAGCCTTCACCAAATATTCAGGGGCATTTAAGATAAACAATTTTATTTAAAAAATTACGCTAAAAAGTTAACAATAATGTGGCAGATTTCTGTTTAAAACAGTATAGATTTAACAGTAGCGTTTAAAAGCTATAGTGACCACGATTCTGCCTAGAAAAAGAAAAACTAATTTAGCATGTGTGTCAGATAAAAATAGAAACATCTTCCCCTCTTCATTTATAAAGATATTTAATTGTCTAGTTTGGGTGTGGTCTAGCAACTTTATCAAAATGAAAGTTCCATAAATGAGTACAGATTTCATTTATTTATAAAATTAGAGTCAAATATGAAACTATTAACTTTAAATTCTGAAGTGCAGCGGAAACCCAAGAAAGCAAGACAAACAAAATAATTATAATTATATTAATTGCAAACATTTTCAAATCACCTTTATTCAAATATTACTCTGATTAATTATCACATTTCCCAAGTGTGTTAACAACAAAACAACATAAACTTAAAACATATTATCAAGTAGCTACACCTTCAGTTATCAAATCAGCTAGCTCCAGAATTATAGGGTTGGGAATCTAAAACAAACTCTATAGATCCAGCCTTCACCAAATATTCAGGGGCATTTAGGATAAACAATTTTATTTAAAAAATTACGCTAAAAAGTTAACAATAATGTGGCAGATTTCTGTTTAAAACAGTATAGATTTAACAGTAGCGTCTAAAAGCTATAGTGACCACGATTCTGCCTAGAAAAAGAAAAACTAATTTAGCATGTGTGTCAGATAAAAATAGAAACATCTTCCCCTCTTCATTCATAAAGATATTTAATTGTCTAGTTTGGGTGTGGTCTAGCAACTTTATCAAAATGAAAGTTCCATAAATGAGTACAGATTTCATTTATTTATAAAATCAGAGTCAAATATGAAACTATTAACTTTAAATTCTGAAGTGCAGTGGAAACCCAAGAAAGCAAGACAAACAAAATAATTATAATGATATTAATTGCAAACATTTTCAAATCACTTTTATTCAAATATTACTCTGATTAATTATCACATTTCCCAAGTGTGTTAACAACAAAACAACATAAACTTAAAACATATTATCAAGTAGCTACACCTTCAGTTATCAAATGAGCTAGCTCCAGAACTATGGGGTTGGGAATCTAAAACAAACTCTATAGATCCAGCCTTCACCAAGTATTCAGGGGCATTAAAGATAAACAATTTTATTAAAAAAATTACGCTAAAAAGTTAACAATAATGTGGCAGATTTCTGTTTAAAAAAGTATAGATTTAACAGTAGCGTTTAAAAGCTATAGTGACCACGATTCTGCCTAGAAAAAGAAAAACTAATTTAGCATGTGTGTCAGATAAAAATAGAAACATCTTCCCCTCTTCATTCATAAAGATATTTAATTGTCTAGTTTGGGTGTGGTCTAGCAACTTTATCAAAATGAAAGTTCCATAAATGAGTACAGATTTCATTTATTTATAAAATTAGAGTCAAATATGAAACTATTAACTTTAAATTCTGAAGTGCAGCGGAAACCCAAGAAAACAAGACAAACAAAATAATTATAATAATATTAATTGCAAACATTTTCAAATCACCTTTATTCAAATATTACTCTGATTAATTATCACATTTCCCAAGTGTGTTAACAACAAAACAACATAAACTTAAAACATATTACCAAGTAGCTACACCTTCAGTTATCAAATCAGCTAGCTCCAGAACTATGGGGTTGGGAATCTAAAACAAACTCTATAGATCCAGCCTTCACCAAATATTCAGGGGCATTTAAGATAAACAATTTTATTTAACAAATTACGCTAAAAAGTGAACAATAATGTGGCAGATTTCTGTTTAAAACAGTATAGATTTAACAGTAGCGTTTAAAAGCTATAGTGACCACGATTCTGCCTAGAAAAAGAAAAACTAATTTAGCATGTGTGTCAGATAAAAATAGAAACATCTTCCCCTCTTCATTTATAAAGATATTTAATTGTCTAGTTTGGGTGTGGTCTAGCAACTTTATCAAAATGAAAGTTCCATAAATGAGTACAGATTTCATTTATTTATAAAATCAGAGTCAAATATGAAACTATTAACTTTAAATTCTGAAGTGCAGCGGAAACCCAAGAAAGCAAGACAAACAAAATAATTATAATTATATTAATTGCAAACATTTTCAAATCACCTTTATTCAAATATTACTCTGATTAATTATCACATTTCCCAAGTGTGTTAACAACAAAACAACATAAACTTAAAACATATTATCAAGTAGCTACACCTTCAGTTATCAAATCAGCTAGCTCCAGAATTATAGGGTTGGGAATCTAAAACAAACTCTATAGATCCAGCCTTCACCAAATATTCAGGGGCATTTAGGATAAACAATTTTATTTAAAAAATTACGCTAAAAAGTTAACAATAATGTGGCAGATTTCTGTTTAAAACAGTATAGATTTAACAGTAGCGTCTAAAAGCTATAGTGACCACGATTCTGCCTAGAAAAAGAAAAACTAATTTAGCATGTGTGTCAGATAAAAATAGAAACATCTTCCCCTCTTCATTCATAAAGATATTTAATTGTCTAGTTTGGGTGTGGTCTAGCAACTTTATCAAAATGAAAGTTCCATAAATGAGTACAGATTTCATTTATTTATAAAATCAGAGTCAAATATGAAACTATTAACTTTAAATTCTGAAGTGCAGTGGAAACCCAAGAAAGCAAGACAAACAAAATAATTATAATGATATTAATTGCAAACATTTTCAAATCACTTTTATTCAAATATTACTCTGATTAATTATCACATTTCCCAAGTGTGTTAACAACAAAACAACATAAACTTAAAACATATTATCAAGTAGCTACACCTTCAGTTATCAAATGAGCTAGCTCCAGAACTATGGGGTTGGGAATCTAAAACAAACTCTATAGATCCAGCCTTCACCAAGTATTCAGGGGCATTAAAGATAAACAATTTTATTAAAAAAATTACGCTAAAAAGTTAACAATAATGTGGCAGATTTCTGTTTAAAAAAGTATAGATTTAACAGTAGCGTTTAAAAGCTATAGTGACCACGATTCTGCCTAGAAAAAGAAAAACTAATTTAGCATGTGTGTCAGATAAAAATAGAAACATCTTCCCCTCTTCATTCATAAAGATATTTAATTGTCTAGTTTGGGTGTGGTCTAGCAACTTTATCAAAATGAAAGTTCCATAAATGAGTACAGATTTCATTTATTTATAAAATTAGAGTCAAATATGAAACTATTAACTTTAAATTCTGAAGTGCAGCGGAAACCCAAGAAAACAAGACAAACAAAATAATTATAATAATATTAATTGCAAACATTTTCAAATCACCTTTATTCAAATATTACTCTGATTAATTATCACATTTCCCAAGTGTGTTAACAACAAAACAACATAAACTTAAAACATATTACCAAGTAGCTACACCTTCAGTTATCAAATCAGCTAGCTCCAGAACTATGGGGTTGGGAATCTAAAACAAACTCTATAGATCCAGCCTTCACCAAATATTCAGGGGCATTTAAGATAAACAATTTTATTTAACAAATTACGCTAAAAAGTGAACAATAATGTGGCAGATTTCTGTTTAAAACAGTATAGATTTAACAGTAGCGTTTAAAAGCTATAGTGACCACGATTCTGCCTAGAAAAAGAAAAACTAATTTAGCATGTGTGTCAGATAAAAATAGAAACATCTTCCCCTCTTCATTTATAAAGATATTTAATTGTCTAGTTTGGGTGTGGTCTAGCAACTTTATCAAAATGAAAGTTCCATAAATGAGTACAGATTTCATTTATTTATAAAATCAGAGTCAAATATGAAACTATTAACTTTAAATTCTGAAGTGCAGCGGAAACCCAAGAAAGCAAGACAAACAAAATAATTATAATTATATTAATTGCAAACATTTTCAAATCACCTTTATTCAAATATTACTCTGATTTATTATCACATTTCCCAAGTATGTTAACAACAAAACAACATAAACTTAAAACATATTATCAAGTAGTTACACCTTCAGTTATCAAATCAGCTAGCTCCAGAACTATGGGGTTGGGAATCTAAAACAAACTCTATAGATCCAGCCTTCACCAAATATTCAGGGGCATTTAAGATAAACAATTTTATTAAAAAAATTACGCTAAAAAGTTAACAATAATGTGGCAGATTTCTGTTTAAAACAGTATAGATTTAACAGTAGCGTTTAAAAGCTATAGTGACCACGATTCTGCCTAGAAAAAGAAAAACTAATTTAGAATGTGTTTAGATAAAAATAGAAACATCTTCCCCTCTTCATTCATAAAGATATTTAATTGTCTAGTTGTGGTCTAGCAACTTTATCAAAATGAAAGTTCCATAAATGAGTACAGATTTCATTTATTTATAAAATCAGAGTCAAATATGAAACTATTAACTTTAAATTCTGAAGTGCAGCGGAAACCCAAGAAAGCAAGACAAACAAAATAATTATAATTATTATTAATTGCAAACATTTTCAAATCACCTTTATTCAAATATTACTCTGATTTATTATCTCATTTCCCAAGTGTGTTAACAACAAAACAACATAAACTTAAAACATATTATCAAGTAGCTACACCTTCAGTTATCAAATCAGCTAGCTCCAGAACTATGGGGTTGGGAATCTAAAACAAACTCTATAGATCCAGCCTTCACCAAATATTCAGGGGCATTTAAGATAAACAATTTTATTAAAAAAATTACGCTAAAAAGTTAACAATAATGTAGCAGATTTTTGTTTAAAACAGTATAGATTTAACAGTAGCGTTTAAAAGCTATAGTGACCATGATTCTGTCTAGAAAAAGAAAAACTAATTTAGAATGTGTGTCAGATAAAAATAGAAACATCTTCCCCTCTTCATTCATAAAGATATTTAATTGTCTAGTTTGGGTGTGGTCTAGCAACTTTATCAAAATGAAAGTTCCATAAATGAGTACAGATTTCATTTATTTATAAAATCAGAGTCAAATATGAAACTATTAACTTTAAATTCTGAAGTGCAGTGGAAACCCAAGAAAGCAAGACAAACAAAATAATTATAATGATATTAATTGCAAACATTTTCAAATCACTTTTATTCAAATATTACTCTGATTAATTATCACATTTCCCAAGTGTGTTAAAAACAAAACAACATAAACTTAAAACATATTATCAAGTAGCTACACCTTCAGTTATCAAATCAGCTAGCTCCAGAACTATGGGGTTGGGAATCTAAAACAAACTTTATAGATCCAGCCTTCACCAAATATTCAGGGGCATTTAAGATAAACAATTTTATTAAAAAAATTATGCTAAAAAGTTAACAATAATATGGCAGATTTCTGTTTAAAACAGTATAGATTTAACAGTAGCGTTTAAAAGCTATAGTGACCACGATTCTGCCTAGAAAAAGAAAAACTAATTTAGCATGTGTTTAGATAAAAATAGAAACATCTTCCCCTTTTCATTCATAAAGATATTTAATTGTCTAGTTTGGGTGTGGTCTAGCAACTTTATCAAAATGAAAGTTCCATAAATGAGTACAGATTTCATTTATTTATAAAATCAGAGTCAAATATGAAACTATTAACTTTAAATTCTGAAGTGCAGCGGAAACCCAAGAAAGCAAGACAAACAAAATAATTATAATTATATTAATTGCAAACATTTTCAAATCACCTTTATTCAAATATTACTCTGATTTATTATCACATTTCCCAAGTGTGTTAACAACAAAACAACATAAACTTAAAACATATTATCAAGTAGCTACACCTTCAGTTATCAAATCAGCTAGCTCCAGAAAAGTGCCCAATTTGGGACACCCTGTACGTGTAGATTTTATACGGACGCGAACAGTGTTACCTTCCATTGAGTGAAGATGAGGGAGGAGAGAGGTAGGAGGAAACTAGTAAAATGGTGTCGAAAAAAAATCTTGAGGCATATGCTGAAAGAATTTTTGAATCGCTCTATATTTATAAAGGTTACAACTAATTTGGTAAACTTATCACGTCCTTGCAATGCAACTATAGGTAAATTTAGTGGGAATAAGGACACTGTTGTTCTGGTAAATATACGTTTTAATCCATCGGTAACGTTTCGACAATGGTTTTTGTCTTCATCAGACTAAAAAGGTTACAACTCATTAGTAAGATAATACAAAATACGGCACATTAATACATCACCAATTAAAAATTATTATTCTTTTCCCAATAAATAACATTTAAAAATGACCTTATTGACAATATATTATTTTTTTCCTAAATATTTTTTTCCCTTTTAATGTATATGTAACTGATTTTTTTATTTATTTATATAAAGAAATAATTATGGTTTATTTTTCTTCCTTTTTTTTTAATATATGTACGATGTAGTCTGAATGGTGAGTACGGAATTTTAAATATTTTAACAGTCCTTTTTAAATTTTAACATAGGTTTATAATGTGTACATTGTTGTTATTTTCTACATGGTATTATGGCTTGCTACAGGTTTTATTTGTTATTGTTGTTTTTATATGAATAGCTGATTGATCTCTTTGTGCGTATTTTATTGAGCCACCCATCAGTTACTATAGTGACAAAAAAAAAATTAATTGGTGATGTATTAATGTGCTGTATTTTGTATTATCTTACTAATGAGTTGTAACCTTTTTAGTCTGATGAAGACAAAAACCATTGTCGAAACGTTACCGATGGATTAAAACGTATATTTACCAGAACAACAGTGTCCTTATTCCCACTAAATTTACCTATAGTTGCATTGCAAGGACGTGATAAGTTTACCAAATTAGTTGTAACCTTTATAAATATAGAGCGATTCAAAAATTCGCTTCATACATCAAACAAGTTTCGTGGCTAATCGGGCAAAAAGGAGTTTTTTTGTTTCCCCTATATTTTTCCGTGGGTAGCCTGAAAGCTTAACCTCACGGGGGTCCAAGATCTAATAGACACCTAATAAGTGTTGACAGTTAACCGTTTCGTCCTTATGGGACTCCTCAGAACACTGCTGGTCAATGTGACAAATCTTGCGAAGTTAATCAGATGGTTTTGTCTCTAATTAAATGTAATTAGTGAGCGAACTATAGCAAGAGGCGCCATCTACCGAGATACGAGAGAAACAAAAAACCAAATTCACTGGTACGAAATTCCACGTTTGTTCATACATATCCCAATCGAAAATCATTACCCTTCCTTTCGCCGTGTTGTAGTTGGGTAAAAAAAATGTCAAATAAGTTTTTGATCAAAATGTCTTCCAAAACGTGTTTTCGCAAAACGAACAGTGACCTAGAATTTAATATATTAAAAAATGACTTTGTGAAATGGCTAACCAGGGCTATCAAAATGGACGGGCCACGATCCTCCACTTTGTTGACGTCACATCCGGGGCTGATTTTTTTTTGATGGTCACGTTGCGACACAGCTGATTGTCTTTAACATATTGAAGTTGGAATGACGGTTCATGGATATTTGATTTTTTTTTAAATAAAGCCGTTTTTGAGATTGTTTTTACTATATTCTCGCAGAACAATTTTTTTTAAATGTATAGTAAGCCCTAATTTTTCATAGCCGCTTCATTAGCTCACACAAAAAGTAAGTTTAAAGTAGAAGCGAATGTGACAATCACATATGACAAAGTCAAATACATGTCAAATATAACAGTTGGCATGTGGTACATGGCGGGTAATTTGAATTCAAAATAAGGAATGCTAAATCTTGAAGATTTAAACCTTTTAATCATGTTGCTTCCTTACAAACCTTTGGTGGAATATCGGGATGGTGTCTGAGAATATTTCACTGAAATTTTGCGGAAATCTGTAGTGCCATTTTGAAAATATCATAAAAAAACGTCTGAGCTCCCATAAGACCCAATGTAAAATTCAGCCCCGGGAGAACAGCTGGTTTTTTCAGGGTCTTGGCCTCTATTTTTGTGTTGGCCTTGGGCTAACAAACGACTCAGTCAGGCAGAAAGCGATCATTTAAAATTATACACCGATGGTACGGCGCATTATTGGCATTCCGCGCCGCCACTGATACAAACATGCGTGATAATGACAGGACTTGAGTGCAGATAATAGATAGTTTCAGTTGTGCTACGTATTTTTACGTAAAACTGCACGTTAAGCGCTCTACGTTTTGTTTCAAATTTGAGTTTAAGTTGATTGTTTTTACGTTACCATAACAAGTCTACTAATAGCAGAGAATATGTGTTTTTTTGATGTTACAATTTTGTTTTTTGTCTTTTCAACTACAGTAGGAATATATTTGCAAAGAATCGTTTGTACTAGCAAGGCCAACACAAAAATAGAGGCCACGACCCTGAAAAAATCAGCTGTTCTCCCGGGGCTGAATTTTACATTGGGTCTTACGGGAGGTCAGACGTTTTTTTATGATATTTTCAAAATGACACTACAGATTTCCGCAAAATTTCAGTGAAATATTCTCAGACACCATCCCGATATTCCACCAAAGGTTTGTAAGGAAGCAACATGATTAAAAGGTTAAAATCTTCAAGATTTAGCATTCCTTATTTTGAATTCAAATTACCCGCCATGTACCACATGCCAACTGTTATATTTGACATGTATTTGACTTTGTCATATGTGATTGTCACATTCGCTTCTGCTTTAAACTTAAGTTTTGTGTGAGCTTATGAAGCGGCTATGAAAAATTAGGGCTTACTATACATTTAAAAAAAATTGTTCTACCAGAATAAAGTAAAAACAATCTCAAAAAAGGCTTTATTTAAAAAAAAAACAAATATCCATGAACCGTCATTCCAACTTCAATATTTTAAAGACAATCAGCTGTGTCGTAACGTGACCATCAAAAAAAAATCAGCCCCGGATGTGACGTCAACAAATCGGATCGTGGCCCGTCCATTTTGATAGCCCTGGTACTAGAAGCGGAAATTATCGTCTAGGTCTCATTTTTCGATCGTTCAATCAACCAATTCTATTCTTTGGTAGCGTTAAGATGCCAGACTGCCGTAAGCTAACGTAAATACGTAAGCTCCTAACGTGACCTTGACGACGGTGCGCTTGCGTAACTGTCAAATCTCTTGCTTACGTAAAAATACGTAGCACAACTCAAACTATCTAATGGCAATATTTAGATAAACTGTTCTTTAGATCAACAGTTATTTTAACTACTCGAAACGGTAACAGGAGGATTGATTTAGTTTACATGGCTTAAAATTATAAACAAACATTTTTTTGATTTATTATGCGCCATCTGATTAATGTTTATTATGTGACATATAGCTAGGACTTCACGTGGTTCGGGAACCTTCAATAATTCTGAATATCAACACAGACAATTTCATATGCAATATACAGGGTGTCCCAAAATTAAACTAAACTATTTTAATCGCATATTATACAGCCCAAAAAAAGAGAAGAAAGTTAATTTAAACTAAGGTCCAAAATTGCTTCGTTTTTGAGATACACGGTGTTATAGTTAGAATATAAAAATCGATTTTTTCAAATAATAGGAACCATTGGCGTAGCTAGCCTTGCTTTTCAGGGGGGGCCGTGGCCCCGGTCTATCTTGAACAAAAAGCAAACATAGGTTTTAAAGAGTCGTGCAAAGTGTGCAATGAATAAAAAAAAAATACGCGCATTAAATGTTCTATAATTTTAATATAACAAATTTAATAATACATTTACAAACTTATTTATATGTATACACAGCAAGTATGTAATTCAGCAATTCTACAAAGAAAGTTTTCTACGTCGCTTACTGAAAGCGTCTACCACACTGTCTAAGTCGACCTCAACATCTTTTTCTATGAATAACAATGACAAACCTGAGTGTCTCTCTTGAGTCATAGTTGTTCTAAGCCAATTAAAAACTCTCCTCATGGCAGAGAAAGACCTCTCGCAAGTTGCACTTGAAATTGGAAGAATACTCGCAACTTTAAAAAGTTGGTAGAGGTTTGGATAGGTGTTTTCTGCTATATGTTGTTTGATAGAATCATGACCAACAGTTTGATTTAACCGAAAAATACAATTCTTTAAAACGGTCATTTCTGCTCTTAGAGCAGAAGTATTAATAATAAAAATTTCCCGGTATTGCTCGACGAATTTATTCCATTTAACGACGTGGGAAAACTTAATATGAAAATGGTTATGAAATTGTCACCAAAATCGGAAAATTTTCATAAGACACTAAACGCTAACCTCAAAAAAACTAAAAAGATTATTATATTTATTTTAGAAAAACAGTTTAAAAAGGTCTTTTATAACCTTACGACATCTACAACCCGATTTCGGAAACAGAGGGGCCAAGGTCGCTGTCTTTATTCAATGCGAAATTTAACTTACACTTCTATAATATTTTACAAGATGTCGCCAATATGTATGAAATATTCAATATGCATAATTATGTTTAAATTTAAAAAATATTTTCGGGAAATTCCATAAGTGCAGAAAAGTTACCGATAATTTAAAGAGAAAAAGCCTAATTCCGCAAGACAAGGGCTTTTTCCTGAAATGTAAACATTATCTGAATGATTTTAAATTTTAATGCACCTATTTTATTTGAATATTTCCCGAATAATAATAGAAAAGTATGTATTTTCAGCGTCATGTTCTTTTACTAGTAGTCGGTAGGGGAGGCCTAAAATATCTTAGGGGGGCCTGAGGGACTTCAGGGGGGGGCAGGCCCCCCCTGGCCCCCCCTAGCTACGCCAATGATAGGAACAGTTTTAATCGGATTATTTTTAAAATTAGTACCCGAAAATTTTCTGGGATAAAAAACCCAAATAAGGACATTTTTTACTGTGGCCGCTAGAGGGCGCTTACAGTTTGTTCTTTTTATTTTGGCTGTTACATCATGACATATTTACATTATGTTAAATGAGAAAATATCAATGAGGAACCGCTATAATAAAAAAAACAAACTATAACATTGCACTTCTGATTAGTTAAAACGAATATAAATTTTTTCTTAGTGTATTTTTTTTACTTTTTTTGTTAAAAAGATAATTTTTTAGGCATTACAATGCAAAAAAGATACCCTTATTACAATCCGTTAAAGCAAGCTTTTTTCCAGATTTTTTCGGTTTTTAATGTTTGATGCCTCACCGGAATAATTTTTTTTTAATATTAAGTTAACAGTATTTTAGAATAATATATCTTAACAAAAAAATTTCATTTAAAAAAAGCCAAGTACACGAAAATGGTATTCTGTAAAAAGAATTGAGATAAAAGTAAAGCCTAGTTCTGACATACAAATTTCAAAATAAAAGGTTCTTACTAGTTTGGAAATAGATTTTTTTCAACTTTGCTATTACAGTCAAACTTCTTTATGTTCAATATAGCACTGTGCCTAAAAGTCATTTACAGCCGTAATTGCCAAGTTTCGAAATACTCTGCCAATATATGGGCCCCTAAGCTCACACTAGGTACTATAGTTATAGTGTACGTGTGAGCTAATATAAATAAAAACTGAAATATATTTTATTCAACTCTAGACTAAATTACCTTTTGTTTGATACCACACAAGCCATGTTTTGACTTAATCTCCCTAACCCTTAAAAAAAACAAAAACTAAAATGTATTTTGTTAAACTCCGGACTCAATTACCTTTCGTTTGATATCACACACGCCATATTTCACTTAAACTCTAATTTTTTTAAAATAAATTAAAATGTATTTTGTTTAATTCCAGACTCAATTACCTTTCGTTTGATATCACACGCGCCATATTTTCACATAAACTCTAATTTTTGAAATCTACCCCCACCCTTTTATTTGGTTTGTGTTCGGTGGATTTTGTTAATTTTTAAATGGGACTATCTCGACCCAAGACCCAGCCTAGGTACCAAATTTCATTAAAATCGGCCAAGCGGTTTTTGAGTTTTGCGCGTTGGTCGTTACAGACAGACATACAAACAGACAGACAGACAGACATACAGACAGACAGGCAGAAAGATATATAAAAATTTTTGAAATCGGAAACTTTTTTTTTTCGAAAAAATTAGGATCACCATAGCTTACACTACTATAGTATAGTATATGTGTGAGCTAAACTACTATAGTATAGTATATGTGTGAGCTAAAACATTTCCAAACTAGTAAGAATCTTTCATTTTGAATTTGTATTGGAGAACTTGGCTTTACTTTTATCTCAATTCTTTTTACATGAAATGTTTTTGTTAAGATGTCACTCCTCTTTTAAAGAATTTGGATAATATTTAAGTTTTAAACTAGTAAAATATGCGGTTTGTATGGTTTTATCATAGTTCCTATCAGCCTTCTAAAGCTCAGCTGTCTAGCATTCCTGGAAGTGGGCAATGTTACTTTTACATAACTTTACATTTATAGGGGAGGAAAGTAAACTAAAATTTTGGTTTTTTAAATTTTTTCTTATAATTTTATCATAGTTTCTATTAGTCTTTTAAAGCTCAGCTCTAGCGTTTGTGGAAGTGGGCAATGTTACTTTTAAATAACTTTACGTTTATAGGGGAAACAAGTTATAAAATTTTGAGGTTTTTTTATTTTATTTTATAGTTTTATCATAGTTTCTGTCGTCCGTCCAAAGCTCAGCGTTTTTGGAAATGGGCAATGTTATTTTTACATAACTTTACATGTATAAGGGGAGGAGAGTAAATTAGAATTTTGGGGTTTCTTGATTTTTTCTAAGGGTTTGGTCATAATTTCTATCCGTCTGCCAAATTTCAGCTTTGTAGCATGTCTGGAAGTACAGTAGAATTTTGGTGATCTATATACATGAGTGAGTGAGTACGTTTTTTGAAATTTCGTAACTACTTTACTACTTTATGGAAGTCCATGAAACTTGGAGGGGTTGTTAACCCTATGAAGATCTACGACTTCACGACAACTTTGAGTTTCCTAGCTCATGCCAAACTAGAGTTTTAGACAGGTCAAATATGGACTGAAATGTTTCAAGAAAACTGAACCTCAAAGAACCTCTTCGGTATTTTGCACTAAAAACCGAAATATCTCGAAAACCGATTTAACAGGGGCACCTTTTAAGGTTCAAATTGTTTAGGAAATTACTTTCTTCACAAAAAACGTAAAAAACTACCTTACATGAGCAAAAAGTTATTGTAATTTTAACCCATCAAAAGTGAAGTGTGAAGAGCCCTTTAACGGCCAGAGTAAAAAGATGTCCATATTCGAGTTTCGCATCCCAAAAAACCCACGAGTACCAATTTTGAAAATAATACATTTAAAACCACACCTTGTATCTCGGAAACGAAGCAATTTTCAATCTTTGTTTAGATAAACTTTTATCTCTATTTTGTGCCGTGGATGTGGTTAAAATATTGACTTCTAATTTTGTGACACCCTGTAAATTCATAATTATTGTTGTACAACGAACGATAAGTTGTAATTTTTCACAGCCCTTTAATATTTAGTTTCCTTGAACAATGCATGGAAAATTTTTATTTTTTCTCATAATAAAACGCATTAAAAAAATGTTGTTTTGTGCAAAATTAAAGTGCGAAATTTAGTTTAGCAATATGTTTAGTTATGGTTTTTATTGTATTGGCCAAAGCACCACGAGTAAACATTTGGAAAAAATTAATAAACGTTATAATATTGAAATTCTTAAAAAGCCTAAAGTTGAGGAAGTTAAAATTATTAAAAGAAGAAACAAAGATCGAAGAGTATCTATTTTTTTCGTAAGTACATTTATTCCAAAACTTCATATTAATCCGAATTTTTTTTGGTTGCTTTTTTTAAAATCCATTATTGATATACGAGGGTCATTCAATAAGTAACACAGCCAACGATCAAGACCGGCCATGGCGCGTTATAAGCAAGTCGGCGGTCACGTGATCTTAGGAGTCCCAGGATTCTTATTGTATTGCTTAAAATATTATATGTTTTTACACAATTTAAATAAATTAACAAAAAATTTTTGTTCTTTTATAGGAAAAAAATATTTTGCTGATATATGTGTTTATTATGGATAAAAGAACTGAATCTATAAAATAAAAAATTATACAAAATTTGTACTCTAATATCTTCAGGTATATTAGGTACATAATATCGTTAGTAACTTCAAATCTATACAAGTCTTTCAAAATTGGACATATCAAACCTAAGCTTTTAGTTTTTTAATTTTTCTTTGACTGTCATCATCTTTGAGTTCTTATTCAAAGATTTATTAGCAGACACTAAATCATTGTGCTTTTTAATAAAATTATTTAAAAAAACTTTACATGCCCTTAAACTAATTTTTTCAAGCTTTGACAATAGTTTTTCTCTACAAAAACACTCGCTAGAGTTATCTGAAGAAAAATTTTCAATATAAAACATTTCACAATAATTTATTAAAAAGAAACAAATGATTTTGTGAATAAGTGAGATGGTTTTCCCATTCAATGAACTGAATGTAGTGGTCGTCAATAATTTTTTGAAAAATTACCGAACACAAAGTTTAATATCTATTTCAATAAAGTGTAAGTTAACGACCAACTCATGTTCTTTTAAAAGCTGTATCTTACTTTATAAATATTTCACACTACCAGAGAGATTACTATCTGTTAACAATATTTTACAAATCAGTTTTTTAATATTGCGAGGGTGCGGAAGACATATTACCTTCGAATTGTAAACTGACGTGTATGCACTGGATAACTGGATAAACAAAGATGAAGCCAACATTAAAGTGTATCCACCATATCTTCGATTCTCAGGTTACCTTTTCAAGAGACCTAATTGTTCAATAAAAAATGACAACTGAACACATTTTTCACTCTCACTATCGAAAATGTCACTAAGGATGTCTATTACTTGATCAATCTTATCCAAGATCTTATCTTTTACCACTTCTTTCCCGTTTGCAACATATTAGGTTTCAGTTTTATAGTTGGACCGACAAGGAACAACACTAATTACACGTTCGCGGCATTGTTTATCTTATAGGTATTTTCTTTATAATTTACTCATTAGCTATTAATTATTTTAACGCAGCCCACTAGTCTTTTTCGTGGGCTGCGTTATTTTAATAACTTTGATAAAATTCACATAAAAATCGTGCCCGAATTAAAAAAAATCGACGTAAACAAACAAACCAAAATTGAACACACACATGTTTTATAATGACAGCGGGCCGTGAGGCGTTTTTTTTGTGGGACTCCTACGGTCACGTGATATTTCCGCGCCCGGGCCGGTCTTTCTCGTGGGCTGCGAATAAGTAAAGAGACAAATGGCTATAGCTCAAAAAGGGTTTATTTAATTCTTTTAAAATTAAGGCTATTTTTCAACATAATCACCCCCACAGTTCTGCACTTGTCCCATCTTTCTTGCAGTTTCCTAATTCCCTTGGCGAAGAATTCTTTCGATTTATCCCGAAGCCACTTTTGCACCTTAACTTCCTCATTGTTAGCAAATCTTTTTCTTCTTTGAGTGGTCCAAACAGGTAAAAATCAGATGGGGCGAGGTCAGGACTGTAGGCAGGATGAGGTAAGACCTCCCACCCCAATTCTTGAAGCTTATCACGGGTCATGAATGACTCCTTTGAGTCCACGGCGTTTGCTCCTGATAGCTGGTCTAACTTTTTGTTCTAGCATCTGAGAGTAGTATTGGCTATTGATAGTTTTGCGAACTGGAGAGCTAGTGTGTTTCCACTCCATACTCTGCCTTGTGGTCTCAGGGTCGTAGTGATGGATCCAGACCTCGTCGCTGGTCACTATTCTTTCAAAAAAAAGCGTCTCCTTCAATCAAACTTTGTTGCTTTAAGTCTGGACTAATGGAAAGCCTTGATTCTTTATGAGGTCAGGAAGCTGTCTGGGACCCATCTGGCACACGTTTTAAAATTTTTCTGAATGACATTGTGAATAGTTCCAACACAAAACTATTTGAATTTCAAATTGTGAAAGACTTTCGCGGCCATCGTCCAATGGTGGGTGTGCTTTCGGGCGTCGTCATTGGAAATTCGTTCTCGACGTTTCGCCATCTCGAGTGGATGGCATCTTTAGGAGATGTTGACTGTTTGTCGGCTTCTCGAAGACTTGTGGTTAGTCTATCCCGGGCGCAGGTTATATACGCTATGGTGGGCGGAGCGTATATCGGAGCTGGTCGGTGATTGGTCACTGTCCCGAGATTCAGTTTTGTTGTTGTAAGCGAGCCGTTTAGTGTTTTTAAGAACCGATACCCATGTTCTGTTAATTTTAAGAGTTTCTTCAGATCTGTTGAAGTTCTGCTGGTGTTTATGAATTTCGATTGCTTCTCTATAAATTCTTGGATAGTAAGAAGAGGAGGCGCAGAGAACTTGTGTGTCTTCGAATTTTATTCGGTGGTCTTCATTGTTTAGTGTGTGGTCTGCAACTGCGGATTTTTCCGTATGTCCGAGTCGACAGTTGGTTTTGTGTTCTTTGATTCTTGTGTTTACGGACCGTTTGGTTGTTCCGATGTAGACACTTCCACAGGTACAGGGAATGCGGTATACCCCCGAAGAACTTAGTGGGTTCCTTATATCCTTCGCAGATCTGAGATGGTTCTCGATCTTCTTAGATGGCTTGAAGATCGTTTTTATGTTGTGTTTTCCCAGAATACGTCCGATCCTATCCGTCACTCTAGGGATGTAGGGCAGAAAGGCTCTTGAAGTAACTTCGCGGCTGCTCAGTCCACCGCTACTGTTACTTCTAGTGCTCGGCTTTGGTCGTATACATTTATCTATGTCGCTTTGAGTGTATCCATTTGCTACGAGGGCGTTTTTAAGATGGTTTAATTCTTTGTCTAGATATTCTGGTTCGCAGATTCTTTTCGCCCTCTCTACCAATGTTCTTATTACCCCTTCTCGTTGGCACGGGTGGTGGTTAGATGTGTTGTTTAGGTAGCGCTCTGTGTGAGTAGGTTTTCTGTTTACGGTATGTCCTAGTCGTCCCTCTTTCCTCGTTACTAGTACGTCAAGGAATGCTAATTCTCTGTTGTTCGCTGTTTCCATTGTAAATTGTATACGGGGTGTCTGCTGTTAATGTGGTTGAGAAATTCATTAAGGCTGTCTCTACCATAAGGCCAAACGACAAAAGTGTCATCTACATATGGAAACCAGACTTTGGGTTTATGAGGGGCATTATTCAACGCCTTCTCTTCTAGTTTCTCCATGAAAAAGTTCGCAATCACTGGCGATAAAGGGCTACCCATTGATACTCCATCGATCTGTTCATAAATTTGTTCATTGAAGGTGAAATATGATGTCGTTAGGCAGATTTTAAACAGGTCGGTGATGTCGAAATAAATTTCAAACAAAGAGTCGGTGATGTCCTTCGGAAATATGTGTTCCATTTCCCTCATTTCCTCGGCCAAAGGTACCTTCGTGAACAAAGACACAACATCAAAGCTAACTAAGATGTCTTGCTCGTCCTTGACGATGTTTTTGATCTTCTCAATAAAGTGGGTCTACTACCGGCATTGAATTATACTGATGGTTTGATGCTTTCGTTGGGAACTTGTCAAGCATCAAACCATCAGTATAATTCAATGGCGGTAGGGGTATTTTCCCTCGGAGTAGTTGTTTCTGTTGGTTTCACGCAGTTCCAACACTTACTTTTTCAGCTATCATTTCAACAGTAATTCTTCTGTTATCACGAATAAGTCCATCAATCCTCGATACCAACGAGGGTCCAGAAACTTCCACTGGACGTTCACATTGGGGTTCATCACCTACAACTTTTACCGTACTGTATTAACATTCTAGAAAAAATTTCACTTGGTTTTACACCTTCTGCGACTAAAAATGAAATGACTGAGCGCTACTCTTTTAAATGATGAAACAGCTGATCAGAGCATATCCCAAGATTGGTAACTAACACCCCTGAAAAGAATTTGTCTCTTTACTTATTGAATGATCCTCGTAGTTGCATTTTACAATTACTTAATTTATTTCTTATTGGGACAGAGCCTAGCACTCTTTCTTTTAACGGCTTTTTTAAAACTTTGATCACTTTACTCTCGCTAGGGCATGTAGTTCTTTAATTGTAGAATCAAGTAGATTAGTAAGTAACAAAGGGTGCAAGGATCTTCAGAGTAGGCGTTGCATTGCTGGAAAATCACATTCGCCAGGAGCAGGTGTAAGTAATAATTTTCCTCACCCACCACTCACCCCGTTTTATATCCAACCAAACAAAATGTGTCCTTTCTGCACCTTTATTTTAGGCGTTGCTAAGTTACACTTCAAGTAAAGCTAGAATCTGTAGTGCAAAAAACACTTTTATAAAAAATGTCCACTGTGATCGGACCGGGGCGGGGGGGTCGGTTTCCTAATAAATCTATTTTTAGGACGTGTTGCTGAGCAAAGTGACCGGATCTCTAGGCTTCAGCATCATCGGAGGCACTGACCATTCCAGTATTCCTTTTGGCACCAAGGAGCCTGGCATATTTATTTCGCATGTAAGTAAGATTACTATACAATTTGGACGTAACTAGACCAGTGGCCACTTCTCCACAAGATCATTTGGTCAATAAATGTCTGGAATAATCAATTTAATAATCTATGATCAAAACTAATATATTCTGTATAGGTATTCAATATATAGATATACCGGGTGGGCCAAAAAAAACCGGACATTTTTTTTTATTATAACTTTTGAACTATACAATCGATTTTCATAAGAGAAACTGCACTTATAGGTCCGGTTTTTTTTGGCCCACCCGGTATATGGATAATTCTACCAAAAGTGGGCTATATGGATATCATTTTTGGTCATTGCGTTTAAATAACAGTACAGCACAGTAAATAATTTTGTTTTGTTAAATTTATGTAACTAATTAGGTGTAAGCTAAGAAACATTTATTTTCCCGAATTTTAGGAATTATTGCATAAAAATTCCAGAGGGATGAGTACCAGAGGAATGAGTTTTTTAATGGTTTTCCAATTTAAATCAAAATCTATTTAGACTACTTAACTTAAGTTTTATATAAACAAAGTTCCTATACTTATAATTTTAAATGAATCAACAAAAAATTTATACTATTGATCAGTCGAATATTTACTTACCAGAGGAATGATAATTGAAGCGTTCCTTTTGGATTTCTCTGAAAAAAACTAATTTTCTGCCGAAAATAAAAAGATCTATAACTTAAACCAAACTAAAGTTGACATTATCTGTCACAACTTGTCACCCTCACAAGTAAATTAGATATCTAGGGCCGTCTCTTTCTCTAGAAATCAACCGGTGGTATTCACAAATATTGTGTTATTAAAAATGGAGCAACGTTTAAAATTGTAAAATTTTCCGGGAAGATGTAAATTCGGATTTTCAAAAATATGACTGCAAACTTAAGTTTTATCAATTTTTTGATAAATAGTTAAGACTTGGTTAAATATTATTTATTAGGATATTTTTTTCAATCTGAGTTTTTAATATTTGGTTTGGGACTACACCAGAGGAATGAGGTATTTGCTTTGTAATAAAAAAAATTATAAACTTGCAATTTTTTTTATACATTAAACTCAAATGCTCCATAAAGAAAACATTTCGTTTTAAATCTTATAACTAAAACTATGCTTCATTTGCAATCTGTGTTTGAAAAATATGCATTCCCACTCCACAGCACCATTTTTGTAGAATCATCCATATGTATATATTGAATACCTATACAGAAAATAATAGTTTCGATCATAGATTATTATATTTGCGACAGTGACAGTTATGTCAAATTAACCTAATGTCAAAAATTTGAAGACTTTAAAATGTTCAAATAGAAAATGTGATGCCTCTTTCGAAAGGTATTTAAATTCTTTATATAACACAGTTTACATTTTTAAAATCGAGTCACTTTTTTAGGAGATATGGCCATTTTAATGTACATGGTGTTTCTATGCAGTACCTTCTTTTTTTTCAATTGAAAGAATAAAAGATAAAAAAATTGCTGTAGAATAATGTTTAACTGTTTTTCCACATCATTTTTAATATTTTATCTGTTTATGTTATAAAACTCAAAATCGAACCCCCCCCCCCTCCTCAAACGAAATGACCATAATTTATTCAAGACGAACTGATCACGTCCGTGGAAATTCCCAATCGCGCCTCTTAAACTTTTTAAACTACCGAACCAAAACATTTGTGTGTGTGAAAATCGGTTTTGCGGTTTAGGAGCTATCGTGTTACGGACAGACACACACACACACACAGACAGACATCACGACGATCTTGCTAAGATTTACGTTTCCGTGCTGATTTCACGGCAGCGCTGTTTTGAAATAGACACGGAAATGTTGCAACATATTTGGTTACAAATGCGTGTTGATTTTAAGGCGCCGATGCTCGAACAAGGCACGGATTTGTATTGAATTACGCAGCGCAGGGGTTTACTTATTAGTGCACATTTGAAACTTAAATTGGATTCACGTTGTTTATTTGTTTGATTCTGAGGTTATATGTTTATTAATATGAAAATTATAAAGCAGTTTAAAAGTATTTGTACTAATATTACTCAAGATTTTAAAATTCTTTGAAGTTTGAAGAACACTCTTCCATTAACTATACCTGCAAAGTTCAGTGTTCATTGTCTTACACCGGCAACTACGACGACAGATCTTGTTCTGTTATTAATAAATTTTAATGATTTAAATGATTTTCACTTGATTTCTAACCACATGAAAAAAGACAGTTTCAAAAACCTAACCTAACGAAAGCTAATCAATCAAATCTAACCGAACCGAATCAAAGCAAACTGAACCAATAATTTTTTTCAAAAAAAAAAACTGAGATTCCACCCGGAATCCTAGAGGATGTGAATCCGAACCGAACCGATCCTAACTAAACCGAACCAAACCAAACCAAACTACAACACTATTCACACCCTCTAGGATCCCGGTCAGGAAAGTTTTTTTTTAATTGTTGGTTCAGTTTGCTTTTGTTCGGTTCGGTTTGGTTCAATTCGGTTCGTTTCGGTTCGGATTCACATCCTCTAGGATCCCGGGTAGGAAGTAAGGAAAGTTTTTTTTTTTTTTAATTATTGGTTCAGTTTGCTTTGGTTCGGTTCGGTTCGGTTAGATTTGATTGATTGACTTTCGTTATGTTAGCGTTTTAACCTGACAGTTGAATACGCTTTTGTAATAGTTTAATGAGCGATGTTCTCTTACAGATCCGTGCTCATTTCGAGATCAAAACTGTTAAAATCAACACGTATTTGAACCCAAATATATTGTAACATTTCCGTGTCTATTTCAAAACCGCGCCGACGTGAAATGAGCACGGAAACGTAAATATGTGCGTGGGCTAGGAAGGTAAAAATTTGATCATTTTAGATGGTACCAGGCGGCACGGCGGCAAATTGCGGCAAACTTCGCGTAGGCGACAGAATTCTGAAAGTCAACGGCAACGATGTCAGCAAATGCACGCATCAAGAAGCCGTGATGGAACTGTTGAGGCCCGGTGACAGCATTACTTTAACCGTCCGACACGATCCCCTCCCGGAAAATTATCAGGTAAAAACAATTTACAACGATTTATTTTATCGATAAAAATTCATGAAGATTAATTAAATTTAATTTTTTAAAGCAAATGATGGTTACTTACCTACACCCGATGGTAAGTTGAAAAATCAAATGTGTTTAATGAGCAAAATTTGCGTTAGTTTTGGTTAATCTGCTAAGTAGTGTAGGCTATTATGGCTATCGATAGTATTGGCAATTTTACGTAGCTAAGGAATACCATGTGCCGATCATAGATATAGAATAAATTGGTAAAAATTTTTTTTTAAGTCACAAGCTTTTATAAAATGCATTAAAAAATAATTTTCTAACATTCTAATATTATCATAATAATAAAAGCGATGGCCGACTGATGGAAATTTGACGATGTTAGCACGATAAGATCAATCAATCAATTAAATATCACTATTTGCAAGAATCAATCTAGCAGAAAAATGCAGAGGTACCAAACCCACCCAACCCGACCTAAGATACCTTAGCATTTCTCTGACATAGGTATGGCAATGGCATAACATTGCAGCACATCAAACATATCTTTGATGACCTGCTATGTTGAATATTCATTAAGTGTTTGGATCACAAATTTAGATTAACTTATGCTTTGATTTGCGGCCATCGCTTTTATTATTATGATAATATTAGAATGTTAGAAAATTATTTTTTAATTTTTAATGCATTTTATAAAAGCTTGTGATTTTTTTTACCAATTTATTTTCTACTTTTTAGTCTCAGCTATCTACTCTATTAAATGAAAATATTTGTTCAATGACAGAACAGAAGAGTTTATTCTAGATTATAATTAAATCGCTGATAGTGAGTTGTTTGGAAACTCATTTTTCTATTGGGGGAAGGAGAGGGTGGGGGTAGAGGTAGAAATATATTTTTTGTTTGGCCTGTATTGCAATGCCAAGTGAAGTGTGTCAAAAACGCATTTTTTATGGAAGGGGGAGGGGGGTAGGGGTGGGAGGACCTTTTTTCATTATTGTTGTATTGTCATCGGACCACTATATGCGCAGCCTTCGTAAACTAACGAGCCACGAACCAGAAGAAACGGCAACACAGCCTGGAGGCCCTTCATTTTCGTTCACGTGCGTCGCCCACCACGCTAGTTACTAGCCGTTTCTGCGCAGATAATGTTTTTTTTTAACTTTTAGTATATTTAAAATCGCGTTACCAAATAAAAAAACTGTTCTGGTTTTAGTCAGATGTGTGGTGAACTTAAAATTATATTACCTACCTAATAAAAGCTGTGTAAAAAAGACATTTTGTACACCGGTAATAAGTGAGGTTAGATGTTTGTTTTTGTTTGGAATTTTTGTATTGTTTTGTTTTTTCTTTTTAAATTTTAAAATGCCGCGAAAGTGTTGTGTACCCGGTTGCAAAAGTAACTATGCATCTGTGGTTAATGAAGAGGGCCACCAAACAACTAACGCTTCCCAAAAGAAAATGACTTAAAAAATGCTTGGCTTCGGGCCATTCACAGAGAAGATTATGTTGTGACTGCATGTTCAGTGGTTTGTTGGAAACATTTTGACAAAAGTGACGTTGTTAGAACCGAGATAATTAGGGATAAAGAGGGAGTACAAAAGGAGGTGCCACTAACATTCCCTAAGTTAAACAATGGGGCAATACCTCGGCTATTTGAATCTCAACCCGAGTATATGTCAAACCCCAAACCTCCAGTAAGAGAAAATCCTGACGACAGGCGAAAAAAAATTGAAGAAAGGGAGGGTATGGAAATATATATAAATATATATTGTGTTTATAGACTCGAAAAAGCTTTCGATAGCATTGAGCACTGGGCAGTAAAAGATCTTTAATTAATAGCCGAATAGATCACAGATATACAGACTTAATAGCCAATATATTTAGTGAAGCAACAACATTAATCAAAATCCACAGAGGAACCAAGCCAATCCGCATAAGAAGAGGTGTCAAATTGACACAATATTCCCTAAATTATTTAACCAGGCCCTAGAAGATGTTTTTAAAAGCTTAGATTGGGAAGAAATAGGCATCAAAGTAAACGGACAATTCTGAACCACCAAGATATGCTGATAATATCAATCAATCTAAAAGAAAATAGAACAAGTAGAGGAATATATAGGACCTGGGACAAATTATTAAACTGAAAAAAGAAAAGCAAACAGCTGAAATCAAGAGACGAGTAAGATTGGCCTGGACAGCATTCGGTAAATTAAGCAATATATTAAGAAATAAAAAATATCCTCAGTACCTCAAAACGGAAGTGTATAACCAATGTATCCTTCCTGTACTTACCTATGAATCCCAGACCTGGACACTTACAAAATCAAACATGGATAAGGCAAGAAAAGCCCAAAGATCAATGGAAAGACAAATGTTACATGTAAAGCTAACAGGTAGAAAAAGGAATGAATTGATAAGAAATAAAACAAAAGTAAGGGATGTCAGAGCAGAAGTAGCAAAATTAAAATGCAAATTTGCCGGTCATATTATCAGACAGAAAGACGATTGATGGAACAAATGTATTGTAAACTGGAGAACTTGACCAAAGATGGATTGACGAAGGCTAAATAGAATAGATAGAAAAAAAGGTAAGTTCATTTAAAGTTTAAATTAACATGTTACCACTTAAACTAGATTCATAGTTCTGTAAAGTAAGCAGTCAGACATAAGAAACTATCCCACAAACATCCTGTTGTTCAAACTTGACAGTAATAACTTAGCAGTAAGAAAGGAACCATTTTTATTTCTTACTGCTCACTTCATACTGCTTACTTCACGGTACTATGAATCGAACTTTAGGGTTGTTCTCACAAATTGTTTAAAAGTAATTTCTCTTCTGTTTATTCTAGGTTTTGTTACATATTTTTTAACATGAATAATAGCCACTGATATTGATTTCCAAATGTTTTGTTTGTTTTAAAAATTAAATGTAACACGCCTAAACATAGTTTATTAGTTTTTACAAAAAAAAATACAAAATCGCCAAACTACAATCAAAACAAATAGCAGATGTTTATATCTCCCATGTAAATATCGGCCTCCCAGCCGGCCAATTTGCGATGTTGCCTTTTCTGGTTCGTGGCTCGTTAGTTTACGAAGGCTGCGCTATATGTATACCAAATTTCATCCAAATCGGATAATGGGAGGTGTGTCAAAAACGCATTTTTCTATAGATGGGGGTGGGGGTAGGAGTGGAAGAATAGAATTGGTTGATTGACCGATCGAAAAATGAGGCCTAGACGATAATTTCCGCTTCCAGTACAAACGATTCTTTGCAAATATATTCCTACTGTAGTTGAAAAGACAAAAAACAAAATTGTAACATCAAAAAAACAGTGCCGAATTCCATATTCTCTGCTACTAGTAGACTTGTTATGGTAACGTAAAAACATTCAACTTAAACTCAAATTTGGAACAAAACGTAGAGCGCTTAACGTGCAGTTTTACGTAAAAATACGTAGCTCAACTTAAACTATCTATTCCCATTTCCGAATACAGTTCGTTGTTACAGTTCGTTGTTGCACTTCGTTTATAATAGGTATTTTTTATAGGAACTGGTAATCGAAAAAGGCGATAATGAAAAGCTGGGAATGCACATCAAAGGTGGGCTGCAGGGCCAGAGGGGCAATCCCCTGGATCGCTCCGACGAAGGTGTATTTATTTCCAAAATAAACAATGGCGGAGCGGCTAGACGAGATGGCAGATTAAAAACTGGCATGCGCTTGCTAGAAGTCAACGGGAAATCTTTATTGGGCGCGACCCATCAAGAAGCTGTCAATGCCCTAAGGTAACAGTTCATTTGTTTTTCTTTTATTGATGACCAATCGAAACTGGTTGTTTTTAAGTAATCTAATAATTATTTAATTTTATTTTAAAGCTTTTTGGTTTTCACACCGTCAATTGAGATTTTTAAAGAATAATATTTTTTTCGCAATTCGACATATGTCGAACTAAATGTAATTTTTTTTTTTTTAATTTTTGAATTTTAAAAATTTCAAAAATGTCAAAAATTTCAAAATTTTCAAAAATTTTTGACTTTTTTGACATTTTTGAAATTTTAGAAATTTTAGAAATTTCAAAAATTTTAAAAATTTTAAAAATTTCAAAAATTTTAAAAATTTTAAAAATTTCAAAAAGTTTAAGAATTTCAACAATTTCAAAAATTTTAAAAATTTCAAAATTTTTGACTTTTTTGACATTTTTGAAATTTTAGAAATTTCAAAAATGTCAAAAAAGTCAAAAATTTTTGAAATTTTTAAAATTTTTGAAATTTTTGAAATTCTTGAACTTTTTGAAATTTCTGAAATTTTTAAAATTTTTAAAATTTTTAAAATTTTTGAAATTTTTGAAATTTTAGAAATTTCAAAAATTTCAAAAATGTCAAAAAAGTCAAAAATTTTTGAAAATTTTGAAATTTTTAAAATTTTAAAAATTTTTGAAATTGTTGAAATTTTTGAAATTCTTGAACTTTTTGAAATTTTTAAAATTTTTGAAATTTTTAAAATTTTTGAAATTTTTGAAATTTCAAAAATTTCATAAATTTTAAAAATTTCAAAAATTTCAAAAAGTTTAAGAATTTCAAAAATTTCAACAATTTTAAAAATTTCAAAAATTTTAAAAATTTCAAAAAGTTCAAGAATTTCAAAAATTTCAACAATTTCAAAATTTTCAAAAATTTTTTTCAAAATTTTCAAAAATTTTTGACTTTTTTGACATTTTTGAAATTTTAGAAATTTCAAAAATTTTAAAAATTTCAAAAATTTCTAAAATGTCAAAAAAGTCAAATATTTCAAAAATTTACCTTATTCGAAAGCTTATGGAAAAAAAATATCGGTGTAATTTTTTTTGATGCAGCAAGAGCCCATGAGGTCGTATTTTATGCTTGTTTTTATGAAATATATAGAAAATATCTAAAAATATCTTAGATTCAGGGGGGGGCCGGGCCCCCCCTATATACACCACTGCCATAAGACTAAGTAATTATTAGTTTTATGGTATTACAATTAATGTTGTATTTTGTAGGGCTTGTGGAAATGTAATTAAACTAGTCGTGTGTAAAGGTTACGACAAAGCGGATGTAGACCGAGCTGTAGCTGAGGGCAGATTAACTAGAGGCGGCTCAATAAGCAGCCGCTCCCACAGCGTCTCTAGTTTGGATCAAATGCCCAATGAAGAAGATTACTCAAAGGTTAGCTAGCTTTTTTTTTCAGTTTAATTTTGTTATTACGAGCTAGTTTTGTGTTAACAGCAAGCAAAATAATTTGTATACAAGGTGTTTCATAACTTAGGGACTATAGCATTGCTGATAAAAAAATTCATGTAATGTATGTGTTAAATCTCTTTTTTTGTCCAAATATATATATATATATATATATATATATATATATATATTGAATCGCCGGGGTTCAGTATCACGAAAATTATTATAATGGACTGTAATTTATTAATGTTGCTGGTTTTAAATTATCACACAATTTATGGATACCTCAAAAAAACTCTAGGGCCAAGGTGTAAGCCTGTCCAAAAGTAAGAAATGGTGAGAAAAAAGCTGATCATATAGTGGCGAATGGCACTAACCTCTTGTGTGATTCCTGTCGGTCCTGGGGGCCCCACCTGCAGGATCTCTCCAATTCTTCTCCAACTTCGTCGGCACACTGTAGACCGTTTTTTTTGAGTATTTTTGAAACACAAACAGTCAATGGGACTGCCAAAGAAATAGCAAAATCACAGTAATTTGTAAAATGACTTGAGCAGTATGGCTGCCGAAAAGCAAGTGTCTTTTAACAATTTTTTCTCTATCATTAGTTCCTGATTCCCACACGTGCCAATGAGGGAGCCACCTTATAGATCAAAAATATTATTTTTCACGAAATATTTTTAAATTGCCAGGGCCTACGAGTTTTGAAGGCCTCACTTAAAAAATAAAATAAAATACTAAAAATTAACAAAGAACTAAAAAGTAACATTCACGGAGCGAACAATATATATATATATATATATATATATATATATATATATATATATATATATATATATATATATATATATATATATAAATATATATATATATATATATATATATATCGGTTTCACAACGTTCTACGTCTTCCGATACCCAATATCCACTTGTTTCTGTGTTTGCCTATAATTCATCATCTAGGCCTTTTATTCTTATTTCACTGTCTATTTCTTTTCTCCAGCTTCTCCTCGGCCTTCCTCGTTTTCTTCGGCCAGTTGGTTTCCATTGTAATATTTGTTTAGGTAGTCTTCCATCATCCATTCATGTCCGTACCACACCAGTTGTTTTGTTCTTATATCATCCACTAAAGTACGTTCACCCACTAAAGTACGTTCACCCACTGTCATAATTTCTCTTATTCTTTGATTTGTAACTCTTTCTCTTTTTGATTTCCCTGCTGCTCTTCTCCAATAGTCCATCTCCGTAGCGGAAAGCATTTTTCCTGTTCTATCTTTGATTGGCCATACTTCTGAGCCGTATGTAATAATACTTTTTACAAAACAATATATAAGCTTTTTGTTATGTTTTGATATACTTTGGTCCCAAATTATTCCATTTAATAAAGTTATTGCTTTACTTCCTTGTACGTTTCTATCTTTTATAGCTTTGTCTAGTGTTCCGTCAGCTGTAATTTTTAGACCTAAGTATTTATACTCATCACAGGACTGAATTCGCTGCCCAGTATTTAAGATTAGATCCTGTTTCGTTCCACCAATACACATATACTTTGTCTTATTGATATTAACCTCTAGTCCCCACTTATTGTACTCTTCTATTAGTTTTCGTGTCATATATTCGAGATCGTCATAATCTAACTTATGTGACACCCTGTAAAACAATGGTTCACAAAGGAATTTCGTTTCATACCTTAAGCACATTAAAACTATGTTAAAAATACATTTGTTTTAATCAAAAATCGTTCGATAAACTTAAACGCGTTTGTTTGTTTACAGGACATTAGACCAAAATCAGAACTTGTCCAAATAACAAATGAAACAGCAAATGAAATTCAGTCATTAAGCGAAAGTGTTGACGAATTGACATTAGTCGAAGCCAGAGCAAGAAACAGTCCTGCGGAACAAGTCCTGGACGTGGTGCACGCCGTGGAAATTCTTGCCAAGGGGCCTCAAGATCCTTTAGCTGCCCCCAAATCGCCCGGTGGCCCCAATTCGGAAGTCAAGACCACCACCATCGTCATGAGCAAACACACTTTGGCCCCACAAAATTCTACGGTAAGTTTTCCTCATTTACTTTTCGTGTTGCAACCCTTTTTGCTTTGTTTTGTATGGTTTCGCAAAACTCTGTTGTTCACTCTTTGTTGTTGTCACTCTCGTGATATTTTATAAGCTTTTTAGATGTATTTTTGTTTTGTATGGTTTCGCAAAACTCTGTTGTTCACTCTTTGTTGTTGTCACTCTCCTGATATTTTATAAGCTTTTTAGATGTATTTTTGAAAGACCCCTCCCTGCTTGACACATTCGAGCCACTGAATAGTCTCTTTAAATTTTGTTGTACAGCGTGTCCCATTTTTGATGGGATTAAATTGGTAACTCGGTTATTATTAAAGATATTGATTTTCTGATTGCACCTTACCGTGCTCTTTTTTTGAGCCCTTAAAAATGGCGTATTCAGATTTTTGCTATACCCCGTAGTTTCGCTAATACAAGGAGTTTTTGAAAAAATTGTATTTTTAATAATCCCTTGTATCTCGCTTATTTTGCGAGATATTTTTATTCTGTAAAAACCTTTTCATGGCAACTTTTTTAGAAGAAAATAATGACGTTGTCAATTTTTTAAAATATTGTTTAGTTTTTGAGATATGGTATTTATCATAAAAAAATTAAATACGGACCTGGATTTTTTTTATTACTATTTTGATTGGTTTCATGCTAGTATTTTCATAAAATAATAAAAATTTAAAAATTTTTTGTTTTAAGGTAAAAAAAAATATTTAATATTTAAAAAAAAAATTAGTCCGAACCTGGATATTTCCAACATAAATATAAACTAAAAATTGCTAGTTAAACAATTTTTAGTTCAACTGTTTTGATACTTAGCATATTAAAATGATTTTACGTTAATTTACAGATTTATTTGAAACAAAGTCTACGAAAAATACAAAAAAAAAACAAATTATAAAAAATAACTAATTTTTCTGATTACCATTATGTGTAAGACATGGTTGGCATTTTTGAGTAATTTTTCTTAACACATTTTGCATAAAAATATTTCTGCAATTTAAATATTGGGATTTTGTTGCTTGAATGAAGCAGTCAGACATACATATCACATTTTTCAAAATCTGGATATAGTCAATTTCTAGCCAGTTTAAAATAATTGTAAGCCATTCACAAAAATGACAAGTAAAATGACAATGTCAATTCCACGCTTTTGTTTTGTAAATTTCACGACCTGCTGTTCGGTTATCAAATAATTAGTATGATATTATTTTTGTAACTTTTTAAGGTTTTTACTTTATTTATAAATCTTTTAATTATCATTTTAAAACAGATAAACTAAAAATCGTTCAAGTAGTGTGTCTTGCAATTTTTAATTTATAATTACGTTGGAAATTTCCAGGTTCGGACTATAATTTTTTTTTCAAATATTAAATAGTTTTTTTTAACCTTAAATCAAAAAAATATTAAAGTTTTATCATTTTAAAGTAATAATAGCATGGAACCAATCAAAGTAGTAATAAAAAAAATCCCGGTCCGTATTTAATTTTTTTATGATAAATACCATATCTCAAAAACTAAACAATATTTTTTAAAATTGACAACGTCATTATTTTGCTCTAAAAAAGTTGCCATAGAAAGGTTTTTACAGAATAAAAATATCTTGCAAACTAAGCGAGATACAAGGAATTAATTAAAATGCAATTTTTTCAAAAACTCCCTGTATTAGCGAAACCACGGGGTATAGCAAACATTTGATTACACCATTTTTAAGGCCTCCAAAAAAGAGCACGGTAAGGTGCAATTAGAAAATCGATATCTTTAATAATAACCGAGTTTCCCATTTAATCCCATCGAAAATGGGACACGCTGTACTAGTCAATTAGTCGAAAACTTAATAAATATTTATTTTTTGCACTTTTGATCATATATTTACTTTGAAACCATATCGCCCTGCGTCCCGTATAGTTCTTGAAGCTTTCGTATGTTGTGTTTGTTTTGTTATCAAATGATTTTGTTTGTTTTTTTCTTGCTATGCTGTGTTCAATACAGGGTGAACCATAAGTAGGTGGGCAAATTGGCAATTTTTGAAATTGCCGAAAAATCTTTAAAAAATAGACTTTACTTTATTATAAAACATAGAGAATTATCATTTACAAAAATGTAGCTATTATTCTCTGTTTTTGCAACTAATAACATACATACAGGGTGATTCAAAAGTTCTTTCGAAGGCGTAGTTTTTATTATTTATGGGTCCTAAAATGTTTCCCCAGGAAGCTACGCCCCTTGAATATGGCACCTTAAAAATGATTTTTTTTTTATAACTTTAGGACCATTTAAAATAAATTTTGAAAAGTACAGTACAGCGTGTCCCATTTTGAATGGGATTAAATCGGTTATTGTTAAAGATATCGATTTTCTGATTGCACCTTACCGTGCTCTTTTTTGAGTCCTTAAAAATGATGTAATCAGATTTTTGCTATACCCCGTAGTTTCGCTAATTTTGCTATACCCCGTAGTTTCGCTAATACAGGGAGTTTCTGAAAAAATTGCATTTTTAATAATCACTTATATATCTCTCACTTTGAAAGATTTTTCTATTCTGTAAAAAACTTTTTATGGAAACTTTTTAAGAAGAAAATAATGACGTCAATTTTTTAAAATATTGTTTAGTTTTTGAGATATGGTATTTATCATAAAAAAATTAAATCCGGACCTGGATTTTTTTTATTACTATTCTAACTGGTTTTATGCTATTATTATTAAAAAATATTAAAAATTTTATACTTTTTAAGGTAAAAAAAAGATTTAATATTTAAAAAAAAAGTAGTAGTTTAAACCTGGAAATTTCCAACATAAAAATATAAATAAAAAAATGGTAGTTGAACGATTTTTAGTTTAACTGTTCGGTTCGGTTCATCCCTGGTGGAATAACGAAGGCATACTGACTACTAATAGGACTATCGTTGGAGATGTAACAGTCTTGAACAGCTTTACAACGGGCAGTGATCACAGGATGGTCAGAACAAAAATTTGCATTGATAGCAATTTCGAAATGAAAAGAAAAATTAATAATAACAATGAACAACTTGACATGAATAAACTTACACAAAATAAAGCTATATACAAAGAAAGGCTAAAGGAACAGCTTACCCAAGACTTAGGATGCGAGAATGAAAATATAGATGAATTAAATCATACGCTGACAGAAGCTATGACCAAAGTAGGAAAAGATATCGCACGAAAATTGTATATCAGAAGAAATAGAGAGAATGAAGGAGGAAAGGCGGATCCTCGAAAGAGAAGGAAAAAGCACATCTATAGAATACACAGAAATAAATAAAACTATAAAAAAAATGATAAAAGAAAATAAAAGAAAGAGACAAGAAATTAAGGTTGAGAGAGTTCTAGTAGGTAACAGAAATATGAAATATCTAAGGCCGACTCTAGGTAGATATGAAATAATTAAAACAAAGGATATTAACGGCATAGAAACCAACGTTAAAGAGGATATCATAAATATCACACAACTATTCTATACAGAATTATACCAAACAAGATGGGAACCATCACGAGAAACCACGAAGAAACTCCAAACAAAAATAAAGAACATAAACTCAGAGCTACAATCTTAAATAAGCAAAGCGGAAATAAAAAGAAGCATTAAAGAAAATGAAAAATAACAAAACACCTGGAAAAGACGGAGTAAGGGCAGAAATGCTCAAATGGGGTGGTGGGGCTGTAGTTAATACCCTCCATATTCTCCTAAATTAAATACTAAAAGAAAAAACTATGGACCTATAACACTCCTCAATGTAATCTGTAGGCTTTTTTCGAGAATATTGTTACAAATTTAAGTTATTTAAATTTTATAATTGGAATTTATTTAGGTTTAGTGTAGTATTAGGTTGATTTATCTTAGGGTTGTATTCTTAGTCTAGGTTTTAGTTGCGTTATCTGTGACTTGCGGTCCAAATAATACGAGAACTTTCCGGACGTCGAAGGCTGCCGGAAAGTTCGAGAGAGATGGACGATCCTCATATATAAGGCCGGACGTCGTGCATCAGAGTCAGTCACAGATAACATACTGTAGTGGTCGTGAGATATTAGTGGTGAATTATTAGTAAGTTGGAGTGCGTGTTTTTGTACATAATTTGTGGAAATAAATTGACGTATCGTTTTCAACAATTGCGAGTTTTTAATTTGTCGTTGTGAACCCGTAACAATATTAACAGATGGACTAGCAACAGAAATTGACGGATATCGGTCAAAGGAACGGGCAGGCTTTGGAGAAGGTTTCAGTACAGTTGACCACTTATTAACCATGAAAATCCTAATAGAACGAGCCAACGAATATAACATTCCACTATATATTGCGTGTATAGACTTCGAAAAAGCTTTTGATGGCATTGAGCACTGGGCAGTAACAGCATCTTTAATTAATAGCCGAATAGATCACAGATATACAGATTTAATAGCCAATATATATAGCGAAGAAGAGGTGTCAGATGGGTGAGACAATATCCGCTAAATTATTCAACCAGACCCTAGAAGATGTTTTTAAGAGCTTAAATTGGGAATAAATAGGCATCAAAGTAAACGGACAATTCTTGAACCACCTAAGATATGCTGATGATATCGCCTTAATAACAGACAAGAGAGAATCACTGATAAAAATGTTGAAAGAACTGGATACAGCAACTAAAAATATAGGCTTGAGTTTCAACTACACTAGGACTAAAATCATAACAAACAGAGATGAAGATATTACGGTCAGAGTAGACCAAAAGAAGATAGAACAAGTAGAGGAATATATATACCTGGGACAAATGATTAAACTGAAAAAAGAAAACCAAACAGCTGAAATCAAGAGACGAGTAAGATTGGCCTGGGCAGCATGTATCCTGCCTGTACTTACCTATGGATCCCAGACCTGGATACTTACAAAATCAAACATGGATAAGGTAACAAGGGCCCAAGGATTAATGGAAAGACAAGTGTTACATTTGGAGCTGACAGATAGAAGAGGGAATGAATGGATAAATAAAACAAAAGTAAGAAATGTCAGAGAAGAAATATCAAAATTAAAATGGAAATTTGCCAGTCATAATATCAGGCAGAAAGACGATCGATGGGGCAAATGTATTGTAAACTGGAGACCTTGGGAAAATAAAAGAAGTAGAGGAAGACCCCATGAGTTGGGCGGACGATTTGAAGAAACATGCGGGGACTAGATGGATGAACACGGCGACAGACAGAGAAGAGTGGAAGATATTGGGGGAGGCCTATGTTCAAAGATGGATTGAAGAAGGTTAAATAGATAGATAGAGTCACAGGGACGTATCTTTTTGAGGAAGCATTTTCGGACCCATGGTAACAGGAACTTTCGACCTCGAAAGAATGTCGCTTACTTTTGAATCATCTTGTATAATGAATATCAGATATTTTTGTAAAAGATGCACTACCTACCTGTTGATATGATTATTTTTTTAAACATACAGGGTGTTTGACACATGAACCGTCAAAATTTTTTGGGATATGTTGGGGTCATTTGCTACCTTTTCAACCTTGGAACTTGGGTCCTAAGAGTGACGGCTAAAGAGATATAAATGTTTATAGTAGTTTACCTAACTAGTGCGGAAAGTGCCTCTTTTCCGCACGCGATTGCAGATGGCCAAACGACGCGATAGCGGAGTTTGGCCAGCAATCAAGTGCGGAAAAGACACTTTACGCACGAGTTAGGTACACTATTTTTTCTATAAGCGTGAGGAAAAAACTAAAAATTAATCAGAAAATTATTTATATTCAAAACGTTTTAATCAAATCAATTATTATTATTCACATTCTAGCGGCTTCTAGAACTGACTGGGGTAGATCTTCGTCCGAAGGATCCATTGAAAATCTGATTTTTTTGTTTGAAAAATTCAAAAGACGCTTGTATCTGCAAAATTGGCTTTGTTTTGACAGTTTGTTTGTACTTTGTTGCTATGGTGATTTAAGATGCAAAATCTAAAACCACTAGTGTTCATTGTTGTTTGACATTGACAATGACGATATTTATACCGGGGAGGTTTAATACTTATAATTTGAACCTATTTTACTGAAAACTTTATTTTATCGAAAATATTGAAAATATAGCAGAATTTTAGTCAATTTGAATATTTTTAGGATATTTCGTGTGCTAGGAAAGATACAAATGTATTTTGAACGGTCTAAATGTTATAGAACACCTCAAAATCGTAACAAATTTACTTTTCCGCACTAGTGCGGAAAAAATATTTTTCCGCACTAGTGCGGAAAAGTGGCACTTTCCACACTAAAATGCGTGCGGAAAAGTGGACTTTTCCGCACGCTTATAGAAAAAAAAATTTTTCTCAAATTATCTAAAATCTCACCTTTAAAGCTTTTTATTAATGTCTGGAAAAGCACAATTTTTTTTATAATTCTGTAATCTTATGCTTCTTCAACTAATTAATAGATTTGTTAAAATTGATGTTCCACAGGGACATATGAGGTTTTTTATTGAAGAACATTAGTGATTTTGTGAAAGAAAATCAATTTCAAAATTAAAAATCAAAAAAAGTATCGACAATTGAGAACTTCATTTTCTTTTAAAAACTTCTTTAGTTGATTACCTTTCTAACGGCATGCTACACATTGATAAAAAAAAACATTTCTGCTTTAAAATACGAATATTCCGTCAGAAGGGCGAGACTCGTTCGGAATTGGTAAGAAAAACAATTTGATGTTTATGATCGTTTACCTACTTAAACAAAAGTTAAACTTTTAACAATAATGTATTGTGTCATTTATTTATAAATTTTGTTCGAAACGATCATAAACACAAATTGTTTTTCTTAACAAATCTGATTATTGCCCGTCTCACGGAATATCCGTATTTTAAAGCAGAATTGTTTTTTTTTAATCAATGTGTAACATACCGTTAGAAAGGTAATCAACTAGAGAAGTTTTTAAAAGAAAATGAAGTTCTCAAGTATCGATACTTTTTTTAATTTTGAAATTGATTTTCTTTCACAAAATCACTAATGTTCTTCAATAAAAAACCTCATATGTCCCTTTGGTACATAAATTTTAACAAATCTATTAATTAGTTGAAGTAGGATAAGATTACAGATTTAAAAAAAAATGGTGCTTTTCCAGACATTAATAAAAAGCTTATGAGGGTTTAAAGGTGGGTGTTAACGGCTCACCGTTAGTTTAGTTTTAGGTTAATTTAGAGTTACTTATTTTCTATCTTTTAGTTTACTTTTTCCGCATTTTCATCGTTCAAGGTAAATGAGGAAGTTTTCATTTATTTTGAATACATTTTTCTTTAAATAAACGCGTTATGGATTTAAATATCCCGCGTAAACAGTTGAGAAAGCTCACGCATGCGTGCAGTAGCTAAAAGCCGCGCATTGGCCGAAACTCGGCACTCCGAAAAACTTCGCATCCGCCATTGCTCGAAGCCGTGTTAAAACCCGCAAAATCCGCGCCATTACGGCAATTTACCATTAATTAAATCATTTTACCGCTGTAAATAGTGAACATTTAGTTATAGGCTTAGATTAGAGACATTGATGTGTTCCAGCAACGACCTACAAGGGCCCTTGAAAGAGGATTGAAAAGAAAAAACAGGTGAGTGGACTCAACTGCACCCGACATTTTTATATTTGGGATTTTTGTGACTTTGTCACTGGTCCATTCGAATCAGCACCTTACAATCTACCAAACTTTTACAGTGGGATTTTGGGTAATTTGAGAAAAAATAATTAAAAAATTCATATCTCTTTAGCCGCGACTCTAAGGATCCAAGTTCCAAAGTTGAAAAGGTAGCAAATGACCCCAACAATACTCCAAAAAATTTTGACGGTTCATGTGCCGAACACCCTGTATATTTTCTGGTTGACACTCAAACATTTAATTTTTACACGTGTATAATTTAGTTTAGTTATCTTGCTAAATAGTTAAGTGTTGTTGGTGCTAGCATGATTATTGTGGTAAGCATGAACGTGGTCGTATTTTTAAAAAACAAACAAACTAAACTAGTTTGTTTTGTGTTTTCAGATGAAAAAAGAATCATGCGGATTAACAAGATGTGGTGTAAGTTTGGTATAAATAACAAAATAAAATTAAGTAAAATATAATAGGATTACCAAAGGTGCTCATTTTAATTAGTTTAACAAATATTTTTAACATTTCGCGAAATTGTAAAGTTTTTATCTGTATTATTAAAAAAATCAAAAATTATATACCTGTGGGATCTAAAGTGTACATACATAATATATCTAATACTTTTCTTTATCATAATTTAATTATATTTATAAAAATTGTTATTTAATTAAATTAAAAGCGACATAAAGAAGACATCCACATAAAAAAAATACTTTTGTTGAATATCATATAAAATTTTATACCCCGCAGGGCTCTCAGCCTTCATATTTTATAAAAATGTTCATATTTTTTTCAGACTTCATAAAACTTCATATTTTAAGAAAAACCGTCATATTTTTTATATTTTCCCCAATGAAAAAACTTCAGTCATAGAATAAGTGTGGAAATTTTCAATATTAGCTCACACTACTACTATAAGTAGTGTGAGCTATGGTGATCCTAATTTTTTCGAAAAAAAAAAGTTGCTCCGATTTCAAAAATTTTTATATATCTTTGCGTTTCAGATGATTTTGAAACTTTTTTGTTTTGCTGTCTGTCTGTCTGTCTGTCTGTCTGTCTGTCTGTCTGTCTGTCTGTCTGTCTGTCTGTCTGTCTGTCTGTCTGTCTGTCTGTCTGTCTGTCTGTCTGTCTGTCTGTCTGTCTGTCTGTCTGTCTGTCTGTCTGTCTGTCTGTCTGTCTGTCTGTCTGTCTGTCTGTCTGTCTGTCTGTCTGTCTGTCTGTCTGTCTGTCTGTCTGTCTGTCTGTCTGTCTGTCTGTCTGTCTGTCTGTCTGTCTGTCTGTCTGTCTGTCTGTCTGTCTGTCTGTCTGTCTGTCTGTCTGTCTGTCTGTCTGTCTGTCTGTCTGTCTGTCTGTCTGTCTGTCTGTCTGTCTGTCTGTCTGTCTGTCTGTCTGTCTGTCTGTAACGACCAACCCGCATAACTCAAAAACCGCTTGTCCGATTTTAATGAAATTTGGTACCTAAGTTGGGTCTTGGGCCGTGATGATCCCATTTAAAAATGAACAAAATCCACCGAACGTAAGCCAAATAAAAGGGTGGGGGTAGATTCCAAAAATTAGAGTTTATGTGAAAATATGGCGTGTGTGATATCAAACGAAAGGTAATTAAGTCTGGAGTTAAAAAAAATGAATTTTAGTTTATTTTTTAAAAAAGGGTGGGGGTAGATGTCAAAAATTAGAGTTTAAGTGAAAATATGGCGTGTGTGATATCAAACGAAAGGTAATTGAGTCTGGAGTTAAACAAAATACATTTTAGTTTTTTTAAAGGGTGGGGGGTAGATTAAAAAAATTTGAGTTTAAGTCAAAACATGGCTTGTGTGGTATCAAACGAAAGGTAATTGAGTCTGGAGTTGAATAAAATATATTTCAGTTTTTGATTATATTAGCTCACACTATAACTATAGTACCTAGTGTGAGCTTAGGTGCCCATAGATTGGCAGAGTAATTTTCCTAGTCTTGAATTTTGAGTTCCTTTTAGTTTATTATTAGTTTGTTGCCTCTGAGAAAGTCTGAATAAAGTAGAGCTTTTTGCCTTTTGTTTTATTATTCTTATGTTTGTTGCATTTCTTATGTTAATTAGTTGTTTTGGTTATCCGTGGTTAGTTCTGAAAAAGTCTAATTGAGCAGAGCTTTTTCATGAATTTTATTCTTTTACTCAGTAATGTTATATATATATAATAGGTATTTAAAACATACCAATTATATCATCGAGTATATTTAAGTTTTCTGTGTTACTAGATATACAGAGTGTTTTGGTATATTTCCACAAAGGTCTACTGCACTTATTTCAAGAGATAAAAAATAGAACAAACGTGAAATTTCGTACCCGTGAATTTAAAAATCAAACAAGTTTAATGGCTAATCGGGCAAAAAGGAGTATTTTGTTTCCCTTATATTTTTCCGTGGGTAGCTTGAAAGCTTAACCTCACGGGGGTCCAAGATCTAATGGACACCTAATAAGTGTTGACAGTTAACCGTTTCGTCCTTATGGGACTCCTCAGAACACTGCTGGTCAAGTGACAAATCTTGCGAAGTTAATCAGACGGTTTTGTCTCTAATTAAATGTAATTAGTGAGCGAACTATAGCAAGAGGCGCCATCTACCGAGATACGAGAGAAACAAAAAACCAAAAGCAGGGAAAACACTGCTATACAATATCGATCAATGAAAAGATCGAATGCAAATAAAAGAAAACAACTATAATAGAGTACCTATTTTCAAGAAATGTAGAGCAGGTCCCAAGCCGCTAGAAATTGTAGATACTAATATTTAACAGTGGCTTTATCAAATGGCAGTTATCATATATTTTTGAGTTTAGAAAGAAAATATCTATTTTTTTAAGTTGAATTATTAACATATTAATTTGTAGGATGTTCCGTAAGAGATTTACAATGTTTGTGTGTTTTTATAACTTTTTTTGATGGTATAGGATAAAGCCTACAACTTTTTCATTTATATTTTTTTTCTATTTCTTTGAATAATTGCAGTAGACCTTGGTTTAAAAATACGGAAACACCTTATACCTTGTTGTAAAATATGCTTTAAAAAATGTGTCTTGCTAATACTTTTCTTAATAAATAAAATCAAGAAACATATATTTTTGCTAAGTAAATGAGTTTTCCTAAAAAACAGTTGGGTTGACATAACAAACCATTTGGTAGAGGACTGAAGTTTTTATTCATATTTCCTTCATATTTTGTTTTCTTAATTTCATATTTTTCATAATTTTATTAAAAAAGTTCATATTTTTCATATTATTTTGCTGTTTATCTATTGAGAGCCCTGACCCCGTTTTTTTTTCAATATTGGATGACTTCTTTAAATATAATAATTTTAACTTTAATTGACTGTATGTTCTAAAAAATTGTTAAAAGTTAATAAGTGTTATAATAAGTTTTATCCATGCTAAATAACATCTAGGTAGGTAAATTATTTGTTTTGTGTCTACCGGAAAACAAAACAGAAATAATCAAAAAAGCAATAAGTTGCAGGTTTTGTAGTAGGCGAGTGATAGGGTTAACAAATATGAAGGGGCAGGTAGACTTTACTCAAATTCTTATATTGTGACTTGATTGAGATTAAAAATTTAACCATAAATATATATTTTGTATATGTTGTCACTGCGTATATGTTAAATTTTACACCTTTTTAACAATAATTATGCCCATCTGCCTTCAAAAAGTGTGTGTGTGTGTGTGTTTCACATTTTTCTATTGTTTTTTTAATTTGTGTAAATTTCTATGTTTGTCTTTGCCTTTGTCTTCGTCTAGAGTTCGCTGTGCTTAGGTTTATTTCAACAGTATTAACACAGATGCCTTTATCTTCCTAGGAGGATATTCATGCTGCCACTTTGCCGAAATCCATTAAGTCACACTCAAATGTGGAATCGGGCACGTTGCCAAGTAACTCTACAAAAGCGAGGGCGAGAACATTTAGCGTTGATGATATTTTTGGGCAACCTAAAAATACCGGCTCTAAATTTCAACGGTCCAATTCTACAGAAATCTTAAATAACTTTACAAACAACGACGATCAGTTTTCTGAAAATTACCATGACAACACCCAATCTGAAATAGCAATGACTCCAGTAATCCCTCCTCCTTCCGAATATATGTATAAACAGCCTTTTTCTAACTCACACCCTTACATGCATGATGCCAGCAATGCAGAACCCCTTAGTTATTTGTCGAATATATATAACTATGTTCCTTATAGATTATACGGAATGCAAAATGAGACAAATGTTAACAACTCTTGGCCTAAACCTAATAATAGTTACCCCGCCGTACCTTCGCCCATGCTTTATTCTAATTCAAACTTTTCTCCAGATTATGACTTACCCGTCTCTCCCCCACCTCCAGAAACCACCCCTTTACTACACGATAGTGATATTTTAAAAGTTCCTCCCCCACCTCCGTTAGATATCATCGAATCGTCTCTTAAATTTAATACTTTGCCGCCTTTACCAAAAACTCTTCCACCATCTTTAAATAATGTAGTAATAAAAAGAGCACCACCACCCATACCTGCAAAGAAACCCATCCTAAACAAATATTTTAAAAGCGAGGAAACTTTGCTCAATTGTGACCCAGAGTTTTACGAAACCATTAGAAACAGTTGCCTTAACCAGACTCAAAATGGCGCTAGAGCAGTATCAGTAATTGTGACTAACTCGCATGCGGTTGGTAGCCCTCAATATGGAAACCAAGCAAAGGTAATAGTTAAAGCATATTATTTTAAAGGGCTTTCCGTTTTCGGTCTAGAAGCAAATCATATTACTTTTTGGCAACAGACCATTTCCCCCTAATTTGACCCCGCTGAATCCGAATATCTCTGTTGCCAACTCGAAAAATCGATAGGGACGTAGAAAATCCCCCCCAAACCCCCAAAAACCTGTTTTTTTTTTCAGTTTTATGAAATTTTCTCGAAAACTAACCTTTTTATCAAAAATTGCAAAGAACAGTTTTTTGTGGAGAATAAAAATCCCTTTCCAACGATGGATTGCTCAATAAGGTTAGGAAAAGCAAGTAGCTCTTCAGTGGCGTACGTAAATTGGGATTATTTAAAAAAAACATGTTTATTATAGGTTTTTCAAAATTTTCTCAAAAACTACACTTTTTAGGAAAAAATATGTAGTATACTTTATTGTAGTACATAACATTTTCTTTTAAAAACTTTATTAAAATGTCGGGTTGTTGTCATATTTAAGGCTTCAGGGGCGTACTAATATAAACTTATTTTCAAAAATAACTGAAATAATCACCTGTCCAGTCGATGTGGACCCGCGGCCGTACTTTCGATCTTTTGTACTTTCGATCTTTTGTCCTTTCGACCTTTTGTACTTTCGACCTTTTGAACTTTCGACCTTTTGTTTTTTGATCTTTTGTACTTTCGACCTTTTATATTTTCGACCTTTTGTACTTTCGACTTTATTTTTTCGACCTTTTGTACTTTGGACCTTTTGTACTTTCGACCTTTTATCCGCCGCGCTTTATTATCCACCGAAAAGCTAATAAGACACAAAATTGATTAGTTTGGATTAATCTTAAATAATTTCTTTAAATTAAGAACACCACTGGAGCGGTAAATATAAAATAACTTCCACTTTGTTATACATCGTTTGAAAGGAAATTTTATTGGCTATGACGAAGTATAGAATATATTTTTTGATAAAGAGCTTGGTTTTTAAAAAAATTGAATAAAACGTATGAAAAACATATTTTTTTTAATGATTTGTTGAAATCACCCCCACTGACGGACGTCGCTGGAGAGTTTGCTATAAGTCAAACCCCACCGAGTTTCACATTTTTAAAAAGGGAATTTCCCTGTCTACAAAAAAGTGTAGAACAAGTTTCTTCATGTTAAGCTTAGTTTTTGAGAAAATTAGATAAAACGTGTAACAAAAATGGTTTATTTTGTGTTTTTTTTAAATTAATTTAATTTACGCATGCCCCTGAAGTTTTATTTATAAAACCGATTTAATCATGTTATACGTCAAGGAAATTTTATTGAGTATACCAAAATGTAATACATGGTTTTCTGTAGATATTAGTTTTTAAAGAAATTAAATAAATCTTGGAAAAAACATAGGTATTTTTTCAACTTTTTTTAATTACTTCAATTAACGGACGCCGCTGGAGAGCTTGCTGTTAGTCTAACTTTATTAGGTTATACCATGTTGAAAAGGGAATTTTATTGTCTACAATAAAGTATATTATACATTTTTCTCTTAGAAGCTTAGTTTTTAAGAAAATTTGAAAAAACCTCAAACTTTCAGATTTTGGGGGTCTGGGGAGCTTTTTGAAGGTTTTTGCAGCTATTTAAAAAAAACATAATGTTATTATTTTTTAATTATACAAATATATATTTTGAATGTACACCTGTGACAATTTGGGCTTTCCAGCGGCAATTTAAAATTCCGCCGCCATTTTGGCCGCCATCTTGAATATCTCAGCCCCTGTCAATATTTCGAGTTGGCAACAGGGATATTCGGATTCAGCGGGGTCAAAATAGGGGGAATTGCACATTTACCAAAAAGTAATATAAAATGCTTCTAGAAAGTGGATTTTCCCGAATCTTTCCAACTTTGTTAGATCAAAAAATAAAATTTCGGGCTTTCATTGTCTTTATTTTAAACACAACGTTTCGGTTAGTAAGTATCCCTAACAGTTTTCAAGTGTCGAGGTTTTTTTTGGATATAATTCAACCATAACAGGGTAAGTCCGAATCTTTTGTCAAAAACTCGGAACATTTTGTCGAGATTTTATAACATGGGAGGAAGAAATTAGGAACGAAACAGGAAAACACCTCTGCATCTGTTCAGACAGTCAAGCTGCGCTGAAAGCACTGTATAATCCAACCATGTCCGCAGGTTTGGTGCAGGAGTGTGCGGATGCACTTCAGGAATTGGCCGGCGTAAGAGAGGTAGAGCTCGTATGGGTCCCAGGCCACATGGGAGTCCCCAGAAACGAGAAAGCGGACGGACTCGTCAGGGGAGGATTCCAGCAGAAATGCGTCGGGCCAGAGCCTTTCCTGGGGCTCACAAGAGGGCAAATGAAGTCGGCCCTAACAGAGTGGACCCAGAAAGAGATACAAAGGGAATGGACCAACACAGGAAACGCCAGATAGGCGAAGGAGTATGTGACAGGCTACAGCAAATCCCGTAGGGATTGGCTGCTCCGTAGAACACGAAGAGAGGTGGGAGCCATAGTGGGAGTCCTGACCGGACACTGCGTCCTACAAGGACACCTGGCAAAGATGAAGTGATGTTGGGCCGAGAACGAGGAAGAGGAAGCCTTTGAGACGGAGGACCTTCTGAATCTGAGGTGGCCCGATATTCTGACCTTTGAACAGAAGACGGGCAGATTCCTTAGCGAAAGAAGGGCGCAGTAGGGGGGATGCCCGGGGGTTGGCGAAAAGGGCGCTTCATGTGCCTAGTCGTCAGGCCTAGAGCCTACCCCACACTACTACTACTACTTGTCAAGATTTTAAAAATGATCCAATTAGATCCCGACGATGTAAGCTCTGATGTAGAAAGTCTTTACACCAATGTGCCAATAAATGAGTCACTCAGTTTCATTAAAAACATATTACAAACTGATGATACACTTTAAAAGGCAACAACGCTATTGGTGGAGGGGGTGATGGATTTGTTGGAGCTTTGTCTTCGTAACTCTTACTTTTAAGTGAAAGATAAGTTTTACGCATAAAATGATGGACTTCCAATGGGTTCCTCTCTTTCGTCAGTGGTAGCAAACATCCACATGGAATGGTTCGAGGATCATGCGATCAACACAGCAAGAGTTAAGCCAAAACTATGACTACGATTCATGGATGACACATTTATTATATGGCAGGAAAATGATGACGAACTACAGAATTTTCTACAGCATCTGAACGGTATTCGACCAACAATCAAATGCTCCATGGAAATTGAAAAATTTTCGGCCTTACCTTTATTAGATGTTCTTGTCAAACGATTAGACAGACATTCAAAGCACTGTATATAGGAAACCTACACACACGGGACAGTACCTAAATTTTAAGTCCAATCATTCTGTTGCTATAAAACAAGGAGTTATAAGAAGTTTGTATTTAATACCACCTTGTATACTTTATGTTTTGCCGATGATCAGATAGTAGTGGCTCAGGATTATGACGACCTCGAATATATGACACGAAACCTAATAGAAGCGTACCATAAGTGGGGACTAGAGGTTAATCTTAATAAGACAGAGTATATGTGTATCGGTGGAATGAAACAGGATCTATTCTTAAATACCGGGCAGCGAATTCAGTCCTGTGATGAGTATAAATACTTAGGTCTAAAAATTACAGCTGACGGAACACTAGACAAAGCTATAAAAGATCGAAACCTACAAGGAAGAAAAGCAATAACTTTATTAAATGGAATAATTTGGGACTAAAGTATATCAAAACATAACAAAAAGCTTATATATAACACCATTGTAAAAAGTATTATTACATACGGCTCAGAAGTATGGCCAATCAAGGATAGAACAGAAAAAATGCTTTCCGCTACAAAGATGGACTATTGGAGAAGAGCAGCAGGGAAATCCAAAAGAGAAAGAGTTACAAATCAAAGAATAAGATAAATTATGACAGTGGGGGAACGTACTTTAGTGGATGATATAAGAACAAAACAACTGGTATGGTACGGACATGTACAAAGAATGAATGATGAAAGACTACCTAAACAAATACTACAATGGAAACCAACTGGCCGAAGAAAACGAGGACGGCCAAGGAGAAGCTGGAGAGAAGGAATAGACAGTGAAATAAGAATAAGAGGCCTAGATGATGAATTATGGGCAAACAGAAGCGAGTGGAGATTGGGTATCGGAAGACGTAGAACGTTGTGAAACCGATAAATATATATAAGATGGCTGTGGATTTCCTTTATAAATTAACCAATCTTTTAGTATTTATCAATATACTTTAAACGCGACATGGAAACTTGAAAGTCAACTAAATCGATATCAAAAAAAGATCTAGCAAACTTTGAACAGAAAGTAGTTTGTTATTTTACTTTGTTGTGCTATATTGGTAGATGAATAATTGAATGCTATGCTGGAACAACGTTGTAACCGCCAATATAGGCACATTCAAGTTTTCCATATAACAACATTGTATTTGGTCGAAATAATCAACCTATAAAGTGGTAGGAGTATACGGGGCTTCTATTCGTATTTTATAATAGTAATAAAATTGGTTGACTTGTATACTCTGGTGTAACAACGTCGTATATGCCATATATATTTCACTAAAATATGTAATTTTTTTTGAAAATCTTAAAAGTGTATAATTACAGCTTTTAGGTACCTACTAAACCCAAATATGGTTTTAAACTAAGTTAATAAACACATTTTGGCCTTAAGGACATCAAAGAGTTATTCCGCAATATTAAGGCAAAAGTTAAAATAAAAGCAAAACTAACCAAAGGGTTTCAAGTAAATAAAGGTCTTAAACAAGGTTGCTGTATCTCGCCTACGCTCTTCAAGATATACTTGGAACAAGTCCTTAAAGTATGGAAGAGAAAATGCCAAAACATGGGAATTCTGTTGGAAGAAACCACCTTGTATACTTTATGTTTCGCCGATGATCAGATAGTAGTGGCTCAGGATTATGACGACCTCGAATATATGACACGAAAACTAATAGAAGAGTACAATAAGTGGGGACTAGAGGTTAATCTCAATAAGACAGAGTATATGTGTATCGGTGGAATGAAACAGGATCTAATCTTAAATACCGGGCAGCGAATTCAGTCATGCGATGAGTATAAATACTTAGGTCTAAAAATTACAGCTGACGGAACACTAGACAAAGCTATAAAAGATAGAAATGTACAAGGAAGAAAAGCAATAACTTTATTAAATGGAATAATTTGGGACCAAAGTATATCAAAACATAACAAAAAGCTTATATATAACACCATTGTAAAAAGTATTATTACATACGGCTCAGAAGTATGGCCAATCAAGGATAGAACAGACAAAATGCTTTCCGCTACGGAGATGGACTATTGGAGAAGAGCAGCAGGGAAATCAAAAAGAGAAAGAGTTACAAATCAAAGAATAAGAGAAATTATGACAGTGGGTGAACGTACTTTAGTAGATGAAATAAGAACAAAACAACTGGTGTGGTACGGACATGTACAAAGAATGAATGATGAAAGACTACCTAAACAAATACTACAATGGAAACCAACTGGCCGAAGAAAACGAGGACGGCCAAGGAGAAGCTGGAGAGAAGGAATAGACAGTGAAATAAGAATAAGAGGCCTAGATGATGAATTATGGGCAAACAGAAACGAGTGGAGATTGGGTATCGGAAGACGTAGAACGTTGTGAAACCGATAAATATATATATATATATATATATATATATATATATATATATAATAAACAGATTTTTTTACTGTCATTGTGCTTTATTTTTAAACATAAAGCAACGTTCTAACCGCCCTATTTCTGCAAAACTACGTTGTAACCGACGTGGATATACAACGTTGTTTTATTAAAATATAGCAACTAAGTTTATAAAACCCTATCCTTTATACATCCAAGGGAATAATACTTAAATTAATATTGTACAACCCAAAGTCAACCATATTAGACTTATAAACACTTTACATTTCTAAGCAATTAAAAATAAAACGTTTTTTTTTTATTTTCCAAAAAACAGTATTTGGCGCTTACAACGTTGTTACAGCATATGGTTCAATTGGTGGGTGTGCTTTCGGGCTGTTCGGCCGTCGTCGTTGGAAATTCGTTCTCAGAGAACGAATTTAAAACGATGACGGCCGAACAGCCCGAAAGCACACCCACCATTGGACGATGGCCGCGAAAGCCTTTCACAATTTGTATTATGGTTCAATTATTGAAATACGTTTTTTTTTTGGTATGTCTCACTAGGAAGTAGGATGTTATTTAATTTTGTTTATTCAAACACACTCTTTTAAAAAATAATCTAATTTATTAAATTTTAGCCACCCACATCGCCAAAGTCAAATAAAGTAAATCAGTCTGTGAGTGACAGAAAGAAATTCTTTGAAAATGCCATGGAAGAGAGTCAAAGACCTGTTAAACAAGGTAAAAACTATTATTATAAATTCTAAGTTTGAAAAGCATAACGTTTTTTTTTTTTCATTTATAGATAAAGTATTCAGTTATTTAAGCCAAGACGAAATAGAAAAAATGAAAGCGGAAGAAGAGAAAAAAATTGCAAACTTGTCTACGACCGAATCAATTCATGCTTTGAGCCATTCGGATGCGGAATCAATAGATTCTCAAAGTTGCAGGTAAACCTTTATAAAAATTATTTATCAAAAAGGGCTCTCCGTTTTCGGCAAATGTTCATTTTTATATTTTTGTTATTAGGCCAACCGTCAGGGGATTTCTATTTGCAAAAGGTCGAACAGAAATGAAATTTGGTGGGATGGTAGACATAGGTCCTCTGATAGTACATCTAAGTTTGCGATCTCGGGGGGTTGCAGCTCGAGGGGAGGTGGGAATGAAAACTCTGCATCGCGGCGCTTGGAGAAAAATAGCATCGTTGGAGTATGTGCTATAAAAAAAAAGTTCAAATAAAATATGTCGAGGACAAAATTGCACACAACTTTGGTTTTATGCATTTTTTCGCTCCGACCAATATTTTTTGCGTTACCGCCTGGGGAGTAGTTTGAAAATTTTAACAAAAATCATAGTTTAATCGCGGATTAAAACAAATATGGCTACTAAACAATTGTTATATTTTTTTTCTATAAGAGTAAGGATCTACAGGGGTTTTTATTATTATTACAAGCTTTTATTTAACTTCAGATGTTCTGTCTAACTATCTAACTATCAAATCTTGTGAAGCGTTTTTGACACACTTCCCATTATCCGATTTGGATGAAATTTGGTACACACATAGTGGTCCCATGACAATACAACATTAAGAAAAAAATATCCTCCCATCCCTACCCCCACCCCTTCTATAGAAAAATGTGTTTTTGACACACTTCCCATTATCCGATTTGAATAAAATTTGGTATACAGATAGTGGTCCGATGATAATACAACAATAAGAAAAAAATATCCTCCCACCCCTACCCCCTCCCCCTTCCATAGAAAAATTTGTTTTTGATACACATCCCGTTATTCGATTTGGATGAAATTTGGTATACATATAGTGATCCGATGACAATACAATATTAAGAAATAAATATCCTCCCACCCCTACCTCCACCCCCTTTCATAGAAAAATGAGTTTTTGACACACTTCCCATTATCCGATTTGGATGAAATTTAAAGTCGAAAAGAAAATTGGTGCCTATCCTGTGCTCAACCAGGAATAGCTTCAGAATAAAAAGCAAGTCCAAACATAACCAAAAGTTAAGAAGACATATTAAAGAGAAGAAAACTTTTAAATAAGATGCAACAATCCTTATTAGAAAGAAATCCCAAAAGAAGAAATATTCCAACTCAAAATTTACTGAAGAGGCGGAAGGACAATGGCAAATAAGTCATAAACATTTTGCCATTGTAAATTATGCAACAAAACATTTTGAAATTCTTGCCTCCCAATTTACAATTTCTTCATGGCACCTACAATAGTAAAGGGATAACAACAATAACAAAAATAGATCATAATATTTTGCAACAGAAACAATTTGTCGCCACAGCGAAAAGTTCGACGACGTACGATGACCGCAAAATCCAAACACAACCGATGCCTAGATTCATTGTCAGCAGTTCTAAGAAACTGACCCACCGTATAAAGCAGCAGTACCTATTTCGATACCTACCTACTACATCATCAGCATTATTCAACCTGAGATCCCTACAGTCACCCGTTCTGGAGAGAGGGGAAAATGTTTAATTACAAAATTAAACAGATTTTCTTTTTTACCATTTTAAGGCTTGCTATACAACATGGTTGAAAAGCTCTTTTAATGCCCTATTTATTGACGTATAAATTCAATATGGCGATCATAAGAAATAACAGTAAGAGACACGAAAATCCAGCATATCAAATTAAATAGCAAAGTAAAAAAAGTCCTCAATTTAAAGCCAAAAAGAAAATTGGTGCCTAATCCTGTGCTCAACCAGGAATAGCTTCAGAATAAAAAGCAAGTCCAAACATAACCAAAAGTCAAGAAGACATATTAAAGAGAAGAAAACTTTTAAATAAGATGCAACAATCCTTATTAGAAAGAAATCTCAAAAGAAGAAATATTCCAACTCAAAATTTACTGAAGAGGCGGAAGGACAATGGCAAATAAGTCATAAACATTTTGCCATTGTAAATTATGCAACAAAACATTTTGAAATTCTTGCCTCCCAATTTACAATTTCTTCATGGCACCTACAATAGTAAAGGGATAACAACAATAACAAAAATAGATCATAATATTTTGCAACAGAAACAATTTGTCGCCACAGCGAAAAGTTCGACGACGTACGATGACCGCAAAATCCAAACACAACCGATGCCTAGATTCATTGTCAGCAGTTCTAAGAAACTGACCCACCGTATAAAGCAGCAGTACCTATTTCGATACCTACCTACTACATCATCAGCATTATTCAACCTGAGATCCCTACAGTCACCCGTTCTGGAGAGAGGGGAAAATGTTTAATTACAAAATTAAACAGATTTTCTTTTTTACCATTTTAAGGCTTGCTATACAACATGGTTGAAAAGCTCTTTTAATGCCCTATTTATTGACGTATAAATTCAATATGGCGATCATAAGAAATAACAGTAAGAGACACGAAAATCCAGCATATCAAATTAAATAGCAAAGTAAAAAAAGTCCTCAATTTAAAGCCAAAAAGAAAATTGGTGCCTAATCCTGTGCTCAACCAGGAATAGCTTCAGAATAAAAAGCAAGTCCAAACATAACCAAAAGTCAAGAAGACATATTAAAGAGAAGAAAACTTTTAAATAAGATGCAACAATCCTTATTAGAAAGAAATCTCAAAAGAAGAAATATTCCAACTCAAAATTTACTGAAGAGGCGGAAGGACAATGGCAAATAAGTCATAAACATTTTGCCATTGTAAATTATGCAACAAAACATTTTGAAATTCTTGCCTCCCAATTTACAATTTCTTCATGGCACCTACAATAGTAAAGGGATAACAACAATAACAAAAATAGATCATAATATTTTGCAACAGAAACAATTCGTCGCCACAGCGAAAAGTTCGACGACGTACAATTACCGCAAAATCCAAACACAACCGATGCCTAGATTCATTGTCAGCAGTTCTAAGAAACTGACCCACCGTCTAAAGGAGCAGTACCTATTTCGATACCTACTTACTACATCATCAGCATTATTCAACCTGAGATCCCTACAGTCACCCGTTCTGGAGAGAGGGGAAAATGTTTAATTACAAAATTAAACAGATTTTCTTTTTTACCATTTTAAGGCTTGTTATACAACATGGTTGAAAAGCTCTTTTAATGCCCTATTTATTGACGTATAAATTCAATATGGCGGTCATAAGAAATAACAGTAAGAGACACGAAAATCCAGCATATCAAATTAAATAGCAAAGTAAAAAAAGTCCTCAATTTAAAGTCAAAAAGAAAATTGGTGCCTATCCTGTGCTTAACCAGAAATACCTTCAGAATAAAAAGCAAGTCCAAACATAACCAAAAGTTAAGAAGACATATTAAAGAGAAGAAAACTTTTAAATAAGATGCAACAATCCTTATTATACAGAAATCCCAAAAGAAGAAATATTCCAACTCAAAATTTACTGAAGAGGCGGAAGGACAATGGCAAATAAGTCATAAACATTTTGCCATTGTAAATTATGCAACAAAACATTTTTAAGAACTCCCAATTTACAATTTCTTCATGGCACCTACAATAGTAAAGGGATAACAACAATAACAAAAATAGATCATAATATTTTGCAACAGAAACAATTTGTCACCACAGCGAAAAGTTCGACGACGTACGATGACCGCAAAATCCAAACACAACCGATGCCTAGATTCATTGTCAGCAGTTCTAAGAAACTGACCCACCGTCTAAAGCAGCAGTACCTATTTCGATACCTACCTACTACATCATCAGCATTATTCAACCTGAGATCCCTACAGTCACCCGTTCTGGAGAGAGGGGAAAATGTTTAATTACAAAATTAAACAGATTTTCTTTTTTGCCATTTTAAGGCTTGTTATACAACATGGTTGAAAAGCTCTTTTAATGCCCTATTTATTGACGTATAAATTCAATATGACGGTCATAAGAAATAACAGTAAGAGACACGAAAATCCAGCATATCAAATTAAATAGCAAAGTAAAAAAAGTCCTCAATTTACAGTCGAAAACAAAATTGGTGCCTATCCTGTGCTCAACCAGGAATAGCTTCAGAATAAGCAAGTCCAAACATAACCAAAAGTTAAGAAGACATATTAAAGAGAAGAAAACTTTTAAATAAGATGCAACAATCCTTATTAGAAAGAAATCTCAAAAGAAGAAATATTCCAACTCAAAATTTACTGAAGAGGCGGAAGGACAATGGCAAATAAGTCATAAACATTTTGCCATTGTAAATTATGCAACAAAACATTTTTAAATTCTTGCCTCCCAATTGACAATTTCTTCATGGCACCTACAATAGTAAAGGGATAACAACAATAACAAAAATAGATCATAATATTTTGCAACAGAAACAATTTGTCGCCACAGCGAAAAGTTCAACGACGTACGATTACCGCAAAATCCAAACACAGCCGATGCCTAGATTCATTGTCAGCAGTTCTAAGAAACTGACCCACCGTCTAAAGGAGCAGTACCTATTTCGATACCTACCTACTACATCATCAGCATTATTCAACCTGAGATCCCTACAGTCACCCGTTCTGGAGAGAGGGGAAAATGTTTAATTACAAAATTAAACAGATTTTCTTTTTTACCATTTTAAGGCTTGTTATACAACATGGTTGAAAAGCTCTTTTAATGCCCTATTTATTGACGTATAAATTCAATATGACGGTCATAAGAAATAACAGTGAGAGACACGAAAATCCAGCATATCAAATTAAATAGCAAAGTAAAAAAGTCCTCAATTTAAAGCCAAAAAGAAAATTGGTGCCTATCCTGTGCTCAACCAGGAATAGCTTCAGAATAAAAAGCAAGTCCAAACATAACCAAAAGTCAAGAAGACATATTAAAGAGAAGAAAACTTTTAAATAAGATGCAACAATCCTTATTAGAAAGAAATCCCAAAAGAAGAAATATTCCAACTCAAAATTTACTGAAGAGGCGGAAGGACAATGGCAAATAAGTCATCAACATTTTGCCATTGTAAATTATGCAACAAAACATTTTTAAATTCTTGCCTCCCAATTTACAATTTCTTCATGGCACCTACAATAGTAAAGGGATAACAACAATAACAAAAATAGATCATAATATTTTGCAACAGAAACAATTTGTCGCCACAGCGAAAAGTTCGACGACGTACGATTACCGCAAAATCCAAACACAACCGATGCCTAGATTCATTGTCAGCAGTTCTAAGAAACTGACCCACCGTCTAAAGGAGCAGTACCTATTTCGATACCTACCTACTACGTCATCAGCATTATTCAACCTGAGATCCCTACAGTCACCCGTTCTGGAGAGAGGGGAAAATGTTTAATTACAAAATTAAACAGATTTTCTTTTTTACCATTTTAAGGCTTGTTATACAACATGGTTGAAAAGCTCTTTTAATGCCCTATTTATTGACGTATAAATTCAATATGACGGTCATAAGAAATAACAGTGAGAGACACGAAAATCCAGCATATCAAATTAAATAGCAAAGTAAAAAAGTCCTCAATTTAAAGCCAAAAAGAAAATTGGTGCCTATCCTGTGCTCAACCAGGAATAGCTTCAGAATAAAAAGCAAGTCCAAACATAACCAAAAGTCAAGAAGACATATTAAAGAGAAGAAAACTTTTAAATAAGATGCAACAATCCTTATTAGAAAGAAATCCCAAAAGAAGAAATATTCCAACTCAAAATTTACTGAAGAGGCGGAAGGACAATGGCAAATAAGTCATCAACATTTTGCCATTGTAAATTATGCAACAAAACATTTTTAAATTCTTGCCTCCCAATTTACAATTTCTTTATGGCACCTACAATAGTAAAGGGATAACAACAATAACAAAAATAGATCATAATATTTTGCAACAGAAACAATTTGTCGCCACAGCGAAAAGTTCGACGACGTACGATTACCGCAAAATCCAAACAAAACCGATGCCTAGATTCATTGTCAGCAGTTTTAAGAAACTGACTCACCGTCTAAAGCAGCAGTACCTATTTCGATACCTACCTACTACGTCATCAGCATTATTCAACCTGAGATCCCTACAGTCACCCGTTCTGGAGAGAGGGGAAAATGTTTAATTACAAAATTAAACAGATTTTCTTTTTTACCATTTTTCATAAATCTTCATTTTTTTATTATTATTTAAACATAGGTGATCTTGAGAAATTAGGTTTTAATAACATAAACTAAAAAAAAATAATTAAATCTCCCTAGATTAACACACGGTTTTAATGTGCGGCCCTGAGGCAGGCTAGTTATTTCAGTAATTATTTAAAATTGAATTTGTTCCAGATCTTCTAGCACTATAGGAGTAGTGCGTACAGCAAAAGCGGAGCGTAGGTTGCGCGAACGCATGCGCGAAGAAGGACTGTTAACAGATGAAGACGAGGGCGCGGGGGGAGGAGGCTTATCTCATGCCGAAGAAAGAGCACTTAGAGCCGAGAAAAGAGCTGCTTGGAGAGCTGCTAGACTCAAGTCATTAGAGCAAGATGCGATGCAAGCTCAAATGGTGATCAAATCCATGGCGGACATGGTTGGGACACCACCGCAACAAAAAACGTCCGTTGAAGATGCAGTTGACGGTGTAGAAAAACATACGGTATGATTGTTAAATTATATTTGCTACCAAGTGGAGAATTTTGTAGGTTTTTTATATTTTTCGATATTGCATGGCTCAATAAAATAAAGTAATTTGTAGGTTTATATTGTAGGAATTTTTTTTGTTTGTTCGTTTTTGAGTATATTTATTTTTAGTGCTACCAAATTAAACAAATTATTTTATCCATGCGAAATATTTCTTTGAAACTTTAAAGCAACTCTATTTCCTATTTTTTATTGTTTTTCGACTTCTAGAAAAAAGGCTGTTATTTACAGGGTCATAAATAAAAACGATAAACATGCAACTTTGTATTTATGTCATTCCACGCGTAATTCATGGGACAATCAGAAATTTGTGATAGTTCAAAATATATTTTATGTTATTTACCATGTAATTTTAACCTTTTGTACTATGTGCAGGGCTATCAAAACGGACGGGCCACGATCCTCCACTTTCTTGACGTAACTTTGGGGGCTGATTTTTTTTTGATGGTCACGTCACTACCCAAGTGACTGTCTTTAAAATATTGAAGTTAAAATGACGGTTCATGAATATTTGATTTTTTTTTAAATAAAGCCGAGTTTGAGATTGTTTTTACTATATTCTTGCAGAACAATTTTTAGCTCACACATATACTATACTATAGTAGTGTGAGCTATGGTGATCCTAATTTTTTCGAGAAAAAAAAAGTTGCTCCGATTTCAAAAATTTTTATATATCTTTGCGTTTCAGATGATTTTCAAACTTTTTTGTTGCGCCGTCTGTCTGTCTGTATGTCTGTCTGTCTGTATGTATGTCTGTAACGACCAACGCGAATAACTCAAAAACCGCCTGACCGATTTCAATGAAATTTGGTACCTAGGCGAGGTCTTCGGTCGAGATGGTCCCATTTAAAAATGAACAAAATCCACCAAACACAAACTAAATAAAAGGGTGGGGATAGATTTCAAAAATTAGAGTTTATGTGAAAATATGGCGTGTGTGATATCAAACGAAAGGTAATTGAGTCTGGAGTTAAACAAAATACATTTTAATTTATTTTAAAAAAAGGGTGGGGGTATATTTCAAAAATTAGAGTTTAAGTGAAAATATGGCGTGTGTGATATCAAACGAAAGGTAATTAAGTCAGGAGTTCAACAAAATGCATTTTAATTTTTGTTTTTTTTAAGGGTGGGGGTGGATTTCAAAAATTTGAGTTTAAGTCAAAACATGGCTTGTGTGGTATCAAACAAAAGGTAATTTAGTGTGGAGTTGAATAAAATATATTGTTTTTGGTTATATTAGCTCACACGTACACTATAACTATAGTACCCAGTGTGAGCTTAGGGGTCCATATATTGGCAGAGTATTTTTTAATGTATAGTAATCCTTCATTTTTCAGAACCGCTTCATTCGCTTACACAAAAATTTAAATTTAAAACAGAAGTGAATGTGTTTACAAGTTTACTTCCGGACCCCAATAAAAACTCCATTTTGGCAATTTTCAATTTTGAATACATTACTGGCTCTGGAACAAAACAGCGATGTATAAAATAGCGACGTACGAAATAGCGAGTAATGAAATAGCGACTATCAAAATAGCGATGTAATGAAACAGCGACTATCAAAATAGCGATGTATCAAAATAGCGTTTGTAACAAAACAGCGACATATCAAAATAGCGATGTATCAAAATAGTAACAATCAAAATAGTGATGTTTCAAAATAGCGACAATCAAAATAGCGACAATCAAAATAGCGATTTATCAAAATAGCGATGTATCAAAATAGCGATGTTTCAAAATACCGAATCAAACCAAACCCAATCGATTCAAACTAATCCAAACCGAACCTGTCTAATAAATTTTTTCAAATAAAAAAACTTTCCTGACTTCTTTTCCAGGATCCTAGAGGGTGTGAATCCGAACCGAACCGAATTCGGTTCAATTTGTTTCGGTTCAAAAGAAGTCTGGAGAGTTTTTTTTTTAAATATGCTGGTTCGGTTCGGTTCGGTTCAGATTTACACCCTCTAGGATCCTGTGAAAGAAGTCGGGGAAGTTTTTTTTTTGAAAAAATTTGTTAGAAAGAAACCCCTTTGTCGAACTATATGCCAAAACCGTACCAGAATATCGCATGATAATCGCTATTTTGTTACATCGCTATTTTGATAGTCGCTATTTTGTTACATCGCTATTTTGATAGTCAATATTTAGTTACATCGCTATTTTGTTACATCGCTATTTTGATACAATCGCTATTTTGTTACATCGCCATTTTGTTACATCGCTATTCTGATAGTCGCCCTTTCATTACATCGCTATTTTGATTGTCGCTATTTCGATACCGCTATTTTAATACTCGCTATTTTGTACATCGCTATTTCGTTCCAGAGCCTACATTACTGGCATATACATAATATTCCAATACCCACGGTAACTGCCAATTCATGATCCAAACATGAGGGCCTTTGGTTCCTTAAGCAAAAAAGACCTGATTGGTTGCTTTCAAAGACATATGCATATTATTTCTATATAGTACGTATTATTGCAATACCTACGGTACCTTACGATGCAGAATGCAAACATATTTGAAATAGCAATATCAATGGACACTAAGTCTATCCTTTTTGCGATCCTTAAGATAAAATGTCCTGATTGGTTATACTTTTACGCATGAATATTATTTTATTCTTGTATTCGTTACGTCAAATCATCGGCGAACAGTTGACAAAAATTCTATCTACGTAAATTTGGTATCTGTGCATTTTTCGTACCTTTATTTCTGAATGTTTGCATCAAACGCCAACCATTGTGTAAATAGGTAACAGGAAGTATTGGAATATTACATATATGATTACTGGTTATTCTTTCAACAAACTATTTGTTATAAATGTTTTGTGTATTATTCATAATAATATTTTGGACCCCATTTAAGTTAGTACACGTTTTATTTAAAAAAATTATTTTTAGAAAAATTAATTTTTAAGAATTGCGTAAATTTAATGCTATAAATCCAATTAAAATTTTTGTATAAGAAGTTGTGTCCACTTAATAATTTTTGAGATAACTTTTTGTTTGTTATCATAAGAAAAACACAGGCCAACGAAAAAAACGTCTCAAAAATAATGAAATTAATCCTGCGTGGACTGGCCGTTTTGTTTAAATTGTCTTTAAAAATGGAAAATGGTGGGTGTGCTTTCGGGCTGTTCGGCCGTCATCGTTGGAAATTCGTTCTCGACGTTTCGCCATCTCGAGTGGATGGCATCTTCAGGAGATGTTGACTGTTTGTCGGCTTCTCGAAGACTGGTGGTTAGTCTGTCGCGGGCGCAGGTTATATACGCTATGGTGGGCGGGGCGTATATCAGAGCTGGTCGCTGATTGGTCACATTCCCTTGATTCAGTTTTGTTATTGTAAGCGAGCCGTTTAGTGTTTTTAAGAACCGGTACCCATGTTCTGTTAATTTTAAGAGTTTCTTCAGATCTGTTGAAGTTCTGCTGGTGTTTATGAATTTCGATTGCTTCTCTATAGAGTCTTGGGGTCCGTAAACACAAGAATCAAAGAACACAAAGCCAACTGTCGACTCGGACATACGGAAAAATCCGCAGTTGCAGACCACACACTAAACAATGAAGACCACCGAATAAAAATTCGAAGACACACAAGTTCTCTGCGCCTTCTCTTCATACTATCCAAGACTCTATGAAGAAGCAATCGAAATTTATAAACACCAACAGAAATTCAACAGATCTGAAGAAACTCTTAAAATTAACAGAACATGGGTACCGGTTCTTAAAAACACTAAACGGCTCGCTTACAACAACAAAACTGAATCTCGGGAAAGTAAGCAATCACCGACCAGCTCTGATATACGCCCCGCCCACCATAGCGTATATAACCTGCGCCCGCGACAGACTAACCACCAGTCTTCGAGAAGCCGACAAACAGTCAACATCTCCTGAAGATGCCATCCACTCGAGATGGCGAAACGTCGAGAACGAATTTTCAACGACGACGGCCGAACAGCCCGAAAGCACACCGACCATTGGACGATGGCCGCGAAAGCCTTTCACAATTTGTAAAAATGAAAAATGAATTGTAGATTTCTCCAGTGTAAAGTCCTTGAACCATTGTTAAAGGAGAAGAAACGAAAAGTCTTGCTTTAATAGTTGTGAAATAAGCAGGACTTTTCGTTTCTTCTCCTTTAACAAAAATTGAAAAGTTTCAAAGATATATTTCCTTGGGTAGTAGTTATTGCCTTAAATTATTAAACAGTTATGATTGTCTGCCATAAATACAGTGGAGAAAAATAATGTAGTTTTAAAAATTAATTAATAAATTCGATTTAAAGCATGCTGATTATTATTTTGTAACTAACTTAACAGCCGTCTGAAGGTGAAACTAACAGCATGGCAGCCAGCGAACAGTTGCCGCTTCGTCCCTCGTCGGTCGACTTTCCCAAGTTGGCCGTGAGAGAGACAGCCGGCAATGCCCGAACCGTCAGAGAGAGCGAGAAAGTGCTCGGTGAAACGGTCACGAGAAAAACCGAAGAATACGTGGATGAAACGACAGGAGAACGACGAGTGCGCACTGTGGAATATGTTGAGAAATTGATCGAACGTGAGGTATAAAAGAGCTGCCAACAAGATTCACGCCATGCCTGAACTGGTTGTTCCTCAGCATGCAGTTTGTTTCTATTGCACCACTTGCATCGGGTTAGTCTTTGCTTTGCTATTTTGCTTGGTTCAGTCAATCAGGGGCACAAACATAATTATACAGTGTCCCTCATAATGTTCGCAACATATGGGAAAATTTTTTATTTGTAAGTTATGGAAAAAAAATTATATACGATCAATCCTGCTTGTTGAATGACGGCAAATTCAAAAAATTAGTCATGAAAACCCAAAAAGTGAGGTTAGATGGCAAAATATCGAAAAAAATTATTTGAAAAAAGTGTTTAGAATGTCATTTTAGGGTCCTCTATCGGTTTAGAACGTTTTTCTACGTTGTCCGACGCCTATTCTCCACCTCCTTCGATCCTGACAATCATCCTCTGTCAGATTTTTTTGACTTATTGATCTTTGGATTGACTGTTGCCATTCTAGTTTAGGACGCCCTCTTTTTCTGCGCCCTATTGGTTGCCATTCTAGGACCTGCTTTGGTAATCTTTCGTCGTTCATCCGTTGTACATGGCCGTACCATATCAGTTGCCTTTTAGTGATGTCATCCGTTATGCTTCCCTCGATTCCCATTCTTTCTTTTATGATCTTATTTCTTATGTGATCTGTTCTAGATATTCTCATTGATCTTCTTATTGCATCCATTTCGACACTTTCCATTTTAGTCTTGTATTTTTCTGTTACGTGACAAGTTTATATTCCATACAACAGCGTGCTTTTGACCATTGTTTCATATATGTTAAATTTGACATTCTTTTTTATCTTTCTGCTCCATAAAATACTGTCAGGAATGCAAATAACCCCTGACTGTGCCACTGTACGAAACCATCTTGGAAAAGCGACAAACACAATTATGGTTCTGTTAAGATGAGAAAGTGGTTCCGCCTCCCTCCAAAATAGAAAACATTTGGTTGCCGCCTACCACACAGCAGATGGTTATGGCGAGAAAAACTATTGAAAAGTCTAGAGTGGGAGTCGTAATGGTTGAGCGTGGGGATACAGCAAGTAGCGAGAGGGTTTTCCCTTTAAAGTGATTGGACATGGAAAAACTGTGAGATAAGAAAATGTTGTCTATAAAATGTATTTTATCTCTGTTTTTGTTTAGCTTATCTTGTTTAGCTCATTAGCTAGAATGTAAAGTAAATTTTAGGATTATCAGCAACGCCACTGACTTGGTTCCTCCAAGCTCTTCAAAGAGCGGATAATGGATTATTTAGGTCCAACCAACCCTTTATAAAAACCCAAACTTTGAGAAGACAAGTCGGTAGTTACATTCTAAGTTTTGTTGAATTTAACTAAAACCTCTAAAATTAATTGTCAGTAAAGAAACATAAGATTTTTATATTTAAAGAATATTTTGAAGTTTGTTATTTTGGTAAGTTAAAGTTTTATTTTAATATTTTGGGTCTTGTTTGTTTTATAGGTCATAAGAAAAGTCTTGTAACAATTTGTAAATTGCAACAGAGTTTTATTTTGTATTCATTAAAGTTTGTAACGTTTTTAAAACTGTTTCATATTTATTTTATTCACATAAGAGATCCATTACGATACCCTCGTTTAAGGGCTCGATTTAAAATAAAATCGTACCCGACAATACTGTTAAGACATCCAATAACTTTTTTTGCTTTTACTATTCTTTTTTCCAATTCTTTACAGTCTGTTCCTGTCTTATCAAATGTGACACCCAAGTATACATACTCATTGCATGGAGATATTGTTTGTCCATTTTCTAGTACTAACTCACTGGATTCGTTTCCAATACATAAGTACTTGTCCACGTTCACTGTTAATCCCCACTTTTGGTATTCTTCTGTTAACTTTCTCATCATATACTCCATGTCTTCTTTATCATTAGGCACAATTACTTGTTCGTCAGCAAACTGTAGTGTGTATTCATAAAATATTAAATAAAAATATCCGATTGGCACATGTATGTTTCTTGTCGCAATGGCCTTTTGTTTTGACAGTTTGTAAGGTTTCCGTGAATTTAGTATGAATACCACAATGGAAAAGAACAACGTCATTGATATTATTAAATATTTTTTATTAAAGTTTATTATTAAATAATTAATGATGGGGTTCTTTCTATTGTGGTATTAATACTAAATTCACGGAAACCTGACAAACTGTCAAAAAAAAGGCGATTGCGACAAGAAAGGTTCATGTGCTAATCGGATATTTTTATTTAATTTTTTATGAACGACTTCAATAAAGAATATGGAATCATTTTACCGTTGTCCATTAAATATTGCGTTACTTAAACTATTTCAATAATAAAATCTGTATAAAATTAATTCATAATAAGGTTAGGGCTAAAAATAGGGTATTTCTTATTTTTTATTATTATTTCTCCAAATTTCACAGAGGACCCTAAAATGACATTCTAAACACTTTTTCCAAATAAATTTTTTCGATATTTTGCGATTTAACCTCACTTTTTGGGTTTTCATGACTAATTTTTTGACAGTGATCGCGTGACTAATGTCAAAATGTCTTTCTAGGTTATTCAACAAGCAGAATTGATCGTATATAAAAAATTTTCTCATATCTCACAAATAAAAATTTTTCCCATATGTTGCGAACATTATGAGGAACACTGTATACCTTCGGTTGTCCATACAGTACAGCGTGTCCCATTTTCGATGGGATTAAATGGGAAACTCGGTTATTATTAAAGATATTGATTTTCTGATTGCACCTTACCGTGCTCTTTTTTTGAGCCCTTAAAAATGGTGTAATCAGATTTGTGCTATACCCCGTGGTTTCGCTAATACAGGGAGTTTTTGAAAAAAGTGCATTTTAACTAATTCCTTGTATCTCGCTTATTTTGCAAGATATTTTTAATCTGTAAAAACCTTTCTATGGCAACTTTTTTAGAGCAAAATAATGACGTTGTCAATTTTTAAAAATATTGTTTAGTTTTTGAGATATGGTATTTATCATAAAAAAACTAAATACGGACCTGGATTTTTTTTATTACTACTTTGATTAGTTTCATGCTATTATTACCTTAAAATGATAAAACTTTAATATTTTTTTGATTTAAGGTTAAAAAAAACTATTTAATATTTGAAAAAAAAATTATAGTCCGAACCTGGAAATTTCCAACGTAATTATAAATTAAAAATTGCAAGACACACTAGTTGAACGATTTTTAGTTTATCTGTTTTGAAATGATAATTAAAAGATTTATAAATAAAGTAAAAACCTTAAAAAGTTACAAAAATAATATCCTACTAATTATTTGATGGTAGCACAGCAGGTCGTGAAATTTACAAAACAAAAGCGTGGAATTGACATTGTCATTTTACTTGTCATTTTTGTGAATGGCTTACAATTATTTTAAACTGGCTAGAAATCGACCATATCCAGATTTTGAAAAATGTGACATGTTTGACTGCTTCATTCAAGCAACAAAATCCCAATATTTAAATGGCAGAAATATTTTTATGCAAAATGCGTTAAGAAAAATTACTCAAAAATGCCAACAATGTCTTACATAATGGTAATCAGAAAAATTAGTTATTTTTTATAACTTGTTTTTTTTTTCTATTTTTCGTAGACTTTGTTTCAAATAAATCTGTAAATTAACGTAAAACCATTTTAATATGCTAAGTATCAAAACAGTTAAACTAAAAATTGTTTAACTAGCAATTTTTAGTTGATATTTATGTTGGAAATATCCAGGTTCGGACTATTTTTTTTTTAAATATTAAATATTTTGTTTTACCTTAAAACAATTTTTTTTTTAATTTTTATTATTTTATGATAATACTAGCATGAAACCAAACAAAAACGTAATAAAAAAATCCAGGTCCGTATTTAATTTTTTTATGATAAATACCATATCTCAAAAACTAAACAATATTTAAAAAAATTGAAAACGTTATTATTTTCTTCTAAAAAAGTTGCCATAAAAATGTTTTTACAGAATAAAAGTATCTCGCAAAATAAGCGAGATACAAGGGATTATTATAAATACAATTTTTTCAAAAACTCCCTGTATTAGCGAAACTACGGGGTATAGCAAAAATTTGATTATGCCATTTTTAAGGGCTCAAAAAAAGAGCACGGTAAGGTGCAATCAGAAAATCAATATCTTTAATAATAACCGAGTTTCCCATTTAATCCCATCGAAAATGGGACACGCTGTACACAGTGTGCCTGGTTACATAAAAATGGTTCCAAAAACTAATTGCACATTTTAAATATGGACTCTTTCCTGACTTCAGAGCCGTATTCATATAAATCTTAGCTGATCCTTTTCTCGAAATTTTATCAATTTTTTTTCTTTTTTTTTCGAGTCTATGCGCTAGCTCCTGTCACGTGTGACGTAATATATGCACTCAGTTTGACTGTGGAGCTTTGTTAAGCACCTATAGGAGTATAAAAAAAGTTTGGTCTTATGGTCGAACTCATGGTCGTTTTGCCGCCATATTTGAAAATTTCTGTCAAATTGATAAATTTTTTGTTTTAGCGTATTTCCCTACCCCTATTTTAAGCCTGTTTTACTCCTTTTGTAAAGGCAAACAAATTTTTTCATTACATATTTTAACTATAGGTAAATTTAGTGGGAATAAGGACACTGTTGTTCTGGTAAATATACGTTTTAATCATTGAGTTGTATAACGCCCTAAAAGGGCGTTAGAGACGGAAAGACAAGGCATTTTTTATTGACCCTATCCAATTTGGTTCCTATGGTCGGGTATTTCTTTTACAATAAAAACAGAGATAGACATTATTGAACATGTGAAACGGACAAAGATAGGGTGATTTTGCATGCTAATAATACCCTAGATAATATAAGGGTACTTTTATCTCTTTCACACTGACGGCGTAAGTGCGACAGAAAAGCAGCTGGCTACCTTTAATCCACCTGCCGTATTTTGAGTGATTCTACCTGTTAGTCCGTGTATACAGGGAAAACTGATAGACAATGTTGTCTAAGTACGGAAATGATTTTTTTTTAATTTTGTGCGGGAATATTACAAAAAGAAATCTTAAAACGTTTAAAAACAAGTTTAGAAGTAACTATTTGAGTTTAAACATGGTCCAAAATTGTTTTTTGTGCAAAAGAAGAAAAAAAATCCATAAAAAAACCACATTTCATGGGTAAGTCGTCTTGACAGATAGTTTTTCCTAAAACACGAGAAAGTTCAGTAGCGTCACGATAGATAGTTTTTTCTGCGACCGTGCGATTTTACCCTCACACATTTTGATTCAGAAAGTGTCACTTCCCCGCACTTTTTTTGCATTGCATGAAAATTAACAAAAAGTATTTGATTTTCTTAAAAATGATTTTTTAAATTCTTACATACCGATTTTTATCCAGTTGTTTTTGTTTTTTCGAACCAAACTTTTGACATGTCACGGTCGAGTTTCATACATCTTGATGAATTGTTACACACACTGATCTATGTTTTTATAAATTTCGATAAATTTAATGTTTTTTGCGGACTTTACAGTAATTTTAAGTTAAATTTTGGTCTTTCATCGCGAAAGTATATATTTATTATTATATGACCACCGCGACCGGTCTACAGGCCGGTATCATATGTTTATGTCCTTCTAATGTCATTTGACTATCATGCTGTCTTACTTAATAAGGTCACTTAGTTTAATTAATAATTTTGTCCTACATAATATAAAAGAAGAATAGAAACCAACAAAAAATTTGTGACACTTCGATTACCCATTTTCTTTGATTGCGATGGATTAGGGTAACCAGATTACGGTTTATTAGGGTGCCCAGAGTGCGCAAAAAAAGATTTTGAAAAATTTTCCTAAAAAAATTGAAGACCAAACACTCACTCGCCACTCAATTTTTATGGTCGCATACACTAATCCTAACTCGATTTCCGACGATTATGGACAATGGTTACCCCCTGGACATAAACCTAACAACTTTTACTATATTTATTAACAATAGGTAGGTTAGGTTTGGTTAGGTTGGGTTAGGTTGGGTTAGGTTGGGTTAGGTTGGGTTAGGTTGGGTTAGGTTGGGTTAGGTTGGGTTAGGTTGGGTTAGGTTGGGTTAGGTTGGGTTAGGTTGGGTTAGGTTGGGTTAGGTTGGGTTAGGTTGGGTTAGGTTGGGTTAGGTTGGGTTAGGTTGGGCTGGGTTGGGTTAGGTTGGGTTAGGTTGGGTTAGGTTGGGTTAGGTTGGGTTAGGTTGGGTTAGGTTGGGTTAGGTTGGGTTAGGTTGGGTTAGGTTGGGTTAGGTTGGGTTGGGTTAGGTTGGGTTAGGTTGGGTTAGGTTGGGTTAGGTTGGGTTAGGTTGGGTTAGGTTGGGTTAGGTTGGGTTAGGTTGGGTTAGGTTGGGTTAGGTTGGGTCAGGTTGGGTTAGGTTGGGATAGGTTGGGTTAGGTTATGTTAGGTTGGGTTAGGTTGGGTTAGGTTGGGTTAGGTTGGGTTAGGTTGGGTTAGGTTGAGTTAGGTTGGGTTAGGTTGGGTTAGGTTGGGTTAGGTTGGGTTAGGTTGGGTTAGGTTGGGTTAGGTTGGGTTAGGTTGGGTTAGGTTGGGTTAGGTTGGGTTAGGTTGGGTTAGGTTGGGTTAGGTTGGGTTAGTTTGGGTTAGGTTGGGCTAGGTTGGGTTAGGTTGGTTCAGTTTGAGTATGTTCGGTTAGGTTCCGCTAGGATTGTTTAGGTTAGGTTTAGCTATATTCAGTTAGGTTCGGTTCAGTTTAAGCAAATCGAACCGAACCAAACCGAACCGTTAGATTCGGTTTGATTTGGTTCATTTCGATACGGATGGGTTCAGTTTGCTTTTGTTCAGTTAGACCTTCGATAAATTTTAAAAAAGTAAATAATTATTAATTTTGTGTTTTAAGGAATAAAAATTGATATAATGTTCAATTAAACTAATTTTTATTTGTAAAAATGTAGGAATCATAATTTTCTTGATTTTGTTTTGAATTTCATACTTTTTTAAAAATTGTGCATTTTCATAAAAGTGACCTTAGTTATTTCAAGTTTTTGTTGACAGCTGATAGACGTCAGGGACCGTTTTGTTTCAGTTTGAAATGAGAAAATGCTTCTTTTGTAGCAATTTGTATGGGTTTTAATGGGGTTTTAAGAATGTTTCAATTTCAATTTTTTTAACAAAATCAACGATAGTCCGCAATTTTTTTTTTAGAAATCACTATAAAATGGTCTAAAATTATCATTTTCAAAAAACTTCGTAGTTTTAAGAAAGGTGGTAAAACGTACCAGACCCCTGAAATGTGTTGCAGTCTAGGACAACTGGGCGCCGCCAACTCGGCGCCACCAACTGGGCGGCAGGCCAACTGGGCGCCGGGCCAACTTGACGCCGAGCCAACTGGGCGCCGGACTAAAATATTTTTTCTTGATAAAATGTGCAGATGAAAAAAAATAAAGTGGCGTATCCAAAATGGCGGACTTTCTTATTTATGCATCGATATGTATCAAATATAGAACTTGGCGGTGTTTCAAGTCGCAGAACACTACACCTACCAAATTTCAACACTCGACTTAATAGATGTTGAAAGTTTTGTATAAATAACATATTTATTTTGTTTTTATCTGCACATTTTATCGAAAAAAAAATAGTCCGGCGCTAAGTTGGCCCGGCGTGGCGCTCTGTTGGCGGCGCCGAGTTGGCCCGGCGCCCGGTTGTCCCATTTCGAATTGAAATTTTTAGTTCCGAAATTTCATCTGACTCGAGCATAACTTGTAGTCCACCCAAGAAAAGAAGAGTTGAAGAAGACCCTTGTTCAAAGAAAGAAAATATTTTACCTGGAAGGTACAACATTTGTAAAGTTCTAAGATGAAAACAATAATTTTAATACATCCACTGCACTTAGCATGCTTAGAAATTCTTTTTACTCTTTTTTTTTACTGAAGAGAATTTTGTAAACACACACAAGTAAGTATTCATGAATTATTTATTATTCAAACAGAAAATTGTTGATAAAAAAATTCTAGTGGAATTCAAAATTTTTATTTTGCGCCGCCACTGCCCTTTTTTATCCAAGACAAGCAAATAGAATATTTTTGCGATGTTGCATGTTTCCGGACTCACCAAACCGAAATTCTATTTTCATCCCTATTTTGCTCATTAAATTCTTACTTGTATTTGGTCAATTGCGATAAAAGCTTGATATAATGGCAATTTTGGCCCATGCCGGGTCTACCCGTAGGGTATAGAAGTCAATGGTTTTAATCCATCGGTAACGTTTCGACAATGGTTTTTGTCTTCATCAGACTAAAAAGGTTACAACTCATTAGTAAGATAATACAAAATACGGCACATTAATACATCACCAATTAAAAATTATTATTCTTTTCCCAATAAATAACATTTAAAATGACCTTATTGACAATATATTATTTTTTTCCTAAATATTTTTTTCCCTTTTAATGTATATGTAACTGATTTTTTTATTTATTTTTATAAAGAAATAATTATGGTTTATTTATTTTTTTTTTTTTTAATATATATAAAAATTTTTATACAAAGGTTCAAAAAATTTTGTCACTATAGCAACTGATGGGTGGCTCAATAAAATACGCACAAAGAGATCAATCAGCTATTCATATAAAAACAATAATAACAAATAAAACCTGTAGCAAGCCATAATACCATGAATAACAACAATGTACACATTATAAACCTATGTTAAAATTTACAACAAAATTAAAAAGGACTGTTGAAATATTTAAAATTCCGTACTCACCCTTCAGACTAGATCGTACATTGGAACAACAAAAAACAAGAATTCAAGCACATCAGGAAAACAAACGGCACAAAATTAAAAACGAAACCCAACATTAATCTGCTAATTATTTATATTTTCTTTTGTTTTGTTTATCAGACAGGTTATATTATCGGCGGCAAAATTAGTCCGCATTGTTGTCACTATTCTGGATTTTCATTGTTCCGAAATATTAAAACAAATTAAAATTCTTTAAGTTTAAAGCAAAAGGCAACCTTGAATAGAGTGGAACTAGTAGTGTACGGTGCTGATTTAATTTAGGGTGGGACAAGTGTATATAGTATGATACAATTAAGACAGTGATGGAACTTATTTTCTAGTTTGGAGTTGTTGTATATTAAAATGCATTGATAACATGCATTGTTGTCAGAACACAAAACTTTTCCTGTTTAAACCTTGGTATATACAATTAATTTTTAAAAAAGCAAAAAATATTTTTTGGTTGAACGCTTTTTTTGATAATTCAAGTAGTTTTTGCTATATACCAAGATTATTAGTAGTTCCGCTGGCAAAAGAATTAAAATAATACCCATGCTCATTTTATTGTAGCTACAATATTATTGACATTTGTTTTTTTTTATTACATACAAAGCTTTAAACCTTTTACAGAAGGAGATATTGAATTAATGTTTTTAAAGTTTGATGGATGGTACCCCTAAAGACTGCCTTAAAGGGGGTGGTTTCTAAAACTGTTCACAATATTATAGAAAAAGCAAATTTGCAGCGAAACGATGCATCCTACCGAAAAACGATATAATTAATTTTTTATAGTACTTTTAATTCCGCTTGTCATATCTTTTACAATTTTTAAGAAATTTTTTATACTCCTACGGGTGCTTAACAATACCCCGCAGTCAAACTGAGCGCACATATTAGATCACACGTGACAGGAGCCAGCGTCTAGACTAATTAGAAAAATAGCAAAAAATTGATAAAATTTCCAGAAGAGGATCAGCTAGGATTGATATGAATATGACTGTGAACTCAGGAAAGAGTCCCTATTCAAAATGTCCAATTAGTTTTTGGAACCATTTTTATGTAACCTATACTTCAGGCACACTGTGAGTACAGGGTGTCCCAAATTGGGCACTTTTAGGGGGTTTAAGGTACTTCTAGGGAAGACAGAGAAAAACTGACCACGCATTACGAGGCTCAAATTTCAAGGGAAGTCTTATAGTGAAAACCGCATTTTGAAATATCGTCTCGTCTTTGAGCTACGGGGGCTTTTTGAAAAGTCTGCATTTTTGAAGGGAGTCTATAACTTCGTTATTAGTGGAAATTTTGATTTAGAGTAAATTGCAGTTTTATAGACTTTGTTATGAGGAATTCACCAGCTAAATTATATTTTAACTGTCACTTTTAGTTTTTGAGATATGTCATAAAGTTGCATTGTTTCTTATGGAATAGCCTATATTTTAATTAATTTTCGAATTTGTCATTGAATTCTTTTCAAAATGATGTATCATATGTCATAGTTTCATTGAGCGGTTTAGGAGATATTCAGCTTTTTCACTTATTTCTAGTGCGCTATGATTTCCTGCTGAGGCAGGTCAAGGCACTCCAGTATTTTTATTATTTTACACAGTCAAAAATATAGTAAGCCTAATTTGGAAAAATTATAATTCAGCTGCCAGCCCTCAAAGCCTAGTTATAAAAAGTAACAAAAATGATACAAATTTCAAAATAAAATTCAAACGCTTTTGTGCAAAATAATTTCATATCAAAGCGTAATGTCAAATTGTTTAAACAATTGAAAACAATGAGAAAACGCCAAGACGCAAGGCCAACTTAATTTGCATAGTATAAGACAACAAAACTATAGGAGCATTGAAGTAGCATTTGACCGCAAGGCTTTCACGTCAATGGCGCATGATGTCATTCAACGCACACTAGACAAAAATAAAAAACTTTAATTATCTCCGAAACCGCTAAATCAAACTATGACATATAATACATCATTTTGAAAAGAATTCAATGACGAATTCGAAAATTAATTAAAATATAGGCCCTTCCATAAGAAAAAATGCAACTTTATATCATATCTCAAAAACTAAAAGTGACAGTTAAAATTTAATTTAGCGGGTGAATTCCTCGTGACAAAGTCTATAAAATTGCAATTTACTCTAAATCAATATTTCCAATAATAACGAAGTTATAGACCCCCCTTCAAAACGCAGACTTTTCAAAAAGCCCCCGTAGCTCAAAGACGAGACGATATTTCAAATTGCGGTTTTCACTATAAGTCTTCTCTTGAAATTTGAGCCTCGCAATGCGTGGTCAGTTTTTCTCTGTCTCCCCTAGAAGTACCTTAAACCCTGTAAAAGTGTCCAATTTGGGACACCCTGTATATTTCATTATTTTTGAGACAACTTTTTTTTTCGTTGGCCTGTGTTATTCTTATGTTAACCAGCTGATAACTATCAAAACGTTATCTCAAGAATTATGAAATGGACTGTAGTATTACGTTTCTGTTTGATCGCCTCTGTGTAATCTTGTTTTGTTAGTCGAAGCAAATTAGACTTAAAAACGAAGAATATAAAGAAATCATTTATAAAGTTTTAAAAACTCCCACTAAAAAACCAAATATATATCCGAAGAGAAGAGCAATATTCGAAAAACTGAGGTTAATTTTTAAAAGTTCTAATATTGCAAAAGTATAGATAAATTTCCAATTTATCTATAATCATAACCTATTGTTTAGTCACACTTGCGACAGTGGACAAAATAATTAGTTAAAGTCGTTATTTTAAAACAGGTACAAAAAAATCGTATAAAATACCTATCAGAAAATTAATTTTACTGGTTCTGCATTTAAATATAAAAAAAGTTTCTTTAAGTATTACAGTGATATACATTTACGCTATTTGTTTAAATAAAATTTTGTCAAATTGACGTCTTGCTTTTAAAATAATTTAATTAAAACTGTTATGCTTACAAAAAAAAATATTTTTAAAATTTTATTAAGCTTATAAAAAATTGCAAAGATTTGCAAATATCCGAAATATTAGTCCAATGAATTGGCAAAAAGGTAGCATAAATATTTTTTGCTACTGGCTGCTACTAAGGGTGCTGTATTTTTTTAAATAATATATTTCAACCCTAATAATTTATAATACATTGGTTGCCACCCCGGTTGAGAGGCCTCACATCTTCTCCTGTTTAGGTATACCCTTAAAACCAGTCTTACAAGACGCTAGCGCTACCAAGCCCACTTCCAATCCCTGGCTTCGCATGCGTAGATCTACCAATATTATTTACCGCATGTATTAGAATCGATGTACAGGGTGATTTTCACTTGAATGATTCTAACCACATGAAAATAGAAAGTTTCAAAAACCTAACCTAACGAAACCTAATCAGATCTAACCGAACCGAACCGAACCAAAGCAAACCAAACCAATATTTTTTTTCAAAAAAAAACTTTCCTGACTTCCTACCTGGGATGCTAGAGGATGTGAATCCGAACCGGACCGTACCGAACCGAACCTATCCAAACCTAACCCTACCCAACTAAACCTAATTAGCAGTACGTGTTGTAGTTTAGTTTGGTTAGGTTAGGTTTGGTTCAGTTTAGTTAGGTTCGGTTTGGTTCGGTTCGGATTCACATCCTCTAGGATCCCGGGCAGGAAGTCAGGAAAGTTTTTTTTTTTTTTTAAATTATTGGTTCAGTTTCCTTCGGTTCGGTTAGATTTGATTAGGTTTTGTTAGGTTAGGTTTTTGAAACTTTCTATTTTCATGTGGTTAGAATCATTCAAGTGAAAATCACCCTGTATGCATCTATTCTAAGACATGAGGTAAATAATATTGGTAGATCTGCGCTTGCGAAGCCAGGGATTGAAAGTGGACTTGGTAGCGCTAGCGTCTTGGTGCTATTTAGACAAATATAAAATTGTGACAGCTCTCATCAACGTCAAAAATCGCGGCAGCAAGGTGTCAAAAATGGCACTAAATCTGGAGAGGATATGAGGCTTATTATTCGGTGATGGCGAGTGGTTATATAGGTTATAATAAATTTAAAAAAAATCCCAAAATATTTATGGTACTTTAAGTCACCTTATTCTACTGTGTTTTTTGTCGATGGGAACGCACAAAAACAATAATTTGAGGTAATCAACAAAATTATAAAAATACTGCTATCAGTCTTAAAATATATATGCCGAAAATTATTCTGGTGTTTGTGTGTGCGAATATTTAAAAAAAAAATAGTTTTTTTGCACTTAAGAGATCAAAACTGCGCTTTTTATCACAAACTTTAGGGATAAAGTATCATTCTTTATCCCGTGGATACAAAGTGACGTTCAAAGATAAAAAGTAAAAATGGGAAGTATGTTTTTCTTGCAAAATAATTTTAGTAAACACGGGGGTCAAAAGTGACTAAAGTATCTTTTGAGCACTCGGCAAACTGTAGCAACACATACAATTTTTTCTTCTCGGGATAAAAATGCCACATAAGTCCCTAAGAATATAATATACTATTTTATCACTTTTTTTTTACTTTTAGAACGCATAAGCCTAAAAAATTCAGAGTTGGTAAATCAGTGGCCTCTCACGAAAATTTGAAGGTGTTAAATGTTTTAAAAAAAATTCAGAGGGTCCTAGAAACATTAACATAAATCGAATGTGTTAAATTGAAATCAGATAACTCTGGCAAGGCTTTGGGGCTTTTAAAACTCAGCCAGATTGTGTTTTAAGCTTTTGTTATAATACAACCTATCATCTCATAAACTTTCAGAACTAAGAAATTTAAGGACACTTATTTCATATCGTTTTCCACTTGTCAAAATTATTTATGGGCGTTAGATAAGAGATTCGCAAAAACTTTATATGACAAATTTAATATGGAATTTAATGGAGAATCCTGTAACTTTTTTCGTAAAATTCACGATTTGGGTCAAAAATGCAGGGCGAAATGACGTTTTTTTTTGGGGGGAGGGGAGGTATTTTGAGCCTAAGGGGCTCGCTGATTTTCTACTAGATTTCACAACCAAAATTTCAAAATATTTTCTTTCTTCTCAAAAGTGTACTTTGCTTCGACTATATGGCCCAGCGCCACAAATATTTTCTGAACTAATCACGCTTTGATTGATAATTTTATTGTATAGAAACTTTAGAGTTTGGTGGTGCCAAAGGCTAGCCACTGAACGATACACGACACGGTTAAATACCACATCTTTTATTTTATCCGAATCTTTTGTACATATATAAACTCTACAATTAGCCCAGTCATTTTAGGAATTCACCTGAGTGCAAGCTGGATTTTTGTATAATTATTCCTAAAATCCTCCTTGAGCTTCGCTAGATATAAGGTCCCAAATGTTCTAAAAATCAGTTTTTTGCGATTTTCTCGAAAAATAATACCTTTTTGAAAAAAAATTGAAAAGAAAAAAATACGAAAAATCATTCGGTATATACTATAAAATTAATAAAAAACCTAACCCAACAATAAAAAAAGTTATTTAAAAAAAATTATTATTTATTTTTCTTCCACTCTGTTTTTAAGTTGTTTTAAAATGTTCATACTTTATAATATTAAGCTTGATCACCACTTGTAATAAACATCATTTACTAAAATTTTGTTTCTATTTTCTTAAAGTTTAAGTAAAGGTTAGGAAATTGGTTAAGACCAGCCTGACCTCCAATGGGATTTTGAAAATCCCTAATTTGCTACGCAAAATTATTAAAATAGTATATTTTATCATGACTACATTTAAAATCAAGTTTTTTAATTTCCGATTTGAGTTTGCCGCTAAAGTGCTCATTTCTAGCATGGCGTTGCAATGACGTCACAACGCAGTAAACTCGTGGACAGATACACGGCATTCAAGTGTTTATTTGTTTTTGGTCTGTGTTTTTACTGTTTTTTATGTAAAAAAATTTCCTATAAGTGGTGTGTAGTGCCTCAGTGTTCGAATACTAGCATAAAAACACCTGAAAAACTATTTATTAATGTGCCTACAGCAGTAAAAGAACGGATAAAGTGGCTAGAACTTGCTCGAAGAGACTCAAGGGCCTTATCTAATACATCTTCACTTTACATTTGTGAAGATCACTTTGATGTGAGTATAATTAAATTATTTCTATTAATTTTTCTCACGTTGTCTATAATATATATAACTATTTCGTAAATGATGAAATTTTTGAGGTTATGTTTATTACAAGGGGTACCTATATAAGAATATCGTAAAAAAACTTTCAGTTATATACAAAACAACTCATCGAATACTTACATCAACATTTTAACGTTTCTAAATTCCGCAGAACACAAATCACTGTTGTTGGCAAAGAAGCCTGCCACCATAAAGGAATTCAGCATTGGCAAGTTGAAGCTATCGGCTTTGGAGAATCCGTTTTCCATTGAAAATGTTTTTTATAAGCAAAACACAAAATAAAATCTAATTTAGGACGATAATTCGCACTTTAAACCAAACCATCCATAAGAAAATAACACAGAAAATAGGTTCGTTCAAGACGTTGACTGTGTTGTGACGTCACTCGCAGCTGATTGGTAGACCGCCCGTTTTGAATCACGTGGCTAATTGTTTTAATTGAATGAATTTATTTAATTAAAAGAACTATAAATTTGAGAAAAAATTAAACAAAATAGTTTGTTTTTAGCATTCCCAAGACCTAAAGAGATATCTAAAAATAAGTATATATTTATTTTTTACTACTGTACACCCTATTATACAAAAATTCAGCTTGCACGTATTTATTTCCAAATTTAAGAGTTTTTTCACCTAATATGACTGGGCCAAATTAAAATTAGAAACGTAAATTAAAATAAGTTTTTGTAAATTTTGATAAAGCATGGTAAAAAAAGTTTTCACACTATTTTAAAAAGCACATAGTTTTGCCATGATGTAGATAGAATTTTTCGTGTAAATATATATATTGCAAAATTTTTTATTTGTTCCATTTACGAACACCAGCACGTTGTTTTAGGTGGAAATGTTGCAAGAAAAAATTATATCTCTAGAATTAACTAAGCCCGAGGAAACATTGGATTTTGGTTCAAATGACGTACTGCTGTCCAGTGCAGACAAGTGCGAAATTATAGAAAATAGACTTCAGTGCCCTGTCAGTCAAGATGGTTCCGACCACGTGGTGACTCGAACCGCGGAAGATGACGAATATGACAATGACACCAGTTCCACTTCAATGACATCGTCATCCTCTACGTCATCTTCCGCTTAAATAATTCCTAAATATTTTAACATTTTTATCACTTGAAACCAAATACGTTAAAGCATAAATTTGGGACATACCAATGCATTAATTCTTATACAGGGTGACCCGATCTTAAGGGACCAAACTTTACCAGCGTGTTGGGCGTTCAAAAGTAATTAAAAAAAGTCTATACAACATAGGTCGAAAAATGTTTTGTAAAGAAAATACAGGGTGTCAAAGTTTTCTTTAAAAAAAAGAAAAAAATTATTATCTAGAAAACTACCTTGGACAACAACTTTAAATTTGGTACAGAATAAGGGTTAATTGAGCTGCATACTTTTCTTTATAAAGCAACAATGTAGGCCCGCCACGGGCGTGCGCACGGGTGGTGACTTTTAGAATTTTTGAAAATGATACGCCAATGGATTTTTTTAAATTTTAAATTATTTTTGAGTTCACTGTTTAATTTAAGTAAAAAAATGTCACCTTACTTTTTTTCGTACAATGCTTCATTGTGGAGAAAAAAATTGAAAATGTTTAAATTTGTTGCAAAAAAATAAAATAATTAAGCCTATAAATTTTTTAAATTAAAGAAACTACACAAATAAATGGATTATTATTTATTAATTTAAAAACGCTTCAAAATGGTTGCCCCTCACTTCAATGCATTTAGTACATCTTCGTCGAACTGCTCTGGTAGCAGTAGCAATTTGTGCTGGAGTTATGGCTCTGCAACAAGCTTGGATTGATGCTATGAGGTCATCCCTGTTTCTTGGTGGGTTTCTGTACACTAAAAGTCACCACCCGTGCGCACGCCCGTGGCGGGTCTACATTGTTGCTTTATAAAGAAAAGTATGCAGCTCTATTAACCTTTATTCTGTACCAAATTTAAAGTTGTTGTCCCAGGTAGTTTTCTAGATAATAATTTTTTTCATTTTTTTTAAGAGAACTTTGACACCCTGTATTTTCTTTACAAAACATTTTTCGACCTATGTTGTATAGACTTTTTTTAATTATTTTTGAACGCCCAACACGCTGGTAAAGTTTGGTCCCTTAAGATCGGGTCACCCTGTATATATATATTTATCGGTTTCACAACGTTCTACGTCTTCCGATACCCAATCTCCACTAGTTTCTGTTTGCCCATAATTCATCATTTAGGCCTCTTATTCTTATTTCACTGTCTATTCCTTCTCTCCAGCTTCTTCTTGGCCGTCCTCGTTTTCTTCGGCCAGTTGGTTTCCATTGTAGTATTTGTTTAAGTAGTGTTTCATCATTCATTCTTTGTACATGTCCGTACCACACCAGTTGTTTTGTTCTTATATCATCCACTAAAGTACGTTCACACACTGTCATAATTTCTCTTATTCTTTGATTTGTAACTCTTTCTCTTTTTGATTTTCCTGCTGCTCTACTCCAATAGTCCATCTCCGTAGCGGAAAGCATTTTTCTTGTTCTATCTTTGATTGGCCGTACTTCTGAGCCGTATGTAATAATACTTTTTACAATGGTGTTATATATAAGCTTTTTGTTATGTTTTGATATACTTTGGTCCCAAATTATTCCATTTAATAAAGTTATTGCTTTTTTTCCTTGTACGTTTCGATCGTTTATAGCTTTGCCTAGTGTTCCGTCAGCTGTAATTTTAGACCTAAGTATTTATACTCATCACAGGACTGAATTCGCTGCCCGGTATTTAAGATTAGATCCTGTTTCGTTCCACTGATACACATATATTTATGCTTTAACATATTTGCTTGAAACAAATTTACTTTTTTATTCTTCATCTTGTTCCACAAATACTATTTTATTTAATATTTGTATTTTTTGTACAAAATCTAAAAAGCTCTATATTATTATAATGATAGTTAAAATATTTTATTTATGGTTTTAAGTGTCTTTAGTATTAGCAAGTATTTTCTAATCAGATCATTTTGATTTTGTTTAGGTGTCAACATATCTGATTACAAAAAAATGGAGTATTTGCATTTATATTTCTAAAAGTTTGTGGTTAAAAACGTGCAAAGCAAAACCGTTCAAAACCAAGCAATTATTTGTTATCATACAAAGCAGGTTATAATGTGTTTTCCATTGATGTCCACACTTTTTGAATGTCAATAGACAGTTTAAGTTGAGCTACGTATTTTTACGTAAAACTGCACGTTAAGCGCTCTACGTTTTGTTCCAAATTTGAGTTTAAGTTGAATGTTTTTACGTTACCATAACAAGTCTACTAATAGCAGAGAATATGGAATTCGGCACTGTGATTTTTTGATGTTACAATTTTGTTTTTTGTCTTTTCAACTACAGTAGGAATATATTTGCAAAAAATCGTTTGTACGGAAGCGGAAATTATCGTCTAGGCCTCATTTTTCGATCAGTCAATCAACCAATTCTATTCTTTGGTAACGTTAAGGTGCCCGCAGACTGCCGTAAGCTAACGTAAATACGTAAGCTCCTAACGTGACCTTGACGACGGTGTGACGAAGTGCGCTTGCGTAACTGTCAAATCTCATGCTTACGTAAAAATACGACGAGTCGTTAAATACCGAGATGAATTCCATCAAAGGAGCATGCGCCAAAATTAACGTCAAAATGTATAATTTAAATTATTGGCGCGAATACCGGGATTGGCGCGAGATCGAAGAGCTGAACGTATAATAAAAAATTCAAGGTATAAAATAATGGTCAATTCTAATTTTTAGGTATGATTTTATGTAGGTACCGGGTGGTTTTTTATAACCGGAGCACTCAGCAACTTTATCATTGAAAATAAATTTAATTTTTTTGGTTAATTATGACAACTTTAAAAGCCAACATAATTTTTTTCTATCCGTCACCATGTACACGGTGTCCCAAATTCGATGTTTTTGGGGGGTTTCGGGTATTTCTAGAGCGGCTAAAAAAACTGATCCCCCTTTGTGACACTCAAATTTCAAAAGAAGCTTAAAGGTGAAAATCGCATTTTGATATAGCAAGCCGTTTGTAAACGACGGGGTGTTTTTAAAAAGTCTGCATTTTGGGAAGGGGTTTATAACTTGTTTATTTATTAATTTCTGTGAAAAAATTCTTAAGACACTTTTTTAAGAGGAATTCAACTGTTAAATTAAATTTTATTTGTCACGTTTAGTTTTTGAGATATCACATAAAATTAATTTTTTTCCCCTTTATTTCTTTATATTTTTGTATTTTTTTTATTTTTACCACATATTTTAGTTTGCTTAATGGGTTCGGTTCGGTTCGGTTTAATATTATAAAATTATAAAAATAAAAAAATAATAAAGAGGTGATTAAAAAATAAAAATAAAGAAAACAATAAAAAAATAAAATATTGGGTGTGATACATCATTTTAAAGGAAATTTTAACCTGATTTTAAAAATCGAATAAAAAAGAGTTATTCTGTAAGAAAAATAACAACTTTATGCAATATCTTAAAAACCAAAAGAGATAAATAAAAACCGTTTACATCTGTCAATTCTTCAAGAAAAGATCTATAAGAAAGCTATTTACACAAAAACAAAATTTTCATAAACAAAAAAGTTATAGACCCCCTTCCAAAATGCAGACAAAAACACTCCGTAGCTTAAAAACGGCTTGCTATATCTAAATGTGGTTTTCACCTTTAGGCTTCTCTTGAAATTTGCGCGTCGCAAAGGGGTGTTAGTTTTTTTTCTATCTCCCCTAGAAATACCCGACACCACAAAAAAACAACGAATTTGGGACACCCTGTACAGGGTGTGACAATGAAGTCGATTTTTTGAGAGGGAACACCCTGTATATTTTTGCATTTTAAGATTTGTCTTTTCTTTCTGATTTCAAAAATATACAATATCTATGTGCTGCGATTAATATTTTTTGAGGCATATGCAGTATTTCTTCTATATGATCTTATGCCTTTCACGTTTATTTTATTTTGCCATGGGTGTATTGACTCTCAACTCCAATGTTTCTTCAAGTATTTCTTGATTGTGTTTGTATTTCAAATCATCACACAGATCCAAGTTTTTTGGGAAGGAGCATTTACATTCTAGGCATCTAAACATAAAAACACTTTCTGCATAGGAATACCTTTGTTTTTGTATGCCATGTTTACTTTGACAGTGTTTATTCAAATTAAATTGGGCACTAAATAATTTGTCACACAACTTGCACGTCACCGGCATTTTCACAGCACAAAAACGACGAATTTTCATCAAAAAGAACTGGAAATTATTAAAGTTTTGCTGTATAAAACCACACTGAAATATCTCTCAGTTGATTGGTTGGCAGAAGTGACAGATCAACGCTTGCGCACGTCTTGGAATTCATCTTGGTATTTAACGACTCGTAAAATACATAGCACAACTAACTATCTAATGGGGTTTTCAGTAAGGACACTCATCGTAAAGGCAAAGGACACTCATCATAAACGCAAGCCTTATAGGAAGCGAAGTCTGACATTGATTTTCTATTTTTTGGTTATTATTTTTGACATGTTTTCCTCGGTTTTATTTTAAACATGTTGTTTTACAATGTCTGCAGTACCTAAATTATATAAATTTATGTATTTAGAAATAAAGTTATGCTGCAACAAAGTAGGGATTTATTGAAATAAAGCCACGCAGTAATTGTGTCGGGCACTATTATAAGAATAGCTGTCTTCTTTCAAAATTAGGCCTTTGTGTATTATAAGAGCCGAAATTAACTGTGCCGCCACTATTAATAAAATATAAACGACTGGATTTATAAATTCGACTTTGATATGTCAATTTTGAAAGATCAACTGTCAGTTTTCAATGGAAAACTGTCAGAATTGTGCCCAGCACTATTATTGCCTGGCTTTATGGCAATAAGTCCCTGGTATCTTGAAACTCTTATTATTATTAAATAGATCTTTAGACTGTGTTAAACCACATTTTTTTAAATAAAAACGAACCGCCAATGCGAAACCGAGGAAAACAGAACTATAACTGAAAAATAGAAAATCAAAGTCAGGCTTCGCTACCTGTAAAGCTTGCTTTGAGATGAGTGACCTTACTTGGTTTACGATGAGTGACCTTAGTTTTCAGTATATGTAACGATTCTTTACTCGATATTCGCAGCCAACGATAAAGACCGGCCATGACGCGTTATAAGCAAGTCGGCGGTCACGTGATCTTAGGAGTCCCAGGATTCTTATTGTATTGCTTAATATATTATATGTTTTTACACAATTTAAATAAATTAACAAAAAATTTTTGTTCTTTTATGGGCAAAAATTGAAAAAAATATTTTGCTGATATATGTGTTTATTATGGATAAAAGAATTGAATCTATAAAATAAAAAATTATACAAAATTTGCACTCTAATATCTTCAGGTACATATATTAGGTACATAATATCGTTAGTAACTTCAAGTCTTTCAAAATTGGACATATCAAACCTAAGCTTTTAGTTTTTTAATTTTTCTTTGACTGTCATCATCTTTGAGTTCTTATTCAAAGATTTATTAGCAGACACTAAATCATTGTGCTTTTTAATAAAATTATTTAAAAAAACTTTACATGCCCTTAAACTAATTTTTTCAAGCTTTGACAATAGTTTTTCTCCACAAAAACACTCACTAGAGTTATCTGAAGAAAAATTTTCAATATAAAACATTTCACAATAATTTATTAAAAAGAAACAAGTGATTTTGTGAATAAGTGAGATGGTTTTCCCATTCAATGAACTGAATGTAGTGGTCGTCAATAATTTTTTGAAAAATTACCCAGCACAAAGTTTAATATCTATTTCAATAAAGTGTAAGTTAACTACCAACTCATGTTCTTTTAAAAGCTGTATCTTACTTTTTAAATATTTCATACTACCAGAGAGATTACTATCTGTTAACAATATTTTACAAATCAGTTTTTTAATATTGCGAGGGTGCGGAAGACATATTACCTTAGAATTGTAAATTGACGTGTATGCACTGGATAACTGGATAAACAAAGATGAAGCCAACATTAAAGTGTATTCACCATATCTTCGATTCTCAGGTTACCTTTTCAAGAGACCTAATTGTTCAATAAGAAATGACAACTGAACACATTTTTCACTCTCACTATCGAAAATGTCACTAAGGATGTCTATTACTTGATCAATCTTATCCAAGATCTTATCTTTTACCACTTCTTTCTCGTTTGCAACATATTAGGTTTCAGTTTTATAGTTGGACCGACAAGGAACAACACTAATTACACGATCGCGCCATTGTTTATCTTATAGGTATTTTCTTTATAATTTACTCATTAGCCATTAATTATTTTAACGCAGCCCACTACAGTCTTTTTCGTGGGCTGCGTTATTTTAATAACTTTGATAACATTCACATAAAATCGTGCCCGAATTAAAAAAAAATCGACGTAAACAAACATACCAAAACTGAACACACATACAAGACGCTAGCGCTACCAAGTCCACTTCCAATCCCTGACTTCGCATGCGTAGATCTACCAATATTATTTACCTCATGTATTAGAATCGATGTACAGGGTGATTTTCACTTGAATGATTCTAACCACATGAAAATAGAAAGTTTCAAAAACCTAACCTAACGAAACCTAATCAGATCTAACCGAACCGAACCAAAGCAAACTAAACCAATATTTTTTTTCAAAAAAAAACTTTCCTGACTTCCTACCTGGGATCCTAGAGGATGTGAATCCGAACCGGACCGTACCGAACCGAACCTATCCAAACCTAACCCTACCCAACTAAACCTAATTAGCAGTACGTGTTGTAGTTTAGTTTGGTTAGGTTAGGTTTGGTTCAGTTTAGTTAGGTTCGGTTTGGTTCGGTTCGGATTCACATCCTCTAGGATCCCGGGCAGGAAGTCAGGAAAGTTTTTTTTTTGAAAAAAATTATTGGTTCAGTTTCCTTTGGTTCGGTTCGGTTAGATTTGATTAGGTTTTGTTAGGTTAGGTTTTTGAAACTTTCTATTTTCATGTGGTTAGAATCATTCAAGTGAAAATCACCCTGTATTCATCTATTCTAAGACATGAGGTAAATAATATTGGTAGATCTGCGCATGCGAAGTCAGGGATTGAAAGTAGACTTGGTAGCGCTAGCGTCTTGTAACACACATATGTTTTATAATGACAGCGGGCCGTGAGGCGTTTTTTTGTGAGACTCCTACGGTCACGTGATATTTCCGCGCCCGGGCCGGTATTTCGCGTGGGCTGCGCTCGATATTGTAGAAAGTAGAAAAAAATTATTTTGCGTTGTTTCTACGCAGTTTTAGTATTATAACCTTGGTTGCGCAGTTTTTATTTGCGCGGGTTTAAACAATATTCATTAAAAAAATTTCCATGTATTCTAGACGTTTTAGTGGTTTTTTTTTAAGTTTTTACTTTATACCTATGATATGTAGATCAGGTCACTTTTAGGGTATAAGTAATTTATATTGATGAGGGAATGAGTATAATTTATAAAAGACTCAAAATTTTTTTAATACATTAAATATATTTATGGATCTATAAATCAGTTTTATTTTTTAGGCGCAATAATTCCTTCCAGTTGTGCCTGAAATAAAAAATGTTTGTTTTAGTAAATGACAGAAAAACAAAACATATAGCTGTATAACACAATTTTACTGCTGTAAATGGCTTTACAACCGGTTTTAAACAATTAAAGTTTTTAAGCTCTCTTGAATATCTTTACAACCATGTAAAAATTTCGAAAATCCATCGATTAGTTTTTGAGATATTTGCTTTCAAATTTTCAAATTTACCATGGACTGATAAAATAAAAATTTAATTAGAATTTTATTATTTTTCGGATTTAATTTTTATTTTATCATTCCATGTAAAATTTGAAAATTTGAAAGCAAATATCTCAAAAACTAATCGATGTATTTTCGAAATTTTTACATGGTTGTAAAGATATTCATGAGAGCTTCAAAACAAAGTATTACTAGACCCACTTTCCCTATTCAAAATATAGGGGTAAAGTATACCCCTCGAAGATGGTGAGTGCTACAAAAATTTCAAGATAAAATATTGGATAAATATTAAGTGGCATACCTTAAGTTGTTGATTCGTTTTCTTTAAAAATGCAATTTCTTCAGTATGCTTTCTCTCTTCGGCCAATCTTGTTTCGGCTGCTCGTCTGTCAGCTTGTTCGGCTCGCTGTTTTAGTTCCATTATTTGATGTTCCAATTCTAATTTTTCATTTTTCAAAATATCCACTTCTTGGAACAAATCAGACTTTCCTAAATGAATAGTGTGTTGAAGTTTATCTTTTTTACAAGCTTTTATTTAACTTCACATGTATGTATGTATGTATGTAATCAAATATTGTAACTCATTTTTGAAGAACTTCCAAACATTCGATTAACTTCAAATTTCGCACAGCGTCTTAGTTCCGGTGACAATACAATAATATGGTTTCATCGGGTACCTACCTCCCCCCTAACGTGGGGGGTGGAGAGGAGGTAAAACTTTAGTTTGTCTGATTTCAACCAAAATTGGTATCTGGGGGTTTTTGAGGATGAGAATTACGAATTTTTGATCAGATTACAAAAATTCAATATGGCGGATTCAAAATGGAGGATTTAATGTCAAGTTTTTCTGATTACTTTCAACTGACTTCCACGTATCCGATTCACTTCAAATTTCGCATACCGTTATAGTTCCGATGACAATCCAATAATGTGGTATCATTGAGTGCCTACCTCCCCCCTAACGTGGAGGGCGGAGAGAGGGTAAAATTTTAGTTTGTCGGATTTTCACCAAAATTGGTATCTGGGGGTTTTTAATGATGAGGATTACGAATTTTTGATCAGATTACAAAAATTCAATATGGCGGATTCAAAATGGAGGATTTAATGTCCAGTTTTTCTGATTACTTTCAACTGACTTCCACGTATCCGATTCACTTCAAATTTTGCATACCGTTATAGTTCCGATGACAATCCAATAATGTGGTATTATTGAGTGCCTACCTCCCCCCTAACGTGGAGGGTGGAGAGGGGGTAAAATTTTAGTTTGTCGGATTTTCACCAAAATTGGTATCTGGGGGTTTTTGAGGATGAGGATTACGAATTTTTGATCAGATTACAAAAATTGAATATAGTAGATTCAAAATGGACGATTTAATAACGAGTTTTTCTGATTACTTTCTACTGACTTCCACGTAGGTATCTGATTGATTTCAAAATTCACATGCTCTCCCATTAAAAAGTGGGGGGGGCGTAGAAGAGGTAAGACTTTAGTTTGTTCGATCTCGACCAAAATTAGAAATGCATAGACTTAGACAAATCTAAAAATGAAAAAAATAAATTTAGAAAAAAAAACTTTTTGAAAACAAGCTTTTATAAAATGGACTAAAAAGCATAAAATAATTTTTTGAGTGTTCTGATATCATAATAATAAAAGCGATGGGCGTATTAAAGGAAATTTACCCGTTTTTGTTTTAGCCTTGTTAACTCGAAGTTTAGTGAAAATCCAAATTCATTATATTATAACAGAGAAATGTAAGGGTAGACAATTTAACCCAACCCAACCCTACTCAAGCTATCCTTACATTTTTCTGATATGGATGGACATTATTACGCCTGCTTCATATTAGGCAGATCATCCGCGACCGGCAGTGTGTCGATTTATTTTGTCACATTGAAAAATAAGAGTCGGCCCATCATCGGTTGTAGACGATCCACCAAATGCGCATGGAAAGGCATTTACCTAATATTAAATACGCCCATCGCTTTTATTATTATGATATCAGAACACTCAAAAAATTGGTGGGTGTGCTTTCGGGCTGTTCGGCCGTCGTCGTTGGGAATTCGTTCTCGACGTTTCGCTATCTCGAGTGGATGGCATCTTCAGGAGATGTTGACTGTTTGTCGGCTTCTCGAAGACTGGTGGTTAGTCTGTCGCGGGCGCAGGTTATATACGCTATGGTGGGCGGGGCGTATATCAGAGCTGGTCGGTGATTGGTCACATTCCCTTGATTCAGTTTTGTTATTGTAAGCGAGCCGTTTAGTGTTTTTAAGAACCGGTACCCATGTTCTGTTAATTTTAAGAGTTTCTTCAGATCTGTTGAAGTTCTGCTGGTGTTTATGAATTTCGATTGCTTCTCTATAGAGTCTTGGATAGTATGAAGAGGAGGCGCAGAGAACTTGTGTGTCTTCGAATTTTATTCGGTGGTCTTCATTGTTTAGTGTATGGTCTGCAACTGCGGATTTTTCCGTATGTCCGAGTCGACAGTTGGCTTTGTGTTCTTTGATTCTTGTGTTTACGGACCGTTTGGTTGTTCCGATGTAGACACTTCTACAGGTACAGGGAATGCGGTATACCCCCGAAGAACTTAGTGGGTTCCTTATATCCTTCGCAGATCTGAGGTGGTTCTCGATCTTCTTAGATGACTTGAAGATCGTTTTTATGTTGTGTTTTCCCAGAATACGTCCGATCCTATCTGTCACTCTAGGGATGTAGGGCAGAAAGGCTCTTGAAGTAACTTCGCGGCTGCTCAGTCCACCGCTATTGTTACTTCTAGTGCTCGGCTTTGGTCGTATACATTTATCTATGTCGCTTTGAGTGTATCCATTTGCTACGAGGGCGTTTTTAAGATGGTTTAATTCTTTGTCTAGATGTTCTGGTTCGCAGATTCTTTTCGCCCTCTCTACCAATGTTCTTATTACCCCTTTTCATTGGCACGGGTGGTGGTTAGATGTGTTGTTTAGGTAGCGGTCTGTGTGAGTAGGTTTTCTGTATACGGTATGTCCTAGTCGTCCCTCTTTCCTCGTTACTAGTACGTCAAGGAATGCTAATTCTCTGTTGTTCTCTGTTTCATCAAAAAATTATTTTATACTCATCCATTTTATAAAAGCTTGTTTTCAAAAAGTTTTTTTCTCTAAATTTATTTAAACTCTCGTTGGCGTGTTATTTGTTGGTTAGTCAACAATAAAATTACAAACCTTGTTCGGCCTGAAGAGCTTTCCTCATTCCGAAAGCCACACTGCTGCAATAAAGAGCTTGATATGCTTCTATAGTCATGCGCATTTCATCCCTGATCCGCAAAAGTAGCAGGCCTCGCTCTGCACAATTAATTGTCACTTGTCGAATAACTTCGTCAAAGCATTGAGTGTAAAGCTCTCTTCTAACGGGGCATATGCCTGTTTCTCTGGCCTAAAACCAACTTTAATATGCTAGTTTTTGAAAACTCTTGGTATATATAGGCCAGTCATTAAAGCGATGGGGGTCAGCTTGCAAAAGGTGGTGTAGTGGCGATTTTGACATATCGCACACCCGCTGAAAAAGAGTCACAACTCAAAAATCGTCGTTATTGAGATAAACCTGCCGCCATTATCGAAATAACTTGTACTTTCTTCCATAAAAGCGTCACATTTATGTTTCGACAATTCAGCGCGAGATGGCGATGTGACTCTTTTATTTTGTCCAGTTTAGCTGAGGATGCGTTCCTTTACAGTGTCACTTCTGACTTTATAACAGCGTGAACGTGGAGTTTCATCCTGAAAAGAGTTACATTTCGAGTTGTGAAGGTTTTCGTGTGAACTATTGGTTAAATCTGACCTATATGACAACTAAAATACTGTTCTTTTTTGTGTTGTGACTGTTTTTTTGAATTGTTCAGTGTACTTAGAATTAAGGAGAATAAGAAAAAAATCTTTTAAATTTATTAGAGAATAATTACATCCCCAGTTGTTATTCAGGATTTTATAACTCGTTGTGAAAATAAATACAAAGTTTCTTCTTTATTTGTTTTCTTTTTTTATATTATTTACCATCCTGCATGACATCCTGATTTACAACGTCATGATGCCTTGTTCTAAAAAAGTGTCACAATATCGGGTTTTTGTCTGTTTTTTACTAAAAACGACAAAAATATTTTTTTCTGAGAAACGCACTGCACCAATTACATTGAGTTAATAGGTTCCTGTTGATATAAAATAACATGTTAACTCGTAATTTGTCATGTAAGTGAAAAATGAATCTCTCTAATGAACTAAATTCTTTAACAGCGATTTTCTCAAAACAATGTTTTTTGAGTTGTGACTATTTTTTAGCGGGAGTGCGATATGTTGTTCACATTAAAGTCATAAAAAAATTTTGAGTTTTTGACCTTGAGAAGGGCCCGCGGGATTTAGTGTGCACGAAAAGATTTTACTTTAAATTACTTGGTCCCTGTACATTTTAGAAAAAAAAGTTTCAAACAAAACTTGAAGACAATAAAATTTTGTACATAAACGCTATTGCACGTTTTTTTGTCACACAAATGGTTTTTGATTTATGATGCTAAACATTTCGCCACCATTTTGGATTTTGACGATTTTTTTTATTTAGTGGCCTTTAACTTCGAAACTGTTTTTTTTTTTTAGAAAATTTGTAATAACGAAATAAAGACCAGCTAATAGCCTATTAAATTAGACATCACTAAGTTGTCTGGGTAGTACACTTGCTGAGATACGAACCTTGAAGTGTTCGCAGTACACCCGTTTCCTATGTATTTCCATAGTATATGCAAAATGAACCGAAATTATTCAGTTTTATGTCATCAACTTTATTATAAAAAATAAAATTATCTTTTAAACGATGTATCACCGAAGTGGGCCAAGTCCACGGTTAGCACTTAATTGGCATCCATAAATTTGGGTTATTAGCTCACACATATACTATACTATAGTAGTGTGAGCTATGGTGATCCTAATTTTTTCGAGAAAAAAAAAGTTGCTCCGATTTCAAAAATTTTTATATATCTTTGCGTTTCAGATGATTTTGAAACTTTTTTGTTGCGCCGTCTGTCTGTCTGTCTGTCTGTCTGTCTGTCTGTCTGTCTGTCTGTCTGTCTGTCTGTCTGTCTGTCTGTCTGTCTGTCTGTCTGTCTGTCTGTCTGTCTGTCTGTCTGTCTGTCTGTCTGTCTGTCTGTCTGTCTGTCTGTCTGTCTGTCTGTCTGTCTGTCTGTCTGTCTGTCTGTCTGTCTGTCTGTCTGTCTGTCTGTCTGTCTGTCTGTCTGTCTGTCTGTCTGTCTGTCTGTCTGTCTGTCTGTCTGTCTGTCTGTCTGTCTGTCTGCCTGCCTGCCTGCCTGCCTGCCTGCCTGCCTGCCTGCCTGCCTGCCTGCCTGCCTGTCTGTCTGTCTGTCTGTCTGTCTGTCTGTCTGTCTGTCTGTCTGTCTGTCTGTCTGTCTGTCTGTCTGTCTGTCTGTCTGTCTGTCTGTCTGTCTGTCTGTCTGTCTGTCTGTCTGTCTGTCTGTCTGTCTGTCTGTCTGTCTGTCTGTCTGTCTAACTCAAAAACCGCTTGGCCGATTTTAATGAAATTTGGTACCTAGGCTGGGTTTTGGGCCGAGATGGTCCCATTTAAAAATGAACCAAATCCACCGAACACAAACCAAATAAAAGGGTGGGGGTGGGGGTAGATTTCAAAAATTAGAGTATATGGGAAAATATGGCGTGTGTGATATCAAACGAAAGGTAATTGAGTCTGGAGTTAAACAAAATACATTTTAATTTATTTTAAAAAAAGGGTGGGGGTATATTTCAAAAATTAGAGTATGTGAAAATATGGCGTGTGTGATATCAAACGAAAGGTAATTGAGTCCGGAGTTTAACAAAATACATTTTAGTTTTTGTTTTTTTTAAGGGTGGGGGTAGATTTAAAAAATTTGAGTTTAAGTCAAAACATGGCTTGTGTGGTATCAAACAAAAGGTAATTTAGTCTGGAGTTGAATAAAATATATTTTAGTTTTTAGTTATATTAGCTCACACGTACACTATAACTATAGTATCTAGTGTGAGCTTAGGGGCCCATATATTGGCAGAGTATTTTTTAAGATCACGAAAACAAATAATGTTTTTTTTGGTTTTATTTAGTAAATAAAATTCTCTTTCACCCGCGTATCACAAATTAAAGCTAGTATTGACACTCCGGGAGCGTCCGTATATTAAGTTTATTTTATTTTAATAATTTTTTTATTTGTTTTATTCAATTTTCTTAAAAAGTAAGCTTTCTCAAAAATATTGTTTAACTCTATAATGTTAAAAATAAAATTATCTTTAAAACGATATATATCTAGTGGGTTTTCGTTAACGGGGAACACTAAAAAAAAAAGCATTGTTATCATGTATTTTACCAATAACCTTTTACTCTGTGTTATGACAATTAAATTTTCTTTTCAACGATGTGTATAGTTAATAATATTTAGGAAACCGTTAATAAACCAGAGGCGTCCAAAAACTGAATTGAAGAAAAATTGACTAAATTTACGTATATTCTTTATGAGTTCATCGTTATCAAGAACCCACTACATACATATCGCTTTAATGATCATTTTATTAAAACAATTTTTTTCAGAAAGCTTAGTTTTTAAGAAAATTAAATAAAACAAATAAAATGTAAAAAAAAACCATTAGAAAAAAATTACCCCAATATGTGGACGTCCCTGGAGTCACAATAATACCTTTAACACAAGTTTGTGATACGCCATTTAAAAGAACATGTTATTTTCTCTAAAAAAGGTATTTTAACATTTTTCCCTCAACTGCTTAGTTTTTTTGAAAACTGAATAAAACCTAAAAAAAACATGTTTTTTTTTTCGTGATCCTAAAAAATAACCCCAATTTATGGATGCCAATTAAGTGCTAACCGTGGACTTGGCCCACTTAGGTGATACATCGTTTAAAAGATAATTCAATTTTCTACAATAAAGTTAATTACACACTTTCTGTAAAATGATTACCTTTTAAGAAAATGGCATAAAACTGAATTATTTCGGTCGGTGTTGCATATACATTGGAAATACATAGGACACGGGTGTACTACTAGCACTTCAGGGTTCGTATCTCACCAAGGGTAGTACCCAGAGAAGTCAGTGATATCTCATTTTATAGGCGATTAGTTAGTCTTTATTTTATGTTATTACAGATTTTCTCAAAAATAAGCAGTTTCGAAGTTAAAAGGCCACTAAAAAACAAATTGATCAAAATCCAAAATGACGGCGAAATGTTTAGCGTCATAACTCCAAAACCATTCGTATGACAAAAAAACGTGAGGAAGCGTTTTTACAGGATATTTTATTCTCTTCAACTTTTGTTGCAAACTGTTCTTTCTAAAACGTACAGTAACCAAGTAATTTAAAAAAAAACCCCTTTTGTGCACTCTAAATCCAAGATGGCGGGGGGGCGTATTTACGTTTCTGTGCTCATTTCACGTCGGCGCCGTTTTGAAATAGACACGGAAATGTTACAATATATTTGGGTTCAAATACGTGTTAATTTTAAGAGTTTTGATCTCGAAATGAACAAGGATCTGTAAGAGAACATCGCTCATTAAACTATTAAAAAAGCGTATTCAACTGTCAGGTTAAAACGCTAACATAACGAAAGCTAATCAATCAAATCTAACCGAACCGAACCAAAGCAAACTGAACCAATAATTTTTTTCAAGAAAAACACTTTCCTGACTTCCTACCCGGGATCTTAGAGGATGTGAATCTGAACCGAAACGAATTGAACCAAACCGAACCGAACCGAACCAAAGCAAACTGAACCAACAATTAAAAAAAAAACTTTCCTGACTTCTTTCCCGGGATCCTAGAGGGTGTGAATAGTGTTGTAGTTTAGTTTGGTTAGGTTAGGTTTGCTTCGGTTTAGTTAGGATCGGTTTGGTTCGGATTCACATCCTCTAGCATCCCGGGTAGAAACTCAGGAAAGTTTTTTTTTTTAATTATTGGTTCAGTTTGCTTTGGTTCGGTTCGGTTAGATTTGATTGATTAGCTTTCGTTAGGTTAGGTTTTTGATACTTTCTATTTTCATGTGGTTAGAAATCAAGTGAACATCATTTAAATCATTAAAATTTATTAATAACAGAACAACATCTGTCGTCGTAGTTGCCGGTGTAAGACAATGAACACTGAACTTTGCAGGTATAGTTTTTGGAAGAGTGTTCTTCAAACTTCAACGAATTTCAAAATCTTGAGTAATATTAGTACAAATACTTTTAAACTGCTCCATAATTTTCATATTAACAAACATATAACGTCAAAATCAAACAAATAAACAACGTGAATCCAATTTAAGTTTGAAATGTGCACTAATAAGTAAACCCCTGCGCTGCGTAATTCAATACAAATCCGTGCCTTGTTCGAGTCTCGGCGCCTTAAAATCAACACGCATTTGTAACCAAATATGTTGCAACATTTCCGTGTCTATTTCGAAATAGCGCTGCCGTGAAATCAGCACGGAAACGTAAATACGCGGCCTAGCCGTCCCCCTAAGATCGAAAACTTAAATTTATTTTAAGAACTTCAATGTCAACAACATATGTCAAAATCTCGACTACATTACCTTTTGCAAGGCCAAATTCTATAATGACTGGACTAATAAGTGTTCACCTGTCTTTGTTGTAACCTCATATCCAATTGTTCTTGAAGATTAATGACATCTAGACGTGTTGCGGGAGTTGTGGATACTTGTTGTCTCCACAACTGACCGTCCTCTTCCCATTCTTTTGGTGGTAAAATTGTGTTCAGGATTTCTTCCGTTTCGCATTTGACGTCACCAGCTGCTGACGATGGCTGTAGTTTTTTTGTAGAATCGTCAACCTTTAAATAATAAAATACACACTTTCAAACACAGTAAACACAACCATCTTCCACCTTTGACAGTGGGAAAGAAGAATTAAAGAGATCAGTTGTATGACTTGGTCGAGTTAATACCCTGAGAATTTCTCGTTCTTGTATTGGAAGTTTAAATAAAAGTTTTAGAAGGAACATTTTTCTTTAATTTGGTGTATACAAGACTTATATAGATGTATAGTTTATATTTGTTTCAATAAAAAAACATTTGTTGTCACCAAAACGACTACCGAAGGTGTATTACCGTACGAGGACGCCTCTAAGGCGGCGCGCGGCTTTACGAAGCTGAGGCGTCCAGTAAAACAGGTGATTTCTATTATTATTGTTATCGTTGTTTGATGGACATTATCAAACAACGTTGTTATTGTTATTTTTGATAGTGAATATCAATCGACGAAAGTTTTTACAATATAGTGCAGGTGCTAGAGGTAGTTGAGTATGCAAAATATGAGGACCGCAGTTTGACAATAAATCCTAGCTGAGAATAGGTCACAAACTAACGATTTGGATGTTGCCGAGCAAGTTTTTGGTCCAATTTTTTTTATCCCCCCTCCTTATATAGTCGTGTTCGAATTACTAAAAATGTAACTAAGTTGATGCCCTAAAGACACAATGACATAGAAATGGATAAAAAATGTGTAAAATCTAATTTAAATAAAATTATATTAGTTTTTTAAATTTTAGCTGCAAAATCCCCGAAGACCCCCCAGACTCCCCAAGTCCTGAACTTTTTAGATTTTTTCAAATTATCTTAAAAACTAAGCTTAGGGAAAAATATGTACTAATCTTTATTGTGGACCATAAAATTTCCTTTTCAACAATGTATAAGTCAGTGGGGTACGACTAATGACAAACTCTCCAGCGGCGCCCGTTTTTTGAGGTGTAAATAAATTTGAAAAAGAAACATGTTTATTACAGGTTTTACCCGATTTTCTTAAAAACCGAGCTCTATATCAAAAAATAAAATACATACTTTGTTATAAACAATAAAATTGCCTTTTAAATGATGTATAATAAGGCAATGGTAGTTTTATCTATAACAATTTAGGGGCGTCCGTAAATAAAATCAATTTTGAAAAATCACTTAATTTATTAATTTATCACTACCGGCTGATAAGGCACCGGCCGCTAAGGCACCGGCCGATAAGGCACCCACCGATAAGGCACCGGCCGATAAAGCATTGGCCGATAAAGCACCGGCCAATAAGGTACCGGCCAATAAGGCACAGGCCGATAAAGCACCGGCCAATAAGGCACTGGCTAATAAGACCCCGGCCGATAAGGCACCGGCCGATAAGACACCGGCCGATAAAGCACAGGCCGATAAGACACCGGCCGAAAAAGCACCGGCCGATAAGGTGCCGGCCGATAGGGCACCGGCCAATAAGGCACCGGCCTATAAGACACCGGCCAATAAGGCACCGGCCGATAAGGCACCGGCCGATAAGGCACCGGCCAATAAGACACCGGCCGATAAGGCACCGGCCGATAAAGCACAGGCCGATAAGACACCGGCCGATAAAGCACCGGCCGATAAGGTGCCGGCCGATAGGGCACCGGCCAATAAGGCACCGGCCGATAAGACACCGGCCGATAAGGTACTGGCCAATAAGGCACCGGCCGATAAGGCACCGGCCGATAAGGCACCGGCCGATAAGGCACCGGCCGATAAGGCACCGGCCGATAAGGCACCGGCCGATAAGGCACCGGCCAATAAGACACCGGCTGATAAAGCACCGGCCGATAAGAGACCGGCCGATAAAGCACCGGCCGATAAGACACCGGCCGATAAAGCACCGGCCGATAAGGTGCCGGCCGATAGGGCACCGGCCAATAAGGCACCGGCCGATAAGACACCGCCCGATAAGGTACCGGTCAATAAGGCACCGGCCGATAAGGCACCGGCCGATAAGGCACCGGCCGATAAGGCACCGGCCAATAAGACACCGGCCGATAAGACACCGGCCGATAAAGCACAGGCCGATAAGACACCGGCCGATAAAGCACCGGCCGATAAGGTGCCGGCCGATAGGGCACCGGCCAATAAGGCACCGGCCGATAAGACACCGGCCGATAAGGCACCGGCCAATAAGGCGCCGGCCGATAAGGCACCGGTCAATAAGACACCGGCCGATAAGGCACCGGCCGATAAGGCACCGGCCGATAAGACACCGGACGATAAAGCACAGGCCGATAAGACACCGGCCGATAAAGCACCGGCCGATAAGGTGCCGGCCAATAGGGCACCGGCCAATAAGGCACCGGCCGATAAGACACCAACCGATAAGGTACCGGCCAATAAGGCACCGGCCGATAAGGCACCGGTCGATAAGGCACCGGCCGATAAGACACCGGCCGATAAGAAACTGTCCGATAAGGTACCGGGCGATAAGGCACCGGCCGATAAGGCACCGGCCGATAAGGCACCGGCCGATAAGACACCGGCCTATAAGACAAAGGCCGATAAGGCACCGAACCGAACCGAACCGTCTCTTATCGGCCGATGAGACATCGGCCGATAAGAGACTGTCCGATAAGGTACCGGGCGATAAGGCACCGGCCGATAAGGCACCGGCCGATAAGACACCGGCCTATAAGACAAAGGCCGATAAGGCACCGGCCGATAAGGCACCGGCCAATAAGACACCGGCCGATAAGGCACCGGCCGATAAGGCACCGGCCGATAAGACACTGGCCGATAAAGCACCGGCCGATAAGACACCGGCCGATAAGGCACCGGCCGATAAGGCACCGGCCACTAAGGCACCGGCCGATAAGGCACCGGCTGATAAGGCACCGGCCGATAAGGCACCGGCCGATAAGGCACCGGTCGATAAAGCACCGGCCGATAAGGTGCCGGCCGATAGGGCACCGGCCAATAAGGCACCGGCCGATAAGACACCGGCCGATAAGGTACCGGCCAATAAGGCACCGGCCGATAAGGCACCGGTCAATAAGGCACCGGGCGATAAGGCACCGGCCGATAAGGCACCGGCCGATAAGGCACCGGCCGATAAGGCACCGGCCAATAAGACACCGGCCGATAAGGCACCGGCCGATAAGACACCGGCCGATAAGGTACCGGCCAATAAGGCACCGGCCGATAAGGCACCGGTCAATAAGGCACCGGGCGATAAGGCACCGGCCGATAAGGCACCGGCCGATAAGACACCGGCCGATAAGGTACCGGCCAATAAGGCACCGGCCGATAAGGCACCGGTCAATAAGGCACCGGCCAATAAGGCACCGGCCGATAAGTCACCGGCCGATAAGACACCGGTCAATAAGACACCGGCCGATAAGGCACCGGCCGATAAGGTGCCGGCCGATAGGGCACCGGCCAATAAGGCACCAGCCGATAAGACACCGGCCGATAAGGTACCGGCCAATAAGGCACCGGCCGATAAGGCACCGGCCGATAAGGCACCGGCCGATAAGACACCGGCCGATAAAGCACCGGCTGATAAGACACCGGCCGATAAAGCACCGGCCGATAAGGTGCCGGCCGATAGGGCACCGGTCAATAAGGCACCGGCCGATAAGACACCGCCCGATAAGGTACCGGCCAATAAGGCACCGGCCAATAAGGCACCGGCCGATAAGGCACCGGCCGATAAGGCACCGGCCGATAAGGCACCGGCCGATAAGGCACCGGCCAATAAGACACCGGCCGATAAGGCACCGGCCGATAAGACACCGGCCGATAAAGCACCGGCCGATAAGACACCGGCCGATAAAGCACCGGCCGATAAGGAGCCGGCCGATAGGGCACCGGCCAATAAGGCACCGGCCGATAAGACACCGCCCGATAAGGTACCGGTCAATAAGGCACCGGCCGATAAGGCACCGGCCGATAAGGCACCGGCCAATAAGACACCGGCCGATAAGACACCGGCCGATAAAGCACAGGCCGATAAGACACCGGCCGATAAAGCACCGGCCGATAAGGTGCCGGCCGATAGGGCACCGGCCAATAAGGCACCGGCCGATAAGACACCGGCCGATAAAATACCGGCCAATAAGGCACCGGCCAATAAGGCACCGGCCGATAAGGCACCGGCCGATAAGACACCGGTCAACAAGACACCGGCCGATAAGGCACCGGCCGATAAGGCACCGGCCGATAACGTACCGGCCGATAAGGTGCCGGCCGATAGGGCACCGGCCAATAAGGCACCGGCCGATAAGACACCGGCCGATAAGGTACCGGCCAATAAGGCACCGGCCGATAAGGCACCGGCCGATAAGGCACCGGCTGATAAGGCACCGGCCGATAAGGCACCGGCCGATAAGGCACCAGCCGATAAGGCACCGGCCAATAAGACACCGGCCGATAAAGCACCGGCCGATAAGACACCGGCCGATAAAGCACCGGCCGATAAGGCGCCGGCCGATAGGGCACCGGCCAATAAGGCACCGGCCTATAAGACACCGGCCGATAAGGTACCGGCCAATAAGACACCGGCCGATAAGGCACCGGCCGATAAGGCACCGGCCGATAATGCACCGGCCGATAAGGTGCCGGCCGATAGGGCACCGGCCAATAAGGCACCGGCCGATAAGACACCGGCCGATAAGGTACCGGCCAATAAGGCACCGGCCGATAAGGCACCGGCCGATAAGGCACCGGCCGATAAGGCACCGGCCGATAAGGCACCGGCCGATAAGGCATCGGCCGATAAGGCACCGGCCGATAAGGCACCGGCCAATAAGACACCGGCCGATAAGGCACCGGCCGATAAGACACCGGCCGATAAAGCACCGGCCGATAAGACACCGGCCGATAAAGCACCGGCCGATAAGGTGCCGGCCGATAGGGCACCGGCCAATAAGGCACCGGCCGATAAGACACCGCCCGGTAAGGTACCGGTCAATAAGGCACCGGCCGATAAGGCACCGGCCGATAAGGCACCGGCCAATAAGACACCGGCCGATAAGACACCGGCCGATAAAACACAGGCCGATAAGACACCGGCCGATAAAGCACCGGCCGATAAGGTGCCGGCCGATAGGGCACCGGCCAATAAGGCACCGGCCGATAAGACACCGACCGATAAGGTACCGGCCAATAAGGCACCGGCCGATAAGGCACCGGCCGATAAGACACCGGTCAATAAGACACCGGCCGATAAAGCACCGGCCGATAAGGTGCCGGCCGATTAGTAATGATAAGGCACCGGCCGATAAGACACCGCCCAATAAGGTACCGGTCAATAAGGCACCGGCCGATAAGGCACCGGCCGATAAGGCACCGGCCAATAAGACACCGGCCGATAAGACACCGGCCGATAAAGCACAGGCCGATAAGACACCGGCCGATAAAGCACCGGCCGATAAGGTGCCGGCCAATAGGGCACCGGCCAATAAGGCACCGGCCGATAAGACACCGGCCGATAAGGTACCGGCCAATAAGGCACCGGTCGATAAGGCACCGGCCAATAAGACACCGGCCGATAAGGCACCGGCCGATAAGACACCGGCCGATAAAGCACCGGCCGATAAGACACCGGCCGATAAAGCACCGGCGGATAAGGTGCCGGCCGATAGGGCACCGGCCAATAAGGCACCGGCCGATAAGACACCGGCCGAAAAGACACCGGCCGATAAGGTACCGGCCAATAAGGCACCGGCCGATAAGGCACCGGCCGATAAGACACCGGTCAATAAGACACCGGCCGATAAGGCACCGGCCGATAAGACACCGGACGATAAAGCACAGGCCGATAAGACACCGGCCGATAAAGCACCGGCCGATAAGGTGCCGGCCAATAGGGCACCGGCCAATAAGGCACCGGCCGATGAGACACCGGCCGATAAGGTACCGGCCAATAAGGCACCGGCCGATAAGGCACCGGCCGATAAGGCACCGGCCGATAAGACACCGGCCGATAAGAAACTGTCCGATAAGGTACCGGGCGATAAGGCACCGGCCGATAAGGCACCGGCCGATAAGACACCGGCCTATAAGACAAAGGCCGATAAGGCACCGGCCGATAAGGCACCAGCCAATAAGACACCGGCCGATAAGGCACCGGCCAATAAGACCCCGGCCGGTAAAGCACCGGCCGATAAGACACCGGCCGATAAAGGACCGGCCGATAAGGTGCCGGCCGATAGGGCACCGGCCAATAAGGCACCGGCCGATAAGACACCGGCCGATAAAGTACCGGTCAATAAGACACCGGCCGATAAAGCACCGGCCGATAAGGTGCCGGCCGATAGGGCACCGGCCAATAAGGCACCGGCCGATAAGACACCGGCCAATAAGACACCGGCCGATAAGGCACCGGCCGATAAGACACCGGCCGATAAAGCACCGGCCGATAAGACACCGGCCGATAAAGCACCGGCCGATAAGGAGCCGGCCGATAGGGCACCGGCCAATAAGGCACCGGCCGATAAGACACCGCCCGATAAGGTACCGGTCAATAAGGTACCGGTCAATAAGGGACCGGCCGATAAGGCACCGGCCGATAAGGCACCGGCCAATAAGACACCGGCCGATAAGACACCGGCCGATAAAGCACAGGCCGATAAGACACCGGCCGATAAAGCACCGGCCGATAAGGTGCCGGCCGATAGGGCACCGGCCAATAAGGCACCGGCCGATAAGACACCGGCCGATAAAATACCGGCCAATAAGGCACCGGCCAATAAGGCACCGGCCGATAAGGCACCGGCCGATAAGACACCGGTCAACAAGACACCGGCCGATAAGGCACCGGCCGATAAGGCACCGGCCGATAACGTATCGGCCGATAAGGTGCCGGCCGATAGGGCACCGGCCAATAAGGCACCGGCCGATAAGACACCGGCCGATAAGGTACCGGCCAATAAGGCACCGGCCGATAAGGCACCGGCCGATAAGGCACCGGCCGATAAGGCACCGGCTGATAAGGCACCGGCCGATAAGGCACCGGCCGATAAGGCACCGGCCGATAAGGCACCGGCCAATAAGACACCGGCCGATAAAGCACCGGCCGATAAGACACCGGCCGATAAAGCACCGGCCGATAAGGCGCCAGCCGATAGGGCACCGGCCAATAAGGCACCGGCCTATAAGACACCGGCCGATAAGGTACCGGCCAATAAGACACCGGCCGATAAGGCACCGGCCGATAAGGCACCGGCCGATAAAGCACCGGCCGATAAGTTGCCGGCCGATAGGGCACCGGCCAATAAGGCACCGGCCGATAAGACACCGGCCGATAAGGTACCGGCCAATAAGGCACCGGCCGATAAGGCACCGGCCGATAAGGCACCGGCCGATAAGGCACCGGCCGATAAGGCACCGGCCGATAAGGCACCGGCCAATAAGACACCGGCCGATAAGGCACCGGCCGATAAGACACCGGCCGATAAAGCACCGGCCGATAAGACACCGGCCGATAAAGCACCGGCCGATAAGGTGCCGGCCGATAGGGCACCGGCCAATAAGGCACCGGCCGATAAGACACCGCCCGGTAAGGTACCGGTCAATAAGGCACCGGCCGATAAGGCACCGGCCGATAAGGCACCGGCCAATAAGACACCGGCCGATAAGACACCGGCCGATAAAACACAGGCCGATAAGACACCGGCCGATAAAGCACCGGCCGATAAGGTGCCGGCCGATAGGGCACCGGCCAATAAGGCACCGGCCGATAAGGCACCGGCCGATAAGGTACCGGCCAATAAGGCACCGGCCGATAAGGCACCGGCCGATAAGACACCGGTCAATAAGACACCGGCCGATAAAGCACCGGCCGATAAGGTGCCGGCCGATTAGTAATGATAAGGCACCGGCCGATAAGACACCGCCCGATAAGGTACCGGTCAATAAGGCACCGGCCGATAAGGCACCGGCCGATAAGGCACCGGCCAATAAGACACCGGCCGATAAGACACCGGCCGATAAAGCACAGGCCGATAAGACACCGGCCGATAAAGCACCGGCCGATAAGGTGCCGGCCAATAGGGCACCGGCCAATAAGGCACCGGCCGATAAGACACCGGCCGATAAGGTACCGGCCAATAAGGCACCGGTCGATAAGGCACCGGCCAATAAGACACCGGCCGATAAGGCACCGGCCGATAAGACACCGGCCGATAAAGCACCGGCCGATAAGACACCGGCCGATAAAGCACCGGCGGATAAGGTGCCGGCCGATAGGGCACCGGCCAATAAGGCACCGGCCGATAAGACACCGGCCGAAAAGACACCGGCCGATAAGGTACCGGCCAATAAGGCACCGGCCGATAAGGCACCGGCCGATAAGACACCGGTCAATAAGACACCGGCCGATAAGGCACCGGCCGATAAGACACCGGACGATAAAGCACAGGCCGATAAGACACCGGCCGATAAAGCACCGGCCGATAAGGTGCCGGCCAATAGGGCACCGGCCAATAAGGCACCGGCCGATGAGACACCGGCCGATAAGGTACCGGCCAATAAGGCACCGGCCGATAAGGCACCGGCCGATAAGGCACCGGCCGATAAGACACCGGCCGATAAGAAACTGTCCGATAAGGTACCGGGCGATAAGGCACCGGCCGATAAGGCACCGGCCGATAAGACACCGGCCTATAAGACAAAGGCCGATAAGGCACCGGCCGATAAGGCACCAGCCAATAAGACACCGGCCGATAAGGCACCGGCCAATAAGACCCCGGCCGGTAAAGCACCGGCCGATAAGACACCGGCCGATAAAGGACCGGCCGATAAGGTGCCGGCCGATAGGGCACCGGCCAATAAGGCACCGGCCGATAAGACACCGGCCGATAAAGTACCGGCAAATAAGACACCGGCCGATAAAGCACCGGCCGATAAGGTGCCGGCCGATAGAGCACCGGCCAATAAGGCACCGGCCGATAAGACACCGGCCGATAAGGTACCGGCCAATAAAGCACCGGCCGATAAGGCACCGGCCGATAAGGCACCGGCCGATAAGGCACCGGCCGATAAGGCACCGGCCGATAAGGCACCGGCCAATAAGGCACCGGCCGATAAGGCACCGGCCAATAAGACACCGGCCGATAAGGCACCGGCCGACAAGACACCGGCCAATAAAGCACCGGCCGATAAGACACCGGCCGATAAAGCACCGGCCGATAAGGTGCCGGCCGATAGGGCACCGGCCAATAAGGCACCGGCCGATAAGACACCGGCCGATAAGGTACCGGTCAATAAGGCACCGGCCGATAAGGCACCGGCCGATAAGGCACCGGCCGATAAAGCACCGGCCGATAAGGCACCGGCCAATAAGACACCGGCCGATAAGACACCGGCCGATAAAGCACAGGCCGATAAGACACCGGCCGATAAAGCACCGGCCGATAAGGTGCCGGCCGATAGGGCACCGGCCAATAAGACACCGGCCGATAAGGCACCGGCCGATAAGGTACCGGCCGATGAGGCACCGGCCGATAAGGCACCGCTCGATAAGGCACCGACCGATAAGGTACCGGCCGATAAGTCCCCGGCCGACAAGGCACCGGCCGGTAAGGCACCGGCCGATAAGGCATTGGCCGATAAGGTACCGCCAATAAATAATAAAAATAATTTGGACAAGGAGGAGAAGTTGATTGTTTTTGTTTGTTTATTTTTTTTTTAGTTTAATTTATGGTTTTTTTAAAACAATGCTATAAATATAGCATCAGAAAGGGCCTCTGTGTTTTATGCGGCTTTGCAGTTAAATCAACTAGGGACTATATGATATGGCTGGGAACTGGTTGCAACTGAAAAAAAAAATTATGTATGAATATTTTTATAAGAAAAATATATATATAATAAAAACTGTGTTTTGCTTTATATACCTTCTACAAATACATACACACTTATACTCTGGGTTACTACTGGTTAACTACAATACTTATATAAAGAATCAATTCAACATTACTTAGAACAATACGCTCTGAATACTGATAACTAATATGCCTTTGTAATTTTTTTCCAGGCCTTATTTTACTTTTGCGGAAACTACTTTAGTTTTTTTTTCGACTATGTATTTGAAATCGCTTACTAGACCCATGGGCAACAGAGTTTCCTTTGGAGTAAAATTGGCACACTTTTTGTTTTAATTTGGTTTCATATTTCCCGAATATTTCAGTAAACTAAAAAGTTTAAGCTTTTTGGAAAAAAAATATTTTGCCATTTATTGTAGAAAATAAAATTTCCTTTTGAACAATGTATTAGTCAGTGGGGTCAGGCTAATGACAAATTTTCCAGCGGCGTCCGTTTATTAAGAAAATATAAAAAAATTAAAGAAAGAATATAGGTTTTACCCGATTATCTTAAAAACCAAGCTCTTTATCAAAAATTGCGACCTATAGTCGATTGTAGACAATAAAATTTCCTTTTTAATGTGTATAATAATGTAATATTTATCTCTAGATTAAAACTTCACAGGCCTGTGCAACTTAAATCAATTTTTACAAATCACCAAAAAAATTAATTCTGTTACAAGTTTTTTCCAATTTTCTCGAAACTAAGCTTAATTGACAAAAATGTGTTTTACACTTTATTGTAGGAAATAAAATTTTCTTTTTAACAATGTACTGGGGTTTAATTAATGACAAACCCTTCAGCGACGTCCGTATATGGGGGTCAGTTAAAAAATAAAATAAATAAATTCATTTTTGTCACATATTTCACCCGATTTTTTTTTCGAATATTAAATACATTTTTTAAAAAGTATTTTTTAAATACATTTCAAATCAAGTAATTTAAGCTTTGTTGTATTAAAATCGGATAAAAAATAAAAAAGATACAATTTGTTTTTAAAAAAGCGCGATTATCACAATGACTATAAGTGAAAACCTGATCTGCTAGGTATGTTAAACAAATTTAAGTTACTTTTAAAAAGTTTTTATGGTTTTTATGAAAAGCATAATTTTTAAATATACCCAAAAGACCCCTATTTTTTTCCAGTTATTTGGAAATAACTTAAAAACTAATTAACGCATTGCAAAAAATACATATTTTCTGACCAACACATTTTTAAAAACATTACAAAGCAAGTATTTCAAACTTTGTTCCATGAAAATCGGATAAGAAATAAAAAAGTTGAAAATAATTTTTTTAAAGATACGCCTTTCCGCCATTTTGAATCCGCCATATCTTTCAAAAAACGCATTTACCAGAATGACAACAAGTCAAAACCTGATATATGGGATGCCCTTAACAAAGTTAGCTTATCGGCAGAAAGTTGGCACGACTTGCACACGAAACTTGATTTGTCCATAGACTATAGTCCTTGCAATAAGGCTAATCCTTTTGCTTAATCACCCCGTAATTCTGGTAACAAAATGCACGTGTTTTCTTAATTCAGTTTTCAACCACAGATTCCTAAGGTAACTGATAATGGGTGCTGCAATACTAATTATCAGTTACCTTAAAATTAACACGACCGGTCACCACCCTCTATAATAAGGGTGGTGAATCGGTGTTTAAACTGTCAATCGTTTCGAAATTTCTGACTTTGAAAGGTGTTTGAAAGATTATCGCTTATTTTTTATTTAAATTGCTATTTGGAATACTTTTTTAACAAAAGTTTCCTTCCCATAATGATTTTAAATAGTGAAAAATGTATGTACAGCGAATGTGTTTTACTGGCATGTATTGAGTAATCAACTGGGGTGCACTGCCAACAAAGTTTGTACACTGGAAGATTTTCAATGCGACCGGCAGAAACTATGAACAAACCATAAACTAATGATGATTTAATTTGAAAAAAAGTGTTATTATCTACAATGTATTTCGCTGTTAAGTTAATCTAAGCTTCGCAATTTATTTTGTTGAAAATTATAATTCATATAGGGTTAGGCAAATTTTTTTTTTCGTAAATTGAAAGTTTCAATTATTATTAATGCATAAGCGTAAAGACTTAATAAAAGTTAAATTAATATTATTTGTACCTAGTTTCCAAAATTGAACTTCAGCTCAACTCATATTAATCTAGGTACTTACTTATTTCTTTGTTATAATAATAGTATATGAGCATTTATATTTTTAGTTTAAAGTAAAATAAAACACAGTATTTTATTATATTTTTTAATAAAAAATATGTTCATACTAAAATTCCACACTTTTAATGGTGAACACAGATCTTTTAAAAAGTGAAAAGAAGTTTTGACTTAACTGCAAAGGCTTTGGAAATCTCAACAAAAACTATACTGAGGACAAAAGACATGGCTCTTTCCGAGTGAATTAGAAAAAAGATTAGAAACAATATATTATAAACTATAAAAACCTATATTGAGACTATTACTGATTACTGAGTTTAAAATGTTGCAATAGAACTTGAACAGCTCATAGGATTAAGTTCAAATCGAATCACTAAAATTTTTATATTAATATTGAAGCATAAATGATTGTATGGTTCTCTAACCTTGTTTAATAAAATAAAATAAATCTAAAATCTAACGAAAAAAACTAAAAACAAAAAACAAGCTACGCAAAAATAAGTTATTCTCATTTTCGAAAAAACTTCATCTCATGAACTGCTATAGTCAGTTATGACGAGAGGAACGACATCAATAGCTGTTTCATTTTCTGTCTTCCAAAATTAATTTATTTTATCTTTTTGAAGAATGTAAGTTTTCTAAAGGTGTTGTTTTGAATCGCATGAGAGAGTCTTCATATTTTTGTCATTATTACTGTTTTTCTTGAAATTCTGCTCTGCCGTTACCAAAGCTGCTAACATTGTCGTACATTTTCTGGACCATTTTTCTGAGAATATATTGATTTTTTTAAATATCTACTTTACAAAATATTTTGACTTGTCAGAAATTTTTTGTTTCCTTTCATTGTCAATTTTAACTTTTATAGACAGACAGGTTTGCAACTGCCAACTGCAATCTGGGGCCAACAATGATTTTTGATGCTATTTTCTGTCTTCTTTATAGCAGAAAAATAAAAAAGGATAGCAAGGGGACTTGGGGTATTGCAAAGACTATACCTTTCATTATTTGCAATTTGGTATTTGATAACGTATTATATAGGTTTGAAATAGGCCGTTTTTAGTTCCAGCTTGCCCATTTGTTTTTAGAAAAAAATGTAGAATACGAATTTCTGTCGTAGAGATCAAACACCATACTGTCTCGATCCTATGCGTTTTTAAACTTTTTTTTTTAAATAAGTATTACATTAAATCCCCGGACTATTTAGTTGGGAATAAGGTACTTACGGCTGCCGACGTAGAAGGTAAGTCTGTTTTCGCAACCACTAAAATGGGATTGTCATATTTAACTAAGGTATTCGTTGCTGCCAATAACCGTTCTTCCATTTTTAAAAATAAACTAAATTATTATTTTCAAAAGGTAAAAGTTATTTTGGTTTTGTTTGACGTTCAAAATGACGTTCTGATATTATCATGTTTTGAAGTTTGGTCAATAGTTTGCTATTTCCCTGGAAATAAAAACATTTTATTGATTGATTTATGATTTGGCCGCCCGTTCGTATCCTAAAGAAATCTTATCCTGGATAGCTCTAGGGTCACTACATCCTGGAAGCGTTATAGTAGCTCTAAAACACTGGAAAAACTTAACGACCGATTTACCATATACACACTACAGTTTGCTGACGACCAAGTAATTGTAGCTAATGATAAAGAAGACATGGAGTATATGATGAGAAAGTTAATGGAAGAATACCAAAAGTGGAGATTAACAGTGAACGTGGACAAGACATAGTACTTAATGTATTGGAAACGAATTAAGTGAGTAGAGTAGAGACAATGGACAAACAATATCTCCATGCAATGAGTATGTATACTTGGGTGTCACAGTTGATAAGACAGGAACAGACTGTAACGAACAGCGGCGTAGCGTGCCCGAAAGGGCGGGGGGGGCGACAGCTAAAAAGGGCGCCTCTGAAAACTGATGAAAAATTATGTGACAAAAAAAAAACAAAAAGGTCAAAAATCTTGCGAGCAAAAAAAAAAAAAAAACAAGGTCATCATGTGTGAGGGGGCGGCCGATAAGTCACAAGGGCGCCTCTCACGAATCTTGCGACCAAAAAAAAAACAAAAAAAAAAAAAAACAAAAGGTCTTCATCTCGTTAGTTTCCTTTGGCACCCACTCAATTGTCCGTTACCGGCCCGACTTAATAAAGCTGAGGGCGCTTCGGCCACCTATGGGGCGCCACTACCCTCGGGGCGGGGGGGGGCGACGAACCCCCCGCGCCCCCCCCCACGCTACGCCGCTGGTAACGAATTGGAAAAAAGAATAGTTAAAGCAAAAGAGGTTATTGGATGTCTTAACAGTATTTTATGAAGCAGAGAGATTAAAAAAGAATGTAAAATTTAACTTACCGGGTGGGCCAAAAAAAAGCGGACAATTTTTTTTCATTATAACTTTTGAACTATAATATCGATTTTAATGGGACAAACTGCACTTGATAGAGAATTTATCAGAGTTTTGACTAAGTATATTTCGCACACTTAAAACTAAAAAGACATAACTCAAAAATTTAAAAATGTGTCACTGGATTAAAATACTTACAATCTGTCTTTTTAACTCATATTTAAACTTTTTGCTTATAAACAAAAGTTTTCCATAATCTCCCAAAAAATTGTAAACAAAGTAAATTTTTGTGATCTTTAGTTAAAAAGCACATTTGAATGCATTTTTGTTGCATAAACTCATTTTCAAAATTTTTGAGTTGCGTCTTTTTAGTTTTAAGGGTGCGATTTCTTTGTCCGCCATCTTAAAATCCAAGATGGTGGACGAATTTAAAATGTACCCTTCAAAGATGCTCGTTTATTCTTGTGTTGCAAACATGTATTAATTATTTTTTTAAATCACTAAAAAGCTTTGTTAAAGGAGAAGAAACGAAAAGTCCTGCTTACTTCACAAATATTTTATTGTCTAATCACGACGCGTTTCGGTTTTTAAAAAACCATTATCAAGTGGTCTGGTAGACAGTTAAGAATCAAGGACTTCACCCTGGAGAAATCTACAATTCATCACTAAAAAGCTGCCTTTTGCTACGCATAAAAACGTACGAATCAGGAAAATCGGTTCAGTGGTTCTAAAAAAAAATATTTTTGTTTTAACCATTGTTTTGCATATTAGATAGTTTGTGCTTTGTGTAAGTTGTTCTACGTATTTTTACGTAAAACTGCACGTTAAAGCCGATCACACACAAAAAAACATAACGCGTAAGAAGTTCAACCTTATAGTCCATAAGGTACTTACGTAAATCCAATATGGCCGCTGCTATTCGATCGCTGATTGGTTGAAAGCCCGCTATGCGCCATGCTACGGATTACGTATATTGTGTGTGTGAAGGCCTTAAGCGCTCTACGTTTTGTTCCAAATTTGAGTTTAAGTTGAATGTTTTTACGTTACCATAACAAGTCTACTAATAGCAGAGAATATGGAATGCGGCACTGTGTTTTTTTGATGTTACAATTTTGTTTTTTGTCTTTTCAACTACAGTAGGAATATATATATGCAAAGAATCGTTTGTACTGGCAGGGCTATCAAAATGGACGGGCCACGATCCTCCACTTTGTTGACGTCACATCCGGGGCTGATTTTTTTTTGATGGTCACATTACGACACAGCTGATTGTCTTTGAAATATTGAAGTTGAAATGACGGTTCATGAATATTTGATTTTTTTTTTAATAAAGCCGTTTTTGAGATTGTTTTTACTTTATTCTGGCAGAACAATTTTTTTAAAATGTATAATAAGCCCTAATTTTTCATAGCCGCTTCATAAGCTCACACAAAAATTAAGTTTAAAGCAGAAGCGAATGTGACAATCACATATGACAAAGTCAAATACATGTCAAATATAACAGTTGGCATGTGGTACATGGCGGGTAATTTGAATTCAAAATAAGGAAAGCTAAATCTTGAAGATTTTAACCTTTTAATCATGTTGTTTCCTTTAAAACCTTTGGTGGAATATCGGGATGGTGTCTGAGAATATTTCACTGAAATTTTGCGGAAATCTGTAGTGCCATTTTGAAAATATCATAAAAAAACGTCTGACCTCCCATAAGACCCAATGTAAAATTCAGCCCCGGGAGAACAGCTGATTTTTTCAGGGTTGTGGCCTCTATTTTTGTGTTGGCCTTGGTACTGGAAGCGAAAATTATCGTCTAGGCCTCATTTTTCGATCGGTCAATCAACCAATTCTATTCTTTGGTAACGTTAAGGTGCCCGCAGACTGCCGTAAGCTAACGTAAATACGTAAGCTCCTAACGTGACCTTGACGACGGTGTGACGAAGTGCTCTTGCGTATCTGTCAAATCTCATGGTTACGTAAAAATACGTAGCACAACTTAAATTATCTATTATACGATTGCCTTGCCAATCACGTCTGCATTTATATCCTTATAAATTCATTACTATTAAACCGTTTTTGATCAAATAAAAAACATCTTGGTGACAATTGATTACTTTTTGAAGATCATGATCAAAATTTATTGTCATCTTAAAATTTAAGATGGCGGACATAATTATACTTGATTCTTGAAATGGCGTGGTTATTCTTATTTTCCGAAATTGTTTTAGTTTTTTTTTTAATTTAACGACGTACAATTTAGTAAAATCGGTGTGGTGGTTCTCAAAAATTCTATTTTTGTTTCGACCATTGTTTTACAGTTTCGACGATTGCATTGCCAGTCCTGTCCGCAATCATTTCCTTATAAATTCGTTATTACTAAACCGATTTTAGTGAAATAAAAAAAATCGTGCTGAGAATTGATTGCTCTTTAAAGATTGTTATCGAAATTTTCCGCCATCTTGGAATTTAAGTTGTCGGACAGAATCATACTTGATTCTTTAAAATGGCTTGTTTTTTTTTATTTGTAAAAAAACACAATTTTTTTCCCACATAAAGAGGTACAGAGTAGTGGTTCTCATAAAATTGGATTTTGTTTTAACCATTGTTTTACAAATTATACGATTTCATTTCCAATCCTGTCTGCATTAATTTCTTTATAAATTCATTATTACTGAACTGATTTTAGTGAAATAAAAACATCATCGTGTAAACTTTAAAGATCAATCAGTTGACGTCAAGATGTTTTTTATTTCACTAGAATTGGCTCAGTAATAATGAATTTATAAAGAACTGATATATTGATTAAAATTTTGGGGTTTTTTAATTTTTTTCTATAGCTTTATCATAGTTACTATCGGTCTTCCAAAGCTCAGCTTTCTAGCGTTTCTGGAAGTGGGCAATGTAACTTTCACATAACTTTACATTTATAGGGAAGAGAATCAAATTAAAATGTTGGGGTTTTGAAATTTTTCCTATAGTTTTATCATATTTCCAATCAGTCTGCCAAAGCTCAGCTCTCTAGTGTTTCTGGAAGTTGGCAATGTTACTTTTACATACAACAACATAAAATTAATATCGGCCCTATTGTTTCTAAGATCCTTAAAATTTGAATCAGTGGCAGTAGTAGGTAATCCCCACCACCCATCTAACCGTACTTACAAAATTAAGGCGCTAGAGCCGTACCTAAAAAATTTTTTCGGGGGGAGTTTCATCTTTTTTTTTTGTGAAGGGGGACGGGAGGGAGGGTGGGGAGGTACGAGGGGAGCAAATTTTATTAATGCAGATGGCGGCTATAGTGTGGTGCTTCATTTGGTAATTTTTAAAAGTGTTATTATTTTATTTACGGACGCCCCTGAAGTTTTAAAAATAAAATTAATCTTACCAAGCTATACATCATTTAAAAGGAAATTTTATTTTCTCAAAATCAGCTATCAGGCATATTTCTTATAAAAAGCTTAGATTTTTTGGAAAATCGGGTGAGACATGTGATAAAAATGTTTTTTTTTTGTTGGACGTCGCTGGAGAGTTTGTCATTAACCAAACCTCACTAACCTATATATCGATAAAAAGGGAATTTTATTTTCTACAATAAAGTTTTTGCAGATTGAGCTTAGTTTCTAAGGAAATTGGATAAAATCTGCAAAAATTTGTTTTGTTATTTGTAAAAATTGATTTTATTGTAATTTTAGGAAATAGTCCATATTATGGTGGAGGCATTGAATAGGAAATCAAATAAGTTTTTGCCTTCTTCCACTAATTTTAATTTTGTTTTAAACAAATAGTCCCGACATGTTTCGTAAGCAGAAACTTACATCTTCAGGGGACATTACTAAAAGAATCACAAAAGAAAGGTAAAAACTTAAAATTAGAAAATATTTTGTGAAATAATAACAAATTTGAAAAACTGTCTACATAAAAAATCTAATTAGAGGACTTACCCAAATTAATTAGCACAACGTTAATGTAATCTGTAGTGGTTTATAGTTTGTGAATATAATAAATTAATGTAATTTTATCTGCATTTTAAAGAACTAAAATTAAAAATATATTATAATAATCCTATGTAAATGTGTAATCCTTTCTGTGTGCAACTTTAATTTCGTGCTCTCGAATTCATACGATGCCTTTGATCTATCTTTACGCGGGACGACCATACCTACCCTTTCTTTTAGTCACATGACTTTGAATTTTACTCTCTCGCATATGATCACATGCCTGAAGTAAATCGATCACTACGCATACAGCATTCGGTTTTTGGACAGTTTTTTGGTCGTTCCATCCAGTATTCGTACTGCATTGCGCGCACTTTGGGATTTTTCGGACGGTTTTATGACTGTCCAGTGGCGTATATAGAAAAAAGTTTCGGGGGGGGGGGCCGGACAGTCTCGGGGGGGCCCAAGACCCCATGAGGCCGTATCTTATGCTATTTTATGTTTTTATTCATGAAATATGTGGAAAATATCTAAAAAAAATCTTAGCTTCGGGGGGGGGCGGTTCCCTCAGGCCCCCCCTTATATACGCCACTGTGACTGTCGAACGGCTTGATGGAACACTGCCCATATCCTGTTTTGCCCCCTCTTTCCTTCTAAAAGTATACATTTTTTTTACTATCAAATAATGGTTTTATTAAAACCAATTAAAGTTTGAAGGGCAACCTAATCTAACATATTATTAATTTCGCTTGCACCAATGCTGTCAGCAAAAATATTTCATGGCTATGTTTATATCGGATGTAACTAACCCACATAGCACAATTACGTGTTTAACACGTAAAAAAGGCGTGAGAAAAAAAACGTTGAATTTAAAAGCTGCTAGAGAAAAACGTTTATTTCATATATGAAAACAAGCTTAATAGGTCATTCATTAACGTTATAAAAAATAACGTTGCTAAAAACTACGTTGTAATAACCCAATTATACAATTAAATCAGCACTGTTTTTACGTTAGTTTCAAGTGATTTTTACGTAAAAATCACATTAAATTCGTAGATGGCGCCTTTTGCTATAGTTCGCTCACTAATTACATTTAATTGGAGACAAAACCGTCTGATTAACTTCGCAAGATTTGTCACTTGACCAGCAGTGTTCTGAGGAGTCCCATAAGGACGAAACGGTTAACTGTCAACACTTATTAGGTGTCCATTAGATCTTGGACCCCCGTGAGGTTAAGCTTTCAAGCTACCCACGGAAAAATATAAGGGAAACAAAAAACTCCTTTTTGCCCGATTAGCCATGAAACTTGTTTGATTTTTAAATTCACGGGTACGAAATTTCACGTTTGTTAGTATTATTGGCTTAAAAATTCCGTTGATTGACGCTCACTGTCTTGATAACGGGTAAAAATGCAAAATGCGTTGATCCGGCCTGAAAAGACAAAGAGCTGTCGTAGGTCACGGACTATAGTTGTTTTCTTTTATTTGCATTCGATCTTTTCATTGATCGATATTGTATAGCAGTGTTTTCCCTGCTTTTGGTTTTTTGTTTCTCTCGTATCTCGGTAGATGGCGCCTCTTGCTATAGTTCGCTCACTAATTACATTTAATTAGAGACAAAACCGTCTGATTAACTTCGCAAGATTTGTCACTTGACCAGCAGTGTTCTGAGGAGTCCCATAAGGACGAAACGGTTAACTGTCAACACTTATTAGGTGTCCATTAGATCTTGGACCCCCGTGAGTTTAAGCTTTCAAGCTACCCACGGAAAAATATAAGGGAAACAAAAAACTCCTTTTTTGCCCGATAAGCCATGAAACTTGTTTGATTATTAAATTCACGCCTTTTCTACACCAATTTTAAAACGCGACTTGCATGGCTTTTCTACTGAATATTTTTGAGATTTTACTAGCAGCAGCGCCACCTATTGTCGGGATTTTTCACTTTGACGAAATCTATCATGCAGTGCTTTAGCCTCTAAACTCCAAAAACCTGTTAAGGAACTGATCCCTGATCCTTCACGATCACGACGCATCTGTTATTAACCTGATAAAGACACATTAATATTATGTGAAAGTGTTTACTGTTAAAAAACCTTTTAGCTTTTAAAAAAAACATAATGTATATAGATAGATAAATAGATACTTTGTCTTGCCTTGAGCGCCATCTTTCAAATTGTCTTGAAGTGTTGTAGTCTTAAACTAGTGAACTTTTATAACTTCCTTTCGCGTCTCTTTTAAGTTAAGAAAATGTTATTAAAAAAACGTTACCAAAAAAGACGCCGAAAGTTAGTAGGTTTGAGAAGTCTTAATCTAGTGGCGTTTTAGAACATGTTGTGGAGGACTTTTCAAGTGTGAATTTGGTACATGAAAATAACGAGGGTAAAAAACACGTTATATACACAGCACCAGAAACTTCAGCAAAAAGTACATTTTTATAGCTTGATTTCTCCTTGTTTTTAAGTTGTCTTTAAGCATGTAGATTTAACAAAATAAATATTACATGTTATGAGGTTGTTTTCAAGTAAAAAAAAAACTTTGTTATTTTAATTCACGTTAATTTAACATTGATGTGATTTTTGTGCCATGTGGGACAGTGAAACTTCTCCTTGCGGACACTTCTAGTAAGCGGACACTACCTTTAGGCGAACAAATTTGTTGGAACCAAGCTTTCTCCTATTTCTTTACATGTAAAATTCACTCCTAAAACCGGACACTTTAATAACCGGATGCGGACAATTTTTTTTGGTTATAAAATTCTGAAACCTCCCTTAACCGGACGCGAACCTCTGACAACGGGACGGAGCGCTGCATGACATGGGCATAAAAATTATGTGTGTTGGCAACAAAGCACTCCGCAGCCGGGAAATTGCCTTTTTCCGTTTTAATGCGAAGCCTAAATACTTCTATCGTATTTACAACATATTTTATTGGGCGGGACTGCTGTATTTTATTTTTAATAACAAACGTGGAATTTCGTATCCGTGAATTTAAAAATCAAACAAGTTTCGTGGCTAATCGTGTAAAAAGGAGTTTTTGTTTCCCTCCAGTGTTGCCATCTCTACCGATTTTTCAGTAGATTTACCGATTTAGCCTTTCACTTTACGATATACCGAATAACCATAGTTTTCTACCGATTTTTTTTTCAATATAAACTTGTTTTTTTTGATACGCCTCGTAATCGCTATTAAAAAAAACCACCATAAATAAAATATTCTTTTTATGTAAGATCCTTTCTAGAATAAAATTTTTATTTCAAGCCATTGTTTTTAAAAGTGTATTTATGGCGCCATCTCATGGATTTTGCGATATACTCAGCCGGCAGCCGCAAGCGGCATTAAAGATCACACTATTATAAACCCTGAGGTTTTTTTTATAATATTATCTACCTTATAGGGACCTATTGCAATAAAGCCAGGCACAAATTGTACCGGGCACTATATTGACAGTTTCACATTATAAGAACAGCTGTCTTCTTTCAAAATAAGGCCATTGTGTATTATAAGAGCCGGAATTAATAGTGACGCCACAATTAATGGAAAATAAACGACTGGATTTCTAAATTCGACTTCGGTATGTCAATTTTGAAAGATCAGCTGTCAGTTTTTAATGCGAAACTGTCAATATAGTGCCCGGTACAATTTGTGCCTGACTTTATTGCAATAGGTCCCTAGTATGTACCTAATTTTTTTATTTAATTCTTCATTTTGGTATTTTGTCAGTAAAAACAAATCGTAGAAATACAATTTACCTACTAAATCAATCCAAACTATCGATAGTTCACCAGGCACTGCTTGCTGAGATGATTAAAAAATCTACCGAAATCTACCGATTTTTCTCGAGGCCTTCTACCGAAGACCTCAGGGTCGAGGGTGGCAACACTGTTTCCCTCATATATTTTTCCGTGGGTAGCTTGAAAGCTTAACCTCATGGAGGTCCAAGATCTAATGGACACCTAATAAGTGTTGACAGTTAACTGTTTCGTCCTTATGGGACTCCTCAGAACACTGCTTGATCAATTTGACAATTCTTGCGAAGTTAATTAGACGGTTTTGTCTCTAATCACAAGTAAATAGTGAGAACACTATCGCAAGAAGCGCCATCTAAAGATCGAATGCAAATAAAATAAAAAAAACTATAGTCCGTGACCTACGACAGCTCTTTGTCTTTCAGGCCGGATCAACGCACATATATATATATATATATATATATATATATATATATTGAACGTCTAGGGTACGTACATTTTAGGTACTACATACATACCATGTACGTACATTTTACGTTTAATTGGACGTATTATATACGTACGTAGTACGAGTTTTTTACGTACATTGTACGTACATTTGTCCAAAATACGTTGGATGTACGTACATAGTACGTACGTACGTCCATAGTACGAACTTCAGTACGTCCTTAGTACGTACTTCAGTATGTTCATAGTACGTACTTCAGTATAATACGACAAATCGAAGGAAAATAATGGCTAAAGTTACGTTCCTACGATATACATATGTGGACGTAAGTCCAAAAATCTACGTACTAAGTACGTACACTACGTCTACGTTACGTACAATGTACGTACATAGTACATACTTGTGCTGTCTGAGATATATATACAGTGTGCCCACGGATAGAGTTCGAGTAAGGTATAAATGACAAAAAAATTTCGATTTAGATTCTGATTTTTTGGGAATCGCTCCTCTTTGGTCCTAAAGTAACATGTTACAATAATGAGACAAATCAATTAATATACAGGGTGGTTTAGTAGGATAATTTTATAAAAAGTGTTAATATGAAAATTAAGCCATGATATATCAGCCTTGAAAACAGTTTTTTCTTAAATATCTTAGAAACTAAAGCCCTTACGAAGTATTTGGTTAATTTATTGAGCGAAATGCCCTCTACCATATTTCGAAAACTGCATATTGATATTTTTTTCTTAATGTTGTATTGTCATAGGACCACTATGTGTGTACCAAATTTCATCCAAATCGGATAATGGGAAGTGTCTCAAAAACGCTTCACAAGATTTGATAGATAGTTAGTTAGTTAGATAGTTAGTTAGACAGAACATCTGAAGCTAAATAAAAGCTTGTAAAAAAAACATGCGGTCATTCTATGAATTTGCAACTAAGGTAGTTATTTATTTTGTAGCTTCTAAACTCGGTGTAAACCTAAAATCTAGTAAACAATGAGCAATTATGATGTCCGCTTATTAGTTAGATCACAATAAAATTCCATTTTTAAGTGGGAGATCTAAATATTATTAAACTTTTTATTCAGTACAAATAACTACTGATAAGAGTATCGGAAAAATTTAATAGCAATAATACTATCAGGCTTCAATAATAAATTATTATGGCAAATAATACCTTAAGTACGTCACAATTAACAGAATGGGTTAGCATTGTTTTTAAAAAAGAAGATCTGGACATTGTTGATGTTAAAATTTCCGGAAGTTCGGAAAAAGGTAAACTATTTCGATAGTTCTACATAATAAACTCCATATTATAATTTTTGAGATAACTTTTTGACACTCATCAGCTGTTTACCATAACAAATAGCATAGGCCAATGAAAAAAAGTAGTAAAAAGTTGTCTCAAAAATAATTATATGAACTGTATGAAGTGTTTCAAATTAAAAGAACCACGCACGAATTTGCGGAATTTAGGTGAGCATCGGTAAGTTTATTTATAGAAAAATAGAATTAGAAACCCCAAACATACTAGTTACGTTTTTTAATGACCTGTGGGTAAACATTTGGGCGCATCACCATAAATTTTTTTTACTGGCTTAAAATTCTGCCGTTGATTTTATGAGATTTTCTTTTAAAAGGGGTTATGTACAAAAATTGTCAAAAATCTTTAAAAATATTAAGCGATTTGGAATAGTTATTTACCTAACAAGTGCGGAAAATAATACTTTACCGCACGCGACGGCAAGGGTGCTAAAGACACTTTCCGCATGTGTTAGGTACAATAATTTATCTATGAGTACCTTTTTTTTTTTCAAAAAATTGAATGTAATTTATAAATAAACATGTCAAATTAGATGTAATTGAAATGCAAACAAATATTGAAGCTGTCCTATTGATGCGTTGCTGCGGTTGCTAAATGATGCGCGTGCGGAAAAGGACCACTTTCCGCTCGCGTGCGGTAAAGTAATTACAAGTTACTTTACCGCACGCGAGCGGAAAGTGGTCCTTTTCCGCACGCGACGGCAGTTGCACGAACGACGCGGAGCGGAGTTTGGGCAAGCCGTTAAGGGTGGAAAATAATATTTCACATATTCAATACAAAATTTTATATTTATTCAGTCCTTGATGCTAATTAGGTATACTGCTATAGTTATTTAAACAACAAGGTTTGAAAACGACTCTTTGCACACGATCGAGACAGTTTGATAGACCGAGCCGAAGGCGAGGTCTAAAAGTCGAGGGAGTGTGCAAAGAGGTTTTCAAACGAGTTTTTTACAATATTTTTTATACGACTGCTAATAAAGAAAGAAAAATCAAATTTTAATGTAACTTGTTTTTATTTCCGACATTTTTACAACAAAACTTTAAAAATTCAACAATTTTTTGACGTATCTAATCAACAAAACATACGAGCAGTGACGGTTGCTACGGAACTAAGCCAACTTATATTGATGGGTGACAACAACAAAAATCACAATGACGGGAGACCCGTATGCAGAAATGACATAGGCGTGCGCAAAAATGACATAAGCGTGTGCAAAACGTTTTGCACACAGCGTGCGCAAAATGCCATTTTCAGATCGTGTTCTCCGTCCGCAAAACCCCCTTTTACAAGACAGTCGTATAAAAAATATTATACGTTTGTTATCACAAATCAAGCGTTTACCGTTTTATTGACAGTAAGGACAAAATATGGTTTTGAGACAAATGATCTAATTGTAAATGCATTTCTAATAAAAGATTGTTATAGCATATTAAACAATACTTTTTGTTTGTTAATCAATTTTAAATTAAAACATTCTCTATTATTTATTTTTTAAAATAATTATTTTTTACATGTGGTGTTGTTAAATCTCGAAATGCTTAATGGTATCAATGTCATCAACAGGTTTTAATATTACCTTTGATTATACAACACCCATTCATATTACCTATTTAAAAATCTTTTTGACTATTGAGTTAAACTAGATATCTTTAGAAACGGATGCAGTAATTAAATAAATTGGTAAATTTTCACAAGCTGTTGGTGATTTGAGGTTTGAGGTTGGTAGAGCCGCGGGACTGTAAACGCGCTAGTCGTTTTATAAAATCTGGGTGTAAAAATCCTTAAAAGGACGATGTAAAAATATTAATTTTTCCGAGCCACACAAAGACAATATAGAGGATTGGCACTCACCTTTTTAGTTGTTTCCGTCGTCCAGAGGAGCTCCTCTCGCTGGCCCAGTTGTTGCAGTCGATCCACACTAGAATCACACTTGTTTGTGTAATGGTTTAGTTTGATTTTCTAAGAATGTTATTGAATTTTATCGGTTAATAGAATTTATCACCATGCTGCGTGGTGATCTCGATAGAATACGACAGACGAATCCTTTTTTTTTGGTTACGCCTTTTTGCGCAGATTCATTTTTCGTAGATGGCGCTGGCGTTTTGCTTGTGCTAATCAAAATTGAAATTGTGTGGGTTTTCCGAATACGGGAATTTGGCGCAAAATTTGAATTTAAAATTAAAGTTGCACGAACACAAGCTTTTGTAAAATGCACTAAAAATTAAAAAATAATTTTCTAACATTCTAATATTATCATGATAATAAAAGCGATGGCCGACTGATGGAAATCTTGACGATGTTAGCACGATAAGATATCCGTATCAATTAAATATCACTATTTGCAAGAATCAATCTAGCAGAAAAATGCTGAGGTATTAAACCCACCCAACCCGACCTAAGATACCTCAGCAGTTCTCTGACATAGGTATAGCAATGGCATAACATTGCGGCACATCAAACATATCTTTGATGACCTGCTATGTTGAATATTCTTTAAGTGTTTAGATCACAACTTTAGATTAACTTATGCTTTGATTTGCGGCCATCGCTTTTATTAATATGATAATATTAGAATGTTAGAAAATTATTTTTTAATTTTGAGTGCATTTTATAAAAGCTTGTGACTTTAAAAAAAAATTTTACCAATTTATTTTCTACTTTTTAGTCTCAGCTATCTACTCTATTAAATGAAAATATTTGTTCAATAACAGAACAGAAGAGTTTATTCTAGATTATCATGAAATCGCTGATCATGGAGGATATTTTTTCTTATTGTTGTATTATCATCGGACCACTATGTTTATACCAAATTTTATCCAAATCGGATAACGGGAAGAGTGTCAAAAACACATTTTTCTATAGAAGGGGTTAGGGGTGGGAGGATATTTTTTTCTTAATGTTGTATTATCATGGGACCACTATGTGTGTACCAAATTTCATCCAAATCGGATAATGGGAAGTGTGTCAAAAACGCTTCACAAGATTTGATAGTTAGTTAGACAGAACATCTAAAGTTAAATAAAAGCTTGTAAAAAAGAGAATTGTGTTTCTTAAAGAAAAATCCCAAATATTTTAGTAACTTAAATAAATTAACTATTTACATGCTTATTATAGGAGATGGATATATTGGAGATATGGCTTATGTTACAATTTATGAATCGAAAAATGGTGTTACAAAAGAACACGATATAATCATTAAATTAGCAAAAATCGGGGATGTTCGAAATCTGATACCAGTAAACCTGATTTTTGAAACAGAAATGTACTTTTATACAAAAATAGTTCCAGCTTTTACCAGATTTTTAGAGGAAAAAAACCATGAAGAATCAGAAATTACTATTTATCCCAAATGTTATGGGACACACGTTGCTATAGACAGAGAATTAATTTTTCTTAAAAATATGAAATCAAATAGTTATGAGCTTCATAATAGGTAGGTTATTTATCTTAATATTTGTATACTAAGGTTTAAATTGAACTTTACTATTATGTGATTTATCGCAGCCCACGAGAAAGACCGGCCCGGGCGCGGAAATATCACGTGACCGTAGGAAGCTCACAAAAAAACGCCTCACGGCCCGCTGTCATTATAAAACATGTGTGTGTTCAGTTTTGGTATGTTTGTTTACGTCGATTTTTTTTTTAATTCGGGCACGAACTTTATGTGAATTTTATCAAAGTTATTAAAATAACGCAGCCCACGAAAAAGACTGTAGTGGGCTGCGTTAAAATAATTAATGGCTAATGAGTAAATTATAAAGAAAATACCTATAAGATAAACAATGCCGCGAACGTGTAATTAGTGTTATTTCTTGTCGGTCCAACTATAAAACTGAAACCTAATATGTTGCAAACGGGAAAAAAGTGGTAAAAGATAAGATCTTGGAGAAGATTGATCAAGTAATAGACATCCTTAGTGACATTTTCGATAGTGAGAGTGAAAAATGTGTTCAGTTGTCATTTCTTATTGAACAATTAGGTCTCTTGAAAAGGTAACCTGAGAATCAAAGATATTGTGGATACACTTTAATGTTGGCTTCATCTTTGTTTATCCAGTCATCCAGTGCATACACGTCAATTTACAATTCTAAGGTAATATGTCTTCCGCACCCTCGCAATATTAGAAAACTGATTTGTAAAATATTGTTAACAGATAGTAATCTTTCTGGTAGTGTGAAATATTTAAAAAGTAAGATACAGCTTTTAAAAGAACATGAGTTGGTAGTTAACTTACACTTTAATGAAATATATATTAAACTTTGTGCTGGGTAATTTTTCAAAAAATTATTGACGACCACTACATTCAGTTCATTGAATGTGAAAACCATCTCACTTATTCACAAAATCACTTGTTTCATTTTAATAAATTATTGTGAATTGTTTTATATTGAAAATTTTTCTTTAGATAACTCTAGCGAGTGTTTTTGTGGAGAAAAACTATTGTCAAAGCTGGAAAAAATTATTTTAAGTGCATGTAAAGTTTTTTAAAATAAATGTATTAAAAAGCACAATGATTTAGTGTCTGCTAATAAATCTTTGAATAAGAACTCAGACAAAGATGATGACACTCAAAGAAAAATTAAATAACTAAAAGTTTGATATGTCCAATTTTGAAAGACTTGTATAGATTTGAAGTTACTAACGATATTATGTACCTAATATATGTACCTGAAGATATTAGAGTGCAAATTTTGTATAATTTTTTATTTTATACATTCAGTTCTTTTATCCATAATAAACACATATATCAGCAAAATATTTTTTTCAATTTTTGAAAGAATAAAAATTTTTTGTTAATTTATTTAAATTGTGTAAAAACATATAATATATTAGGCAATACAATAAGAATCCTGGGACTCCTAAGATCACGTGACCGCCGACTTGCTTATAACGCGCCATGGCCGGTCTTTATCGTTGGCTGCGGTGATTTATGAATCAAAACACCTGTTAGCTTCTAAAATATCCTATTGTAATTGAAAAAATATATTTTTTTACGCGTTCGACTTAAGAAGTTTTGTCTTACACCCGGTTCCTACCTACGACTTTTTCGTGGGTGCCCGCTCACGCGTCACATGATCTCAATATAAAATGTTATGATAGGCATGTGATGCGTGCGCGGGCACACACGAGAAAGTCGTAGATATGGGAACCGAGTTTTACTAGTTCAAAGACTTATCTCATACAACTTGCTTGTTTCTATTTTGGCTAGCAAATTTACAATACAAAATGATTTAGTTTAAACTTACTAAAACATCGAAAAGTACTTCCCTACGAGGCGAGGGAAGAAAGTAAAATAGGCACTCCCGAGATTGTAGTTCGTTTAGTTCAACTGTGCATATTTGATTAGATTTTTGTGTAGTTTAATTTTTAAATATGGCTTTAGGCAAGTGGCTATGGACCTCGAGCACATCAAATTAACTTTAAAAACTTACGCAGAACACCATGCATATTCATTTGCTATGCAGGATCAACAACCGGAAAAATTCCAGGAACTGTGTCAAAAAATGAAAAGCCAAAGACCTTGGCTACTCATGTCTGAAACCCCTATTATGAAAGTAAGTCTATAGAAGGAGATTAGGGACATTTTGGATCGCGTATTTTACACTTTGTTACCGTTATTGTTATTACTGAGTCTGCGCATTAGCAGCTTCTCGCTCCTTTTTTGTTATTGACGATAACGGCGCCCGGTACTTACGGTGGCCTTCCTCTAATGTTAAAGTTATTTTTCAAGGTTAGTTTTGTATGATTTCGATTATTGCTGTCGAATTTTTTACTAAAATTCGGTAGTTTGGTTTGTAAAAAGCCATAAAATCTAATAAAAATAAATAAACAAATATAAATAAACAAAAAGTTGAAGGAGTGTGAAACTACACTAATTGTGCCGGGCACCATTCTGACTACAATAAATTTTAAACTAAAAGCATTTTTCTTGGTTCTGAATTGCATTGCATTGCATTGTGCAAGTTTAGAAAACTCTAGAGGGCATTGGCGTAGCTAGGGGGAGCCAGGTGGGCCTGAAGTCCCTCAGAAGATATTTTAGGCCTCCCCTACCGACTACTAGTAAAAGAACATGACGTTGAAAATACATACTTTTCTATTATTATTCGGGAAATATTCAAATAAAATAGGTGCATTAAAATTTAAAATCATTCAGATAATGTTTACATTTCAGGAAAAAGCCCTTGTCTTGCGGAATTAGGCTTTTTCTCTTTAAATTATCGGTAACTTTTCTGCACTTATGCAATTTCCCGAAAATATTTTTTAAATTTAAATATAATTATGCATATTGAATATTTCATACATATTGGCGACATCTTGTAAAATAAGTGTAAGTTAAATTTCGCATTTAATAAAGACAGCGTCCTTTGCCCCTCTGTTTCAGAAATCGAGTTGTAGATGTCGTAAGGTTATAAAAGACCTTTTTAAACTGTTTTTCTAAAATAAATATATTAATCTTTTTAGTTTTTTTGAGGTTAGCGTTTAGTGTCTTATGAAAATTTTCCGATTTTGGTGACAATTTCATAAGCATTTTCATATTAAGTTTTCCCACGTCGTTAAATGGAATAAATTCGTCGAGCAATACCGGGAAATTTTTAATATTAATACTTCTACTCTAAGAGCAGAAATGACCGTTTTAAAGAATTGTATTTTTCGGTTAAATCAAACTGTTGGTCATGATTCTATCAAACAACATATAGCAGAAACAGCAAACCATTACCAACTTTTTAAAGTTGCGAGTATTCTTCGAATTTCAAGTGCAACTTGCGAGAGGTCTTTCTCTGCCATGAGGAGAGTTTTTAACAAAGATTATAGATTATAATATAGTTTTTAATTGGCTTAGAACAACTATGACTCAAGAGAGACACTCAGGTTTGTCATTGTTATTCATAGAAAAAGATGTTGAGGTCTACTTAGACAGTATGGTAGACGCTTTCAGTCAGCGACGTAGAAAACTTTCTTTGTAGAATTGCTGAATTACATACTTCCTGTGTATACATATAAATAAGTTGGTAAATGTATTATTAAATTTGTTATATTAAAATATTAGAATTTTTAATGCGCGTATTTTTTTTTATTCATTGCACACTTTGCACGACTCTTTAAAACCTATGTTTGCTTTTTGTTCAAGATAGACCGGGGCCACGGCCCCCCCTGAAAAGCAAGGCTAGCTACGCCAATGCTAGAGGGTATAATGATTTGAGTTCGAGGTTCGAGTTATACTGAGAGTGGAAAAACGTCTCGTGAAATTTTGTGAGGATTGATTTCCGGGGTGAGTTTTTCTTATCTTTACTTTTTCTATTTTTTTATTAAAGTTTTGTCTAGGCTAAAGACAGCCTTGTTCCATTTTTCTAGGCTAGAAAATAGGTAAAACAGCCAGGAAACTATTAACTTTAAAATCTAACATATAGTATATTTAGATTTGACTTGAGATGAGGAGAAAAAACATTACATTAACTTACTTAAATAATCACTAATTATTTTAATTGATAGCCAATTACTTATCTTTTTAATTACCATCTAATTAATTTAATAAGTTGATACCTAACTTCTTATTACAAAAGAAAATAAAAGTTGGAATTCTGCTTTAATTTGGGATAACAAAAAAATCTAATATTTTAAGAGAAAAATATCTTAAAAACTAAATCATTAAATAACTCTTAAACTAACTTAAAAGAAAATGTACAAAATAAAATATACTGAGTAAATTTTTGCCTGAGACCTTTTTCGGCTGTTCGCTAGCAGCACATTCCTTTAATGTGTTACAGCGTTCTAATGGTCTTTTATTTTTGATAAGGCCCTTTTGGCACTTATCCTTAAAACTACGTGAAAATCCATCTTTTTTGCCCTGAATGTTACCGTTATTCTTTGTAACAATAACGGTAACAGCTGTCAAATTTTCTGTTATTTTAACTCACCCAAAATGTCCCTAATGATAGAGCCGACTAACAAAGTAGCGATGTAACAAAATAGCGATTGTAACAAAATAGCGGTATAACAACTTCTTGTTAATATATATTTGTTTATTTATTTTTATTAGATTTATTGCTTTGTTACGCCGCGGTTACATTGAATTTATTTGGAGGTAGGCGTTCTAGTTGCACATAGCTATGATAAAAGCCAGTTGTTGTTATTGGCTTTTGGTTTCTGTTAAATTATTATTATTATTAAAAAAACAATAGAAAACTAACCTTCAAAAATAACGTTACCATTAAAAGACGGCCTCAGTAATAACAATAACGATAACAAAGTCTAAAATACGCTACCCAAAATGTCCCTATTATTTCGCTATTTTAATACCCACTATTTTTTGCATCGCTATTTCGTTCCGAAGCCATTCCCATTCCCCTACCCCATATTGTATTGGGTGCTATTTCGTACAAGACATCTGTATACACCAAGCTAACTGCTGACCCTCTACAAAGCCCAGATTCGACCAACTATGGAGTACTGCTCACATATATGGAGTGCGGCACCCAAACATACCTTAATGCTTTTGAACACCGTGCAAAAACGAGCTATCAAGCTGATCAATGACCCCGCACTTACCCGTAGCTTGGATAATCTCGAACATCGAAGAACTGTGGGCGATCTATCTCTCTTCTACAGGTATTATCACGGAAAATGCTCTGAAGAGTTGGCACGTATGATCCCCCCGGGAGTAGCACCTACTAGGCGAACACGTCAAACAGACGGTAACCATCAATTTACTGTCAAAATAGAGGCACCAAGAACCTCATTATATCAGAATTCATATCTCTGGAGAACAGCATCGCTGTGGAATAAACTCCCTGCGACAGTTTTCCCTGCAGGTTACAACCTGAACCGTTTCAAAACCAACACACACCAACATTTCCGCGCACTGGCCGCTTCTCGAGCGTGATAGGGATCTCCTTGCGAGTGCGCTTAACCGTAAAAAAAAAAAAATATTAGGAAGATACTTCATAATATGCGACTTTGTTCTAACAGCTAATTACCATCTGTTGCAACCTTAATACATATAAATGTATTTTAGGATTCTATTAATCAAGCAGAACGTTGTGCTGTTGAAGCACTAGAACAAGCCGATGACCCAGAACTTATAAAGCTCTATAGAAAGTTTTATTTACCTAAAGAGGGATTTTACCAATCCTGGATGAATTTCTTTAGCAAGCAGTATGACGTAAACGTTCTTACTCATGGTGATTGTTGGAACAATAATTTTTTGTTCCAGTATAAGGTATAGTAATATGTGTTTGATTTTTATAATAAATAATATTATATAACCCTAACCCTTAACCTGACCCAACGATTAACAATGAAAATCATTATCATAATTCATCAATTCCTTTATTGGACATATCTAATGCCAACACCTCTTTGGCTTACTTTGCTAACTTTACTTATCTTTTAAACGTTGTTTGATGGGGATTACTATCGCTTTTCAAGAACAAACGTAACCGTACCACATATACAAAGTTGGCCAACGATCGTTTGGCCATTGAAAAATATGTGAACTGAAGTAAAATCGCTATTTAAATAAATAGCACTAAGAAAGATAAATAGTTTAGCGCTATTGTCAAGTTAGCAATTTAAAAAAATGGTTTTCTTTTCGCGTTCTAATGACGTTACTCTTACCGGCTGAGTAGGCCAAAGACGGCGATGCATAAAATCCTTAAAACCCCTTGATTTTAATTGCTGTAGCGCCATCTCTTAGATATTATTTGAACTATATGACTAATAATCAATCCTGCGAATCCGTAATTAAGTGTACGAGTAGAACTTTCTAACATGACAAAAATGTTAAAGCAGGTTACTACACGCACAAACAAAATATTCCACAAATTCAACTTTATGGATAACAAATTTCTTGGTCTTTATGTGTATCGATTTTTTCTCAACCAGAGTTAGAAACCAATACTTATTTGAAAAGTAACTATTACATTACAAATTACTTTACAGGAATGTACTTAGAAAACTGTGTGATTATTTATAACAAAAAAATTAATTAATTATAATTTCCCTACTTGCAAAATAAAAAAACTTTTTCATAAATTTTGAAAATGCTTAATTTAGGAGCCCTCTTCCTTCGTAATACATTCCGAACCTACCCCTTAAATTCAGTACGAAACGTGGATTGCTTTAAATAATAAAAGCAAAATACGAGGGGTCATCGGCACCCTAAAATTTTGTACAGCGTCCAACAGGACTTGGGTCCTGACGTGTACTGTTGGGTCCTGTTGAGTACTGTTGGGTACTGTCGTATACTGTCGAGTACTGTTGGGTACTGTCGTGTATTGTCGAGTACTGTTGGGTCCTGTCGGTGTACTGTTGGGTACTGTCGTGTACTGTCGAGTACTGTTGGGTCCTGTCGGTGTACTGTTGGGTCCTGTTGAGTACTGTCGTCATGCCTTGGGGGGGTCCGACAGGGAGAAAGCGCGCCCTCAAAAAACATGCGAGCAAAAAAAAAAAAAAAAAAAACAAAGGTCATCATCTTTGGGGAACCGCGCCGCGCTCCCAAATCTTGCGACCAAAAAAAAAGGTCATCCTGGGGAAGGCCGATAGGGCCTTAGCGCGTCCTCAAAACACTGGCGACTAAAAAAAAAAAAAAAAAGGTCATCATCTTTGGGGACCCGCGCCGAACTTGCGACCACAAAAAAAAAAAAAGGTCATCCTGTCTTTTTGCATCTACGCCACGGTTTCGGGTAAGAGGGTTGTGTCGCGTACTGTTGGATTCTATCGTGTACTGTTACGTACTGTCGTGTACTGTTGGGTACTGTCGTGTACTGTCGAGTACTGTTGGGTCCTGTCGTGTACTGTCGAGTACTGTTGGGTACTGTCGTGTACTGTCGAGTACTGTTGGGTCCTGTCGTGTACTGTTGGGTACTGTCGTGTACTGTCGGGTACTGTTGGGTCCTGTCGTGTACTGTCGAGTACTGTTGGGTACTGTCGTGTACTGTCGAGTACTGTTGGGTCCTGTCGTGGTACTGTCGAGTACTGTTGAGTACTGTCGTGTACTGTCGAGTACTGTTGGATCCTGTCGTGGTACTGTCGGGTACTGTTGTGAAATTTGTACAGTACTGTTGAAAGCTGATGACCCCTCGGCAAAATAGCTTACAAACTGTCAAAAAAAAAATATGAAATATATATATATATATATATTTTAGGTTTGTAGGTTTCTTGGGAATGTGGTTTATTAATCAACTAGCAACTTTTAATTTACATTTATTAACGTTTCGGTCTAAAGACCTTCTTCAGAACATTCATACATTCACAATTTCACCTTAGATTAATTAAAACAACATACAAAAAACACAAGTTCAAAAAGACTATAGAAATAGTCGTATAGTTCGTTTTAATAATATTGATTTTAAAAATGTTTCGTAAAATAATGTGATGTGTCTTTTTGAACTTGTGTTTTTTGTAGGTTGTTTTAATTAATGTAAGGTGAAATTGTGAAGGTATGAATGTTCTGAAGAAGGTCTTTAGACCGAAACGTTAAGAAATGTAAATTAAAAGTTGCTGGTTGATTAATGAACCACATTCCCAAGAAACCTACAAACCTAAAAAATATAAAATATATGGTTCAAGAAAAAGAAAATCCAAATATATATATAAATATATATATATATATATATATATATATATATATATATATATATATAGATAGAATCTGACTGACAGAGAGGGAAGTGTCGAAAGGGATTTGGACAGAGAAAAAATATGGCCCATAAAAAGGATTATTGCGAGAAAATAGCCAAAACACTTAACAAAAACAGGTTTGCGGGCAGTTCCTTATTTGTGTTAAGTCTTTTGACTACTTCTTCGCAATATCCCTATTATTTTATTGTATATTTCTGGGCTAGGATATTAACTGAGACTAATTATATCTGTCTCGGTAGTAACGTTAAACCATGTCTGTGCTTAGTGGGCGATTGTGACTAAAGCTTCAACTTGACGTTTGATTTTTTTTAGTAAATGTTCTCATTTCATGACTCGTTTTCAGATATCACCGCTAATTAGATAGTTTAAGTTGTGCTACGTATTTTTACGTTAAACTGCACGTTAAGCGCTCTACGTTTTCTTCTAAATTTGAGTTTAAGTTGAATGTTTTTACGTTACCATAACAAGTCTACTAATAGCAGAGAATATGGAATTCGGCACTGTGTTTTTTTGATGTTACAATTTTGTTTTTTGTCTTTTCAACTATAGTAGGAATATATTTGCAAAGAATCGTTTGTACTGGAAGCGGAAATTATCGTCTAGGCCTCATTTTTCGATCGGTCAATCAACCAATTCTATTCTTTGGTAACGTTAAGGTGCCCGCAGACTGCCGTAAGCTAACGTAAATACGTAAGCTCCTAACGTGACCTTGACGATGGTGTGACAAAATGCGCTTGCGTATCTGTCAAATCTCATGCTTACGTAAAAATACGTAGCACAACTTAAACTATCTAATATTTCCTTTTAGGATAGAAGACCCGATAAATGTTGTATGCTGGACTTTCAGTTTGTTTGTGTCATGTCACCTGTTTGCGATATTTGTTATCATCTATATACTGTAACACCGGAAACGATTTTAAACGATGAAAAAGAATTTTCAATTCTTCTAAAAGTTTATCATGATTGTTTAAAGAAAAGTATTAGATCCTTAGGAAGTGACCCCGACAAACTCTTTCCTTTTAGTAAATTTATTGAACATTGGAAATTATTTTCCAATTTTGCTCTCGTTGTTGCTTCACTTCTGCTTCCCGCAACTACTAAGGTAAGTTTGGAGATTTCCATTTCCCTTAAAAATTTTGAATTTAATAAAAATACATTTTTTGGTTCCCCTATGTATATCGATTACGCCGAGATAAAAAATTTGATAAAATGTTGCGATTCTCTAAATCTACAGGGTGTTTTATTAACGACATTGGCGTAGCTAGCCTTGCTTTTCAGGGGGGGCCGTGGCCCCGGTCTATCTTGAACAAAAAGCAAACATAGGTTTTAAAGAGTCGTGCAAAGTGTGCAATGAATAAAAACAAATACGCGCATTAAATGTTCTAATATTTTAATATAACAAATTTAATAATACATTTACCAACTTATTTATATGTATACACAGGAAGTATGTGATTCAGCAATTCTACAAAGAAAGTTTTCTACGTCGCTGACTGAAAGCGTCTACCACACTGTCTAAGTCGACCTCAACATCTTTTTCTATGAATAACAATAACAAACCTGAGTGTCTCTCTTGAGTCATAGTTGTTCACAGATTACTAACCACAGGTAGTTGTTCTAAGCCAATTAAAAACTCTCCTCATGGCAGAGAAAGACCTCTCGCAAGTTGCACTTGAAATTGGAAGAATACTCGCAACTTTAAAAAGTTGGTAGAGGTTTGGATAGGTGTTTTCTGCTATATGTTGTTTGATAGAATCATGACCAACAGTTTGATTTAACCGAAAAATACAATTCTTTAAAACGGTCATTTCTGCTCTTAGAGTAGAAGTATTAATATTAAAAATTTCCCGGTATTGCTCGACGAATTTATTCCATTTAACGACGTGGGAAAACTTAATATGAAAATGGTTATGAATTTGTCACCAAAATCGGAAAATTTTCATAAGACACTAAACGCTAACCTCAAAAAAACTAAAAAGATAATTATATTTATTTTAGAAAAACAGTTTAAAAAGGTCTTTTATAACCTTACGACATCTACAACCCGATTTGGGAAACAGAGGAGCAAAGGTCGCTGTCTTTATTAAATGCGAAATTTAACTTACACTTCTATAATATTTTACAAGATGTCGCCAATATGTATGAAATATTCAATATGCATAATGTTTAAATTTAAAAAATATTTTCGGGAAATTGCCTAAGTGCAGAAAAGTTACCGATAATTTAAAGAGAAAAAGCCTAATTCCGCAAGACAAGGGCTTTTTCCTGAAATGTAAACATTATCTGAATGATTTTAAATTTTAATGCACCTATTTTATTTGAATATTTCCTGAATAATAATAGAAAAGTATGTATTTTCAGCGTCATGTTCTTTTACTAGTAGTCGGTAGGGGAGGCCTAAAATATCTTAGGGGAGGCCTGAGGGGCTTCAGGGGGGGGGGGGGGGGCAGGCCCCCCTGCCCCCCCTAGCTACGCCAATGTTTCCTACAAATATTCGAACTTCGAAAAAAAATGTTTTTTACTGTTGAAAAACAAGAACAGGAGGTCTTAAAAAAATATATTTAAAATCATAAATATTTGCTAAAGTAACCTTAGTACAAGACAATAAATTTGAAAAATCGCCATTCTGAAAAGATTGACCCGCTGATCAATTTTTTCCAATTAAAAACAATTTTTTCCCAAAACATTGTCTTGATTAAATTAAAATTACAGAAAACCCACTGTATAAATAAATGCTTAATTTAGGCTTATTTTTAGGATAAAGAAGATATTACCACTCTGGAAGATTGCAGCCCGGGATTTATTCCAGAATTGAACCTGAAGGGAAGGCAGAGGGAAATGGTTTATGACAGATTGAGGGCTACAGCTAGAAACGCTTTAATATATACTCAAAAAATGTAGTGTAAAAATTAACCATTTTTTGTAAAATTAAGTTAATACTTTTGTATACTTAACCATTTTTGTGTTCAGTAAGAGTCTAGATTTTAAATAGGTGTAGAAAACCCTAGTCAATATTACTAAAAAATGTACATCAATTTTAGATATTTAACATTTTATGTTTAAATTTATTTATAAGAAAATTTGTAGGTCTAAATGCTGCAAGACAGATTTTGCGTTAGTTCGCAGCTTTCGTAAACTAACGAGCCACGAACCAGAAAAGGCAACATTGCAAATTGGCCGGCTGGTGGGCCGATATATACATGGGAGATATAAACATCTGCTATTTGTTTTGATTGTAGTTTGGCAATTTTGTATTTTTTTTTTGTAAAAACTAATAAACTGTGTTTAGGCGTGTTACATTTAATTTTTAAAACAAACAAAACATTTGGAAATAAATATCAGTGGCCATTAATCATGTTAAAAAATATGTAACAAAACCTAGAATAAACAGAAGAGAAATTACTTTTAAACAATTTGTGAGAACAACCCTAAAGTTCGATTCATAGTACCGTGAAGTAAGCTGTATGAAGTGAGCAGTAAGAAATAAAAATGGTTCCTTTCTTACTGCTAAGTTATTACTGTCAAGTTTGAACAACAGGATGTTTGTGGGATAGTTTCTTATGTCTGACTGCTTACTTTACAGAACTATGAATCTAGTTTAAGTGGTAACATGTTAATTTAAAATTTAAATGAACTTACCTTTTTTTCTATCTATTCTACTTAGCCTTCGTCAATCCATCTTTGGCCAAGTTCTTCAGTTTACAATACATTTGTTCCATCAATCGTCTTTCTGTCTGATAATATGACCGGCAAATTTCGATTTTAATTTTGCTACTTCTGCTCTGACATCCCTTACTTTTGTTTTATTTCTTATCAATTCATTCTTTTTTCTACCTGTTAGCTTTACATGTAACATTTGTCTTTCCATTGATCTTTGGGCTTTTCTTGCCTTATCCATGTTTGATTTTGTAAGTGTCCAGGTCTGGGATTCATAGGTAAGTACAGGAAGGATACATTGGTTATACACTTCCGTTTTGAGGTACTGAGGATATTTTTTATTTCTTAATATGTTGCTTAATTTACCGAATGCTGCCCAGGCCAATCTTACTCGTCTCTTGATTTCAGCTGTTTGCTTTTCTTTTTTCAGTTTAATAATTTGTCCCAGGTCCTATATATTCCTCTTCTTGTTCTATTTTCTTTTAGATTGATTGTATTATCAGCATATCTTGGTGGTTCAGAATTGTCCGTTTACTTTGATGCCTATTTCTTCCCAATCTAAGCTTTTAAAAACATCTTCTAGGGCCTGGTTAAATAATTTAGGGAATATTGTGTCACGCTGACACCTCTTCTTATGCGGATTGGCTTGGTTCCTCTGTGGATTTTGATTAATGTTGTTGCTTCACTATATATATTGTCTATTAAGTCTGTATATCTGTGATCTATTCGGCTATTAATTAAAGATCTTTTACTGCCCAGTGCTCAATGCTATCGAAAGCTTTTTCGAAGTCTATAAACGCAATATATATTTATATATATTTCCATACCCTCCCTTTCTTCAATTTTTTTTCGCCTGTCGTCAGGATTTTCTCTTACTGGAGGTTTGGGGTTTGACATATACTCGGGTTGAGATTCAAATAGCCGAGGTATTGCCCCATTGTTTGACTTAGGGAATGTTAGTGGTACCTCCTTTTGTACTCCCTCTTTATCGCTAATTATCTCGGTTCTAACAACGTCACTTATGTCAAAATGTTTCCAACAAACCACTGAAGATGCAGTCACAACATAATCTTCTCTGTGTATGGCCTGAAGCCAAGCATTTTATTTTTTAGGTCATTTTCTTTGCTAAAGGTTGTTTTGTGACCCTCTTCATTAATCATAGATGCATCGTTACTTTTGCAACCGGGTGCCCAACACTTTCGCGGCATGTTTAAAATTTAAAAAGAAATAATAGACCAAAAATTCCAAACAAAAACAAACATCTAACCTCACTTATTACCGGTGTACAAAAGGTCTTTTTTACACAGCTTTTATTAAGTAGGTAATATAATTTTAAGTTCACCACACATCTCACTAAAACCAGAACAGTTGTTTTATTTGGTAACGCGATTTGAAATATACTAAAAGTTTAAAAAAAACATTATCTGCGCGGAAACGGCCAGTAACTAGCGTGGTGGGCGACGCACGTGGACGAAAATGACTGGCCTCCACGCTGTGTTGCCGTTTCTTCTGGTTCGTGGCTCGTTAGTTTACGAAGGCTGTGGTTAGTTACGAGAATGATTACAGATTTAGAGTTTGTTCTTAATTTTTGTTTTAAATAAATATAATTTTTTTCAAAAGTAAATCTGTAACTTTCAGTGCGAAATCGCCATAAACATTGAAAAAAGTTTAGAAAAACAAAAATAGACAAAAACATAACCTACTTTTTTGAAGAAAACATGGAAAAACGCATTTTTTCCCATATGCACAAAGGATTCGTTCTTAAAACTGAATCGTTTTTAAGACTAAATCTCTTGTTCTTGTAAAATTTACGTTTCTGTGAACATTACGGCTTATGGGAAATCGGTTTGTGTGTCCTCCAGAAGACATCTTGGATTTGATCATATGTTTTGTTACACAGCCCAGGGCTATCAAAATGGACGGGCCACGATCCTCCACTTTGTTGACGTCACATCCGGGGCTGATTTTTTTTTGATGGTCACGTTACGACACAGCTGATTGTCTTTAAAATTTTGAAGTTGGAATGACGGTTCATGGATATTTGATTTTTTGTTAAATAACGCCGTTTTTGAGATTGTTTTTACTTTATTCTGGCAGAACAATTTTTTTTAAATGTATAGTAAGCCCTAATTTTTCATAGCCGCTTCATTAGCTCACACAAAAATTAAGTTTAAAGCAGAAGCGAATGTGACAATCACATATGACAAAGTCAAATACATGTCAAATATAACAGTTGGCATGTGGTACATGGCGGGTAATTTGAATTCAAAATAAGGAATGCTAAATCTTGAAGATTTTAACCTTTTAATCATGTTGCTTCCTTACAAACCTTTGGTGGAATATCGGGATGGTGTCTGAGAATATTTCACTGATATTTTGCGGAAATCTGTAGTGCCATTTTGAAAATATCATAAAAAAACGTCTGACCTCCCATAAGACCCAATGTAAAATTCAGCCCCGGGAGAACAGCTGATTTTTTCATGGTCGTGGCCTCTATTTTTGTGTTGGCCTTGCACAGCGCTATTAGTGCCAGGCACTATTTTGACACATTCACATTGAAAACTGACAGTTGATCCTTCAAAATTGACATACCAAAGTCGAATTTAAAACTTTCGTCGTTTAATAAAAGAAGGCACTATTTATTCCGGTTCAGTAAACAAAGGCCGTGTGTTGAAAGCTCACAGCTGATATTACAATGCGAAGGTGTCAAAATTGTGCCTGGCACTATTATAGCCTGGCTTTAATAGGGACCTATTGCAATAAAGCCAGGCACAAATTGTGCCGGGCACTATATTGACAGTTTCGCATTAAAAACTGACAGTTGATCTTTCAAAATTGACATACCAAAGTCGAATTTAGAAATCCAGTCGTTTATTTTCCATTAATTGTGGCGTCACTATTAATTCCGGTTCTTATAATACACAATGGCCTTACTTTGAAAGAAGACAGCTGTTCTTATAATGTGAAACTGTCAATATAGTGCCCGGCACAATTTGTGCCTGGCTTTATTGCAATAGGTCCCTATTAAGTCTCTATTATCCCGTAATTTTTATTAGTTAGAGAACAGACCCATGCGTTGTCCTAAACATTTTTGGAAAAATCTTTTACCTTTTAAAATTAAACTGGTAGCCATTTTGAGTTTGTTCGAGATGAATGTCAATAAAATAACCTCGAAATACTCGAAAAACATTCTTTAAAATTTGTTTTTAGTAGTTTAAAGCTTGGGACTGTCTCAAAAGAGACGCTATCTCATAGAAAATCAGAAATTCAGTTGAGGCAAGCGGTAAGTCGTGTCTTCGTTTTTGTTTACTATGGTACTAGACTGAGAATGCAAGACCCCAATGCAAGTTATTTTCTAAAGGACAGTATATCTGGGATAAAGTAGCACTTATTTGCACTATGAATATATGTGTGTACCTGCTTACTTTGGTAGTGGGCCCATGGGCCAGCGCTTCTAACTCCACAGAATACCCAAACAAACTTTTGATTCATAAAAATGCATGGATGTATTAGAGGCCATACTTAAATTATGTAAAGCCGATCACACACAAAAATGCATAGCACATAGCATTTTTTTTTTTTTTACGGGTGTGCGCACTTGCAAGGAAATCCCTATCACGCTCGAGAAGCGGCAAGTGCGCGGAAATGTTGGTGTGTGTTAGTTTTGAAACGGTTCAGGTTGTAACGTGCAGGGAAAACTGTCGCAGGGAGTTTATTCCACAGCGATGCTGTTCTCCAGAGATATGAATTCTGATATAATGAGGTTCTTGGTGCCTCTATTTTGACAATAAATTGATGGTTACCGTCTGTTTGACGTGTTCGCCTAGTAGGTGCTACTCCTGGGGGTCATACGTGCCAACTCTACAGAGCATTTTCCGTGATAATACCTGTAGAAGAGAGATAGATCGCCCACAGTTCTTCGATGTTCGAGACTATCCAAGCTATGGGTAAGTGCGGGGTCATTGATCAGCTTGATAGCCACGGTGTTCAAAAGTTTGAATGCCACACTCCATATATGTGAGCAGTACTCCATAGTTGGTCGAATCTGGGCTTTGTAGAGTGTTAGCAGTTGGCTTGGTGTATACAGATGTCTTGTACGAAATAGCACCCCAAATAAACTAACAAAATAATAAATTTTCTGCACACTGGAAATTTTAGACGAATTACTATTATTTCATAGCTTGGCTGAACTACACCTCATATTGTCTGCAGCCAGAATGAATTTGGAACTAAAAGACTTGAAAATAAAAGCTGAACATGAGATCAAGCAGGAGAAGCCTATGTTAGATGGCATCTTATCTAAGTAAGTGGTTTTTTTTAAATTTTAATGTGTGGATATTTATGATAATTAAATATTTTTCTTTATTTCTAAAGTCCCTATTTCTAAAAAGGTACGAATAGTAAAAAATTGTCTAAAAGGATACTTTAAAAGTTACAGTGGATTTTTAGTCTGGGCTAGAAACAACCCCTCTATACGACTTATATCTTTAAGTTCCCAATTTACGCCGCCAACGCTCTAAACCCATATAATAGTGGTTTAAAAAGAAAGAAATTGTAAATTAAACACTATAGAAAAAGAGAATCCTAGCACAAGACTGTCATGTGATCCACATGTAAACGAAGGATTGGAAAAAGACCACTAGTACAAACGTAGTGGAAAGGGACTTTTAGTTTTACTGTTTTACTGTTTTATTAACGGGTTGCCCCACTTGAAAAGTAAAATTTACAATATATTCTACTTAAATCTTATTTACATTCCAGTAATTTATATCTATTAAATATTAGTATTACATTACATTAATGATCAGGTTATAATAATAGTTTTAGTTTTATTTTTATCATTATTATTATTATTAAGGTACTTTAAGTAAATCACATTTTTAATGATGTTAAATCAGGTACTTATATGATTAGATTTTTTATCAATGATTTCTTGTTATTTTTTTAATTGTGTATAATGAGGTATTGAAGAAGTCTACTTCTAATTTATTCGCATTTTGCATCATTCTATTGATTGGATTATTTTGCCCATAGAGAGTTCGATGTTGTTCTGTTTCAAAGAAGTGAGGATCTCTTAGTAGGCGAGGAGGTACATAGAATCTAAGTGATGAGAGCAGACTTGCACAGTCCACTTTACCATTAATAAGTTTGAAAACAAAAATTTGATCAGCTGCAGTTCTTCTATGAGCCAAAGTATCTAGCTTTAGAAGTGCCCTAAGTTCAGTGTAATCTATATTATCAAAAGGAATTTTGAGTTTAAAAGCTATGTATCTAAGAAATTTGTTTTGGACTTTTTCAAGTTTTGATATGTAAGTAGAGTGATAGGGAGACCAAACAGATGAGTTGCTTTCAAGTATGGAGCGCACTAGAGTGCAATATAATATTTTTAATGAATCAATGTTTGTGAAATCTTTTGTATGACGTTTTATAAAGCCAAGCATTTTTAAGGCTCTATTAGTGATATTTGTAATGTGATAAGTAAAGGATAAATCATTTGCAAAAAACACTCCTAGGTCTCTCATGATATTAACTTGTTCTATCTCAGTATTTTGTAGGTAATATTTATTTGGTTTAGGGTTGGAACTTTTAGAAAAGTGTACATATTTACATTTACTAGCATTAAGGACCATTCCATTTTGTGCACACCACATTTCAAATCTTGCTAGGTCTGATTGCAAAAGTTGCTGTGTTTCGTCATTCTGTACTATGATATATGCTTTTAATGATATATGCTTTTAAATCGTCAGCGTAACTTTCAACATCAGCTGATTCAAAACAGTCCGCTGCATCTTTAATAAAGATGTTAAACAGTGTTGGTGCTAAATGTGCCCCCTGGGGAAGTCCTGAGCTAGCAAGGAATGGTTCTGAGAAATAGCAGTTGTTGAGTTTTAGGATTAGTTTGTGATCAGTTAGGTAGGATTTGTGCCAGTTAAGAAATGTGTTTTAAGGGATTCGCAACACTGCTACTTGTCAAAAATGTATTTATTAATTAATATTTTGTGGGAAATAAATGAGTCGCTCTTTGTTAACCAAACAACCTGTGTCGTTATACTACAAGACTAAGATGCGTTAACACCGTAATCTGTTACAAGATAAACAGTAACACCAGTATTTACTAAAGGATCTACAGTGCTAAGTGCTTCAATCCTAGGTTTACAAGTCTAGGTTTTGGTTGAAGGTTTAACTTATTTTTCCCATGAATGCAATAGTTTTTAATATTTATATAAATTGTTTATAAATACACTGTTTGACAAAAGTGGAGAAACTTTTTGTTTAAATAATATAGTTTTGTTTAACGTATTTGAATATACTTTTTATAACATAAGGTGAATTGCAATAAAACAAAGAATGTAATACAATCAAAATTTTAAAAAAATATTGCATTGAAAAATAAAAAAAATATATATTCTTAAAAATGATTGGACAAAAATGGAGAAACTTAATAAAAATAATTTTTTTTGCCACAAAGAAATGATACATTTTTACCAAATTAATAATGCGTGGAAAACCCCTTATTCTTAATAACTTCCTGAAGTCTTTTTGGTATTGACTCTAATAATTTATTCACAAAATCTAGAGATTTATTTTTCCAAGTTTCGTTCAAAATTCTTACTATTGTGTAATGGATGTTTTCTAACTTCACGATCCAAGTGCTAACAAAGGTTTTCAATAATATTTAAATCAGGACTTTGCGCGGGAAAGTCCATTAAAGTGACCTGTTCCTCTTGAAACCAATCCCTTACCACTCTAGAATTGTGTTTTGGGTCATTGTCTTGTTGAAAAACCCAATTAACCGGTAGATTTTCTTCTGCATATGGCAACATTTGATTCTTCAAGATATCCTAGTATCCAAACCGATCCAAAATTCCATCAATAACAAACAGTGGTCCTGTACCATACCCTGAAACACAACCCCAAACCATGACCGACCCGCCTTCGTGCTTCACCGTGAATCTGGTGTATTTGGGATCATATCTTTTGCCCAACGCATTCCGTAACAACCAAATAAATTAAATTTGCTTTCGTCAGAAAACAGCACTTTTTTCCAATTTTCTACAGTCCAGTGAATATATTTTTTCTACGACCGTGCATATATACCCACTTTCCCGCACGCATTTTAGTTTTGAAAGCATCACTTTCCCGCCCTAGTGCGGGAAAATCACTTTCCCGGACTAGTGCGGGAAAGTAAAACTATGCCAATTTTGGAGTTATTCTATAGGTTTATACCTCGGTCGTAACTATCGACTTGGTACAGTGTAGGGAATTTAGCAGATAGGCAATCTGATGAATTATAGCTCATTTCAAGTTTTTTATTCAATTTAAAAAAAAAACAGAATAATGGATTTTTTTAAATATTTCTGCATAAACCCCGTATAGTCATGTCATACAACAACTATCAAGCCAAGCTGTGACAGGTGCTTGGTCCAGTTTGCTATGGCAACCAAGTTATGTTATTGTTACTCAAACGTCAAAGCTAGTCAAAGAGCGTCTCTGAAGTGACAGAACTGCCTTTTATTTTGAATAAAATGGATTTTTCAATGGACTGTTCCGAAGATGAACTTCCGGAGTGCATTTTGCAGGCTGCTGAAGATGTGAATGGTGAGCTGCTACCTGCCAAATCGAGACAAAGGTACGAAAAACAGTACAATCATTTCGTGACATGGTGTAAGGAGAAAGGGGTGAGAATCTACAAAGAAGAAGTCTTCTTGGCATACTTCCTAGACCTGAGCAAGGTCTTGAAATCGAATACCTTATGGTCACGCTATTCCATGGTGAAAAGCTTGGTTAAAATTAAGCAAAATCTGGACATAAGCCGATTCCACAAGCTAACATCGTTTCTTAAACAAAAAAATGTTGGTTTTCGAGCACAGAAGGCGCAAGTTTTCACCAAAGATGATATATCGCGGTTTATGTTAGCTCCTGATGAGATTTATTTGATGATTAAAGTGAGTACCATTTTTGCTTTGGCTGGTGCTCTCCGCAGGGCGGAGCTTTTAAATATCACTCTGGATGACATACAGGATAAAGGAAGTCTGATCGTTGTTAAGATCTCCGACACTAAAAATCATTCCTCAAGATCCTTCGTTTTATCCGAAGAAATAAATAATGGATCTTTTTTGATGCTGTATAGAAAGTACGCAAATTTGAGACCTCCTACTACTCCGCACCGCCGGTTTTTCATTTATTATAAAAAAGGAAAATGTTCCAATCAGTGTGTAGGAGTGAACACTTTTGGAAAGATGCCATCAGAGATCGCTGCATATTTGCGCCTACCTAACCCAGAACGTTATACCGGCCATAGCTTCAGACGTTCTTCAGCAACATTCCTAGCAGATTCAGGTGAAGGCATAACAAACATAAAACGCCTTGGTGGGTGGAAGTCCACTGCTGTCGCTGAGGGGTATTTGGAAGATTCCGAGAAACAGAAAGAGAACATCTCGAGTAAGATTCTTTCATCTACCTATGACCTGCAATCGTTGCCAGCACCGTCATCGTCAACTGTAAGTGACCTGCAACTGCTGCCGTCAACGTCCACTGGAAGAGTCCTGCAGACCCAGACCCCATCTTTGCGCACTTTCGATTCTACAAGCGGCCACCAGATGCGAGAATTACCACCATCGAACTCCACTACACCGGCAATTCTGAATAATCTTCAAACTGCAACAAATTGTGTTTTCAATATCACTATTACCAATAATAATTAGTATTTTATTTATGTTCAAATAAAATATTTTTTCAAAAGTAAATTTGTGGTATTGTAACATCGGTCGAAGAAAAAATAATGTTCCTAACTCATGCGGAAAGTGTCTTTCCCACCCTCGACTGCTTGCCCGAACTCCGCTCCGCGTCGTTCGTGTCAACTGCAGTCGCGTGCGGGAAAGTATCACTTTCCACACTTGTTAGGAAAATAACTATTTTGGCAAGTATCAATCGGGCCTTCCAGTTTTTATTGGAAATCATTGGCTTTTTGGCAGATCTTCTACTAAATAAACATTCATCTATCAATCTTCTCTGAACCGTCTTAGAACATATTGCCACATCGCCTAGTTCCTTTAAAATTGATGCCGCAGATTTTTTGGGATCTTTTTGGGCAATCCATTTAATACGTTGGTCTAACTTTTTATCAGTTTTTCTGGGTCTTCCTGATTTTTTAAGGGTACCACGAGTTTTGTAGTTTGATATTGTCTTTGAAACAACTGATTTGTGAACCAGAAGACGCTTTGCAATACCCACCAGTTTGACACCACTTTTATAAAAATCTAAAATTTTTTGTTTTAATTGTTCCGACAAATTTATACCGCGCGACATTTTAGTTCTGATATAGCAACATAAAACAGATAGACTGATCAAAATCAAATACAGAAATTAGTGAAAAATATTTATAAACTTTTTTGTTTCTTCACTTTTGTCCAGCAAAAAATAACTCTTTTTTTATTAAACGGCCAAAACAATTTAGAGATAAAAAATTTGTTTACCAATTTGTTTTGTACGGTGAGCACCAAAAGTATATCTAGACTAAGCAAGCGAAAAAATAAAAATAACATTATTAAATTTTTTTTTAAGTTTCTCCACTTTTGTCCAGCAGTGTACCTTGGGATATGGGTAATCTTTTTTCGTTGTAACAAAGACATTGTTTCCACACAAAGGTTAGAAATAAATAAAAAGAATATAATATTTTGGTTTAAAAATGATAGCCATATTTAAACCTCCAAACGTCCTTAGATGTCCAACAAAAACGGTGTAAGGCAGTGTCAGCTGTCCGCTATATTTTACATGTTAATTTTTTAGACAAGTTAACGATGATTAAACCGATGTTCAATTGTTTTGGTCGATGTGTAATTAAAAACGGATTCTAATATATCTTGTGCTTTTAACAATATTTATATATTGATATGTATTTAATAAGGTTATGCATCTACAGGCATAGCTTTCAGTTATTTATGTATTATTTAAACTCCATACCATAATTTTTGAGATAACTTTTTGACAGTTATCAGCTGTTTATATATATATTTATCGGTTTCACAACGTTCTACGTCTTCCGATACCCAATCTCCACTCGTTTCTGTTTGCCCATAATTCATCATCTAGGCCTCTTATTCTTATTTCACTGTCTATTCCTTCTCTCCAGCTTCTCCTTGGCCGTCCTCGTTTTCTTCGGCCAGTTGGTTTCCATTGTAGTATTTGTTTAGGTAGTCTTTCATCATTCATTCTTTGTACATGTCCGTACCACACCAGTTGTTTTGTTCTTATATCATCCACTAAAGTACGTTCACCCACTGTCATAATTTCTCTTATTCTTTGATTTGTAACTCTATCTCTTTTTGATTTCCCTGCTGCTCTTCTCCAATAGTCCATCTCCGTAGCGGAAAGCATTTTTTCTGTTCTATCCTTGATTGGCCATACTTCTGAGCCGTATGTAATAATACTTTTTATAATGGTGTTATATATAAGCTTTTTGTTATGTTTTGATATACTTTGGTCCCAAATTATTCCATTTAATAAAGTTATTGCTTTTCTTCCTTGTACGTTTCGATCTTTTATAGCTTTGTCTAGTGTTCCGTCAACTGTAATTTTTAGACCTAAGTATTTATACTCATCACAGGAGTGAATTCGCTGCCCGGCATTTAAGATTAGATCCTGTTTCATTCCACCGATACACATATACTCTGTCTTATTGAGATTAACCTCTAGTCCCCACTTATTGTACTCTTCTATTAGTTTTCGTGTCATATATTCGAGGTCGTCATAATCCTGAGCCACTACTATCTGATCATCGGCGAAACATAAAGTATACAAGGTGGTTTCGTCCAACGGAATTCCCATGTTTTGGCATTTTCTCTTCCATACTTTAAGGACTTGTTCCAAGTATATCTTGAAGAGCGTAGGCGAGATACAGCAACCTTGTTTAAGACCTTTATTTACTTGAAAGCCTTTGGTTAGTTTTGCTTTTATTTTAACTTTTGCCTTACTATTGCGGTATAACTCTTGGATGGCCTTAATTAGTTGTACGCTTATGTTTGTGTTTTCCAACGCTTTCCAAAGCAGATTTAGTGGTATACTATCATATGCCTTCTGCAGATCCACGTAAAGCAGATGCAGCTCTTGACCGTATGCCATTTTCTTTTCAATAACTTAGGTTATACAAAAGAGGTGATCTGAAGTCGATCTACCCGCCCTGAAACCAGCTTGTTCTTCTGCCTCCATGTCTTTATATTCGCTCTCTACTTTATTTCTTATTATTTTACCGTATATTCTGCTTAGCGTACTAGTCACAGATATACCTCTATAATTGTCACATATATCTTTCCTTCCTTTTTTGTGTATTGTGGATATATATGACGTTTTCCACTCAGTTGGGACTACAGTTCCATTTAAATATTTTTGGAAAAGATTCCGTAATCTCCAAAACAGTTCTTCAGTGCCATATTTAATAAGTTCGGCTGGGATATTTCCGGGTCCGGCAGATTTCCGCTTTTTAAGGTTGTGCACACGTTTTTGACCTCAGAGATTGTGAGGGGTACTGGAGATCCCATCGTTCTAATTATATTGTCTCTTGCATCTTCCTTGAATTCTGCTCTATCTTCAGTTAAAAGTTTTTTAAAATGCTCATCCCATTCTTTGTCTGGTATTGGTGAAATGATATCTCTGCATGTTTCTTTTTTAATCGATCTTATAGTTTTCCAGCTTTCGGTACTTCTCCTACCTCCTAAGTATCAGTTCATCAGCTGTTTACCATAACAAATAGCATAGGCAAACGAAAAAAACTTGTCAAAAGTTATCTTAAAAATAATGATATAGGGTGTAGCTTTGAAAATATTTGTTTTTTTTTTAATCATGGATTATTTCTATTGTTTTTCGAAGTTTAAACCACCCCTCAGGGGCGGTGCTACAATTTGAGACTATTTTTAACGAGAATCCTACGACTGCACGGACTAAAATTCCAAAAAATGACAATTCGTTACAAGTTTTTTATGTGGTTTTTCTTTATTTCTAAAGTTAATTTGAATTTATATGAGATGAAACTCACTGAGAAATGCTTACTAGCATATTGCACATTCAAGTGAACCAACTCATTGTAGTTAGTTGACCTGAGAGTATTAAAAAAATACACTTAAACCGGTCGGTATCAAGTCTATAGACTTGATACTTAAATCCGGTCTAAAATGCTAAGTTTTAAGTTCTTAGAAAATACTGGTGTAAGACTACTGAAAAAGTCAAATATAAATGATATTAGAATGTAGCGATCCTGAAATATTGCCTAAAAACAAGTCACTGGTGTCGAGTAATTTTTATTTATTCTTATATCTACATAGAAGTTATAAATGCTAAAAATCACTATTATTCAAAATTACGTTCTGTTACCAGAGGATCAAGCACTAAAATTTTTTAGACAATCAGATCCAGAGCCCCTGACTTCTTCATCTACCACCATAAAGTCAGAACCATATGACTTCAAAATGAAGACCGAAGAGGAGATTAAGCAAGAAGAACTTATATTGGATGAAAGTCATAGGTATAAATTCTGAGATATATGCACAAGACCCTGGGTCATTTCTCTCGCTATTTATTTATTTTAATTTTAATTTTAAGTTTTTATCTTTCAGTCCCCATCAAGATTCAGCTAGTTCCAATATTTCTCAATGCCTTATTGGTGATCCTTTCGATTCCAGCAACCAGATCTTGAATTACTTAAATGTCAAAAGTGAGTTTAAATATGAATCAAAGGACACTAAAGATAATCAGTTTAAATGCGAACAGTGTAGTTTTAGGACTAAATATAAGAGAAGCCTAAACACTCATATGAACATTCATAAAGACCAGAAAAAGATTGAGTGGTTTCCATGCAAGCATTGCAAATTTCAAACGAAAGAAAAAATCAATTTACTAAAACATGTGGTAAAACATAAGAACGACAAAACAAAAGACATGAGTGAAGTTGAGTGGTTTCGATGTGATACATGTAGTTACAAGACCAAATATAAGAAAAATTTATATCATCATATGATCATTCATAAAGACAAAAACGAGATTAAGTGGTTTCGATGCAAGCGTTGCAATGCTAAAATAAAACGAAAAGGTGATTTAAAAAGGCACGTGCAATTGCATAAAGACATCAATGAAGCAGAGTGGCTTCAATGTGAACAATGTACTTATAGGACTAAATCTAAGCTTTACTTACGGAATCATATTATGATCAACCATAAAGACGAAAACAAGATTGTGGTTTCTATGCCAGCATTGGACATATAAAACCAAACTGAAAAGTTATTTAATAATTGTAATTATTAAGCTAAACACAAAAGTTATTGAACAAGACACATTATTAATTTAAATGCTCATATGATCATCCATAAAGACAAAAACGAGATTAAGTGGTTTCGATGCAAGCTTTGCAATGCTAAAATAAAACGAAAAGGTGATTTAAAAAGGCACGTACAAATGCATAAAGACGTCAATGAAGCAGAGTGGCTTCAATGTGAACAATGTACTTATAGGACTAAATCTAAGCTTTACTTACGAAATCATATTATGATCAACCATAAAGACGAAAATAAGATTGTGGTTTCTATGCCAGCATTGGACATATAAAACAAAACTGAAAAGTTATTTAATAATTGTAATTATTACGCTAAACACAAAAATTATTGAACAAGACACATTATTGATTTAAATGCTCATATGATCATCCATAAAGACAAAAACGAGATTAAGTGGTTTCGATGCAAGCTTTGCAATGCTAAAATAAAACGAAAAGGTGATTTAAAAAGGCACGTGCAATTGCATAAAGACATCAATGAAGCAGAGTGGCTTCAATGTGAACAATGTACTTATAGGACTAAATCTAAGCTTTACTTACGAAATCATATTATGATCAACCATAAAGACGAAAACAAGATTGTGGTTTCTATGCCAGCATTGGACGTATAAAACAAAACTGAAAAGTTATTTAATAATTGTAATTATTAAGCTAAACACTGCTTCTTTATTTTTTTTATTTGTTTATACAAAATATTATTAGTGTTACAATATTATGTATTTACGCTTACTATTTTGCTATGGTTAGTTGTAAGATAATGTTTGTTTTTTGCACTTATAGCTTTATGCTTTTTTGTTGCATTGTATTTTTTTTTCAACTTTCTGACTTGCTATAATTGTATATTGTACAAAAAATAGTCAAATAAACTCTACTCTACTAAAGTTTTCACTTGTGCGTGGAGTTATACTCTCAATCATACTACAATATAAAAAAAAACTATGTTTATAAGAAACAAATTATAACAAATACTAATTTAACAAAACCAATTTGGACGACTAAAAATATAGAAAACAATTAATGTATCGGGAGTAATTTCCGGGTAATAATTTTGTTCCAATGCATCATTTTTTTGACTTAGCCAATTTAATCTTTTGTTCTAGTTCTGGTTTTGTCTTTGTTTTTGTGTTCAAAGGCAACAGACAGATAGATAAAAACAAGACAAGTGAACAAGACGGAGGTTAAATGGCAACTGCTTTAATATTTTTATGTTTTGGTTAATATGACATACAAACAGTGTATCCAACTTTACAGTGTTCTCAATAGCTTAAAACTAATCACATGATTCAGGATTGCCAACTTGACAGTTTTTATGCCACACACAGCAAATGCATTTTCAAATTTATCTTTTGTTTGACCTTGTAATCACAATGGTCGCATTTAATTCAATTTATTTTATCTGCCCCTTTATGCTTCAGCAGCAAATGGAATTTCAAATGAGACTTCCGTTTGGCCTTGTAATCACATTGGTTGCATTTAAACCAATTTATTTCATTGGTCCCTTTATGTTGCAGCAAATGTGTTTTCAAATAGGACTTCTGTTTGGCCTTGTAATCACACTGGTCGCATTTAAACCAATTTATTTCATCTGCCGCTTTATGCTGCAGCAAATGGAATTTCAAAGTAGATTTCCGTTTGGCCTTGTAATCACAATGGGTGCATTTAAACCAATTTATTTCATCTGCCTCTTTATGCCGCAGCAAATGGAATTTCAAATGAGACTTCCGTTTGGCCTTGTAATCACATTGGTTGCATTTAAACCAATTTATTTCATTGGTCCCTTTATGTTGCAGCAAATGTGTTTTCAAATGGGGCTTCTGTTTGGCCTTGTAATCACACTGGTTGCATTTAAACCAAATTATTTCAGTTGCACTGTGATGCTGCAGCAAATGCATTTTCAAACTAGGTTTCCGTTTGGCCTTGTAATCACAATGGGTGCATTTAAACCAATTTATTTCATCTGCCTCTTTATGCTGCAGCAAATGCAATTTCAAATGGCGCTTCTGTTTCGCCTTGTAATCACACTGGTTGCATTTAAACCAATTTATTTCATTGGTCCCTTTATGTTGCAGCAAATGTATTTTCAAACTAGACTTCCGTTGGGCCTTGTAATCACACTGGTTGCATTTGAACCAATTGATTTCATCTGCACTTTGGTGCTTCATTAAATGCGTCTTTAAACCGTGCTTACTTTTGTTTGTATAATCACACTGGTCGCATTTAAACCAATTTATTTCATTTGCCCCTTTATGTTGCAGCAAATGTATGTTCAAATCAGACTTGTGTTTAGCCATTAAATGTCTCTTTAAACCGTGCTTCGATTTGGCTTTATAATCACATTGGTTGCATTTAAACCAATTGATTTTATCTGCACTTTGGTGCTTCATTAAATGTCTCTTTAAACCGTGCTTCCATTTGGCTTTATAATCACATTGGTTGCATTTAAACCAATTGATTTTATCTGCACTTTGGTGCTTCATTAAATGTATCTTTAAAGCGTACTTTCTTTTGGTTTTGTAAGCACAATGGTTGCATTTAAACCAATTTATTTCATCTTCCCCTTTATGCTGCAGCAAATGCAATTTCAAATGAGACGTCCATTTGGTCTTGTAATCACACTGGTTGCATTTAAACCAATTGATTTGATCTGCACTTTGGTGCTGCATTAAATGTTTTTTAACAGCTTGCTTCCATTTGGCCTTGTAATCACACTGCCTGCATTTAAACCAATTGATTTTGTCTGCATCTTCATTTTGATTGGCTGAAACATTTGGCGCTTCAGATCTGAAAGAAATAAAAATAATGATAAGTTACCACACGTAATTTTTAGTAACCGTACCCTTGTATTTTTTCTGTGAGCGATTGTGCTACGGTCTGTGAGACCGATGACAAACAAAACCCTAATTTAAAACGCCAACGCAGTGTTGTTCGAAGTCTCATTAGCGTAGTGCATGTGTGTGGTTAGAAAATTTAGGGTTAATTCAAAAATACATTTTACTCCCTTACGCCCTCCAGAAACCACAAATTTTTTTCGACAAATAATAATAAATGGCATACAGACAAGAGCTGCATCTGCTTTACGTCGATTTGCAGAAGGCATATGATAGTATACCACTAAATCTACTTTGGAAAGCGTTGGAAAACACAAACATAAGCGTACAACTAATTAAGGTCATCAAAGAGTTACCGCAATAATAAGGCAAAAGTTAAAATAAAAGCAAAACTAACCAAAGGCTTTTAAGTAAATAAAGATCTTAAACAAGGTTGCTGTACCTCACCTATGCTCTTCAAGATATACTTGGAACAAGTCCTTAAAGTATGGAAGACAAAATGCCAAAACATGGGAATTCCGTTGGACGAAACCACCTTGTATACTTTAGGTTTCGCCGATGATCAGATAGTAGTGGCTCAGGATTATGACGACCTCGAATATATGACACGAAAACTAATAGAAGAGTACAATAAGTGGGGACTAGAGGTTAATCTCAATAAGACAGAGTATATGTGTATCGGTGGAACGAAACAGGATCTAATCTTAAATACTGGGCAGCGAATTCAGTCCTGTGATGAGTATAAATACTTAGGTCTAAAAATGACAGCTGACGGAACTTTAGACAAAGCTATAAAAGATCGAAACGTACAAGGAAGAAAAGCAATAACTTTATTAAATGGAATAATTTGGGACCAAAGTATATTAAAACATAACAAAAAGCTTATATACAACACCATTGTAAAAAGTATTATTACATACGGCTCAGAAGTATGGCCAATCAAGGATAGAACAGAAAAAATGCTTTCCGCTACGGAGATGGACTATTGGAGAAGAGCAGCAGGGAAATCAAAAAGAGAAAGAGTTACAAATCAAAGAATAAGAGAACTTATGACAGTGGGTGAACGTACTTTAGTGGATGATATAAGAACAAAACAACTGGTGTGGTACGGACATGTACAAAGAATGCATGATGAAAGACTACCTAAACAAATACTACAATGGAAACAAACTGGCCGAAGAAAACGAGGACGGCCAAAGAGAAGCTGGAGAGAAGGAATAGACAGTGAAATAAGAATAATATATATATTTTTAAGTTCGATATAAAATCGTGGCACGTTTATTAAAGATACCATAAAAAATGGTGGGGCATAACATATCTATTTGATGGACATCTTTAATAATGGCGCCATGATTTTATATCGAACTTAAAAATATATAACGCTTTTGTTGAATCTAGACTGCCGTAAACAGAGATCAGTCGAGGTATTAGAACAACTTGTTAGAACTTTGCCTCATTCGAAACGTTATTAAAACGTTTTTTTGTGAATACTTTCACAGTAAAATATATAATTTTTTTGTACTGAAATAGTGCTTTGCAGTAAAACTTTTATTAATAAATTAAATGTACTTTAAGAGTACCTTCTTCAAAATATTTTTTCGTAAATATTTTATTTTCACAGTAAAATATTAAATTTTTTTGTACTAAAATAAAGTACTTTAAAAGCAACTGCTTTTTTGCCATTAACCCTGGCTGCACTTGGGATTCTTCAAAAATAATGTATAACTTTTCGATGTATTAAAGATAAAGTACTAAAATGTTTTGTTTTTTGCACTTTTAAAAATATGCAAATTAGACAATACAAAAATAATAAAAATAATGCACATTGTTGCCGATGTCCAGCAGTTGCCAGCCGTTAAAGTACAATATTAGTAAAGTACCAGCAGGTCGATGTTTGCTGGGAAACTACAAAGATCAGAAACGATAATATAGTTGATTTACAACAAAAAGAAAATGTAGTAGTAGAACAGTTTAGAAAAAAACAAAATAAAAAACTATTAAATTTAAATCGCATGATTTCACTAACCCAACCCAGCAAACATTGACCTGCTGGTACTTTACTAATATTGTACTTTTACTGCTGACATCGGCAACGATGTGCATTATTTTTGTATTGTCTAATTTGCTTATTAATTCAACCTTGATGAAGTCACAGAACTTCTATTATTGCTATTTGCAAATGATTATGTTATTCTTGCGGATTCCGAAATCGACCTCCAAAGAAAATTGACTATTTTTGAAAATTGTACTGCTACAAATAGTCTAACAATCAATGTTAACAAAACAAAAATAGTAAAATTTTCGAGAGGCGGCAATTATTCATTTAAGTTAAATAACCATCCAGTCGAGGCAGTAGTAAAATATACGTATTTGGCTGGTTCTCTCTAAATAAGGATGATGAAGACATAACCCTTACCGTCATCAATGCCTTATCAGGATGTCTGGCAGTTTGGGGCCCTAGATTGTAACAAAAAATCTACTCTTTTAGAGGATATTGTTAACTCGCGGATAGAAAAACGTTAAAGGCAATGAATGGACTGTAAATATTATTAATTAATGATATCGCGAGCAAACATAAAGATTGATATGAAATTACGAAATAATCAAAATGTCCATAGGTAAAATATTGATATCACACAACGGTAATCATAGACAAGCACTCACCTCCTTTGCTTCAAGTTATCCTCGTTCCCAGGGGCCCCCGAATGGATCTAATGATGTCACCACGTAGCTGAAGGGTTGAAGTTTCCAGTTCTATGCTTCAGTACACAAAAATCGAGCACTTTCAGGTGTAGATATTTAAAATAGTTGGAGAACGAAATTAACACGCCTTTTTCTCTTGGCGATTGACAATGATCTCCCCGGTTGTTGGTGCGCATGTCCAAATACGCTGAATGCGCTTTGCCTTTCATACAGTTGTGTGTTTTTAAAAATATATATAAACAACCGCGAAATTTAGCGGGAGCTAACATAACTGCCCTCCAAAACACACAAATTTAGAATCTCAACCGGACAGATATAGATATAAGAAAAAGAATCGACCGATAAATATAAATGAATGAAAATAGATAAGTATCGTAAGTTTATTTAGAGATAACGAAATCCCGAAAAAAGGCAAAACAAACAAACAAAGAATTCAAAAAAAAATTAAAAATAAAAAACCTATTGTAATACCCGGTAAAAGGTAGAAAATTAAAATTACTTTTAATTTGGCAAGAGGCACAGTTTTACAACTGGCCGCTTATAAACACCGGTAACCGTTTTTACCGTCGCAACACGCACCTGACCGTCCCCGCCGGGATGCAGTTCGATGACCCGACCGACCGGCCATTTCAAAGGCGTTTGAATGTGATCACTTGTTATGATAACCAAATCATTTAATTTGATATTTGGGGACAAATCAGCCCACTTGTGTCGCTGTTGTAGCGTATGCAAATACTCTATAGAATACCGTTTCCAAAAATCATTATGTAGTTTTTGGATTAGTTGCCATCTCGAGAGCCGATTTAGGGGAACCTCGGACAAATCTGACTCCGGAATTTCAGAGTTAAGGGGTTCAAGTGTCAAAAAATGCCCAGGGGTAAGAGGTTGAAGATCGTGTGGGTCTGAAGAGGCAGGAGATAAAGGGCGACTATTAAGTACGGCTTCTATGCGACAGGTAAGGGTGGACATCTCCATGATAGACAACTTCTGGTCGCCGACAACTCGAACAAAGTGAGTTTTAAAACTTTTGACGCCAGCTTCTGCCAGGCCATTGAAATGTGGACTGAGAGGAGGTCCCAGATGCCAACGAATAGAAAGTCTGGTGGCAGCACTTCTTGCGTAATCCAGTAATTGGTTACGAAACCCTATAAAATTACTGCCTTGATCTGACCAACATTGCGTCACACTTCCGCGTCTAGAAATGAATCGATGGAATGCACCTACGAACCCTTCGGTGGACAGTTCCATGGTTAATTCCAAATGCACGCAATGTGTGGCCGTACAGACAAACACACAAACATACGATTTGAAAGCTCTACAACCACGGTAACGATGAGGAATCACAAAGAAAGGTCCACAAAAGTCGATAGCTACACTCGAAAAAGGTTTAAGCTGATTGATTCGATGAGCGGGAAGTGAACTCATTATGGGCGGTCTATAGGGTTTAGGGTTGATTCTAAAACATTGCAAGCACTTGGATATGGTTCTTTGAATTGCCCGTCTGGCAGATAATATCCAAAATTGCTGTAAAAGCAGATTATGTAATGTTTTAAACCCAGGATGAAGATATTGTCGATGAGCGGACTCGATAAGAAGTGTAGTTAAACGATGGTCACTCGAAAGTAAGACGGGGTGTTTTGCAGAATAAGACAAAAGGTCAGATTTTTGTAATCTGCCACCGACTCTAATGATATTATTCTCATCAAGAAAAGGTGAAAGTTTTCGCAAAGGTTTCGGTATTGGTTTATCCTTAGATAACGCAGAAAAAAGCTCAGAAAAACAAGAACCTTGAACGCGTTTGATAAGAAGGTGTAACGCACTTTGCATCTCACCGGTGGTAGGAAAAACAATATTCTCAAAAATAACTTTTTGGTCCGGCGGCTTAGTGGGTTTTTGATAGGAATGGTTTTGAAAAAAGTTAACTATTCGAAGGACATAACAAATGATACGTTGAATTTTGGATATAGATGAATATTTGATAAGAAGCTGATCTAAGAAGTTGACATCAATTATCGCATTGCAACAGACTTTTGGCTTTTCCTCCAGATTAATATCTCCGAAATCAATCGGCATTTTTGGTTTATGAAAATCGGGCCATTCGTTTTCGGGAGACCACAAAAACGACGGTGCGTTCCACCACATGTCATGTGACATGAGCTGTGAAGGGGTGGCCCCTCGTGACGCAATATCGGCTGCATTCAAAGCAGAAGGAATGTAGCGCCACGAGTTTGAGGGAATGATTTCTTGGATTCTACTGACGCGATTTCCAACAAAGGTTTGCCAGCGATTAGGAGGGGATGAAAGCCAGTGCAATACGACTTGCGAATCGCAGAAAGTAACGATATTTGTAAAAGTTATTTTTCCTTCATAGCTAGATAAAACGAAGTCAATTAATTCGCTTAAAAGAAATGCGCCTAGGAGTTCTAGCCTAGCCAAAGTTTGTGACTTTATAGGCGCGACCCTAGATTTTGCAGATATGAGAGAAACAGATATATTGTTTTCCTCTTCTACACGAAAATATACGACGCCTGCGTAGCCTCGAATTGAAGCGTCACAGAAGCCGATGATTTGACAGGTATTGGTTTTTGACAGTTTGATTTGTCGGGGTAATTGAAAATTGGAAAGAAGCGGGAATTCAGAACGAAGTTTGTTCCAAGAGTCGATGATAGAAGAATCTGGTTCTTCGTCCCAGCCTACTTTCGATATCCACAACTGTTGCAAAATAAATTTTGCTTGTAGCAACAAGGGACAAAGAAAACCTAAAGGGTCGAAGATTGTTCCTATGATAGATAAAATAGAACGTTTGGTTGGGGGTTTGTCCTTCATTCGGCATTGATAAGAAAAAATGTCGTTTTTTGGATGCCATTGAAGTCCTAAAACTTTGATAAAGTGGGGTTCCTCCTTGTCGAAAGAGAGAGGCATTTGACGATCGGACTCTGGCAATGTTGCCAATAACTCAGGACAATTGCTTGCCCATTTTTTAAGTTCAAATCCTCCCGACTTCAACAAATCATTGAGTTCTGTTTGAAGGGAGAGAGCTTCAGAAAGCGAAGGGCTAGTTCCCAAGATATCGTCGATATAGATTGACGTTTTTAGAACAGTACTAGCCATAGGAAAACGTTCCTTTTCTCTCTCTGCCAGCTCATTTAAGGTACGCATGGCTAGAAAAGGTGAGCATGTCATGCCAAAAGTGACAGTAGAAAGTTCCCACACTGAAAGTGGGTCCTGTGGAGAAAACCTCCACAATATCCTTTGATAAGGACGGTGATAAGGACTGATAAGGACTTGACGGAACATCTGTTTGATATCAGCAATGTAGGCAATAGGATTAAGACGAAATGTAAGGAGTAAAGAAGCAATATCTTTTTGAAGTTTCGGTCCAGATAACAATGTGTCATTGAGACTAATATTTTTTGGGGTGACTGCTGAACAATCCCAGACCACCCTTAATTTTGTACTCAAGCTTTCCGGCTTTAAAACGCAATGATGTGCTAAAAAACACGATACGTCGACCTTTGGTTGACTAGATAAAACCAAACTCATATGATTAGAATCGATATAGTCTTGCATGAAATTTGAATAGGCAGTGTACAGATCAGGATTTTTGATTAATCTATTTTCTAGAAGTAAAAATCTACGATAAGCTTGCGGATAAGTATTTCCTAGGTCAGGGTTTATTTTGTCTTTAAACGGAAGATCTACCATGAATCTACCGCTCGGTTGCCGTACTACACTAGCAGTAAAAATTGATTCTGCCTGTTTTTCTTCCTTTGATAAGATTTGTTTTTTAGGCAAATGTTCGATTTCCCAAAACCTAGGGAGAATGACCTCTAAAGGAGGTGAATGACTCGTTAAAAAACAACTGGTTCGTTCCGTAAGACTACCTACTTCGTCAACCTTTCCCATGACGACCCAGCCAAAGATAGTTTCAAGGGCTGAAGGCTGCCCTACCTGTCCAAGAACCCTGCCCTCCTTGAAAATCTGTGCGAATAGCTCGCAACCAATAACCAGGTCCACAGGTCTAGATTTGAAATAAGATGGGTCGGCAAGTTTAAGGTTTCCCAAGTGTTTCCACTGATTATCGTTCAAGGAGAATGTAGGCATATTGGAACATAGTTGTGGAACAACAATTGCTTCGAAATTAAGTAAAGGAGTGACTTGTCCTTGTGGCTTAATGTGACATTGAACGAGCCCTTTGGAAGTAAAAGAAGACATCTGATTTAATCCGAATATTTCAGTGGTGTAACTTCGCCTAGGAAGATTAAGACGCTGAATACACTTTTCACTGATGAATCCAGTCTGTGATCCAGAATCAAGCAGTGCCCTTACAGGTTGAAAATTTCCGCAACCGTCCATAACATCTATTATGGCGGTGCATAAAAGAAAGGTACCTGAAGGTCCTGAGGCATTTAATGACACATGAAGATTATTGACAGGTGGTGTGTGAATGACAGGACTAGTATCTTGGCTTCCAGACGCTTGATTAGTTTCTAAGATATGAGTTAAAGTGTGGTGCCTTTTACTATTGCAAGTCCTGCATGAATATTTTGATTTGCACGTATCTACATCATGCAAGGGATGAAAACACGCTAAACATAATTTTTTCTGTTTGACGAAAGATAGGCGTTCGATAGGTGAGAGATCAAGAAATGTTTGACATTTCGAAAGCACGTGACCTTGATTACATCGGAAACATTTTATTCCCGTACTCGAATTAGTTGAGGTGCCAGCCAGTCCTATAAAAGGCGAGTTGGATGATTTATAGGTAGGCTTTTGCCCAAACTGATTTCGCATAGAATTTGAATTTTGATAGGTAGGCTTTTGCCCAGACTGATTTTGCATAGAATTTGATTTTTGATAGATAGGCACCTTTTTGGGTGCTGTTGATTGAGGAAGTGATTCCAAAACTTTACATCTTTTTTCTAGAAATTGAAAAAGTGACTGAAAAGTGGGAATTTCGGTATTAGTATTGGCGTGACTCATTTCGAAATTTGAACGCGTTGGAATATCCAATTTTTCTAATAAAATGAAAAAAATAATAAAATCCCAACTGTCAACGTCAAAGCTAAGTGATTTTAAAATTTCTAGGGATTCAGAAAAGGTGTCAATTAAATTACGCAATTCTTTAGCTGACTCGTTTTTTAAGGTGGAGTTCATAATTGAGCTTAAAGCATCATTTGCGAGGTCTCGCTTGTTTTGATATCTATTGACTAATTTGTCGTAAGCAATTTTATAATTTTGATCAGATAAGCTAATCCCTGATATCAATTTTAAAGGCTCATCCTCGAGATATGAAAATAAATATTGAAGTTTTCGAACGTTACTTAGACTTTGATTTTGATCTATAATGTTATTAAAAAGATCGAAAAAGCTTGGCCATAATTTTTTATCACCTCGAAATATGGGAATACCTAACTCTTTGAGTTTTGGAGTTTCGTTTTGTCGAACATATGATCCCGAAAAGGATGGGGCCTCAACCGGAAATATTTTTGAGTAAACCCCTTTACACGCATAAAAATATTTACGAGCTTCTGAAAGGATCGCATCCTGCGTTGTAAATTCCTCATCGTCCGAGTCGTCTAGCAACATAATGACGTCATTATGTGCCAGCATGCATTTATCGAAGGTTTCATCCAAATCGGCATACCTCACTTGAAACTCGTTTCTCGCTCTTTCATCTTTTTCCGCAGTCTGCGACAACACATAACACTCGGTGATCGCAGATAAAAAACCCTTGCGTTTTTGTACGGCTTTTTTGACAGACATGATTTTACCTTTGAAATGACGAAATTGTCGGTAAATATACAATTAACGCTAAATTAATGCTTCTGAAATAGAAAAATGACGAATTGTCGAAAATATGCACTAATTTATCGCCAATTGATAAAAATTGTTTTAAATATCGAAATGATATGATACACCACTGAACTTTTGTTTTGTTTTGTTTTGATCCTACTCGTTTTGTTTACACCACGCGGAGTAGACCCGTTACTATGGCAGCGGACCAAAAACACGTACTGCGCCGCCGACTTTCTCTCTCGACGATGCGGCCTTGAACCGCCCTGTTATTATTCGACTTGCAATTTTATTAATACCGTCGTATGGATTTATTATTTAAAAATAATTCGGCTCGAACGGAACACTTATGTTAACTCGCGGATAGAAAAACGTTAAAGGCAATGAATGGACTGTAAATATTATTAATTAATGATATCGCGAGCAAACATAAAGATTGATATGAAATTACGAAATAATCAAAATGTCCATAGGTAAAATATTGATATCACACAACGGTAATCATAGACAAGCACTCACCTCCTTTGCTTCAAGTTATCCTCGTTCCCAGGGGCCCCCGAATGGATCTAATGATGTCACCACGTAGCTGAAGGGTTGAAGTTTCCAGTTCTATGCTTCAGTACACAAAAATCGAGCACTTTCAGGTGTAGATATTTAAAATAGTTGGAGAACGAAATTAACACGCCTTTTTCTCTTGGCGATTGACAATGATCTCCCCGGTTGTTGGTGCGCATGTCCAAATACGCTGAATGCGCTTTGCCTTTCATACAGTTGTGTGTTTTTAAAAATATATATAAACAACCGCGAAATTTAGCGGGAGCTAACAGATATTGTGGCCCTTTTTTTTCTAAGAGGAGAGGTTTAAAAAAAATTAAAATAAAATATTATCTCTCTCTTTTTTAAAAAGGAATCACACAGCACCGGCAGCTGTTCGTCTGGTGGCATTGGGTCATGGGTTCAATAATATTAATTAAAAGATGTTAATTAACTAGGGATTTAATTAATTGTACGCCACTTAATCTTTATCAAAGAAAAGATCAAGAAAAAACTTTTAAAAAAAATACAGAAAAATATTCAAACTGGCTAAATAAAATCAAAGTCTTTAAGTTAATTAATAATATTAATTAGTTTATAAAGTCTAATTAATAAGTCAAATCTTATTAATGTTTAAGCATTATAAAGTGGGAGGGGAGTCAAATTTTAAATAATAGGCAAATGTTTTAGACACATTGGGGTGATGTATTGACATAAATGTTGTGACATTTTATACAGTGTGTTATAAAAAAATACTATGAAACAGCCTTAACTATCTTAACCTAAATACCAAATGAAAAATTCTAGAATTTTTGTTTACTCATAGTTACTTAATAACTAACCTTGTATACCACCATGTAAAATCAAATTAATACAATACAATACAGTATTTTTTTTTTTTTATCACATTAAATACCTTTAAAATGAGATTCCTCCTTCAGCTTGTTATTTTTAATAATTAAGAATAATTAAAAGTTTTAAGTTTAATTCATTAAAAAAAAAATTTCAGTTTAATCAATTAGAAAATTTAAAAGTTTATGTTAAAAAATTTAAAGAATAAACTGTTTAGTTTATAAGAAGATATCAAAGTTTAGGTTTTACCTTAAAATTCAAATAGAAAAATAGTAATTAATTATTCAGATAGGTAATCACTTATAATGGAACCAATTAGGATGTTTTATCACCATGTCAACCAAATACCTGCAAATACAGACTAGGTATTCTTTCAATCTCATAAAGCCTGAGTGCCCATATTACAAGGAGCTGCAAATCCTCACGTGACGTCACGAAATAGAAAGATGAGGTTTGTTGTGTGTGATGTTCCCTCTTAAACCTCAATCGGTTACTCATACTTGCAGTGTCGGAAACTAACCCATAGAGGTAAGATGGTCGATTTTTGTCTTACCCAGAAACTCTGGAATAAAAAAATTACCCCGGTAAAAAAAACGGTTTCAAAAATAAAATAAAAAACAGGCAAAAACAAAACCACAGGAGAAACACTGATGTTTTTATTTGTTGAAAAAAAATCAGCTCAACTCACCCCTGTCATCCTATGGCCCCGTCAAAATTTTACGCCATTATGACTAGCGCGTTACAGCGGCCACGCCAACGCCATGATGGAAAATTGCCTTTTCTTTTCTGTAACAAGGAAAAAGATGGACTTAATTTCAAGAAAACCCTTAAATTTTTGGTTCGACAACAAGAAGAATCCTTCAGCTTGGATTTAATAAGGTAAACTTACCATTTTTTAAAATCTCATCACCAAAAAATGAAATCACTTGTCACTGCAAAAATTTTTGCTGTTTGCTGTTCAAAATGTCGAAGAAAAAGGAAAGATCGATCGGCCGACCTAATTTTTGCACCCGTTCTGGAGGGGACCAGAAAATGTGCGCCTGCGGCATACTCATTCCCTGCGATCGATACTACGGCTGAGACAACGAATAAACAATTCCCTGCATACTCAGATGTGTTAATGGAAATAAGGTGCCAACCAATAGACGACAAAATGGCGAAAAAACTTTCTAAATATTAAAGAGGACTTCCAATAAGTGTGAAACTTCATTAAAAAATATTTATGTAAAAAAGTCAATTTTCATAACTTTTATAGTTTTCCATAGCCCAAGGCTTCTTATTCTGCGGTCCAAATGTAACAGCAAAAAATTTCTATCTGCCACAATGGAACAAGGTACAGCGCATCGGCCTCGTAACCAGCAGGCCCGAGATCAAATCTCAGCAAGAGCACAATAATTTTTTTTATTAATGTTTTAATTAGAATTTGTTAAAATAAGTTACTAAAAGAAAGAAAATATAGAAATAGGCTATTTTTAAGTGTTTTCTAAATTTTCTTTGTAGCGGAAAATAAAAACGCTACAATATATTAAATTTAAAAGAAAACGATGCATTGGCAGCGTACTTCTTTTTTTATTAAGTCCGATAAGGATATATTTAGTTTTTTAGTTTCGGCCCGTTCGTAGTAAGTAGAAGTGGGTGTCAAGGTTTAAGTTATGAAATAATTTGGGTGCTTGTTCTTGGTGATCATTTTGTAATAATTATTCAAGGATTATACCTGTTTCAGGTAAGTTAAAAGGGCTACAATTTTCTTGTCGAAAATGTTAGTTTAGAGGGTTGAGTTGGGTTAAAGTTAATTCGCGGTTATTTTGGTTTCAGGGTTTGAACCGGCCACTCACAACCCTCGATATAGCCATTTTTTTTCAATAAAGAACACGAGAAATCCAACCTCACTTGTCTTTTTTGCTACAAGGTACACCGAAACTCTTGAACAGATCCAATCAAATTTTTTTAAAAGAGACCGAGTCTCCTAAGGTCTACTTCTTCTGCACTTCTTAGATTATGGATTAGAGATGGAAGATCCTATCTCCCACCATATACGATTAAAGATGCTCCATCCATATATATAATATTCCAATACCCACGGTAACTGCCCATTCATGATGCATACATGAGGGCCTTGGGGTCTTTAAGCAAAAAAGACCTGATTGGTTGCTTTCAAAGACATATGCATATTATTTCCATATAGTACGTATTATTGCAATACCTACGGTCCCTTTCGATGCAGAATGCAAACATATTTGAAATAGCAATATCAATGGGTATAAGTCTATCCTCTTTGCGGTCCTTAAGATAAAATGTACCTGACAGTTTTTATGCCACAGCAAATGCATTTTCAAATTTATCTCTTCTTTGACCTTGTAATCACAATGATCGCATTTTATGCTGCAGCAAATGCAATTTCAAAGCAGACTTTTATTTAGCCTTGTAATCACACTGGTTACATTTAAACAAATTGATTTAATCTGCACTTTGGTGCTGCATTAAATGTTTTTTAACAGCTTGCTTCCATTTGGTTTTGTAATCACACTGGTTGCATTTAAACCAATTTATTTCATCTGCTCCTTTATGCTGCAGCAAATGCAATTTCAAATGGGACTTCCGTTTGGCCTTGTAATCACATTGGTTGCATTTAAACCAATTTATTTCATTGGTCCCTTTATGTTGCAGCAAATGTATTTTCAAACTAGACTTCTGTTTGGCCTTGTAATCACACTGGTTGCATTTAAACCAAACTACTTTACTTGCACTGTGATGCTGCAGCAAATGCATTTTCAAAATAGGTTTCTGTTTGGCCTTGTAATCACAATGGGTGCATTTAAACCAATTTATTTCATCTGCCTCTTTATGCTGCAGCAAATGCAATTTCAAATGGCGCTTCTGTTTCGCCTTGTAATCACACTGGTTGCATTTAAACCAATTTATTTCATTGGTCCCTTTATGTTGCAGCAAATGTATTTTCAAACTAGACTTCCGTTTGGCCTTGTAATCACACTGGTTGCATTTGAACCAATTGATTTCATCTGCACTTTGGTGCTTCATTAAATGCGTCTTTAAAGCGTGCTTCCATTTGGCTTTATAATCACACTGGTCGCATTTAAACCAATTTATTTCATTTGCCCCTTTATGTTGCAGCAAATGTATGTTCAAATTAGACTTGTGTTTAGCCTTGTAATCACACTGCATGCATTTAAACCAATTGATTTCATTTGCACTTTGGTGCTTCATTAAATGTGTCTTTAAAGTGTGCTTCCATTTGGCTTTATAATCACACTGGTTGCATTTAAGCCAATTGATTTTATCTGCACTTTGGTGCTTCATTAAATGTATCTTTAAAGCGTACTTTCTTTTGGTTTTGTAAGCACAATGGTTGCATTTAAACCAATTTATTTCATCATCTTCCCCTTTATGCTGCAGCAAATGCAATTTCAAATGAGGCTTCCATTTGGTCTTGTAATCACACTGGTTGCATTTAAACCAATTGATTTCATCTGAACTTTGGTGCTTCATTGAATGTTTTTTTAAATCATACTTCCTTTTGGCCTTGTAATCACACTGCCTGCATTTAAACCAATTGATTTCGTCTGCATGTTCATTTTGATTGGCTGAAACATTTGGTGCTTCAGATCTGAAAGTAATAAAAATAATGATATAGTCTAAATTGTAGGCATTTGTAATGACGTCACCAGGTGAGAAAAAAACGTATGGCCTAGATATTTTTGCCAATCAATCAATATATATTTACTATCGTTGTTCGGCTCAATTTTGTTGCATCTGCGGCTCGCTGTATCACATTCTCAAATTGAAGTGCGATTCCATTTTGGACTTGTTCCCTTTCCAGTTGAAAAAAAGCCAATATATTTAAAATTATTAGCTGCGATTGTTCATTATACGTATTATATTTATTTCTCGGCATTTTACAACTTTTTAAAATAATTTCCGACAAGATGACAAACTCATGTTTTTGATTGACAGTGACGGATTCTTCACACAACCAATTACCTACCTATTTAAAAATTATTTAATCATATGTCGTATTCCATTGGGGAAATGAGTGCAGCACTAGTGCACAACTAGCTCGGTGTTTGCATTCCATTGACATGCACTTTTTCAGTTTTCGCATTCCATTGAGGAACTTATGAATTCAGTTTTGCACTGAGTGCGGCTTTTTTAAACGCTTATTATTGTCGTGGGACGTAAACATGAGTGAAAATAAAGTTGTTAGCGATTTTTTATTATTTTCTTCGCTGCTAAGTAGTAGTAGCGATGAAGATGAAGAAGAACAGTTCTGTGCAATAAAAACAATGAGAACGGAAACCCCAAAAATAAAAAACTTTATTGAAAATGTGGTTTACCGATTTAACAACAAACAGGTAAGTAGATTTGTATGGATTTGGTTGACTGGGGCTAATTTTCCGACAGTTGGGGTTTTCTGGCAGCTATGATTATAAGTAGAAATAAATGTATTTTTTAGTTCAAGAAACACTTTCGGCTCGAGATGAGCACTGCAGAATTTCTCATAAATAAATTCAAGTAGCCTCAATTTTGTCCAAAAAAAAAGGGGGACGAAACCTCATTAGCGCTGAGGCACATGTCTTGCCATTTTTATGGTATGTTAAAACCAAGGACTGTACACAGAGCTGTGTACAGTCCTTGTGTTAAAACACCCTTACGTTTAGCTGTTAGGTTATGTTCTTGTTGAATGGAAATTTGTTCAAAAATATTTTCTTCAAAAACTTTTTTAAACAATTTTCCTTATGAAAAAAAATGACTTTCAAAGAAAATGTTTTTGGACAAAAAAAATTTAATAAAATGTTTTCAAACAATTTTTTGTTTGAAGGAAATGTTTTTATATAATGTTCCTTTTCAAGAAAATGTTATTGAAGTATTAATATTACTTTCGAACAAATGGATTTTGAACAACATGTTTTTGATCAAATTCCGCAAGGCAGGAAAGTTAGGTTTAGTTGAAAGAAACTTGTGAAATATTATATATGTATACAAGGTGTTTCGAATACTTATGTTCAAATTTTGGGAGCATAAAGTACACTTCTGGTTAGGGTTTTTTGAAAAACAAGCGCGAAATATAGATAACTACTCTATCTGTTGGTATACGAGCACAAGCCTGCATTCAACAAGGAGGTGGGCATTTTTAAAATATTCTTATTAACTTTTTTTAAATAAAATCATTATTTATTTATTTGACAAATTTTATTTATCTTAGGATAATATTTATCGGCGTGTAACTTTGAAACAAATAAAAATGGATATCGTCGTTGGCCTGATAAAACTACAGGTTGTGTGACATTTTTTTCAAAAATGAGATTTTTGCATAATCAATTTGCCCTATTCATATAGGATATACTATAAAAAATTATTTGCCAGAAAATGTTATATTAACGTTGCTTAAAGCAAGAATAAAAAAGAAGTTCTACAGCTCATAATGGCATACCACACTAAGGTCACTATATCACGATGTTAGGAACTTCGTGATATAGTGACCTTATACCACACGAGTGCAATTTTTCATTTTCCGCGTGTTCCATTGAAACTGCACTCGGTTCAAATTTTTGACAGCACCGTTTCAGTGCCAGTGCACCACCAGTGCTGCACTCATTTTCCCAATGTAATACGGCAATAGACACTACTTTTTTTAAATGTTTATTGTCACCACTGTTTATAATATACTAAAGAAAGATAAACAAAAATGACGCCATTAAAAATGCGTATAATTTGGACTATAGGTTACCACACGTAAATTTTAGTACCGGTATCCTTGTATTTTTTCTGTGAGCGATTGTGCTACGGTCTGTGAGACCGATGACAAACAAAAACCTGTATTAAAAAGCCAACGCAGGGCCAACCAATCTGCCATGTTACGAGTCAGTGTTGTTCGAAGTCTCATTAGCGTAGTGCATGTGTGTGGTTTGAAAATTTAGGGCTAATTCAAAAATACATTTTACTCTCTTACGCCCTCCAGAAACCACACCTTTTTTTGCGACAATTAAAAAATATCTCCTCGAAGGCCAATATGCGTGGCAAATATCATTCATCTAGCTTAAACCATTCAAAATTAGTTTGTTATATTTACTTATTATTTTTTCAAATAAACATATTCTCAAAGTATTAGCAGCTTCTTCATTATTAAAATAATAACGCATATATGCATATCGGTCGTTGGGCCGACGTCACCTTAGGCTCATTTAACCTCAAAAACTCCAGAGATACTGGGTTGCAAAATTTTTAATCAATTACCAGTCAACATTAAAAATATTACTAATGTGTTAGCTCCCGCTAAATTTCGCGGTTGTTTATATATTTCTAAAACCACACAATTGTATGAAGGGCAGAGTGCATTTCGCGCATTTGGACATGCGCACCAACAACCAGAGAGATCCTTTGTCAATCGCCTCGAGAAATGGCGTGTTAATTTCGTTCTCCAACTATTTCAAATTTCTACACCTGAAAGTGCTCGATTTTGGTGTACTGAAGCATAGAACTAGAAACTTCAGCCCTTCAGCTACGTGGTGACATCACTAGATCCAATCAGGGGCCCCTTAGAAGTGGAGAATTTGGCTGCAAACTGGTGAGTGCCTTTGTTTCTGATTGCCGTTGTGTGGCACCAATATTTTACCTATGGACGTTTGATTATTTCGTAATTTCATATCAATATATTTATGTTTGTTCGCACTTCATTTAATTAAAATATTTACAGTCCATTGCAGTTATCGTTTTTCTTACTGCGGGCATAACATAATGTTAATAAGTTTACTCAAAATTTGAAAAGTCTTAATTGATAAAACCTTTTATGACTTAGATGAGTTTTTTAATTGTGTTGAAAGGTGATTCTTGTTTGTCACTCATGTTTCTGTAGTGCAATGTCTCTTTACATTTTTAAATATGTATTTTTGTCTTGTAAAAACTGTTTTTTTGACTATTCTCACACAATTGTAAATTGTCTTTGGGAAAATAAATGATTCTATTCTATTCTATTCTATACCTGAAGTTCTTTTCCACGTCACCACTCGAGCATTGAAAATGAATAGTAAATAGACGGGACTGCCCAACCAACTAAAAGTGCCCCTTGTATTTACGCGAATATTCTGGAAAACTCTCGCTATTTGTGACGTCACCTGCAGTCTTAGACACTGTGTAAAATGCATTATATTAGTTTCAATTCAAAATTTTTTATTCCAGCAAATGCCTTAATTAAACATTAAAAAACAGAAAACTAGTAACTAAAGACTAAAAACTTGTTTTTTTTTTCTTATAAACTTAATTCTATTGAAAAGAATACAATGAACCTTAAGTCTGAATTCCAGAAACTGCCAATAAGCAGATGTTCAGTATTTCATACGGTTTATTTCTATAATTTATTTGAATTATGGTCGTTAATTTACAGAAATCTTTCATTATTTTAAAAAGGGAGTTTGTTTTTTTTAAGATTTTTTTGCCAGGTTATTAACTGCAATCTGAGAAATTTGATACGCACAGAAAAAAATGAACTGTTCGAGCGCAAATGCCACGATATCAATACACACGTAGGAGGTAGGCAGAGTTCTGAAGTATGGAAATTCATTTCTACAGTAAAAAATCCAACAAAAGAAAAAGTAAACATCCAGATCATCAAACCAGAACAATGGACAGAACACTACAAGAGACTGCTGCAGGAAACGAGAGCCGAATATCTGGCAGCCTCTCCGAGGAGAGACATAGAAGTACACGGAGAGGAAGTAATCATCGAAAAAGAAATGATAAAAAATAGTATTAAAAAGCTTAAATCCGGAAAAGCTAGCGGACCTGGAGGAATATATGCTGAAATGCTCAAATATGGATCAGAGAAACTAATTGAAAATCTCACATATATTATCAATCAATGCATAAACGGACATCCAGTACCTGATGATTGGAAAATTGCATTCATATCCTCAATACATAAAAAAGGAAACAAGCTGGATTGCAACAATTACAGAGGAATTTCAGTAACTAGTACTCTCAGTAGATTGTACGGTAGGATTCTTAGAGATCTAATAGATAAGGATTTTCATGAACAAGAAGAAGAAGAGCAAAGTGGGTTTCGTGCAGGCAGATCTTGTAGTGATAATGTTTATTGTCTTAAACAAGTAATTGAGAAAAGGAGCGCCAGAAATATAGAGACTCATGTTACCTTTGTGGACCTACAAAAAGCATATGATACCGTTCCAGTAGAAAAACTATGGACAGTGCTAGAGCAGACTAATATCAATCATACATACATAAAAGCGATGAAAGAACTATACAAAGGGTCAAAATCTAAAATTAAAATTGGAAATCGACTTTCAAAAGAATTCCTGGTAACAAAAGGCTTAAGACAGGGATGTTGTATTTCTCCAACTCTTTTTAAAATATATATCGCAGTTGCTCTAAAAAATTGAAAACTAAAGTGCACAGCATGTAAATACAATTTAACGACCGATTTACCATATCAATACCCTAATTCTGATATGTCGTAACTCACAAAAAAATTAAAATTCATATTTTTGCGTCAAAGGTTAGATAACTATGCATAATTACTAACCTTTGAGTTAGCAGTTATGCTGCTAAATCCTCGCAACCAAAAAATAAAAATAAAACGGTCATTCCCGCGATTTTTAATAAGTCGCATAATGTTTACCCTATGTAAAATGGTTCCAAAAACTAATTGCACATTTTGAATATGGACTCTTTCCTGACTTCAGAGCCATATTCATATAAATCCTAGTGTAGTGTATATATATATATATATATATATATATATATATATATATATATATATATATATATATATATATATATATATATATATATATATATAGGTTTGAAGCTTTCTTGGGAATGTGGTTCATCATAATCACGCTGTTAAACAAAATTTTAAATTAAAATACTTTATTAGTAACCTCAGTAAGTATCGTTGTTTATTATTGATTTTTAAAAATGTTTCGTATTTTTAAATTCGTTTTTTGTATTTTATTTTAATTAATGTAATGTAATAAATAATTGCAAATAAAATAAATAGCCTAAATTCTTTTTAGTTCTGAAGGTCTTTAGACCGAAACGTCAATAAATGTAAATTAAAAGTTGCAATTTTAATAAGGATGACGATTTATATGTGAGTGGGCTTTACAGCCCTTCCACTGCGACCACTAGTTGGTCTATTGTGGCTCTTATTAAGGAACCACATTCCCAAGAAACCTAAACAATATAAAAAATATGGTTCAATAAAAAAGAAAAGCCAAATATATATAATATATATATATATATATATATATATATATATATATATATATATATATATATATATATATATACCATTATTTTTAGGAGAAAAAGTAAATAATTAAAATACCAAAAATTCACATTCACACATTACATTGGTAAAAAAACAAATTTAAAAAGACAAATTATACTTTTATAACTTTTAAAAAAATAAATAAATAACACTTATACGATAAAATATTTACATTTAAATTTTGTTTTAAAGCGTGTCTATCTTACCAATTAGTATATACGAATACGAATTGATGATATGCCAATGACTTTTTGTGTTTTTTTCATATGTTTTTAGCCATCCGTAGGTATTAAATTTAAATTGGACTTCAACTAGGTCTTATAGTCACACTGATTGCATCTAAACTAATCAATTACGATCGCACTTTTATGTTTTTGTAACAGATGTCTTTTTAAATTGAAACTTCTCTTGGCCTTGTAGTCACACTGACTGCATATAAACCAACTAATTTTATCTGCACTTGTATGCCGCAGCGAATGTTGTTTTAAATGGGACTTCTGCTTGGTCTTGTAGTCACATTGGTTGCATCTAAACCAATTGATTTTATGTTTTAAATTATGTGTTCTTAAAGTGGACTTCTTATTAGTCTTGTAGTCACAATGATTGCATATAAACCAGTTGATTTCGCTAGTACTTTTATGCTGTAACTGATGTGTTTTTAAACTGTACTTCCTATTAGCCTTGTAGTCACATTGGTTGCATCCAAACCAAGTAGTTTCACTTGTACTTTGATGTTGTAACTGATGTATTTTTAAACTGTTCTTCCTATTAGACTTGTAGTCACATTGGTTGCATCCAAACCAAGTAATTTCATCTGGACTTCTATGACGCAACAAATGGATGATCAAATCACTCTTACGTTTAGTTTGGTAATTGCAATGATGGCATTTAAAACAATTGATTTCATTTACATTTTTATGTCGTAGCAAATGGTTTTTCAATTGAAACTTCTGCTTGGCCTTGTAATCACACTGGTTGCATCTGAACCAATTGATTTCGTTTAAATTTTTATGTTTATTTAACTGATGTCTTTTTATTTTGGACTTTTCCATAGCCTTGTAGTCACATTGGTTGCATCCAAACCAAGTAATTTCATCTGGACTTCTGTGACGCAACGAATGTACGACAAAGTTATTCTTACGTTTGGTTTGGTAAATGCAATGATGACATTTAAAATAATTGATCTTATCAATAGTTTTGTGATTCAAAAAAATTTCTATTTTTGGTTCCAAATTGGTTTGATGTGGATTTTGTCCAGTTCTGAAATGTAAAAAACAAAAATGGCAGTTCAAAGCAAATCTAGCGTTTATTGGAAAAAACATAACGTGTTTTTTGTCTATTTCCCACAGGGTTTATACAGGGTGGGACATAGCAACTTAAATTTGGCACCCTTAAGCAATGGCTGTTCTGATAAAAGTGATTATATCGAAAAAATGTGACAAGACGAGTTTATATTCATATTTTGGTAAAAAATTTGACAAAATAGGAAAATAAAGGAAAGTTGTTTTAAAAGAAATACGCTTGAATCGAAAATTGTATGACAATTTTTATGCAAGAGTGTAATTTAGGGAGAAAATTAATCAAATAACGGGTAAATTAAAAATATCTGGGGGCACAGCGGTGCCCCGTCAAGTTCGCGCAAACTGCTGTACGATCTTTTCTTGAAACAATTCAGGCCATATTTGACCTATCTATAACTCAACTCTACTTAGGATGAGCTACGAAACTCAAACTTTGCACAGTTGTAGATCTTTATAGAGTTAACAACTCCAAGTTTCATAGACTTCTACAAAGTAGTAAAGTAGTTACGAAAAAAAAACGTCGAAATTGTCATTCACTCACTCATGTATAGATAATCAAAATTCTACTCTACTCTCAAACATGCCACAAAGCTGAAATTTGACAGATTGATAGAAATTATAACCAAACCTTTGGAAAAAAGCCCGAAATTCTAATTTATTTTCCTCCCCTATACATTTAAAGTTATGTAAAAGTAACATTGCCCACTTCCAGAAACGCTAAAGCTGCGGTTTGGCAGACTGAGAGAAACTATGATAAAACTATATGAAAAAATAAAAAACTTCCAACATTTTAATTTACTTCTCTCCCCTACCAATGTAAAGTTATGTAAAAGTAACATTGCCCACTTCCAAAAATGCTAGAGAGCTGACCTTTGGAAGGCATCGCAATAGTTTTGAACTATATTCCGCATATTTAACTACTTTAAAACTTAAATATTTGAAGATATTAATTTTTGTAGCTCTAACTATTCTTATATTTACCAAACGGCAACATTAAAAAAAAAGGTTTTTCACCTTCAATTTTAGCTTCACGTACCGCAACTATAAACAAATAAGAGCTTAAGAGTACAAAACAACACAAGTAAAACAAAATTAATGTTTATGCCACACTGAGGAGTTCACAATAAGTTCGAAACACGTGACTGTGGCTAGTCAGATTTTTGCTCCTTGTCGCACATGCGAGGCCCCCCCTGCTGATGAAACTTTTTAGGTTCGATGCATGAAGAGAGGGTGGAGCACTAGTGGAGAAGACGATTTTTTATTTTTTGTATTTACAATACTCCACTTTGGGAAATGGATTTGTTTTCAATTTAATTATACTGGTCAGGCGTTATAGTCCACTTTTGACTTATGCCACACTGAGGAGATCAAAATAAGTTCGAAACACGTGTCTGTGGCTAGTCAGTTTTTTGCTTCTTGTCGTACATACATGCCCCCTCCCTGCTGATGAAACTTTTTAGGTTCGGTGCATGAAGAGAGGGTGGGGCACTAGTGGAAAAGACGATTTTTTATTTTTGTATTTACAATACTCCACTTTGAGAAATGGATTTGTTTTCAATTAAATTATACTGGTCAGGCGTTATAGTCCACTTTTGACTTATGCCACACTGAGGAGATCAGAATAAGTTCGAACACGTGTCTGTGGCTAGTCAGTTTTTTGCTTCTTGTCGTACATACATGCCCCCTCCCTGCTGATGAAACTTTTTAGGTTCGGTGCATGAAGAGAGGGTGGGGCACTAGTGGAAAAGACGATTTTTTATTTTTGTATTTACAATACTCCACTTTGAGAAATGGATTTGTTTTCAATTAAATTATACTGGTCAGGCGTTATAGTCCACTTTTGACTTATGCCACACTAAGGAGATCAGAATAAGTTCGAAACACGTGTCTGTGGCTAGTCAGTTTTTTGCTCCTTGTCACACATGCGAACCCCCCCCTGCTGATGAAACTTTTTAGGTTCGATGCATGAAGAGAGGGTGGGGCACAAGTGGAAAAGACGATTTTTTATTTTTGTATTTACAATACTCCACTTTGAGAAATGGATTTGTTTTCAATTAAATTATACTGGTCAGGCGTTATAGTCCACTTTTGACTTATGCCACACTGAGGAGATCAAAATAAGTTCGAAACACGTGTCTGTGGCTAGTCAGTTTTTTGCTTCTTGTCGTACATACATGCCCCCTCCCTGCTGATGAAACTTTTTAGGTTCGGTGCATGAAGAGAGGGTGGGGCACTAGTGGAAAAGACGATTTTTTATTTTTGTATTTACAATACTCCACTTTGAGAAATGGATTTGTTTTCAATTAAATTATACTGGTCAGGCGTTATAGTCCACTTTTGACTTATGCCACACTGAGGAGATCAGAATAAGTTCGAAACACGTGTCTGTGGCTAGTCAGTTTTTTGCTTCTTGTCGTACATACATGCCCCCTCCCTGCTGATGAAACTTTTTAGGTTCGGTGCATGAAGAGAGGGTGGGGCACTAGTGGAAAAGACGATTTTTTATTTTTGTATTTACAATACTCCACTTTGAGAAATGGATTTGTTTTCAATTAAATTATACTGGTCAGGCGTTATAGTCCACTTTTGACTTATGCCACACTAAGGAGATCAGAATAAGTTCGAAACACGTGTCTGTGGCTAGTCAGTTTTTTGCTCCTTGTCACACATGCGAACCCCCCCCTGCTGATGAAACTTTTTAGGTTCGATGCATGAAGAGAGGGTGGGGCACAAGTGGAAAAGACGATTTTTTATTTTTGTATTTACAATACTCCACTTTGAGAAATGGATTTGTTTTCAATTAAATTATACTGGTCAGGCGTTATAGTCCACTTTTGACTTATGCCACACTGAGGAGATCAAAATAAGTTCGAAACACGTGTCTGTGGCTAGTCAGTTTTTTGCTTCTTGTCGTACATACATGCCCCCTCCCTGCTGATGAAACTTTTTAGGTTCGGTGCATGAAGAGAGGGTGGGGCACTAGTGGAAAAGACGATTTTTTATTTTTGTATTTACAATACTCCACTTTGAGAAATGGATTTGTTTTCAATTAAATTATACTGGTCAGGCGTTATAGTCCACTTTTGACTTATGCCACACTAAGGAGATCAGAATAAGTTCGAAACACGTGTCTGTGGCTAGTCAGTTTTTTGCTCCTTGTCACACATGCGAACCCCCCCCTGCTGATGAAACTTTTTAGGTTCGATGCATGAAGAGAGGGTGGGGCACAAGTGGAAAAGACGATTTTTTATTTTTGTATTTACAATACTCCACTTTGAGAAATGGATTTGTTTTCAATTAAATTATACTGGTCAGGCGTTATAGTCCACTTTTGACTTATGCCACACTGAGGAGATCAAAATAAGTTCGAAACACGTGTCTGTGGCTAGTCAGTTTTTTGCTTCTTGTCGTACATACATGCCCCCTCCCTGCTGATGAAACTTTTTAGGTTCGGTGCATGAAGAGAGGGTGGGGCACTAGTGGAAAAGACGATTTTTTATTTTTGTATTTACAATACTCCACTTTGAGAAATGGATTTGTTTTCAATTAAATTATACTGGTCAGGCGTTATAGTCCACTTTTGACTTATGCCACACTAAGGAGATCAGAATAAGTTCGAAACACGTGTCTGTGGCTAGTCAGTTTTTTGCTCCTTGTCACACATGCGAACCCCCCCCTGCTGATGAAACTTTTTAGGTTCGATGCATGAAGAGAGGGTGGGGCACAAGTGGAAAAGACGATTTTTTATTTTTGTATTTACAATACTCCACTTTGAGAAATGGATTTGTTTTCAATTAAATTATACTGGTCAGGCGTTATAGTCCACTTTTGACTTATGCCACACTGAGGAGATCAAAATAAGTTCGAAACACGTGTCTGTGGCTAGTCAGATTTTTGCTTCTTGTCGTACATACATGCCCCCTCCCTGCTGATGAAACTTTTTAGGTTCGGTGCATGAAGAGAGGGTGGGGCACTAGTGGAAAAGACGATTTTTTATTTTTGTATTTACAATACTCCACTTTGAGAAATGGATTTGTTTTCAATTAAATTATACTGGTCAGGCGTTATAGTCCACTTTTGACTTATGCCACACTGAGGAGATCACAATAAGTTCGAAACACGTGTCTGTGGCTAGTCAGTTTTTTGCTCCTTGTCACACATGCGAACCCCCCCCTGCTGATGAAACTTTTTAGGTTCGATGCATGAAGAGAGGGTGGGGCACAAGTGGAAAAGACGATTTTTTATTTTTGTATTTACAATACTCCATTTTGAGAAATGGATTTGTTTTCAATTAAATTATACTGGTCAGGCGTTATAGTCCACTTTTGACTTATGCCACACTGAGGAGATCACAATAAGTTCGAAACACGTGTCTGTGGCTAGTCAGTTTTTTGCTTCTTGTCGTACATACATGCCCCCTCCCTGCTGATGAAACTTTTTAGGTTCGGTGCATGAAGAGAGGGTGGGGCACTAGTGGAAAAGACGATTTTTTATTTTTGTATTTACAATACTCCACTTTGAGAAATGGATTTGTTTTCAATTAAATTATACTGGTCAGGCGTTATAGTCCACTTTTGACTTATGCCACACTAAGGAGATCAGAATAAGTTCGAAACACGTGTCTGTGGCTAGTCAGTTTTTTGCTCCTTGTCACACATGCGAACCCCCCCCTGCTGATGAAACTTTTTAGGTTCGATGCATGAAGAGAGGGTGGGGCACAAGTGGAAAAGACGATTTTTTATTTTTGTATTTACAATACTCCACTTTGAGAAATGGATTTGTTTTCAATTAAATTATACTGGTCAGGCGTTATAGTCCACTTTTGACTTATGCCACACTGAGGAGATCAAAATAAGTTCGAAACACGTGTCTGTGGCTAGTCAGTTTTTTGCTTCTTGTCGTACATACATGCCCCCTCCCTGCTGATGAAACTTTTTAGGTTCGGTGCATGAAGAGAGGGTGGGGCACTAGTGGAAAAGACGATTTTTTATTTTTGTATTTACAATACTCCACTTTGAGAAATGGATTTGTTTTCAATTAAATTATACTGGTCAGGCGTTATAGTCCACTTTTGACTTATGCCACACTAAGGAGATCAGAATAAGTTCGAAACACGTGTCTGTGGCTAGTCAGTTTTTTGCTCCTTGTCACACATGCGAACCCCCCCCTGCTGATGAAACTTTTTAGGTTCGATGCATGAAGAGAGGGTGGGGCACAAGTGGAAAAGACGATTTTTTATTTTTGTATTTACAATACTCCACTTTGAGAAATGGATTTGTTTTCAATTAAATTATACTGGTCAGGCGTTATAGTCCACTTTTGACTTATGCCACACTGAGGAGATCAAAATAAGTTCGAAACACGTGTCTGTGGCTAGTCAGATTTTTGCTTCTTGTCGTACATACATGCCCCCTCCCTGCTGATGAAACTTTTTAGGTTCGGTGCATGAAGAGAGGGTGGGGCACTAGTGGAAAAGACGATTTTTTATTTTTGTATTTACAATACTCCACTTTGAGAAATGGATTTGTTTTCAATTAAATTATACTGGTCAGGCGTTATAGTCCACTTTTGACTTATGCCACACTGAGGAGATCACAATAAGTTCGAAACACGTGTCTGTGGCTAGTCAGTTTTTTGCTCCTTGTCACACATGCGAACCCCCCCCTGCTGATGAAACTTTTTAGGTTCGATGCATGAAGAGAGGGTGGGGCACAAGTGGAAAAGACGATTTTTTATTTTTGTATTTACAATACTCCACTTTGAGAAATGGATTTGTTTTCAATTAAATTATACTGGTCAGGCGTTATAGTCCACTTTTGACTTATGCCACACTGAGGAGATCAAAATAAGTTCGAAACACGTGTCTGTGGCTAGTCAGATTTTTGCTTCTTGTCGTACATACATGCCCCCTCCCTGCTGATGAAACTTTTTAGGTTCGGTGCATGAAGAGAGGGTGGGGCACTAGTGGAAAAGACGATTTTTTATTTTTGTATTTACAATACTCCACTTTGAGAAATGGATTTGTTTTCAATTAAATTATACTGGTCAGGCGTTATAGTCCACTTTTGACTTATGCCACACTGAGGAGATCACAATAAGTTCGAAACACGTGTCTGTGGCTAGTCAGTTTTTTGCTCCTTGTCACACATGCGAACCCCCCCCTGCTGATGAAACTTTTTAGGTTCGATGCATGAAGAGAGGGTGGGGCACAAGTGGAAAAGACGATTTTTTATTTTTGTATTTACAATACTCCATTTTGAGAAATGGATTTGTTTTCAATTAAATTATACTGGTCAGGCGTTATAGTCCACTTTTGACTTATGCCACACTGAGGAGATCACAATAAGTTCGAAACACGTGTCTGTGGCTAGTCAGTTTTTTGCTCCTTGTCGCACATGCGAACCCCCCCCCCCCCTGCTGATGAAACTTTTTAGGTTCGATGCATGAAGAGAGGGTGGGGCACAAGTGGAAAAGACGATTTTTTATTTTTGTATTTACAATACTCCACTTTGGGAAATGGATTTGTTTTCAATTTAATTATACTGGTCAGGCGTTATAGTCCACTTTTGACTTATGCCACACTGAGGAGATCAAAATAAGTTCGAAACACCCCAAGTAACATTATTACCACTCAAGGTTTTATTAATTTGGTTCCAAGGTTATTTAGAGGGTGCTGTTATGGCTTTTAGGATCAATTTGGCTACAAAAAGGTAATTTATATTGCCAATTACCTAAAGAGGTGTTATACAACCAAAAAGTGTTCTTCTGTTCCTTTTAGATACTTTTGGTTTTATTGATTTCTGATTTATAAAGATGGTCTTATAAAACCCTTTTACCTAAAGTTTTTAAAAAGAAATAAATATAAACTTTGGTCTTTTAGTTTTTTTCATTACTTTAGTCCATAACAAAAGTGTTTTATAATAGAGCTAAAAGGTTACCTTATATACTTTTGTTTTTGTAGTTACCAGTAGTTTAATAGTAAATATGATTATATAGGCGACCATATAGAACCTAGTTTCCTTAAGGTTTTTAGGAGTGGTAAATATAAACTTTCGACTTTTGGTTTTTGCCATTAATTTTTGTGCATTTTAAACAGGTTTTATTGGAAGGCTTAAAGGTAAACTTAATTCTTTTGTATTTATGGTTACCCATAGCTGCATATTAAATATTATTTAAATAGGCGGTCATATAAAACTTTGTTTCCCTAAGGGTTCTAACAGAAGTAAATAAATACTTTCGTATTTTAGTTTTTACTAGTACTAGTACAGATTGGTACCTACCTATTGCAAGATTGATTATTTATTATCCTCCTGGGTAGGGCACCCAAGCTAGATAAGGCCTGTTTAAACGGCCAATATAAGAGGTTTCTCTCCAACCTGCAGGCACAACGGATATCATTGCACTTTAAAAAACAAATACAAAAAATTTAAGTGAGGTTACGTTCGCTATGTTTACCTTCTCTTTTTTATTGGTTTCATAAGCGCACTCAAAAATCCTTGTTGCGATAGAGTAACAAATAAAACCAAGAGACCACTATAAAACGATAATGGCGTATATAGAATTATTTTAAAAATATTGTAAACAGAAAATATTTATCTAGTCGTTTTAGCAGTGTTTTTTAACAATAATTTTACTTTAATTTGGATTTATGTAAACCAAACAGACTTTTTTAATGGTGAATAGTGTAAATTATTTTATTTTTATTTTAAATATTTGTTATTTAGTTATCAAAAAACTATTAAAAATCATTTGATAGCTGGCGCGCTTGTTTTGAGAGCTTTTCAGATACGATTTTATCAGAAAAATAAGTCTGGCAGGCAATTTGATGATCCACAAAACGACAAACTCCTCATATATAGGTATATTTTTATGTGATACAATAATTTTGGGACTCTGACATTTTTGGAAATTTTATGACCTAAATTATTTTATATAGCCATTGTGAATCTAAAATATCGCTAAAGCTTTTATAGGAAAAATTCTTCTCTACTCTAAAGGTATTATGGTATTCAACAGAATTGCCAGGATACCAAATTACCAAATCTAGTTTTATAACAGGATAGAGGACGTTTCTGAGTTGCTTTTAGAACCCGGCATAATAGCTTTAAGCTCTAAAAGGTTCTATACTGGTGGAACCGCTAGAGGGCGAAGCTAGCGTTTATTTCTTATGGTTTTATAATGAGTTTAATACATAGGTTGCCACCACCAATTGGGGAGTCCCATTTAGTAGGTCTAAGGGGTATATAAGCGTAATGGGAACGTGCTAGCGACCAAACATTGAAACTAATGGTTTTAAGGAAAGGCGCTGGCAACCTTTTAGTTTCTGCTATAAATAAAGAAATGTTACTTGGGACGTGTCTGTGGCTAGTCAGTTTTTTGCTTCTTGTCGTACATACATGCCCCCTCCCTGCTGATGAAACTTTTTAGGTTCGGTGCATGAAGAGAGGGTGGGGCACTAGTGGAAAAGACGATTTTTTATTTTTGTATTTACAATACTCCACTTTGAGAAATGGATTTGTTTTCAATTAAATTATACTGGTCAGGCGTTATAGTCCACTTTTGACTTATGCCACACTAAGGAGATCAGAATAAGTTCGAAACACGTGTCTGTGGCTAGTCAGTTTTTTGCTCCTTGTCACACATGCGAACCCCCCCTGCTGATGAAACTTTTTAGGTTCGATGCATGAAGAGAGGGTGGGGCACAAGTGGAAAAGACGATTTTTTATTTTTGTATTTACAATACTCCATTTTGAGAAATGGATTTGTTTTCAATTAAATTATACTGGTCAGGCGTTATAGTCCACTTTTGACTTATGCCACACTGAGGAGATCACAATAAGTTCGAAACACGTGTCTGTGGCTAGTCAGTTTTTTGCTCCTTGTCGCACATGCGAACCCCCCCCCCCTGCTGATGAAACTTTTTAGGTTCGATGCATGAAGAGAGGGTGGAGCACTAGTGGAGAAGACGATTTTTTAGTTTTTGTATTTACAATACTCCACTTTGGGAAATGGATTTGTTTTCAATTTAATTATACTGGTCAGGCGTTATAGTCCACTTTTGACTTATGCCACACTGAGGAGATCACAATAAGTTCGAAACACGTGTCTGTGGCTAGTCAGTTTTTTGCTCCTTGTCGCACGTACGAGCCCCCCCCCCCCTGCTGATGAAACTTTTTAGGTTCGATGCATGAAGAGGGGGTAGGGCACTAGTGGAAAAGGCGATTTTTTATTTTTGTATTTACAATACTCCACTTTGAGAAATGGATTTGTTTTCAATCAAATAAAATATTTTTTATTTTATTAACTTTTTGCGGAACCCCAATCACCACTTCGCGGGACCCTGGGGTTCCGCGGAACCCAGTTTGAGAATCGCTGACATAGGGTGTTAAAGTTAAAAAATAAAAATCTAATTTTTTAAATATTATAAACAATAAAACGGATTATTTTCAAAATTAGTACCCGGAGGTTTTTTAACATACGAAACCCAAATATGGACACTTTTTTACTGTAGCCGTTAAAAGGCGCTTCACTCTGATTATTTAAAATGACCTAACTTTTTTCTCAGCCTAACCGGCTCAGGTTGGGATAGTAACCTAACCTATCCTCGGCCCCGGGTCCACCTCGACTGGACAGGTCAATTCGAATTGATACGGTAAATTGGTATTTTTAATATTTTGTATTGTCGATTTTTTTTCGACCTTTTGTACTTTCGACCTTTTGTACTTTCGACTTTTTGTACTTTCAACCTTTTGTTTTTCGACCTTTTGTACTTTCGACCTTGTGTATTTTCGAACTTATTTTTTCGACCTTTTGTACTTTCGACCTTTTGTACTTTCGACTTTTTGTACTTTCAACATTTTGTACTTTCGACCTTTTGTACTTTCGACGTTTTGTACTTTCGACCTTTGATACTTTCGACCTTTTGTACTTTCGACCTTTTGTATTTTCGACCTTTTGTACTTTCGACCTTTTGTACTTTCGACCTTTTATACTTTCGACCTTTTGTACTTTCGACGTTTTGTACTTTCGATATTTGGTACTTTCGACCTTTTGTACTTTCGACCTTGTGTATTTTTGAACTTATTTTTTCGACCTTTTGTACTTTTGACCTTTTGTACTTTCAACTTTTTGTACTTTCAACCTTTTGTACTTTCGACCTTTTGTACTTTCAACGTTTTGTACTTTCGACCTTTTGTACTTTCAACGTTTTGTACTTTCGACTTTTTGTACTTTCGACCTTTTGTACTTTCGACCTTTTGTATTTTCGACCTTTTGTACTTTCGACCTTTTGTACTTTCGACCTTTTGTACTTTCGACCTTTTATACTTTCGACATTTTGTACTTTCGACGTTTTGTACTTTCGACCTTTTGTACTTTCGACCTTTTGTTTTTTGACCTTTTGTACTTTCGACCTTTTGTACTTTCAAGCTTGTGTATTTTTGAACTTATTTTTTCGACCTTTTGTACTTTTGACCTTTTGTACTTTCGACTTTTTGTACTTTCAACCTTTTGTACTTTCGACCTTTTGTACTTTCAACGTTTTGTACTTTCGACCTTTTGTACTTTCAACGTTTTGTACTTTCGACTTTTTATACTTTCGACCTTTTGTACTTTCGACCTTTTGTATTTTCGACCTTTTGTACTTTCGACCTTTTGTACTTTCGACCTTTTGTACTTTCGACCTTTTATACTTTCGACATTTTGTACTTTCGACGTTTTGTACTTTCGACCTTTTGTACTTTCGACCTTTTGTTTTTTGACCTTTTGTACTTTCGACCTTTTGTACTTTCAAGCTTGTGTATTTTTGAACTTATTTTTTCGACCTTTTGTACTTTTGACCTTTTGTACTTTCGACTTTTTGTACTTTCAACCTTTTGTACTTTTGTCCTTTTGTACTTTCAACCTTTTGTACTTTCGGGCTTTTGTACTTTCGACGTTTTGTACTTTCGACGTTTTGTACTTTCGACCTTTTGTACTTTCGACCTTTTGTACTTTCGACCTTTTATCCGCCGCCCATAAAAGGCAACTCCATTGAACTATGCGGCGTACAAAGCGTTAATTTGGGATTATCAGAGGCGCAGTTAAAAGAAAATTGCAAACGTAGAGTTTTTCGCTAATATTTTTAATAAAAAAATATACAAGTGTGCTATATATTTATGTACATACAGGGTGTTTCACGAATATCGAAAAGGAGGGTATTTATAGTGCAATTTTGTATTCAAGGGGGACACTTTTTAAGCATCTTGACGTTTCTAAAGGATGTGCCTCTTAAGCAGGGTGAAAATAACACCTTGAATTTAAATAGAGAAAGTGGGTCGAGTGGCACCATTTTCTGAAGTAGTTTCGAATGCCTTTACAGCCATATTAAAATTTCAAAAATACATCAATTAGTTTTTGAGATATTTAAATTCAAATTTTTCATGGGACCCACTTTAAATCAATTTTTTACAAATTAACGTGGAATTTCGTACCCGTGAATTTAGAAATCAAACAAGTTTCGTGGCTAATCGGGCAAAAAGGAGTTTTTGTTTCTCTCATATTTTTCCGTGGGTAGCCTGAAAGCTTAACCTCACGGGGGTCCAACATCTAATGGATACCTAATAAGTGTTGACAGTGAACTGTTTCGTCCTTATGGAACTCCTCAGAACACTGCTGGTCAATGTGACAATTCTTGCGAAGTTAAAATCTTGGACCCCCGTGACGTTAAGCTTACAGGCTACCCACGGAAAAATATGAGAGAAACAAAAACTCCTTTTTGCCCGACTAGCCACGACACTTGTTTGATTTCTAAATTCACGGGTACGAAATTCCACGTTTGTTAGTATTATTTGGCTTAAAAATTCCGTTGATTGACGCTCACGTGTCTTGATGACGGGTAAAAATGCAATATGCGTCGATCCGGCCTGAAAGACAAAGAGCTGTCGTAGGTCACGGACTATAGTTTGTTTTCTTTTATTTGTATTCGATCTTTTCATAGATCGATATGTGTATAGCAGCTTTTCGCCTGCTTTTGTTTTTTGTTTTTCTCGTATCTCGGTAGATGGCGCTTCTTGCGATAGTTTTCTCACTATTTACTTATGATTAGAGACAAAACCGTCTAATTAACTTCGCAACATATATTATGGGATTTAAATGTTCAATGGAAGGACTAATACTAGCAAACAATCCTTTACAACAGGAAAAAAACACAAAAATCCTAGGCGTTTTCATTGACGAAAAGCTGAATTTTGAGGCACATATAATTCCATTGAGAAAGAAGATCGCATCAGGGTGTTTTGCTGTAAGAGTGGTCCGGAGGGAGCTTGGGGAGGAATTGGCGAGAAATGTATACTTTGCTTTAGTTGAATCTCATTTACGCTATGGAATAGCATTCTATTTGAGTCTGTTTTTCGTTATCAGAAGAGAGCTATCAGGGCTATGTTGCAATTAAAGCAAACTGATTCTTGTAGACCGCATTTTCAAAATTGTAGAATACTTACCCTAATTTCCTTGTACATTCTAGAATCAGTTTGCTTAATCTTTAAAAATAAACACAGGGAAGATTATAACTACCATCATAATCACAGCACTAGGCAAATACAAGTAGTCCATCTTCCAATCCCTAGTTCAACAATGATAAAGAAATCCATTATCTACGAAAGTAGAAAAATTTTTAATAAACTTCCGTTGCAGTTCCGAGAAATTAATGTATATAATGGCTTTAGAACTGCTATTAAGGAATACCTTTTAGAGCAGTGTTTTTATACCTTGGAAGAGTTTTATATACATAACTAAAAAAAGGAATCTTCCAAGAATTGTTTTGTTTTATATATTTTTAAACTTTTTAAATATTTTGTATTGTTAATTTTGTTTTTTTAATGCTTTTGTTTTAATCTTTTTTGATGTCTTACTGTGTTAGATTTAATTAATATGTGTGAATGTGCTTGTACCTATTTGTTTTGATTTGCTTGTTTTTGTATTATTGCAAGTCCTACTTATTTTTTTTTGCTAAAAATTATCTAATATTTTGACAATTTGTACTTATTTTTATTGTTGTTACTTAATTATAATTTTAGACAACATATTTTTTAGTTATAAGATTGATGCTTTGTCAACAAGATTTTTTTTTCTTTGACAATAAAGCTTTTTCTGATTCTGAAGAATTGTCACATTGATCAGCAGTGTTCTGAGGAGTCCCATAAAGACGAAACAGTTAACTGTTAACACTTATTAGGTATCCATTAGATCTTGGACCCCCGTGAGGTTAAGCTTTCAGGCTACCCACGGAAAAATATGAGAGTAACAAAAACTCCTTTTTGCCCGATTAGCCACGAAACTTGTTTGATTTTTACAAATTATTCCAACAATTTAAAAAAACCCTGAGACCTGTCGATTTTATTTTTGTTAGTAGTGCATTTATGTTTCCTAGATAAACCCCCTCGAGGGGCAAAAATTACCCCTAGAATTTGAATAGGGACAGTTGGTAAGGTGATACATCATTTTAAAGGCCTTTACAGATGTTATATATGCTTGCTATATCAAAATTTGAGTGAGAAGTCGCTTGGTTTATAATTTCTCCTAAATTCAATGCACTTACTCAGATAAGCTGACGTCTAGCAGAAGCTCTTCCTGTTTGATTTCTTCAGTCTTCAATTCAAACTCCTCAACTTCTGATTTTACACTGATTGTTGGTGAGTCACATAATTTTTCATATGGCTGCCTAAAAAAAACAATAAAATAGTTTTTAAAAAATAATGCGGGATTGTGTAGGTAGTACAATGAATAGAGGAGTTTTACCCTACAAAAGGTCCGGTAGTTCTGAATTTTGGATATGTTATTAAGGTCGAAAGGGTAGTTAAAAATCTGAGTTTTCGTCACCCCCACCCCTGTGCTTCCTCCGCCATCTTGAAAAAACCATCAAAAATTAGCACTTTTTGTAGTTTTTTGTCTGTAACTTTGTTCCAGTACACTAAATCGCAAAAAGAGTTATATGAATTGTTGTTCCTAGAACTTTTACCCTAGAACAAAGTATTTCGGAGCTTATGCCGTCCAAAGTAGAAAAAATCTGAAAATTTGCCCAAGCACATGATTTTAGTCATTTTAGGAAATTACCTAGCTCCGTTACTACTGCGCGCAGAACAACCATTGTACCACCCAATTGTAGATAATTATATCCTCTAAAAAATGTCATATAACTCTTTTTGCAATTTAGTGTACTGAAACGAAATTAAAGGCAAAAAACTAAAAAAAGTGTCAGGGGTGGGGGTGACGAAAACTCAGATTTTTAACTACCCTTCTGAGCTTAACAACATATCCAAAATTCAGAACTACCGGACCTTTTGTAGGGTAACCCCCCTATTTTGGCCTCTGCCTCTATTCATTGAACTAATTGTGTTTCAGCATATTTTAGCCAAGGTCTTAGTAGAGCGGTATAGGGCTTAAAAAGAGGTTCGACTGCACCAAGATGATGATGGTTGCCAAGGTATATTCTTTGAAACTTCAGTTACTCCTGACTACAAAAATATATCTTAACCTCTCCTCTCGGTCATACCCCCTCTACATCACTTTCAACCCCTTAAAATTCATTCTTCAATATCTCAGCAACCAGCAGTGATAAAACAAAAAAAAACTGTTGTTTGTGTACCGATCTCTAGATTTTATCACGTGTTAGCACTCTATTGCATATCTCAAAAATTAAAGAAGATATTCAAAAAACCATAATTTGTATCCATATTTTCTAAACCAGACCAGATTCGAAAAGAATGTCTGTATTAATATATTTCCACCATTTTCGCTCTTTTTAAAAAGGTATATGTAGTGTTTGCATATTAGTGAAACGACAAACACACGAATTTAAATTTCCCGCGCCGTGACAAAGTGCTAGTGACGTAGGCAATATGGCCGCGCGGCTGACCTATGAGAAAGCAGCGTTGGAGTGACGTCACATGGGACGGTCTCTCGTTACGGGACCATTTTCAGGTCTACACGAATTTTATAGTAAGTCTGTTTTCATCCATAAATAACTTCGCGGCTTAAATAATATAAATATCTCAGTATATATCTATAGGGTTTTGTTAACCCTACTCGCAATACCACTGTTTGATTGAAGCCATTACACCAAAACTGGGCAAGTTTGAGTAATTTTTGGTAAATTAGGGTGCCTCCTGATAATAAAAATCTATCTTGGCAGCCCACCCCTCTAGACAAAACCTCAAATTGGTAAAGTTTTTTATAAAATACAATAAATAAAATTTCTCTTATAACAAAAAAAAATCCTATTAACTTTATTTTTAAAGTTTTTATTTTTGTTTTAGAATTTAAAATTTTTTTTAAAAATATGTTACATTTGAAAAAATAGTCAGGGAGTTTGAGAAATTCAACCAAACACAAGAAATGATCCTTTAAAAATTTTTTTAATTTTGAGTCAATTTCGGAATCTCTTCATCTCATAGGAAATTTTTACAGTTCTTGAATGATTTTGTTCCTCCAGTAGAATTGACTTTCCCAAGGAACAACCTTTCGAAATTTGTATAAATCTCCAAAAACTATTTTGCAGTTTTCATGCCATGTGCCTCCAAAAATAGCTGTTTTAAAAGAATCTATGAAATCCAATAAAAATAAGTCATTACCATTATTAACTTGCTATCTCAAAAACTAAAATTTACTTAACTTAACAATAAGATTCTTTATAAAATATTTTTAAAAAAACAATTTACCCCAAAAATTAAATTTATATAAATACAAAAGTAAGAGGCCCCTTCCTAAATGCAGATTTGATAAAAAATCCATGTAGTTTAAAAATGGCTTGCTATATCAAAATGTGGGCGTGTTTTTTTTTTCTATTAACCCAAGAAACACCCCCCAAAAAATCAAATTTGGGACATCATACAAATATTGGTCAGTGAGAAGTCACTTGGTTTATAATTTCTCCTAAATTCAATGCACTTACTCAAATAAGCTGATGTCTAGCAGGAACTCTTCCTGTTTGATTCCTTCAGTCTTCAATTCAAGCTCGTCAACTTCTGATTTTACACTGATTGTTGACAAGTCAAATAATTTTGCATCTGGCTGCCTGAAAAAAAAATAATGAGGGATTGTGCATATTGTGTGTGTTTTAGCATAGCGGTATAGGGCTTAAAAAGAAGTTCAACTGCATCAAGATGATACAATGCCATTCAACAGATATTGTGTATTCAATCTCTTGAAATACAGAGAAGATTTTTTTGACTGATTTTGATGATGATAATTTGTTTTTTGTTTAAAGTTGTTAATGGTCTGATTGACTGTGATTATATTTTGTACAATATTAACTTTAATACATACCACCGAACTAGAGATAAAAGGCTTTTTATAGTCCAGTTCCATCCTTGAAACTACACCTTTAATAGCCCCCTAGCAAGAATTCCTCGAATCACAAACAATATTTATGGCAACATTCTATTTGGCCTATCTTTTAATCAATTTAAAAATAGGTCACGATCAGTTCTGGCTGTGTTGGATAGATAGGCTTAATTCTATGTCTTGTTTTAATAATGATTTAATGTTTATAATAATTTTATAAGTTTATTTGTTAGTAAGTACTAATTTATAAATTTATTTTTTCTCTTACTATTTTATAATTTAGATTGTATTCTGTTCAAACTGTAAAAATGGAGTTTCTGTAAATAAAGTAAACTAAACTACTTGTCCCAGAAAAATGCACTGCTGTGTATATGTGGTTTACCAAGAGGAAACCCACTTGCCCCAATAGTTGGGGCAAGTGGGTTGGAGAGACCACATTTATGATAAAAAAAAAATTAAATCTTGAATTGATAATAGCTACAATATTAACAACATAACAAAATATTTCCCATCCAAGAATGAAGTCTGTATCTTTTTTTTTGTAAAAGTTACATGATCTTAAAGTCAACCTTTTACATATATAGCACCCACTTACTCCACTTGACCTTACTTAATTTCATGCAATAGTAAATTAATGAAGGCCACTTAACATGGTGCATGACAATAAAATTTGCAGGCAAATGCATGAAATTTTGCCCAGGTGCATGTGCAGTACAAATCCAGCTGATTGTTGCAGGCAATGCATTTTTATCGGTCTGGTGCCATTTTTTTTCATGCAAACTGTACTTGCATGCAAACTGGGGAATTTTTACCTAGATTCTGGGGAATCAATGCATGGCCATGCACAATGTCCAACAAAAAGAAGATTTTTTACAGGCAACAATTTGACCGAAATTTTTTGCTTGCAAACATTTGCAGAGCGTCATGCACCATGTCAAGTGGCCTTGAGGCACTCAGGGTTCATTTCCATGCTTTGTTAATAACAGTAATAGAAGAGTTTTTTAAAATGTAAAAGACTGTATTTAAATAAACAATTCAATTCAATTCAAGGTTCTACTACGTTATACCTCGCTCGTCAAAACGCCCTATATAACGATTTTTTTGTATGGAAATGATTCTTTGGACTATTTTTAGTCGATTTAGATACGGGAAATTTAAAAAAAAAGTATGGTTTTTTTGAAAAATATTTTTTAAAAAAACGTTACATAGTGATTTTCTTTGACTTGTTTTGGTTGAAAAAAATCAATTTCTATCACTGCATCGTCAAATTTTCGACATAAATTTGTAAATTAGCTTAGGATTAATAATTTAACAATTTTAAATTAATTACATACCTAGTTTTTCGTGTTTTTTCGCGGTTTTTTCACAAAATTTTGAAAATTTGTACAGTTGACCTTCCTACAGATGTTTTGACACATTGAGAGAAATTTTTTGCTGGGCCGACTGTTTCCAGGTCATTCGGCCATATCAAACTTCCCAATTCGATTTGCTTACGCTGACTTACCCTCAGATGCACCGTAAGCACTTAAGCGCGATCATGGGTTTAATCGCGATTAAGTCCTTGTTGCTCACATACAAAACAACAAAGATTGAGAATGGATTAGCAAAGCCTTGTTACGGGGCATCTGAGGGTTAAAGGCCCAAATTATAGGAAATTATTTATTTAGAACTACTCACCAAGAATCGGCGCAGCCGATTCTTGCTTATTGGTTGTGCAGTACAGTTCGGTTCGGTTCCGTTCAGTTCGGTTCGGTTCAGTTCGGTACGGTTTGGTTTGGTTCGGTTCGGTTTGGTTCGGTTTGCCTCAGTTAAGTTCGGTTTGCCTCAGTTAAGTTCGGTTTGACTTGTTCTTAGGTAAGGTTTGTTGTGTCTTAAAGTAATTCAGCAGGAGTCGGCGCAGCCGACTCCTGCTGAATTACTTTAAGACGCAACAAACCTTACCTAAGCCCGACCCGAACCAAACCAAACCGAACTGCTGAATTACCGTTTTTGTGGTTTACTTTATGTAAGGTCAGGTTAGGCTGATTAGAATGTTCGGTTGTGCTGATTTTTACATCATTTTTATGATAAATAACAAACTATATAGCTTTCTGCATCATTTTTTCCATTATAAATACTCAATAGACGATTTTGGACGAAAATACGCGACCAATTAAATGGTTGGAGCCAGATGTCAGGTAGAACGTTAGATTTAAAAAATATGGTGTACCCATATTTCTATGCGTAAATACATTTCTAAAAACACAATTACCTTTTTTCGTCCCTTGCCAGACAGTTGGTCACCTTATTTTGGCTAATTGACCATTTAGATCAAGTTCAGTGGATTGTGAGCCGCCCGTTTTTATCTCGACATCACAAACGTCAAATAACCTCTTTCTATAGCATTTTGTGTAATTTTTTACTAATTTTTTAATTTTGAAATTTCTAAAAAAAATGTGAAAAATCTGCATTTTTTTTCTTGAAAACGGTATAAAAAGACCTAAACTTATTATTTAAAAAAAAACACGCATTTTCCAGCATCGAGGTATATCGTAGTAGACCCCAATTCAATATCTCGCTTATTTTCAAAATTTGTTGTTTAAAAAACTATTTTACTCTTTCCATCCTCACTACTTACAGATTATCAGCACCACATTCTAATAACTCTTCTTTAACTTTTATTTTGTCTGAACTAGGTGTATGTCTTTCACCCCACTTGCTGTGTTCAGGTTGATTGACATAGTCTGGTGAATTTTCCTTTTTAACATGTGAACTTAAAAATAAAAGTTCAGCAGCCTGGTCATCTAGCTCTTTGAAACTGTCTTTATTATTGTTAGTCAGCAGATCTTTTTCTAGTAGTGATTTTGTAAAAAAGGATTCCTCTGAGGAGGTTGTTCCTTTCGACATGTTTTGTTTTGTGTAGTTTTTCTTCTTGTTTGACTACTTTGCAAAAAAACCATTGAGTTCTTTATTGTTATGAAAAAATATAACCACTCAAAAAACATAAAACAACTTCGGTTCAGTCCATTTCAGTCCGGTTAGTTTCTCAAAAAACGCAATAAACCACAAGATTAGGAACACAAATAAACAACACAGAACACCAACGAGATTTTTCTCGTTGCAAAACACCAATAAACACGCAATGACATATGCAAGAAAACGTATTTGGTTGTGCCCTTGTTGTCAGCAAAATGCAAGTAAGGTGACCAAATTATATACTATACGTGACAAAGGGCGTTCGTTTATTCGATTTGTAAGTTCCATACGTTTCCTCTTTAAGCCGTTCGTTTATTTTAAATCGAGCGAATTTTTAGCCGTTCGTTTACTCATGGAGAGAGCCAAGCGAGCTGCTTTTTTCTCTCCAAGCTTTTTGACCGAACTTTTGCCAGCGCCCTCTGAATTTTAAGGCGGTGGTGGTACTTTAATATATTTTTTCATGTGTGCTTTATCTTTTTTTAAATTTGTTCGGCCTTTTTAAAAGAAACGCGATTTGGCAGGCCTCATGGCAATAAAAGGGCTTAAGGATGCGGAAGCACCAACTTTTTTCAATTCCTTAGCCTAAAGCGCATGGGAAGGGGGAGCATTGAGGTTTTAGCTTTGTGTTAAGCTACGTTTACATTTGGAGGGTCTACTGGAGGAAAGTACTGACAGCCACTAAACTTGCCATGAGTAAACTACAAGAAAGTGCACTTGCTACTCTCTCGCAAGTACTTTTCAAGAGTTGACGGTCCGGCTAGTTTAGTAGCTGCCAGTACTTTCCGCCAGTAAACTCTCCAAATGTAAACGTAGCTTTACACTCAATAGTTCTTAATAGTTTTTCTTGAAAATGCGGCACGAACGGGGGAGGGAGTAAAAAATCCTGAATTTTTGTGTTACATAAGTTATGAATATTCCCAGTAAAACAAGCACAAAATCGTAAAAAACGTTAAATAAATGTTTAAAAAAATGTTTTTTTGTCTAACACAAATTTGTGTTAAAATTAAGTCAACTTTTCACATTAAAAAAACATGTAGAAAATCCTAACGAAAATTTCATGTAAAAGCATTACCAAAAATATATTTCTTAATAACGTTAAGAAACTAGCATTAAAAAAACTATAATTTCACTAGCATTAAAAATAATACCATTAATATATGGGTATTTTTATATTTTTCCTAGATCTCACTTCTAACGTTGAATTTAAGATATATGAAGCTAACAAATGTTTTGTTTTTTAAACATTAAAAAAATATATACTATAGAGGGCGCTGCCATAGTTCCACTACCAGAACGGGCCATTAGGCCAGTCATTTAAGACATCCCACATCGCAAACGAGACTGTATCTACGATTTTTTTATATATTGTTAGGACCCATGAGAGTAAGTCATGCCCAATTTTCGTGACAAAAAACTGTCCCCCTCGCAAAGAACATCGACATGTCCGAGGATTTTTCCAAAAACGTACGATAAATACTTGAAAAATCCTCTGTTACCTTTAAAAAAACAGCCTGTATATTGATCGTCTTCGATAAACAATTCATCCTCAATCTCCATTAACATTCACCAGGATAATTATAACTTTGCTGCAAAAAACTACAAAAAAACAATGAAACAAAGCTGCCTAAACTTTTTTCTTTTTTGTTTACAATCACCCGCTTAAGCCAGCAAATAAGTCGGGGGCTTGGCTAAGCGTTCCTTTAATCCGGCTTAAATGCACGGTGCATAGCAAAATAGCCGTCCAATCACGTTTAAACCCATCATCTCGCTTATGTGCTTACGGTGCATATGAGGGTTATTTAACTAATCTGTGGTTTATTGCGTTTTGTGAGCTCTGCGTCTTTTTCTAACTTTATAGTATCAGTAGTTGCCCGCAGAAAATAATAGAACATTTGACCTAATTTCACTCTTCCTTGACTGCAATATTCTACCATTTTAATAGACCTGAAAATTGCCTTAAAAGGGGAACAAGACGTATCAACCATTAGGTTTAAAAAAATTTGGATACTAAACATATTCTTATTTATAACATATAATAAATAATGATCAGTGACAACTCATGTTGTTGACAATACAATTTTGTTACAAATTATTTTTCAGTTGTCTATGTCGGTTGTCGGTACCTTTAGAAGGAACTTCGTTATACAGTGATCTTTGCTAAATCGCGTTTCTTCTGAGAATGCCGAACAAATTTTTTTAAAAATAAATTACACATGAAAAAATCGAATCTAAAGCGGACCTCACACGATCAGTATTACTGGCAGTATTTTATGTATTTCTTTGTTTATAACGCTTGACAAACAAAGACGGGTTCTTGTCGACTTTAGAGACACAAGAACTAAACATTTTTCTATCGCGATTTCACTTGCAAACACTAATTTAGATATTTTTAAGCATATTTAGATGCGGATAATATCAAAAAACACATTTTTTTTCTTAGGTTTTGGTAAAATCTATACTATACGGAAAATCGCGTGCAAAAACTTGTATTTAATTTTGTTTACATTACAGGTGACATTACCCTGGAATAAATTTTTGGTTGGAAAAAAGAAAAACAAAAATTGTACGCCGTTGCCAAACTGCTCATGAACGCATCCTAAATCTAACAGCACAAATTGGTGAAAGATATTAATTTCGGTTCAGTTGGGTTTAGAATTGTTGGATTAGCTCGGGTTTGGTTAGGTTTGGTTTCATTACAATAAATTATGTTTGATCCGGTTAGGTTAGGTTAGGTTTCATTACAATAAATTATGTTTGATCCAGTTCGATTAGGTTACGTTAGGTTTATACCATTAAATTATGTTTGATCCGGTTAGGTTAGGTTAGGTTTCATTACAATAAATTATGTTTGATCCGGTTAGGTTAGGTTTTATTACAATAAATTATGTTTGATCCGGTTCGATTAGGTTAGGTTAGGTTTCATTACAATAAATTATGTTTGATCCGGTTCGGTTAGGTTAGGTTAGGTTTCATTACTAAATTATGTTTGATCCAGTTAGGTTAGGTTAGGTTTCATTACAATAAATTATGTTTGATCTGGTTCGGTTAGGTTAGGTTAGGTTTCACTACAATAAATGATGTTTGATCAGGTTAGGTTAGGTTTCATTACAATAAATTATGTTTGATCCGATTAGGTTAGGTTAGGTTTCATTACAATAAATTATGTTTGATCCGGTTAGGTTAGGTTAGGTTAGGTTTCATTACAATAAATTATGTTTGATTAGGTTAGGTTAAGTTTGAGTTAGGTTAGGTTTGATTTATTCAAGTTCTAGTTCAAATATGCTTTTTTACTTAGGTTAGGATTAGTTAAAAAGTGTTTAAGTTTTTATGCAGTTTTGATGTTTGAATAATGTTTTTAAAGTAAGTCTTTTCCCTAATTTTGAGGACTTTTGTGGCGATCTGGCAACAGTGCCTTTTCGATACATATTTCAGGTGCATTTTGGTTGGCAGCCATGCTTTTTGAAGTTAGTTGTTATTGAATGTTATTAAAAAAAGTGAGGTTAAACATCTCATTTTATAGAACTTTTTTTCAATTTTTTTCAAAAAATACCGCATAATCCGCAAAAATTTTTTTTGTAAATGTTCTTAAAAAGGCTCTTTTTAAGCCTAAAAAAATTTTTTCGCAAAATTCGTGTGTCCGTTAAGTCGACAGGCCCCCAAAGACGTATATAAAAATACTGTCAGTAATACTGATCGTGTGAGGGCCGCTTTAGATTCAATCAAAGAAAAAGAAGGTTCAATTTTATTCGATTCGATCGCTAAGTTAAGTAGCTTACAGATCGAATAAACGAACGCCCTTTATCACTTATAGTATATAAGTTGGTCACCTGACTGCATTTTGCTGACAACAAGGGCACAACCAAATATGTTTCCTTGGATATGTCAATGCTTTAGGATCGTTGGTGTTCTGTGTTGTTAACCTCTCCGAAGTCGTTTTATGCCAACGAGATTGAATATACTTATTTACCTAATCTGTGGATTGAATCATCCTTGTTTTATGCTTTTTCAGTGCTTAGGTTTTTTTCATAACAATAAAGAACTCCATGGTTTTTTTGCAAAGTGGTCAAAGAAGAAAAAAAACTACACAAAACAAAACATGTCAAAAGAAACAACCTCTTCAGAGGAATCCTCTTTTAAAAAATCACTACTAGAAAAAGATTTGCTGACTAACAATCCAGAAGAAATTTTCAAAGAGCTAGATGACCAGGCTGCTGAACTTTTATTTTTAAGTTCACATATTAAAGAGGAAATATCACCAGACTATGTCAATCAACCCGAACACAGCAAGTGGGGTGAAAGCATAAGACATACACCTAGTTCAGACAAAATAAAAGTTAAAGAAGAGTTTCCAGAATGTGATGCTGATAATCTGTAAGTAGTTAGGAGAGAAAGAGTGAAATAGTTTTTTAAGCAACAAATTTTGAAAACAGTGAAGATATTGAATTGTTTATTTAAATACAGTCTTTTATATTTTACAAAACTCTTCTATTACTAAGGTTTATCAAAATAACAAAGCAGGGAAATTAACCCTAAGTGCTTCATTAATTTACTATTGCATGAAATTAAATAAGGTCAAGTCGGGTAAGTGGGTGCTAAAAATTTAAAAGGTTGACTCTAAGATCATGTAACTTTTACAAAAAAACAGATACAGATTTCATTCTTCGACAGGAAATACTTGGTTATGTTGGTTGTTAATCTATCTTAATATTGTAGCTATTATCAATTCAATATTAAAAAAGAAAAAATAATAATAATAAATGGTGGTCTCCAACCCACTTGCCCCGGCTTTTGGGGCAAGTGGGTTTCCTCTTGGTAAACCTCTTATACAAAGCTACAACATAGTTTTTGCAGTCTAAAAAATTCCTAAAAATATGGAGGTTTTGACCTATTTAAAAAATGATGAATTTTACAATGATAAATCAATGGAGTTGAAAAGAAGTTGTGTGTTATTACATATTGAAAATTAAATTAGAAAACTTAAACACAACTTCTTTAACCATTGCCATTCTTTGCCTTTGCTGACCTCCGTACTTAATCATGCTTAGGGCACCCCTTGGGCGCTCATACCCTTGGGGTCCTGTATAGTCCTGTGGTGTCCTGTGGAGACCTGTGGAAGTCCTGTAGTCCTGTGGGGTCGTGTAGAAAAATGTGTACACCTACTGTGGGCAGCTGATCACCCCTCGACTGTAATTCAGTGCTTTTGTTAATAAAATGTATAGTTTGGGAGATATGAATTTTCAAAGTTTGGCAATTTTCGTCCTATGTGATTCCCTATCCTAAAAATCGCTAAATGACGTTTTTCAGAATATCAACTCAAGGTGTGGCTTTTTCGCATCTTTATGGCCCCACTATACTGTAACTCAGTGCTTTTGTTAATAAAATGTATAGTTTGGAAGATATGAATTTTCAAAGTTTGGCACTTTTTGTTCTATGGGATTCCCTATCCTAAAAATCACTAAATGACGTATTTCAGAATCTCAACTCAAGGTGTGGCTTTTTCGCATCTTTATGGCTCCATCATACTGTAACTCGGTGCTTTTGTTGATTAAATGTATAGTTTGGGAGATATACATTTTCAAAGTTTGGCAATTTTGGTCCTATGGGATTCCCCGAGGGGTGAACACCTCTCACAATTGGTGTACACATTTCTCACAATGTGTTCACAATCTTTACACAATCACCTACAATCTCTCACAATCCTTCACAATCTTACCACAATCCTTCACAATCTTACCACAATCCCTCACAATCTTAGCAAAGGATTGTGGATTTTCACAATCGGCGTACACATTTTGGGGTTAGCTGGTCACCCCTCGGTTATTAAGTCGCAGGGCCGGTAACGGTAAATTAAGACGGCGGCCCCAAGGAAACTATAGACATGATAACCTTTTTTTTTTTTTGTTTTTTGGTCACCAGAATTTTTTATGGGACGGCTCCCCCTTCCGGTACGCAGGTACGCTACGCCGCTGCAAAGTCCTTCACAATCTTGCCACAATCTCTCACAATCTTTCCACAATCCCTCACCTCTTAGCAAAAGATTGTGGATTTTCAAAATCAGTGTACACATTTTGGGTTAGCTGTTCACCCCTCAGGATTTCCTATCCTAAAAATCACTAAATGACGTTTTTCAGAATCTGAACTCAAGGTGTGGCTTTTTCGCATCTTTATGGCCCCACTATATTGTAACTCGGTGGTTTTATTAATAAAATGTATAGTTTGGAAGATATGAATTTTCAAAGTTGTAGAGACTATTTAGGGTTTCCTCATATAACTTATGGTGGACTTCATTTTGTTTACACAAATTCATATCAAGAAAAACAAATATAGAACAGACCAAAGAATGGTACGCACAGCTATAACGAAAGCTGGGAAAGAAACTGTACAAGACTCAATACAAACATTGTAATTTACAATAAAAAAAGCTAAATTGCCTTATACTATGCCTTATTTTTTGGTCACGGAACTCACCCTGTCATCTGAAAAGGGGTGTGGAGGGGGTATGACCGAGAGGGGAGGGGAGGTCAAGATATATTTTTGTAGTCACGGGTCACTTGAGTTTCAAAGAATATACCTGGGCAACCATAATCACCTTGGTGCAGTCGAACCTCTTTTTAATCCCTATGCCGCTCTATTACGACCTTTGTTGAAATATGCTGACACACCCTGCACAATCCCTCATTATTTTTTTACAACTATGTTATACTTTTTTTTTAAGGCAGCCAGATGAAAAATTATTTGACTCATCAACAATCAGTGTAAAATCAGAAGTTGACGAGCTTGAATTGAAAACTGAAGAAATCAAACAGGAAGAGTTCCTGCTAGACGACAGCTTATTTGAGTAAGTGCATTGAATTTAGGAGAAATTATAAACCAAGCGACTTCTTACTGACCAATATTTGAGTGGTGTCCCAAAGTCAATTTTTTGGGGGGTGTTTTTCGGGTTAATAGAAAAAAAAAACTGACTTCCCACATTTTGATATAGCAAGCCGTTTTTAAACTACATTGGTTTTTTACCAAATCTGTATTTAGGAGAAGGCCTCTTACTTTTGTATTTATATAAATTTAGTTTTTGGGGTAAATTGTTTTTTATAAAATGTTTTATAAAGAATCTTATTGTCTAAGTAAATTTTAGTTAGTTCTTTATAAAAACGCTTTGATCATAACAAAAACATTTCATGTAAAAAAAGCCAAGTACCGTACAATCCCGATTATCCGAATCGCGATTTTCCGAAATTCGGTTTATCCGAAACAAACTTTAAAAACAAAAATCCCGAATAACCGAAAAAATACGAAACGCGTCTGGGATTCACCTATACTGCTAGGTGGTTCCCCTCGGCGTTTCACGGCAATACGACGGTACAAAATGCGAATTGTTTTATGCCGTATTCCATTGGGAAAATGAGTGCAGCACTGGTGGTGCACTGACACTGAAACGGTGCTGTCAAAAATTTGCACCGAGTGCAGTTTCAATGGAACACGCGGAAAATGAAAAATTGCACTCGTGTGGTATAAGGTCACTATATCACGAAGTTCCTAACATCGTGATATAGTGACCTTAGTGTGGTATGCCATTATGAGCTGTAGAACTTCTTTTTTATTCTTGCTTTAAGCAACGTTAATATAACATTTTCTTGCAAATAATTTTTTATAGTATATCCTATATGAATAGGGCAAATTGATTATGCAAAAATCTCATTTTTGAAAAAAATGTCACACAACCTGTAGTTTTATCAGGCCAACGCCAATATCTATTTTTATTTGTTTCAAAGTTACACGCCGATAAATATTATCCTAAGATAAATAAAATTCGTCAAATAAATATATAATGATTTTATTTAAAAAAAGTTAATAAGAATATTTTAAAAATGCCCACCTCCTTGTTGAATGCAGGCTTGTGCTCGTATACCAACAGATAGAGTAGTTATCTATATTTCGCGCTTGTTTTTCAAAAAACCCTAACCAGAAGTGTACTTTATGCTCCCAAAATTTGAACATAAGTATTCGAAACACCTTGTATACATATATAATATTTCACAAGTTTCTTTCAACTAAACCTAACTTTCCTGCCTTGCGGAATTTGGTCAAAAACATGTTGTTCAAAATCCATTTGTTCGAAAGTAATATTAATACTTCAATAACATTTTCTTGAAAAGGAAAATTATATAAAAACATTTCCTTCAAACAAAAAATTGTTTGAAAACATTTTATTAAATTTTTTTTGTTCAAAAACATTTTCTTTGAAAGTCATTTTTTTCATAAGGAAAATTGTTTAAAAAAGTTTTTGAAGAAAATATATTTGAACAAATTTCCATTCAACAAGAACATAACCTAACCTAACAGCTAAACGTAAGGGTGTTTTAGCACAAGGACTGTACACAGCTCAGTCCTTAAGACATGTGCCTCAGCGCTAATGAGGTTTCGTCCCTCTTGTTCTTTTTTTGGACAAAATTGAGGCTACTTGAATTTATTTATGAGAAATTCTGCAGTGCTCATCTCGAGCCGAAAGTGTTTCTTGAACTAAAAAATACATTTATTTTTACTTATAATCATAGCTGCCAGAAAACCCCAACTATCGGAAAATTAGCCCCAGTCAACCAAATCCATACAAATCTACTTACCTGGTTGTTGTTAAATCGGTAAACCACATTTTCAATAAAGTTTTTTATTTTTGGGGTTTCCGTTCTCATTGTTTTTATTGCACAGAACTGTTCTTCTTCATCTTCATCGCTGCTACTACTTAGCAGCGAAGAAAATAATAAAAAATCGCTAACAACTTTATTTTCACTCATTTTTACGTCCCACGACAATAATAAGCGTTTAAAATTAATGGCGGGAAAAAGTTTTCGGTGCGGCACGAGCCCTCAGAGCCAGTGTCAAAAAACCCGCACTCAGTGCAAAACTGAATTCATAAGTTCCTCAATGGAATACGAAAACTGAAAAAGTGCATGTCAATGGAATGCAAACACCGAGCCAGTTGTGCACTAGTGCTGCACTCATTTCCCCAATGGAATACGGCATTAGTTAGCCGACAGAGTGTAACAAATGTTTTTAAGTCGATCTAATGATATATGCATCCTGTTATGCCCGCAGTAAGAAAAACGATAAATGCAATGGACTGTATATAATTTAATTAAATGATGCGCGAACAAACATAAATATATTGATATGAAATTACGAAATAATCAAACGTCCATAGGTAAAATATTGGTGCCACACAACGGTAATCAGATACAAATGCACTCACCAGTTTGCAGCCACTTTCTCCACGTTCTAAGGGGCCCCTGATTGGATCTAATGATGTCACCACGTAGCTGAAGGGCTGAAGTTTCTAGTTCTATGCTTCAGTACACCAAAATCGAGCACTTTGAGGTGTAGAAATTTGAAATAGTTGGAGAACGAAATTAACACGCCATTTTCTCGAGGCGGTCGACAAGGATCTCTCTAGTTGTTGGTGTGCATGTCCAAAATGCGCAAATGCACTCTGTCCTTCATACAATTGTGTGGTTTTAAAAATATATAAACAACCGCGAAATTTAGCGGGAGCTAACACATCCTAAACTCCTATTTTCCAAAAAAAAAATCGGATTAACCGAAATTTCGATTATCCGAAATCACTTTGTTTCACATTATTTATACAGTGTGTCCCAACGAAAACGAAACAGAGGCGTTTTTGGGTATTTAGAATATTTTTTCGAAAAATTCCTCGGACTCGTCGATTTAGTTTTTGAGGGGGACACTTTACCCCTATATTTTGAATAGGGAAAGTGGGTCTAGTGATACCTTATTTTGAAGCTCTCTTAAATATCTTTACAACCGTGTAAAAATTTCGAAAATCCATCGATTAGTTTTTGAGATATTTGCCTTCAAACTTTCAAATTTAACATGGACTGATAAAATAAAAATTTAATTAGAAATTTATTATTTTTCGGATTTAATTTTTATTTTATCATTCCATGTTAAATTTGAAAATTTGAAGGCAAATATCTCAAAAACTAATCGATGGATTTTCGAAATTTTTACACGGTTGTAAAGATATTTAAGAGAGCTTCAGAATAAGGTATCACTAGAACCCTCGAAGGGGGTTCGTGCTACAAAAATTTCCCCCTCAAAAACTAAATCGACGTGTCAGAGGAATTTTTCGAAAAAATATTCTAAATACCCAAAAACGCCTGTGTTTCGTTTTCGTTGAGACACATAGTATAATCGGGACTGTACTGTACACAAAAATGGTATTATGGAAAAAGAATTGAGATAAAAGTAAAGCCAAGTTCTCCAATACAAACTATCTACCTGATTTTAGTAATTCATTCCTCGTTCATACATGGCCGAAATAGTTCTTTTTTACCCAACTGCAGCACGGTGAAAGGAAGAGTAATGCATGTATGTTTGTCCCGCGCTAGAGGCTAAACGGCTAAACCGATTTTGACAAAAAATGTGTCGCTGAATTCCTGCTAATCCCGAAGGTGCTATGGGCTATATTTTTTTAAACAGGAAACAACATGGCGATCGTCAGACGCCATTTTGTCACATGATGTAGGCTTTAAGGTATACAAATTACCAAAATTTCAGGCGATTTTATTGAAATTCCTTTGATGACTCATTGTAAATGTCCTCTGATTTGCTGTATTTCCTTTGTAGTCCTCCTTGTTTTCACCCCTCTCCCCTCCTGTAATTCCCCCCCTCTTCAAAAACGAAATTCGGATATTTTTATCAAATATACAGCAATTTTAAAAATTCTTTCTGCACACGCTTTAGGATTTTTTTTCTAACATCATTTTACTAGTTCCCCCTCCCTTTCCATCTCCAAGAAATACCGAGCGATTTCAAAAATTCTTTCTGCACATGCTTTAAGATTTTTTTAAACACCATTTTACTAGTTCCCCCTCCCTCTCCCCTCCCCCACTTTTACTCATTGTTTGGGCATAGTTCAATGTTTTGCCACAAATGCATGATTTGGGTAATAATTAGGTACCTTGATTTAATTAAATAAATAAAAAGTAAACCTATATATATATATATATTTATCAGTTTCACAACGTTCTACGTCTTCCGATACCCAATCTCCACTCGTTTCTGTTTGCCAATAATTCATCATCTAGGCCTCTTATTCTTATTTCACTGTCTATTCCTTCTCTCCAGCTTCTCCTTGGCCGTCCTCGTTTTCTTCGGCCAGTTGGTTTCCATTGTAGTATTTGTTTAGGTAGCCAAATTTTATAAGAGAGTTTCGTACTATCGAGAGTTGCGAATGGTCATTGCCACTTGGGCTTAAGTTTCCATTTCAAAGATCTCTTCAAATAGCACAATTACCCCTATAGTTTGACGTCACAGGGTTCATATCAAATTTTCCTTAGCGGTATCCTACAGAAAACTTGAAATGAAGAACCTCGGGCGCCACTCTAAGAAATAATGGAGCTTAGAGTCTCCTGTGCCTCTCGGGTAGCTTTTAGACAGTGGAGAAATCCAGGCAAAAAGAAATAAATAAAATAATTAAAATAAAAATAAAAATACTATAATTGAAGTCAAAAATATAATTTTTATTATTTTTCAAAGGAACATTATTTTTCACTTCATATCTTTTAATAAAGCCTAATTAACAAAAATGATTTACCAAAACTAAATTCATCAGCTTACAAATCAAATTAAAAAAAAAAACAATGATATTCTAAAAAGAATGTAACGAGGAAATTTTAACTTTAATTTAGCACAGGCAATGATGCGTATATATATATTAGGTTAAAACGGAAAGCGGTGAGATTAGTTTATGAAAAAGCGAGAACTGACATGTAGCAAAAATCAATGCACAAAGCGCAGGAAAAAAAACCCTAAGCCAGAAAGCATAGCACCAGTATTTAGCGGAAGTGGAAAACTGTTGCTCTAGTTTAAATATATACAAAAAGGTTAAACCAATTTAAGACAGTCGGAAACTAAAATATAAACAGCATTATTTTAGTTACTTTGGATTAGCAAAATAGTAAAATACAGACTTTGGTAAAACGTCGTTTTTAACAGCTAAGTTGCCAAAGTCAAAGCTGGTAAAAGCAATTTAAATTATTATTGTTATAAACCGAACCACACTAGTTGTTTTGTTCTTATATCATCCACTAAAGTACGTTCACCCACTGTCATAATTTCTCTTATTCTTTGATTTGTAACTGTTTCTCTTTTTGATTTCCCTGCTGCTCTTCTCCAATAGTCCATCTCCGTAGCGGAAAGCAGTTTTTCTGTTCTATCCTTGATTGGCCATACTTCTGAGCCGTATGTAATAATACTTTTTACAATGGTGTTATATATAAGCTTTTTGTTATGTTTTGAAATACTTTGGTCCCAAATTATTCCATTTAATAAAGTTATTGCTTTTCTTCCTTGTACATTTCGATCTTTTATAGCTTTGTCTAGGGTTCCGTCAGCTGTAATTTTTATAGTATTTATACTCATCACAGGGCTGAATTCACTGCCCGGTATTTAAGATTAGATCCTGTTTCATTTCACCGATACACATATACTCTGTCTTAATTGAGATTAACCTCTAGTCCCCACTTATTGTACTCTTCTATTAGTTTTCGTGTCATTTATTCGAGGTCGTCATAATCCTGGGCCACTACTATGTGATCATCGGCGAAACATAAAGTATACAAGGTGGTTTCGTCCAACGGAATTCCCATGTTTTGGCATTTTCTCTTCCATACTTTAAGGACTTGTTCCAAGTATATCTTGAAGAACGTAGGCGAGATACAGCAACCTTGTTTAAGACCTTTATTTACTTGAAAGCCTTTGGTTAGTTTTGCTTTTATTTTAACTTTTGCCTTACTATTGCGGTATAACTCTTTGATGGCCTTAATTAGTTGTACGCTTATGTTTGTGTTTTACAACGCTTTCCAAAGTAGATTTAGTGGTATACTATCATATGCCTTCTGCAAATCGACGTAAAGCAGATGCAGCGCTTGTTTGTATGCCATTTTCTTTTCAATAACTTGGGTTATACAAAAGAGATGATCTGAAGTCGATCTACCCGCCCTGAAACCAGCTTGTTCTTCTGCCTCCATGTCTTTATATTCGCTCTGCACTTTATTTCTTATTATTTTACCATATATTCTGCTTAGCGTACTAGTCACAGATATACCTCTATACCAATAACCTGATTCATGAAAATACAAAACTGTATAATTTCGTAAGTGCGCTTTGGGCATCAAAATTAAAAGTTGCAGTATGTCGAACATTATAAGTATACCTGTCAATTTTGTACCCCAACTGCGACTAGTAGGTACAGGGTGTCCCAAATTGGGCACTTTTAGGGGGTTTAAGGTACTTCTAGGGTAGACAGAGAAAAACTGACCACGCATTCCGAGGCTCAAATTTCAAGGGAAGACTTTTAGTGGAAACCGCATTTTGAAATATCGTCTCGTCTTTGAGCTACGGGGGCTTTTTGAAAAGTCTGCATTTTGGAAGGGGTTCTATAACTTCGTTATTAGTGGCAATTTTGATTTAAAGTAAATTGCAATTTTTTAGACTATGTCACGAGGAATTCACCCGCTAAATTAAATTTTAACTGTCACTTTTAGTTTTTGAGATATGTCATAAAGTTGCATTTTTTCTTATGGAATGGCCTATATTTTAATTAATTTTCGAATTCGTCATTGAATTCTTTTCAAAATGATGTATCATATGTCATAGTTTTATTCAGCGGTTTCGAAGATAATTAAAGTTTTTTATTTTTGTCTAGTAGGCGTTGAATGACGTCATGCGCAATTGACGTGAAAGCTTGCTATCAAATCCTACTTCAATGCTCCTATAGTTTTGTTGTCTGATACTATGCAAATCAAGTTGGCCCTGCGTCTTGGCGTTTTGTCATTGTTTTCAATTGTTTAAACAATTTGACATTACGCTTCGATATGAAATTATTTTGCACAAAAGCGTTTTTAATTTTATTTTAAAATATGTATCAATGTTAAAATGTTACTGGGAAAGTACTGATAATCGACAGGGCGCTGGAAACTTATATCTTCAAAGGTATCCCGAACGAAGACAACCGTATATGGATATATTTCCAAAGTTGAAAAGAAACCTTGTTCAGTATGCCTTTTTCAAAACGGCGGGGCAAAATATATGACGTTAGGAGGGACCATGAGTTAGAGGAGCATTATTGGTGAGTTAGAACAAAATAATTCGCGATCATTGAGACAATTAGAAGCTGCCACAGGCATACCGAGAACTTCAATCCACCGAACACTTAAACGGAATAATTATAAGCTTTGAGGGCCGTCAGCTGAATTATAATTTTTCCAAACCAGGCTTACTATATTTTTGACTGTTTAAAATAATAAAAATATTGGAGTGCCTTGACCTGCCTCAGCAGGAAATCATAGCGCACTAGAAATAAGTGAAAAAGCTGAATATCTCCTAAACCGCTCAATCAAACTATGACATATGATACATCATTTTGAAAAGAATTCAATGGCGAATTCGAAAATTAATTAAAATATAGGCCATTCCATAAGAAAAAATGCAACTTTATGTCATATCTCAAAAACTAAAAGTGACAGTTAAAATTTAGTTTAGCGGGTGGATTTCTCGTAACATAGTCTATAAAATTGCAATTTACTCTAAATCAAAATTTCCACTAATAACGAAGTTATAGACCCCCTTCCAAAATGCAGACTTTTCAAAAAGCCCCCGTAGCTCAAAGATGAGACGATATTTCAAAATGCGGTTTTTACTATAAGTCTTCTCCTGAAATTTGAGCCTCGCAATGCGTGGTCAGTTTTTCTCTGTCTCCCCTAGAAGTACCTTAAACGCCCTAAAAGTGCCCAATTTGGGACACCCTGTACAAGTAGATTTACCAGTTGGGTGTTTTTTTTATTAAAAATTTTTTTTATTATAAATTAAAAAAAAAAGCTAAAAACAAATCCGGAACATAAAAATAAACAAGCAAATTTTGTTGGATCTTAATTTTAAGAATGTGTGTTAAAACAAAGTGTGGGTCATACATTTCTCAGAAATAGGGGTCCAAATTGAAATTATTGTCAATAAACTTTACCTATTTTTGATTCTATGCCCAGTGTCATGTGTTGACGTGACATACGTCAAAAACACTAAACAAGGCGAGATTTCGTCCCTTCCATCTTTGACCAGCAGAGACACTACACGTGGCCCCGGAGCTCCGACGCCCTCGAACGCGTCTCATGTGCCGAGATTTGTTGGATAATGGGTGAGTTGAGCACTTTTTTTAGGGCATAGAATAGCGAAAATGGGATTATAAGGGTTTGGGACTTTAACACCAGTATTTACTAAAGGATGCTAAGTGCTAAGTCCTACAATCCTAGGTTTAAAAGTCTACATTTTGGTTGAAGGTTTAACTCATTTTTCCTGTAAATGGGTCATCTTTTTTTGTTGTTACAAAGACATAATTTCCACACAAAGGTTATAAATAAATAAAAATAATCAAATATTTTGGTTTAACAATGGTAGCCATATTTAAACCTCCAAATGTCACTAGGAAATGTCGAATAAAAACGGTGTAAGTCAGTGTCAGCTGTCCGCTATATTTTACATGTTAATTTTTTAGACAAGTTAGCGACGATTAAACCGATGGTCGATTGTTTTAGTGAATGAGTAATTGAAAAGGGATTCTAATATATCTTGTGCTTTTTACAGTATTTAAATATTGATACGTATTTAATACGGTAATGCATCTACAGATATAGTTTTAAGTTATTTATGTATTATTTAGCCTTGAATATTTTTGTATGTAAGTTTTTTTGTCGATCATGGATTATTTCTATTGTTTTTCGAACTTTAAACCACCCCTCAGGGGTGGTACTACAATTTGAGACTATTTTTAACGGGAATCCTACGACTGCACGGACTAAGTTTGCCAAAAAATGACATTTGGTTACAACATTTTTATGTGGTTTTTCTTTATTTCTAAGGTTAATTTGAATTTATATGAGATATATGGAACTCATGAGAAATCATATTGCACATTAGGGTGAACCAAATCTTTGCAGTTATTTGTTCTGTAAGTATTAAAAAAATACACTTAAACCGGTCGGTATCAAGTCTATAGACTTGATACTTAAACCCGGTCTACAATGCTAAGTCTTAAGGTCTTAGTAAATACTGGTGTTAGTGAATTTTTAGCAATAAATACATGTGTTTAGTGAACAGTTGCGTTCATTAAATGGTCCTTCGAGCCAAATCCTGAATTGGCAGTGTGGATATACGATTTCGGTAGCAATTTCTCTAATCTTTTTCCCTTTCAGCCTTGTGGTTTTCATTTTTTGAATGTGCCATTTTTTGCGATCGTCGGCGCCGTTTTTTTGTGGGTCACGTGACCTCTTTAGCGTTTCTGAAAGCGGGCAATGTTACTTTTACATAACTTTACATCAGTGGCGACTCGTGAAGTATAAGAATGGGTGTGCGCTATAATAAATGAGTCGAAATAAATTTAAAATAAATAAAGTTAAAAAAATGTGCATATTTATTTGTAACCAAATAAAAGAACTTATCGTGCCCACTAGCTAATAAGGTTGTAAAAGTAAAAAAAAGCAGGTCTCCAATAAATAAAAATATGCCTACACAAAAAAAATTACCTACAGTATACATACATATTAGTTTTTAGCCAACGATGGATAACATTAATTCAATGTACAAAACCGTTTTATCTTAGCTTTTGATTCAAATACCATTTCATATTGTAATGTTCGTATACGTTGATTCAATGTTATCCGGTCATCGGCTGAAAATTAATGTTAAATTGATATTACGCACCTTTTTGTCAGTCCTGCTTTTTGTTTAGTTTCCTAGTCCTTAAATAATAATAATAACGAGTTTGTAACATCACATCCACAAATCCAGTTGTTTTTTTGGTAAATATCTTTTAAAATTCCTACCTTTTTTTCTTTTGGAGCAAGTTTGCGATAATTCTAGTTCTGGAGTCGGCCTTCCTAATCTTTTAATTTCAATTTTTTGATTTAAATTAAAGGAGGAAAAGCTTGCTATAATGTTTTGTACAGAATTAAGTCTTGAATTACTTCCAGGATTACCCGAACTTATAACTGCCTCAGACATATTCGACACTTGTAGATAATAAGTAACCCAAAAATTACAAACAAGAAGCCGAAAACAGCATAAAATTCACTTAAAAACTGCGTAAATAAATTTTAAATACGCCCAATACACGCATACTAACGATAATATAAACAGTAATCAGCTGAGAACTATAAAAAAACGATGCAAGTGTATATTGATTTAGCGCACCAGCCCACCCTTTTCTCGGCCGATATCCCGAGCATTTCCGATCCAATTGCGTGGCAAAAATTCGATTAAAGAGGAACGCCGAATCCACGCGCACCTCCAGATTCAAGCCCGCCCTCTCATATCTCTAGATTCAAGCGAGGCGATCGAAGGCCACCGTATGCGGCAGCAAGCGTCAACTCGAAAAGATATTAATTACTTCCGTTAATGGCCGATAGATGCCACTAGCGGGATCGGGATCATTAAAAAAAAAAAACAACAGTAATTATTTAATAATAGTTTGTATTTATTTTTTTTCTTATTTTTGCTGGGGGTGCGCGCGCACCAGCGCTCCTATGGACGAGCCGCCCCTGCTTTACATGTATAGGGGAGGAAAGCAAACTAAAATTTTCAGGTTTTTATATTTTTTCCTATAGTTTTATCATAGTTCCTATCAGTGTTCCAATGCTTAGCTCTCTAGCGTTTCTGGAAGTGGGTAATGTTACTCTTACATAACTTTACATATACCGGGTGGGCCAAAAAAAAACCGGAGAATATTTTTTTCAGTACAACTTTTGAACTATTTAATTAATTTTAATGGGACAAACTGCACTTGGTAAAGAATTAATCAGAGTTTTGACTGAATGTATTTTTTTGTCCACAATCTCAAAATCCAAGATGGCGGACGAAATTAAAATGTACCCTTCAAAGATGCTCGTTTATTCTCGTGTTACGAACATGACTGAATTATTTTTTTTAATTAATAAAAAAGTTGCATTTTTACCACGAACAACAAGGTACGAAATAGCAAAATCGGTTTAGTGGTTCTAAAAAAAATATTTTTGGTTCAACCATTGTTTGCATATTATACGATTGCCTTGCCAATCGTGTCTGCATTTATTTCCTTATAAATTCATTACTACTGAACCGATTTTAATGAAATAAAAAACATCATGGCCGTTTACACAGGCCTTATGGAAAATTTTTGGCTCGGTGGAATTGGCTATAATTTTAGTATGTTATAGTAGGATATGCAACTAAAAAAAACCGTAAGTAAAGTTAAGTTTTTCTATGTATAGTTTTTAAGATATAAACGGTCAAAGTTTGTTAAATAGTCGTTTTTGTGTATGTTCTAATAATAATAACCCTTATATCTTGACCGAAAAAAATTTTGTTTTGTACACTTTAAGCTCTTATTTGTTTATAGTTGCGGTATGTGAAACAAAAATTGGAGGTGAAATACCTTTTTGTTTAATGCTGCATTCGGTAAATATAAGAATCGTTAGAGCTACAAAAATTAATAGACAATAGACAACTTTATTAATCTTTTCAGCTACAATAATGTAGATAAGATACGTCAAATACAAAAAATATAACATTAAGTGTATATATATATGTATATAAATATTGAAAACAAAATTTTACCTTCTGCCCAACATGTAGTTTTCAAATTCAATTAAACTATAAAAAGTTTCTTTTAATAAAAGATTTTTGATTTCTTTTTTGAATCTTGGCAGCGACGTAGTTTGTTTGATTTTGTTTGGCAACAAGTTAAAGAATTTGCATCCAAGATAATGAGTACTTTTTTTTATGTACTCATGGTTGTGTTTATGGATGCTGAAGTGGTTACGACTTCTGGTTGGATAGTTGTGATAAGAACTATTTAATGTAAAAATATTTTGGTGTTGAAAAATGAATATATATGTTTTGGAAGTTGGCAATGTTACTTTTACATCATTTTACATTGGTAGGAGAGAGGAGTAAATTAAAATGTTGGGTTTTTTTCCTAGACTTTTATCATAGTTCCTCTCAGTCTGCCAAACCTCAGCTCTAGCGTTTCTAGAAGTGGGCAATATTACTTTTACATAACTTTACATGTATAGGGGAGGAAAATAAATTAGAGTTTTGGGCGTTTTTGTTTTTTTTCCAAGGGTTTGGTTATAATTTCTATTAATCTGTCAAATTTCAGCTTTGTATTATGTCTGGAAGTACAGTATAATTTTGATGATCTATACATGAGTGAGTGAATGACAATTTCGACGTTTTTTTAAATTTCGTAACTACTTTACTACTTCGTAGAAGTTTATGAAACTTGGAGGGGTTGTTAACTGTATAAAGATCTGCGACTGTGCAAAGTTTGAGTTTCGTTGCTTATTTCTAAGAGTTGAGTTATAAATAGGTCAAATATGGGCTGAATTGTTTCAAGAAAAGGTCGTACAACAGTTTGCGTGAACTTGACGGGGTGTGTGCCCAGATATTTTTAATTTATCCGTTATTTGATTAATTTTCTGCCTAAATTACACTCTTGCATAAAAATTGTTAGACAATTTTCGATTCAAGTGTATTTCCTTTTGAAACAACATTCCCTTATTTTCCTATTTTGTCAAATTTTTTACCAAAATATGAATATAAACTCGTCTTGTCACATTCTTTCGATATAATCACTTTTATCAGAACAGCCATTGCTTAATTTGCGCCAAATTCAAGTTGCTATGCTTCACCCTGTATAAACCCTGTGGGAAATAGACAAAAAACACGTTATGTTTTTTCCAATTAACGCTAGATTTGCTTTGAACTGCCATTTTTGTTTTTTATATTTCAGAACTGGACAAAATCCACATCAAACCAATTTGGAAGCAAAAAAAGAAATTTTTTTGAATCACAAAACTGATGATAAGATCAATTATTTTAAATGCCCTCATTGCATTTACCAAACCAAACGTAAGAATAACTTTGTCGTACATTCGTTGCGTCACAGAAGTCCAGATGAAATTGATTGGTTCGGATGCAAACAATGTGACTACAAGGCTAAGGAAAAGTCCCAATTAAAAAGACATTTGCTGCGACATAAAAATGCAAATGAAATCAATTGTTTTAAATGCCATCATTGCAATCACCAAACCAAACGTAAGAGTGGTTTGATCATCCATTTGTTGCGTCATAGAAGTCCAGATGAAACTACTTGGTTTGGATGCAACCAATGTGACTACAAGTCTATTAGGAAGAACACTTTAAAAAAACATCAGTTACAACATCAAAATACAAGTGAAATTAATTGGTTTGGATGCGACCAATGTGACTACAAGGCTATGGAAAAGTCCAACTTAAAAAAACATCAGTTAATTAAACATAAAAGCTTAAGCGAAATCAATTGGTTCAGATGCAAACAGTGTGATTACAAGACCAAGCAGAAGTCCCATTTAAAACAACATTCGCTGCGACATAAAAATGCAAATGAAATCAATTGTTTTAAATGTCATCATTGCAATCACCAAACCAAACGTAAGAGTAATTTGATCATCCATTTGTTGCGTCATAGAAGTCCAGATGAAATTACTTGGTTTGAATGTCACCAATGTGACTACAAGTCTAATAGGATGAACACTTTAAAAATACATCAGTTACAACATAAAAGTACAAGTGAAATTCATTGGTTTGGATGCGACCAATGTGACTACAAGGCGAAGCACAAATACATGTTAAAAAAACATCAGTTAAAACATAAAAGTACAAAGTCTGCCTACGGATCATGATCCACTTGTATACATGAATCATATCAAAATTGAAAATAGCTTTTTCTTTTTACCAACAGTTGCGGAGGAGGTGTTGACATGTATTAAAGACATAAAAAACCAGAATTCATATGGAGAGGATGAGATCTCTGCAAACATATTTCTTGCTCAATCCGCCACAGGCTCTTTACTGTTTAACAACAGCCATTAATTTCTCTTGGGATTCAGGGATCTTTCCACCAGAAGTAAAAAGGGCGAAGGTCATTCCAATCCACAAAGGTGGAGAAACAACCAAGGAAGCAAACTACAGACCTATCTCACTACTATCCACACTATCAAAAATTATGGAAAAACTTGCAAAAAAAAAGAATGATGGCTTTCTTAGTGGAAAATAATATTCTTAGCCCTAACCAATTTGGCTTTTAGGAGGGGAAAGGCTGGAATGTGCTTACACTTCGATCAATGATGGCGAGGCTGCGGCTGCAGTTTTTTGTGACTTGTCTAAAGCCTTTGATTGTGTGAGTCACAACATTCTGCAGCTGAAGCTTCGGCATTATGGTTTCAGTGAAATAGCTTTGGATTGGATTATGTCTTTTCTACAAGGCAGATCTCAAAGAGTTTTTGCTAACAATCAATACTCCCAATCCAAAAATGTAAATTGCGGTGTTCCACAGGGCTCAGTACTTGGTCCCCTGCTTTTCCTTTTGTATGTCAACGACTTGTGTCAAATGAATGTGGGAGCAGAGCTGGCTGTTTTTGCAGACGACGTAACTTGTCTTTGGCACTGTGAAAGTGTGGAAGAACTAAGGGGAGTAGTTTCTTCAGGATTGCTACAGATTAAGCGTTGGTTTGATGCCAATAAACTTGCGCTTAATATTGATAAGAGCAAAATTATGGGATTTAAATGTTCAATGGAAGGACTAATATTAGCAAACAATCCTTTACAACAGGAAAAAAACACAAAAATCCTAGGCGTTTTCATTGATGAAAAGCTGAATTTCGAGGCACATATAACTCCATTGAGAAGGAAGATCGCATCAGGGTGTTTTGCTGTAAGAGTGGTTCGGAGGGAGCTTGGGGTGGAATTGGCGAGAAATGTATACTTTGCCCTAGTTGAATCTCATTTACGCTATGGAATAGCATTCTGGGGTTCATGTAGTAACACATTGTTTGAGTCTGTTTTTCGTTATCAGAAGAGAGCTATCAGGGCTATGTTGCAATTAAAGCAAACTGATTCTTGTAGACCACATTTTCAAAATTGTAGAATACTTACCCTAGTTTCCTTGTACATTCTAGAATCAGTTTGTTTAATCTTTAAAAATAAACACAGACAAGATTATAACTACCATCATAATCACAACACTAGGCAAAGACAAGTAGTTCGTCTTCCAATCCCTTGTTCAACAATGATACAAAAATCCATTATCTACGAAAGTAGAAAAATTTTTAATAAACTTCCATTGTAGTTCCGAGAAATTAATGGATATAATGGCTTTAGAACTGCTATTAAGGAATACCTTTTAGAAAAGTGTTTTTATACCTTGGAAGAGTTTTATATAGATAACTAAATAAAAGGAATCTTCCAAGAATTGTTTTATATATTTTTAAACTTTTTAAATGTTTTGTATTGTTAATTTGGTTATTGTTTTTTTTGATGCTTTTATTTTGTTTTAATCTCTTAATCTTTTTTGATGTCTTACTGTTTATATTTGATCGTTGTTTGATTCTCCATCAAACAACGATTTAATTAATATGTGTGAATGTAGATAGATAGATATATTTATTTACCAAAGTATTATATAAATACAGGCTTTGCCACAAAATGATTATAAAAGAATTATAGGTGATTAAGGTGACTGAAAAACACTAGGTATATGACAAACCTTTTTTTTTCTCACTGATGAACAAACAAACAGACAAAAAATATGTTTAAAAATATTTTAAAACCAGTTTCTAGCTTTTTAAAGATTTTTTATATTCACTTAAAGTGTACGGTGCTAAATTAAGTAGCATTTTTTTTTTTTTAATGATTTTTGTTTTGTAATGATGTTGAATTATCTGGAAACAAGTTATAGTAAGTTAAGCCGGCAAAGTAAGCCAATTTTCTAATAAAATTATGATTAAATTTGGGCTGCACTCGCTTTTTGTGTTTCTTGTGCTATAGGTATGCACATCTGTAAATTTTCATTATTATAATTTTTTTTATTATTATAATTTTTTTTTTTTAATTCGTTTACATTTTCATGGACACAATTTGAAAGTTTAAATAGATATATATCACAAGCGGTTAAAATTTGTTTTTCTTTAAATATGTTTCTGCACTTTCTTATTTTACCTGTCTGTTTTGCTTTGCTTGTTTTTTTTTTTTTGTAATTGCAGGTCCTACCCATTTCCTACTTATTTTTTGCTAGAAATTACCTAGTATTTTAAAAATGTGAACTTATTTTTATTAGTTTTACTTAATTATAATTTTAGACAAAATATGTTTTAGTTATAAGATTGATGCTTTGTCAATAAGATTTTTTTTTCTTTGACAATAAAGCTTTTTCTGACTCTGACTCTGACAAGTGAAATTACTTGGTTTGAATGCAACTAATGTGACTACAAGGCTAATAGGAAGTACAGTTTAAAAACACATCAGTTACTGCATAAAAGTACTAGCGAAATCAACTGGTTTATATGCAATCATTGTGACTACAAGACTAATAAGAAGTCCACTTTAAGAACACATAATTTAAAACATAAAATCAATTGGTTTAGATGCAACCAGTGTGACTACAAGACAAAGCAAAAGTCCCATTTAAAGCAACATTTGCTGCGGCATACAAGTCCAGATAAAATCAGTTGGTTCATATGCAGTCAGTGTGACTACAAGGCCAAGAGAAGTTTCAATTTAAAAACACATCTGTTACAAAAACATAAAAGTGCGATCGTAATTGATTAGTTTAGATGCAATCAGTGTGACTATAAGACCAAGTGGAAGTCCAACCTAAATTTAATACCTACGTATGGCTAAAAACATATGAAAAAAAACACAAAAAAGTCATTGGCATACCATCAATCAATGATGGAAAATATTTTATTAGGAACCTAATGGAACCTCGTCATATTAGTGTTTATTATTTATTTATTCTTTTAAAAATGTTTTTCATTGTAAAAGTGTGATTTGTCTTTTTAAATTAGTTTTTTTTTACCAATGTTGTCGCAAAACTCTTGCACCAGTATTTTCTAAAGGGTTTAAGGTTTAAAAGTCTACATTTTGGTTGAAGGTTTAACTTATTTTTCCTGTGAATGCAATAGTTTTTTAACGCGAGTCCTACGACTGCACAGACTAAATTTGGTATTGCCATGTAGTTTAAGGTTTGGTTGTAGTCAATTACAGTATACCCGGGAAAAACATGGAAAAGCACGGAAATTTGGATAAAATTACTTATACAGTCTGTGTCTATGAAAGGTCAGTACAACAGCCTAGGATATATTTCTGAGGTCAAAATAAGACAATTAAAATCCACTTACTTTAGTCCGACATTGCTCCGTTTTCGAAATAGAAGGTGGTAAATTTAAAAAATAATCGAATAAATAGCTAAAATATAAATATTTTAACGTATTACCTATAGGCGAGGGGGAGGGGAAACTAGTAAAATGGTGTTGGAAAAAAAATCTGGAAGCGTTTGCCGAATAAATTTTTGAAATCGCTCTATATTTGATAAAATTGTGCGAATATGGGTTTTCAATAGGGTGGGGATTCCCCCACTGTCATTCGACAGGAGGGGAGATGGGTGGAAGCAGGGAGGACTACAAAGTAACTGCAGCAAGTTAGAGGACATTTGCAATGGGTAATCAAAGGAATTTCAATAAAATCGCCTGAAATTTAGATAATTTGTATTCCTTAAAGCCTACATCATGTAACAAAATGGCGTCTGAAAACCGTCATGTTGATTCCTGTTTAAAAAAATATAGCCTATAGCACCTTCGGGATCAGTAGCAATTCAACGACACCTTTTTTGTCAAAATCGGTTCAGCCGTTTAGCCTCTAGCGTGGTACAAACATACATATTTACATACATACAACAATCGAAAAACATTACCCTTCGCCGGCCGTGCTGCAGTTGGGTAAAAAAGGGCTTTATTTTTTTTTATATGAGAATTGCGGATTTTTCTGTGAGTAATTTTTGACATCTTTGTCACAAAAAATAATAAATTTTTACCCGTTAGTCATGAAATCTTATATATATATTTATCGGTTTCACAACGTTCTACGTCTTCCGATACCCAATCTCCACTCGTTTCTGTTTGCCCATAATTCATCATCTAGACCTCTTATTCTTATTTCACTGTCTATTCCTTCTCTCCCGCTTCTCCTTGGCCGTCCTCGTTTGCTTCGGCCAATTGGTTTCCATTGTAGTATTTGTTTAGGTAGTCTTTCATCATTCATTCTTTGTACATGTCCGTACCATACCAGTTGCTTTGTTCTTATCATCCACTAAAGTACGTTCCCCCACTGTCATAATTTCTCTTATTCTTTGATTTGTAACTTTCTCTTTTTGATTTCCCTGCTGCTCTTCTCCAATAGTCCATCTCCGTAGCGGAAAGCATTTTTTCTGTTCTATCCTTGATTGGCCATACTTCTGAGCCGTATGTAATAATACTTTTTACAATGGTTTTATATATAAGCTTTTTGTTATGTTTTGATATACTTTGGTCCCAAATTATTCCATTTAATAAAGTTATTGCTTTTCTTCCTTGTACGTTTCGATCTTTTATAGCTTTGTCTAGTGTTCCGTCAGCTGTAATTTTTAGACCTAAGTATTTATACTCATCACAGGACTGAATTCGCTGCTCGGTATTTAAGATTAGATCCTGTTTCATTCCACCGATACACATATACTCTGTCTTATTGAGATTAACCTCTAGTCCCCACTTATTGTACTCTTCTATTAGTTTTCGTGTCATATATTCGAGGTCGTCATAATCCTGAGCCACTACTATCTGATCATCGGCGAAACATAAAGTATACAAGGTGGTTTCATCCAACGGAATTCCCATGTTTTGGCATTTTCTCTTCCATACATTAAGGACTTGTTCCAAGTATATCTTGAAGAACGTACGCGAGATACAGCAACCTTGTTTAAGACCTTTATTTACTTGAAAGCCTTTGGTTAGTTTTGCTTTTATTTTAACTTTTGCCTTACTATTGCTTTGAATAATATAAACTCATGAAATCTTTCGGGTACTAAAATTTAAGTGTGGCAACCTATCATTATTTTTATTACTTTCAGATTTGAAGCGACAAATGTTTCAGCCAGTCAAAATGAAGATGCAGACGAAATCAATTGGTTCAAATGCAACCAGTGTGATTACAAAACCAAAAGGAAGCACCATTTAAAAACACATTCAATAAAGCACCAAAGTGCAGATCAAATCAATTGGTTTGAATGCAATCAGTGTGATTACAAGACCAAACACAAGTCTAGTTTAAAATTCCATTTGCTGCAGCATAAAGGGGAAAATGAAATAAATTGGTTTAAATGCAACCAGTGTGATTACAAGGCCAAATACAAGTCTAGTTTGAAATTCCATTTGTTAGAGCATAAAGGAACAGATGAAATAGGTTGGTTTAAATGCAACCAGTGTGATTACAAAACCAAAAGGAAGCACAGTTTAAAACAACATTCAATGAAGCACCAAAGTGCAGATCAAATCAATTGGTTTAAATGCAACCACTGTGATTACAAGACCAAATGGAAGTCTCATTTGAAATTTCATTTGCTGCAGCATAAAGGGGAAGATGAAATAAATTGGTTTAAATGCAACCATTGTGATTACAAAACCAAAAGCAAGCAAGCTTTAAAGACACATTTAATGAATCACCAAAGTGTAGATAATAGCAATTGGTTTAAATGCAACCAGTGTGATTTTAAAGCCAAATGGAAGAACGTTTTACAGACACATTTAACAAAGCACCAAAGTACAAATGAAATCACTTGGTTTAAATGCAACCAGTGTGATTACAAGGCCAAATACAAGTCTAATTTGTACAAGCATTTGCGGCAGCATAAAGCAGCAGATGAAATAAATTGGTTTAAATGCAATCAGTGTGATTACAAAACCATAAGGAAGAACGATTTAAAACAACATTCAATGAAGCACCAAAGTGCAGATCAAATCAATTGGTTTAAATGCAACCAGTGTGAATATAAAGCCAAATGGAAGAAGGTTTTAGAGACACATTTAATGAAGCACCAAAGTACAAATGAAATCACTTGGTTTAAATGCAACCAGTGTGATTACAAGGCCAAATACAAGTCTAATTTGTACACGCATTTGCGGCACCATAAAGCAGCAGATGAAATAAATTGGTTTAAATGCAACCAGTGTGATTACAAAAGCAAATGGAAGCATGCTGTTAAAAGACATTTAATGCAGCACCAAAATGCAGATTAAATTAATTTGTTTAAATGCAATCAGTGTGATTACAAAACCAAACAGAAGTCTACTGAGCAATTCCACGCCGTCCAAAGTCATCCAATTTACAAAAAAAGTGTTGCCCTGACATTTAATTTTTTTCTCTAATCATGTTTACTAAATGAAACAGCTTAATAAATAAATAAAGTGAATAATTTTGATTGTTTAGTTTTTAATATTTTGCTACTGTAAGATTTAATACTTCTTGCATGCCAAGAAGTCAGCACAAAGTGTTATGATAAATAAATAATCGTAACGTTTTTTTTTGTTTGTTTAATTTATAAGTGAATTATTTCCTACAGTACCGGCCAAAAGTAGAGAAACCACCTAAAATTTTATATAAATCTGATCCTATACCAACTATAAAAGAACAAGTGATACATTTGAAAACTTGAATCCAGTTCTCAGTTCACGTGTTTCGGCGATTTTCGATACAAAATCATTTCATGCCTTTTTGCCACGTTTAAAAAAAAAGCTTAAAACTTTTTTCTGTGTAATTTTACGCAATAATGGCAAGTACCATTCGAAAAAGACGTAAAAGTTTTATATGTCCTGAAAATTTTATAACAATTGCAAAAAAAATCGTCTACATATAAATTTTTAAAATTTCTAAAAATTACCAATATTTCTACATTTTTGCCAATATTGATCACGACTAATTTTTTTCACAATAAGTTTTATTTCAATTTATTGCTCTTGTTCTGATACATGACTTTACCTAATTTCATGTTTTTACTGTGTTTTTTGAAAAAGTTATTATCAAAAAAGTTTAAAAAATTGCCAACTTTCATGCTCTGTATCTCTACAAAGAAAGAGTTTTGACCCATGCAATATAGGAACTTTTTTATCAGACATGACCTCCTCTATCACCTGTTGGCCTATGGCCCCTAAGTTATGGGACACCCTGTATAAGTACTACGACATTATGTGTAGCTTTTTTTACTTTAAGTATTTAAATTTAATTTATTTAACAGATATTTCAAATACAAAATCATTTATCATCCCTGTAAAGACAATATTTTTAAATGTACAATGCCTCAATTTTGCATAAAAGTTAATTTACATAAAGAAAACAGCTCTAAAAGCACATAAAATCCAATATAACGATAGGCGCGCTTTCTGCACAGCACAAGTGGTGACGTAACACCGAGTTTGACCTTGAACATCGATTGCAGACAGATTCGGCAAACTGAGCAATCCTGTCTTGCGGACACGGTGGTCGTCATTAGGAATGGTTACATTGATTCCCATATGCCTAGCACGCGTGTCGGATTGCAACTCTGCCAGCGAACACGATTAGAAATGCACCTTAACACAAGGCTAAATTCTCATCGTGTTCGCTGGCAGAGTTGCAATCCGACACGCGTGCTAGGCATATGGGAATCAATGTAACCATTTCTAATGACGACCACCGTGTCCGCACGGTCCTTCGTGCTTGCAAACTCTGCGGCCCGTGCTGGCGTCCGTGCGGTGTACCAGACATGCCCAGTTCCATCACCTAAATCGGTATCGGGAATAATCTCGATCGAGATCTTTTTGACTATATCTCTCTCCTATATTAGTACGAGTAAAAGAAAGTTGAACATATATTAAAAGTGCACTTTCTGCAATACCGACTTATATCCCTTGTCACGTTTATCAGACAAAGGTTAATAATTGCAGACACATTGTAGGAAGAATTCGTCACTTTTTTATTTTTCGATTGTGAGTTTTCCATTTTGAATAAGAAAAATATCTATTTTGAAAAATATTTATTTTGTTTACAACAACATAAGCTATAATTATAAGCAAATCAATAGGGAACTTGCCCAAAAAATCGAATCCTTTAAAAACAATTAAAATCGTATAGAGGAGATAGAAAAAAACTAACCTACATGTTACGAGCTCGATTTTTGTTAAAACATTAATGCCGAAAACCGCACATCGATATCTTAAACTACTTTCAAGATATATATTTTCAATTTGGTGCATTTTCGACCCACCCCCGTAACTTTTTTAATTCTGAGATATTACATAAGGTTTGTATTTATCTTATGGAATGACCTTTTTTTTATTCAATTTTTGAAATCAGCGTAATTTTTTTTTTTTAAATGACACACTTAATATTTTATTTTTTTTATTGTTTTTTATATTTTTAGTTTTTAGTTACCTCTTAACTTTTTTTTTTAGTTTGCTGAATAAGAATTGGTTTAAATTATTTTTAAATTATTTAAAAAAAAAATAAAAAGTAATAAAACAATAAAAAAATTTAAAAAATTAAATATTAAGTGTGAAACATCATTTTAAAGGAATTCGCTAATTTTAAAAATCGAATAAAATAAGGATCAATCCATAAGTAAAATATAAACTTTATGTAATATCTCAAAAACTAAAAGTGACAAATATACTTTAATTTGACAGTTGAATTGCTCTTAAAAAAGTGCCTAAAGAATGTTTTTACAGAAATAAAAAATATTCATAAATAAGAAAGTTATGAACCGAATGGCCCTTATACTCATGAGGGGCCCGGGATTTTCTAAGGAGTGACGTCACAGCGGCTGCCGCGCATTTTGCTGTGTTTGAATATACCAGTCAGCGATTCCAACTTTAATTATTTATTGTAAAATAAGTATTGCGATTTAAGGGCTGATATTTGGTATAATGCGTTTTCATACAGAAACACACATTTTAGTAAAATAAAAAAAAATGGGCAAGTTCCCTATTACGCATGCGCTAACCACAGCACACACGCTGGCACGCAACACGATTAGAAATGGCCTAGTCCGTGACGTTTGAGACCATAGGTATGGAGCTTACAGATCGAATAAACGAACGCCCTTTTTCACGTATGGATTATAAGTTGGTCACCTTACCTGAATTTTGCTGACAACATGGGCATAACCAAATACGTTTCCTTGGATATGTCATTGCTTGTTGCTTTGTTTATTTTTTTATTTGTTTACGTTTTACTAATCTTAACCTAATCAGTGGTTTATTATTTGCGTTTTGTGAGAAACGGAGGAACCGAAGTTGCAAAGATTATAGATATGTGAAGTTGTTTATCATGGTGAGAAACTACCGGACTGAAATGGACTGAACCGAAGTCGTTTTATGTTTTTTGAGTGGTTAGGTTTTTTCATAACAATAAAGAACTAAAGAAAAGTAGTCAAAGAAGAAAAAAAACTACACAAAACAAAACATGTCAAAAGAAACAACCTCCTCAGAAGAATCCTCTTTTACAAAATCACTACTAGAAAAAGATCTGCTGACTAACAATCCAGAAGAAATTTTAAAAGAGCTAGATGACCAGGCTGCTGAACTTTTATTTTTAAGTTCACATATTAAAGAGGAAATATCACCAGACTATGTCAATCAACCCGAACACAGCAAGTGGGGTGAAAGCATAAGACACACACCTAGTTCAGACAAAATAAAAGTTAACAAAGAGTTTCCAGAATGCGGTGCTGATAATCTGTAAGTAGTTAGGAGCGAAAAGAGTGAAATAGTTTTTTAAGCAACAAATTTTGAGAACAGTGGAGATATTGAATTGAATTTTACAAATCTATTACTATTATTAATACTAAGGTTTATAAAAATAAGAACGCATGGAAATGAACCCTAAGTGCCTCATTAATTTACTGCATGACATTAAGGTCAAGTGGGTGGTAAAAATGTAAAAGGTTGACTTTAAGATCATGTAACTTTTACAATTCAATTTAATTTCTGGATTTCAATGAGATCACATCTCTTCTGAGATGGCCTCCCAGCTTTACTTGGGTTGAAGTTCTATTAATGTCTGCTTTGAGCTTCTTCTTTTTAATGAATCCTTCAAAATCTGATATCCTTGCCTTTCTTGATGTAGCTTCTATTTAAAAAAAAAGGATAGGAAAAGGTTAGACACACTTCTCACTCTGAGGCTACCAGAGCATTAACATAAAAAAGGTAGGTATCTAGCTAAAAGGTATTCAAAAGCGAAAAAAAAAACAAAACAAATAAAAAGCCTTGAACCACACTTATGATAGAGATCATTGCCCTTGTGTTCCATTTATTTAAGGTGATAAGTAAAGTTAGTTAGTTACTTATCACCTTTTTTAAAATTTATTGACTATGTTTGACTTTTTATTAACAAAACACTGTTTTTTTTATACTTTTATTGGTAAAATCTTTATGTATGTAGAGATAAAACAATTTTTATTTTTTAGTTAAAAACGACGCATCATAGAAGAAAAAGTAAAGATACATTTTTTAACTGAAATTAGACTGTAATTTCAAAAATAATTTGAAAGCAAATCATTTTTTCTTCAAAAATCTGACAGTCTCTGCCTGTGCGTACACCCCTGACAAACCAAAATTGTTGCTTTATGAAGAAAAGTATACAGCTAAATTAACCTTTATTCTGTACCAAATTTAGCTTTATTGTCATAAGTAGTTTTCTAGATAATAATTATTTATGTTTTTTTTTTAAGAAAACTTTAACACACTGTATTTTCCTAACAAAACATTTTTCGACCTATGTTGTATAAACTTTTTTTCATATTTTTCAACGTACAATACGCTGGTGAAGTTTGATTTGTTAAGATCGGGTCACCCTGTATAGTTTAGGTACCTTTAGACTGTGTAAAACACCATCTTTATAATAAAACTGAGCCGCCAATGCAAAACCGAGGAAAACATGTCAAAAATAATAAACAAAAAATAGAAAATCAATGTCAGGCTTCGCTTCCTATAAAGCTTGCCTTTATGGTGAGTGTCCTTAGTGGAAAGTAGTGTGGAGGGGGTATGAACCGAACCAAGAGGGGGGGGTTAAGATATATTTTTGTAGTCAGGAGTCACTAAGTTTCAAAGAATATACCTTGGCAACCATCATCACCTTGGTGCAGTCGAACCTCTTTTTAAGCCCTATGCTGCTCTACTAAGACCTTGGCTAAAATATGCTGAAACAGCCTGCACAATCCCTCATTATTTTTTTAAAACTATTTTATCTTTTTTTTTCAGCCAGCCAGATGAAAAATTATTTGACTCATCAACAATCAGTGTAAAATCAGAAGTTGAGGCGTTTGAATTGAAGACTGAAGAAATCAAACAGGAAGAGCTCCTGCTAGATGACAGCTTATCTGAGTAAGTGCATTGAATTTAGGAGAAATTATAAACCAAGCAAAAAAATTCCAATGAGTTGAATGAAGAGATTCCAAAATTCTCAAAATTAAAAGATTTTTAAAGGATCATTTCTTGCGTTTGGTTTAATTCCTCAAACTCTCTGACTATTTTTTTAAATGTAACATATTTTTTTAATTTTTCTTTAAATTCTAAAACAAAAATAAAAACTTAAAAACAAAACAGTTTAAAATAAAGTTTAATGGAATTTTTTTTTGTTATAAGAGAAATCCCTGTATTTTATAAAAAAAACTTTACCAAATTGGAGTTTTCTCTAGAGGAGTGGGCTGCCAAGATAGATTTTTATTATCAGGAGGCACCCTAATTTACCAAAAATTACTTCAAATGCATTATATCAGAAACTTGCCCAGTTTTGGTGTAGTGGCATCAATAAAACAGTGCTATTGCGTGTAGGGTTAACAAAACCCTATATATATATATATATATATATATATATATATATATATATATATATTTATACAGACATTTTTTTCGAATCTAGTCTGGTTTAGAAAATATGGATACAAATTATGGTTTTGTAAATATCTTCTTTAATTTTTGAGATATGCAATAGAGTGCTAACACGATCTAGAGATCACTACACAAACAACAGTTTTTTTTGTTTTATCACTGCTGCTTGCTGAGATATTGAAGAATGAATTTTAAGGGGTTGAAAGTGGTGTAGAGGGGGTATGACCGAGAGGAGAGGTTAAGATATATTTTTGTAGTCAGGAGTCACTCAAGTTTCAAAGAATATACCTTGGCAACCATCATCACCTTGGTGCAGTCGAACCTCTTTTTAAGCCCTATGTCGCTCTACTAAGACCTTGGCTAAAATATGCTGAAACACTCTGCACAATCCCTCATTATTTTTGTTGTTAAGGGCTGGTTGCGTCACAGGGTACAAAACCTCACATAAATAGGAGAAGCTAATCCAGTCACGAAAGAACAGGTTTCCGCGATGGATAGTGGAAGGAGATGTAAAACACCCTTTTAATGTATTGCGTAAAAGTAGTAAAGTAAATAGTTACGTAACCGGTGTTACGTAACGCGTAATGTAAGAATAAAAGTATGGCTCGACTTACCTCAGTAATTAACCGGGCGTGGAGAAAGGAAAATCCTGTAGATGGCGTCCTTCATCTAGAAACAGTCCATTGATGATGCGGCCGCTTGTAATTATTTAGTAAAGTATTGATTTTTTCATCACTAATTCGCAGAACAGATAAGTAAATTCGCACTGCTGTGGGAGCCTGACGAGCGCACACATACGTAGCAAAGCGCTTCCGGGTCTAGACTCGTTTATTGTTTCTCCAAAAATTTCCTCTTTGCCGCTAGGGGGGAGTAGCGTGGTATCCGCAAGGTATGTAGGTGAGATTTTGGAGAGCCTTTTGGAAAAGGACAATAGGATATATAGTGTAAGAAAGAAAGTAAGGTAAAATATAAACAAATCGATCCTTTCAAAAAGCAGATTAGTACTAGTAAAAATGAATAAAGATTTAAATTTGAATTGTTTTCGCGCCCTTCCACAGGCAAAGTACATGTACATATTAGACATAAGTAGATATAAGGACAATTTTTCCCAATATGCCAAAAAATATAAAACCAAAAAAAAAAAAAATTCTTCAAAAATAAAATAAAAATAAGAAGGGAACGTGGAGACCGAACAATTTTTTTAAAACTATTTTATCCTGTTTTTCAGCCAGCCAGATGAAAAATTATGTGACTCATCAACAAACAGTGTAAAATCAGAAGATGAGGAGTTTGAATTGAAGACTGAAGAAATTAAACAGGAAGAGCTCCTGCTAGACGACAGCTTATCTGAGTAAGTGCATTGAATTTAGGAGAAATTATAAACCAAGTGACTTCTCACTCACATTTTGATATAGCAAGCATATATGGATGATTCTACCAAAAGTGGGCTATATGGATATTATTTTTGGTCATTGCCTTTAAATAACAGTACAGCACAGTAAATAATTTTGTTTTTTTAAATTTATGTAAGCTAAGAAACATTTATTTTCCCGAATTTTAGGAATTATTGCATAAAAATTCCAGAGAAATGAGTACCAGAGGAATGAGTTTTTTAATGGTTTTCCAATTTAAATCAAAATCTATTTACACTACTTAACTTAAGTTTTATATAAACAAAGTTCCTATACTTATAATTTTAAAACAATCAACAAAAAAATTATTATATCAGTCGAATATTTACTTGCCAGAGGAATGATAATTGAAGCGTTCCTTTTTGATTTCTCCGAAAAAAACTAATTTTCTGCCGAAAATAAAAAGATCTATTACTTAAACCAAACTAAAGTTGACATTATCTGTCACAACTTGTCACCCTCACAAGTAAATTAGATATCCAGGGCCGTCTCTTTCTCTAGAAATTAACCAGTGGTATTCACAAATATTGTGTTATTAAAAATGGAGCACGTTTAAAATTGTAAAATTTTCTGGAGAAAATTTAAATACGGATTTTCAAAAATATGACTGCAAACTTAAGTTTTATCAATTTTTTGATAAATGGTTAAGACTTGGTTAAATATTATTTATTAGGATATTTTTTTCAATTTGAGTTTTTAATATTTGGTTTGGGACTACACCAGAGGAATGAGGTATTTGCTTTGTAATAAAAAAAATTATAAACTTGCAATTTTTGTAATACATTAAACTCAAATGCTCCATAAAGAAAACATTTCGTTTTAAAACTTATAACTAAAACTATCATTTGCAGTCTGTGTTTGAAAAATATGCATTCCCACTCCACAGCACCATTTTTATAGAATCATCCATATAACATCTGTAAATGCCTTCAAAATGTCGTATCACCTTACCAACTGTCCCTATTCAAATTCTAGGGGTAATTTTTGCCCCTCGAGGGGGTTTATCTAGGAAACATGAATGCATTATACAAATGCACTACTAACAAAAATAAAATCGACGAGTCTCAGGTATGTACATAAATAGCACACTTGTATATTTTTTTATTAAAAATATTAGCGAAAAACTCTATGTTTCTTTGTTTCTATGTTTGTTGTTTGATTTTTAAATTCACGGGTACGAAATTCCATGTTTGTTAGTATTATTTGGCTTTAAAATTCCATTGATTGACGCTCACTGTCTTGAAGACGGGTAAAAATGCAATCTGTGTTGATCCGGCCTGAAAGACAAAGAGCTGTCGTAGGTCACGGACTATAGTTGTTTTCTTTTATTTGCATTCGATCTTTTCATTGATCGATATTGTATAGCAGTGTTTTTACCTGCTTTTAGTTTTTTGTTTCTTTCGTATCTCGGTAGATGGCGCCTCTTGCTATAGTTCGCTCACTAATTACATTTAATTAGAGACAAAACCGTCTGATTAACTTCGCAAGATTTGTCACATTGACCAGCAGTGTTCTGAGGAGTCCCATAAGGACGAAACGGTTAACTGTCAACACTTATTAGGTGTCCATTAGAACTTGGACCCCCGTGAGGTTAAGCTTTCAGGCTACCCACGGAAAAATATAAGGGAAACAAAAAAACTCCTTTTTGCCCGATTAGCCACGAAACTTGTTTGATTCTATGTTTGCTATTTTCTTCTAACTGCGCCTCCGATCAGTTCAATGGAGTTGCCTTTTATACTTTGTTAACTCATTGTTTTCGGTTTTTTTTATGGTTATGCGCACTCGCAAGGAGATCCCTATCACGCTCGAGAAGCAGCAAGTGAGCGAAAATGTTGGTGTTTGCTGGTTTTATTTATTTTGGTTTCTAATACAATACTTGTATAAGTTTTCGTAATACAATACTTGCATTGGTTTTTGTACTCTTCCTGGTAAGTGGCGCCCCCGAAAGTACAAAATGTAAACTAAAATGTGTAAACAAACCTGTAATAAATACCGAGATGAATTCCATCAAAGGAGCATGCGCCAAATTTAACGTCAAAATGTCTAATTTAAATTATTGGCGCGAATACCGTCATTGGCGCGAGATCGAAGAGCTTAACGTATAATAAAAAATTCAAGGTATAAAATAATGGTCAATTCTAATTTTTAAGTATGATTTTATGTAGGTACCGGGTGGTTTTTTTTAACCGGAGCACTCAGCAACTTTATCATTGAAAATAAATTGAGATTTTTTGGTTAATTATGACAACTTTAAAAGCCAACATAATTTTTTTTCTATCTGTCACCATGTACACGGTGTCCCAAATTCGATGTTTTTGGGGGGTTTCGGGTATTTCTAGAGGGGCTAAAAAAAACTGATCCCCCTTTGTGTCACTCAAATTTCAAAAGAAGCTTAAAGGTGAAAATCGCATTTTGATATAGCAAGCCGTTTGTAAACGACGGCGTGTTTTTAAAAAGTCTGCATTTTGGGAAGGGGTCTATAACTTGTTTATTTATTAATATTTTTTATTTCTGTGAAAAAATTTATTAGTATTTTTTATTTCTGTGAAAAAATTCTTAAGACACTTTTTTAAGAGGAATTCAACTGTTAAATTAAATTTTATTTGTCACGTTTAGTTTTTTTATTTTACTACATATTTTAGTTTGCTTAATGGGTTCGGTTCGGTTCGGTTTAATATGATAAAATTATAAAAATAAAAAAGTAATAAAGAGGCGATTAAAAAAAAAAAAAAAGAAAACAATAAAAAAATAAAATATTGAGTGTGATACATCATTTTAAAGGAAATTTTAAGCTGATTTTACAAATCGAATAAAAAAAGAGTTATTCTGTAAGAAAAATAACAACTTTATGCAATATCTTAAAAACCAAAAGAGATAAATAAAAACCGTTTACATCTGTCAATTCTTCAAGAAAAGATCTATAAGAAAGCTATTTACACAAAAACAAAATTTTCATAAACAAAAAAGTTATAGACCCCCTCCCAAAATGCAGACAAAAACACTCCGTAGCTTAAAAACGGCTTGCTATATCTAAATGTGGTTTTCACCTTTAGGCTTCTCTTGAAATTTGCGCGTCGCAAAGGGGTGTTAGTTTTTTTTCTATCTCCCCTAGAAATACCCGACACCACAAAAAAACAACGAATTTGGGACACCCTGTACAGGGTGTGACAATGAAGTCGATTTTTTGAGAGGGAACACCCTGTATATTTTTGCATTTTAAGATTCGTCTTTTCTTTCTGATTTCAAAAATATACAATATCTATGTGCTACGATTAATATTTTTTGAGATATGCAGTATTTCTTCTATATGATCTTATGCCTTTCACGTTTATCTTGTTTTGCCATGGGTGTATTGACTCTCAACTCCAATATTTCTTCAAGTATTTCTTGAATAATGATCACACAGATCCAAGTTTTTTGGGAAGGAGCATTTACATTCTAGGCATCTAAACATAAAAACACTTTCTGCATAGGAATACCTTTGTTTTGGTATGCCATGTTTACTTTGACAGTGTTTATTCAAATTAAATTGGGCACTAAATAATTTGTCACACAACTTGCACGTCACCGGCATTTTCACAGCACAAAAACGACGAATTTTCATCAAAAAGAACTGGAAATTATTAAAGTTTTGCTGTATAAAACCATACTGAAATATCTCTCAGTTGATTGGTTGGCAGAAGTGACAGATCAACGCTTGCGCATGTCTTGGAATTCATCTCGGTATTTAACGACTCGTGTAATAAGAGGTAATAATACAGATTCATATTTTACGACTACAAGACGCATTTTTATCATTCACATCAACAAAAACTTACAAATTCACAAAACCACGGTACTACAGAACACAGAACACCTCATCAAAAACCAGAATTAGGTATTGTTGTTGACAAAAATGACAATTGGCCTCACCCCAATAACTTTAGAGTAGTGATATTGCTAATCGCGTGGTTCCTACTACTGTGAAGGTTTTTTATAGTGGCGGAAGCTAGGGAATAATACGTTGTCGCGACGGAAGAGTAGAAATTCGAGTGTGCTATCTAAAACTAAAAGGGAACACTGCCATAAAAGTGGTTCGTATTACCTTGCCGCAACTTAGACTCACTTTCAAGTTACCCTTTCGACTATTAGGGAATATTGTCTGAGACGCCATGTTTTTTTTGTAAATAGAAAATTTAATATTTTTATTTTCGTTTTTTGAACCCATATTAAAGAGATTTTGACCCGTTGTATAGTTCTTTTATCGCTTTTATGTATGTATGATTGATATTAGTCTGCTCTAACACTGTCCATAGTTTTTCTACTGGAACGGTATCATATGCTTTTTGTAGGTCCACAAAGGTAACATGAGTCTGTATTTTTCTCAATTACTTGTTTAAGACAAAAAACATTATCGCTACAAGATCTGCCTGCACGAAACCCATTTTGCTCTTCTTCTTCTTATTGTAAATGTAAATCTTTTTAAATAATGTGTGTTATTAGAGTGATAATTGCTTATTACTGTATAATAAGATCTTCTGCTAGATCTAATTTTAATCTTGATCTTTTTAAGTACTAAATTAAAAAGAAAAAAAAAATCTGACTAGTCTGATTAGTTAGTAGTTTATATTAGGTATTTACACTGTATGACTTGAATAAATGTATTTCTATTCTTCTATTCTATTTCTATAGAGGAGGAAAATAAATGTGATGAGTATAAATACTTAGGTCTAAAAATTACAGCTGACGGAACACTAGACAAAGCTATAAAAGATCGAAACGTACAAGGAAGAAAAGCAATAACTTTATTAAATGGAATAATTTGGGACCAAAGTATATCAAAACATAACAAAAAGCTTATATGTAACACCATTGTAAAAAGTATTATTACATACGGCTCAGAAGTATGACCAATCAAGGATAGAACAGAAAAAATGCTTTCCACTACGGAGATGGACTATTGGAGAAGAGCAGCAGGGAAATCAAAAAGAGAAAGAGTTACAAATCAAAGAATAAGGGAAATTATGACAGTGGGTGAACATACTTTAGTGAATGATATAAGAACAAAACAACTGGTGTGGTACTGACTACCTAAACAAATACTACAATGCAAACCAACTGGCCGAAGAAAACGAGGACGGCCAAGGAGAAGCTGGAGAGAAGGAATAGACAGTGAAATAAGAATAAGAGGCCCAGATAATGAATTATGGGCAAACAGAAACGAGTGGAGATTGGGTATCGGAAGACGTAGAACGTTGTGAAACCGATAAATATATATATATATAAATAAATTAGACTTTCAGGCTTTTTTGTTTTTTTTTTTGAGTGAATGACAATTACGACATTTTTTAAATTTCATAACTACTTCCATGAAACTTGGAGGGGTTGTTAACTCTATAAATATCTACGACTGTGCCAAGTTTGAGTTTTGTAGCTCATTTCTAAGAGTCGAGTTATAGATAGGTCGAATATGGGCTGAATTGTTTCAAGAAAAGGTCGTTCAACAGATTGCGCGAACTTGACGGAGCACCGCTGTGCCCCCAGATATTTTTAATTTATTCGTTATTTGATTAATTTTCTCCCTAAATTGCACTCTTGCATACAAATTATCATACAATTTTCGATTCAAGCGTAATTTCCTTTTGAAACAACATTCCTTTATTTTCCTATTTTCTCAAATTTTTTACCAAAATATGAATATAAGCTCGTCTTGTCACATTCTTTCGATATAATCACTTTTATCAGAACAGCCATGGCTTAATAATGAACCCTGTATAAATCCTGTGGGAAATAGACAAAAACACGTTATGTTTTTTCCAATAAACGCTAGATTTGCTTTGAACTGCCATTTTTGTTTTTTACATTTCAGAACTGGGCAAAATCCACATCAAATGGGAGCAAAAAAAGAAATTTATTTGAATCACAAAACTGTTGATAAGATCAATTATTTTAAATGCCTTCATTGCATTTACCAAACCAAACGTAAGAGGAACTTTGTCGTACATCAGTTACAACATAAAAGTACAAGTGAAATTACTTGGTTTGAATGCGACCAATGTGACTACAAGACGAAGCACAAATACATGTTAAAAAACCATCAGTTACAACATAAAAGTACAAGTGAAATTACTTGGTTTGGATGCAACCAATGTGACTACAAGGCGAAACACAAATACAATTTAAAAAGGCATCAGTTACATCATAAAAGTACAAGTGAAATTACTTGGTTTGAATGCAACCAATGTGACTACAAGTCTATTAGGAAGAACGCTTTAAAAACACATCAGTTACAACATAAAAGTGCAAGTGAAATCAATTGGTTTATGTGCAGTCAGTGTGACTACAAGGCCAAGCACAAGTATAAATTGAAAAGACATTGGCTGCAACATACAAGTGCAGAGAAAATTAATTGGTTTGGATGCAGCCAATGTGACTACAAGGCAAAGCAGAAGTGCCATGTAAAAGCACATCAGTTACGAACACATCAGTTACGAACACATAAAAGTGCAAGTGAAATTACTTGGTTTGGATGCAACCAATGTGACTACAAGGTGAAACACAAATACAGGTTAAAAATACATCAGTTACATCATAAAAGTACAAGTACAAAAAGAAATTTATTTGAATCACAAAACTGTTGATAAGATTAATTATTTTAAATGCCCTCATTGCATTTACTAAACCAAACGTAAGAATAACTTTGTCGTACATTCGTTGCGTCATAGAAGTCCAAATGAAATTACTTGGTTTGGATGCAACCAATGTGACTACAAGTCTAATAGGAAGAACACTTTAAAAACACATCAGTTACAACATAAAAGTACAAGTGAAATTACTTGGTTTGGATGCAACCAATGTGACTATAAGGTGAAACACAAATACAGGTTAAAAATACATCAGTTACATGATAAAAGTACAAGTGAAATTACTTGGTTTGGATGCAACCAATGTAACTACAAGGTGAAACACAAATACAGGTTAAAAATACATCAGTTACATGATAAAAGTACAAGTGAAATTACTTGGTTTGGATGCAACCAATGTGACTACAAGGTGAAACACAAATACAGGTTAAAAATACATCAGTTACATGATAAAAGTACAAGTGAAATTACTTGGTTTGGATGCAACCAATGTGACTACAAGGTGAAACACAAATACAGGTTAAAAATACATCAGTTACATGATAAAAGTACAAGTGAAATTACTTGGTTTGGATGCAACCAATGTGACTACAAGGTGAAACACAAATACAGGTTAAAAATACATCAGTTACATGATAAAAGTACAAGTGAAATTACTTGGTTTGAATGCAACCAATGTGACTACAAGGTGAAACACAAATACAGGTTAAAAATACATCAGTTACATGATAAAAGTACAAGTGAAATTACTTGGTTTGGATGCAACCAATGTGACTACAAGGTGAAACACAAATACAGGTTAAAAATACATCAGTTACATGATAAAAGTACAAGTGAAATTACTTGGTTTGAATGCAACCAATGTGACTACAAGGTGAAACACAAATACAGGTTAAAAATACATCAGTTACATGATAAAAGTACAAGTGAAATTACTTGGTTTGGATGCAACCAATGTGACTACAAGGTGAAACACAAATACAGGTTAAAAATACATCAGTTACATGATAAAAGTACAAGTGAAATTACTTGGTTTGGATGCAACCAATGTGACTACAAGGTGAAACACAAATACAGGTTAAAAATACATCAGTTACATCATAAAAGTACAAGTGAAATTACTTGGTTTGGATGCAACCAATGTGACTACAAGGTGAAACACAAATACAGGTTAAAAATACATCAGTTACATGATAAAAGTACAAGTGAAATTACTTGGTTTGAAATACATCGAGTGCACAAAACTCTGTTTTTCATAAAGGATTTGTGATGTTTAACCAATTGCCAAATGAGCCCTTTCTGTAGAAACTTTTAAAGCCAAACTTAAAGAATATTTGCTAAAGAAAAGTAATATATTTATATTGCATAGGCCTATTTTTATTGACATTAGTTAGTTTGAATTTGTTTAGTATGAACTATTGTAGATTGTGTCAGTTTATTTTGTTTACAGGTTTACTAGTCTATGATTCTTTGCATTGCAGTCTGTCTTTTACCTTTTTTAATTTGTTATTTTTTTATATTATTTGTGTTTTATTGTTTTTTTTATTTAGTTTCATGACTATTTTTTATTTTTGAGTATGTTTCTGGTTTTTTGTTTGTGAAGCAATTTGACTTGATTATTATTTTGCTATTTTTAATTTTGCATCATAAAAAAATCATTTTTTTTAACTTAACCTAAATTATTAGAATTTTTTATTTTAAATTTTTTTGCCCTATAACACAGATCGAAAAATTTTAATATTTATGTAAGAGTTCAATGTTATACGATTTTTTTTTCACTAAATTGTTACCTTTGTTTTTTGGGACAAAACTAAAAAAATAATAAAAAAAAAACGGCATGGTATGTTTGCTTTTTTCTTTTCAAATATTTTCAAATATACTAGCATTGAGAATGTTGGTGCAAGCAATGAATTTCCTATTTTTCATTTTATTTTCCTTTTCTGCGCGTTTAAAATAATTTAAATTTTCGCGCTCTTAAATATGCATATGGGTTTTCACGGCACCGCACACGTGCGAGGACAAGCAGCGCCGCGATGAGTGCGCAAACAACCACCGTCACAACAAGACACTAGAAAAATCACGTTCCCAAAAAAGTGAATTTTGAGGTGAAAAACTGGACGTTTAAACGTTGACTGGAGCCGCAAGAGAGTCCGAGGTAGGTGCCTTTTCATATGAAATTCCATATGTATCGTAACTTTCCATTTACAATCGTCAATACCGACAATTATTTTTAAATGTGCTTGTAAAGCCAAACCGGCGACCTGTCGAAGGAAATTCCATTATTTTTCAGTACTTGCACGCACATTTAATGGTCCTTCCACCCAAATAATAGTTTTTCCAACTACCTAGACTCCTGTGGTTCACCAATTTCCTACAAAAATTCCAAATTTCCATATATTTTCAAAATTTCATTTCCAAAAGTTAGTCGGCTAAGGTGCAAAAACCCAATAGTACTTGGTACTTTATTATATCACTTAAGCTTAAATATTTTATTGACATTGCCACTTTTTATGTTTATATTTTGATTTAAATTGTATTATCATTTTTTTAAATTAGCAAATGCTAAATAAAGAATTTAATAATAATAATAATAATAAATTTTCACCAAATCAACTACTTTTTACAAGCTTTTATTTAACTTCAGATGTTCTGTCTAACTATCTAACTAACTAACTATCAAATAGAAATAAAATTTCGGACTTCCATTGTCTTTATTTATTTTAAAACACGACGTTTCGGTTAGTAAGTATCTCTAACCGTTATCAAGTGTAAACTAAACAATCTAGTCTCTAGGCTACTACTTATACTACTTGGTGTGCAGTCAGGTGTGACGGCCCGCCCCCTTTTTTAATCGTAAGACGCCTGTTTTCCTTAAGGAGTGGTTTCCATATGTTTGGTATGTCCGTGCTTGGTTGACTGAAAACATCTTTATTCTGCATTATAAACGCAGCTTCAATAAACTTTCGTTTTCGCCAATGCGACTCCTTATGTAAAACTTTAGCTTCTGGCCACTGAATCCTGTGATCATTTGACCATGCATGATCTGCTAAACCGGATTTTTCAATATCCCCTAATTGGGTACTTTTTAGATGTTCATTTACTCTAACCTGAAGAGGGCGTTTCGTTTCACCTACATATGATTTACCACACTCACACGGGACCTAAACTATGGCTACGATACATGGATGACACATTTATTATATGGCCGGAAAATGATGACGAACTACAAAATTTTCTACACCATTTAAACGGTATTCGACCAACAATCAAGTGCACCATGGAAATTGAAAAACATTCGGCCTTACCTTTTTTGGATGTTCTTGTCAAACGATTAGACAGAAACATTCAAACCACTGTATATAGGAAACCTACACACACGGGACAGTACCTAAATTTTAAGTCTAATCATTCTGTTGCAACAAAATAAGGAGTTATAAGAAGTTTGTATTTAAGAGCCGTAAATATCTGTAGTAATAATGAAGAATTAACCACAGAAATTAACAACATTAAAAAGGACTTACAACAGAATGGTTATTCCGAGAAATTAATAAACTCAACGATATTTAAAATTAAAAACAAACTAAATGTACCAAATTCTCAAAATAATAATCTGTTAGGTGTTATTAACATTCCATATATTCAAGGGATTTCAGAAAACATAAGACGAATAGCTAAACACTATAATATAAAAACAGTATTTTCTTCGGGAAATACAATAAGAAGTTTTGTAACTAAAACAAAACCAGACAATCCCTCAAATAATAAGGAATGTATTTACCAAATCCCGTGTGAGTGTGGTAAATCATATGTAGGTGAAACGAAACGCCCTCTTCAGGTTAGAGTAAATGAACATCTAAAAAGTACCCAATTAGGGGATATTGAAAAATCCGGTTTAGCAGATCATGCTTGGTCAAATGATCACAGGATTCAGTGGTCAGAAGCTAAAGTTTTACATAAGGAGTCGCATTGGCGAAAACGAAAGTTTATTGAAGCTGCGTTTATAATGCAGAATAAAGATGTTTTCAGTCAACCAAGCACGGACATACCAAACATATGGAAACCACTCCTTAAGGAAAACAGGCGTCTTACGATTAAAAAAGGGGGCGGGCCGTCACACCTGACTGCACACCAAGTAGTATAAGTAGTAGCCTAGAGACTAGATTGTTTAGTTTACACTTGATAACGGTTAGAGATACTTACTAACCGAAACGTCGTGTTTTAAAATAAATAAAGACAATGGAAGTCCGAAATTTTATTTCTACACAATCATTGTCTACGAGTTTCAAACTAACTATCAAATCTTGTGAATCGTTTTTGACACACTTCCCATTATCCGATTTGGATGAAATTTGGTACACACATAGTGGTCCCATGACAATACAACATTAAGAAAAAAATACCCTCCCATCCCTATCCCCACCCCTTCTATAGAAAAATGTGTTTTTGACACACTTCCCGTTATCTGATTTGGATAAAATTTGGTATACAGATAGTGGTCCGATGATAATACAACAATAAGAAAAAATATCCTCTCAACCCTACCCCTACCCCCTTCCATAGAAAAATTTGTTTTTGACACACATCCCGTTATCCGATTTGGATGATGATGAAATAAATATCCTCCCACCCCTACCCCCACCCCCTTTCATAGAAAAATGAGTTTTTGACACACTTCCCATTATCCGATTTGGATGAAATTTGGTATTCACATAGTGGTCCGATGACAATACAACAATAATGAAAAAATATCCTCCCACCCATACCCCCACCCCCTTCCATAGAAAATGCATTTTTGACACCCTTCCCATTATCCGATTTGGATGAAATTTGGTATACATATAGTGGTCCGATGACAATACAACATTGAAAAAAAAAATCCTACCACTCCTACCCCCACCCCCATCTATAGAAAAATGCGTTTTTGACACACTTCTCATTATCCGATTTGGATGAAATGTTGTATACATATATTTGTCCGATGACAATACAACAATAATGAAAAAATGTCCTCCCACCCCTACTCTTCACCCCCTTCCATAAAAAATGCGTTTTTGACACACTTCACTTCAAATGACTTTTATAAAACTTGGTATTGCATAAAGGTCCGATGGCAATACAGCCCAAACAAAAAATATATTTCTACCTCTACCCCCACCCTCTCCTTCCCCCAATAGAAAAATGAGTTTCCAAACAACTCATGATCAGCGATTTCATTATAATCTAGAATAAACTCTTCTGTTCTGTTATTGAACCAATATTTTCATTTAATAGAGTAGATAGCTGAGACTAAAAAGTAGAAAATAAATTGGTAACATTTTTTTTTAAATCACAAGCTTTTATAAAATGCACTAAAAATTAAAAAATAACATTCTAATATTATCATAATAATAAAAGCGATGGCTGCAAATCAAAGCATAAGTTAATCTAAAGTTGTGATCTAAACACTTAAAGAATATTCAACATAGCAGGTCATCAAAGATATGTTTGATGTGCTGCAATGTTATGCCATTGCCATACCTGTTGCTGTTTTGAGGTTGGTAGAGCTGCGGGACTGTAAGCGCTGGTCGTTTTATAAAATCTGGGTGCAAAAATCCTTAAAAGGACGATGTAAAAATATTAATTTTTCCGAGCCACACAAAGACAATATAGAGGATTGGCACTCACCTTTTCAGCTGTTTCCGTCGTCCAGAGGAGCTCCTCTCGCTGGCCCAGTCGTTGCAGTCGATCCACACTAGAATCACTTGTTTGTGTAATGGTTTAGTTTGATTTTCTAAGAATGTTATTGGATTTTTTGGTTAATAGAATTTATCACCATGCTGCGTGGTGATCTCGATAGAATACGACAGACGAATCTTTTTTTGGTTACGCCTTTTTGCGCAGATTCATTTTTCGTAGATGGCGCTGGCGTTTTGCTTGTGCCAATCAAATTGAAATTGTGTGGGTTTTCCGAATACGGGAATTTGGCGCAAAATTTGAATTTAAAATTAAAGTTGCACGAACAATACCTATGTCAGAGAAATGCTGGGGTATCTTAGGTCGGGTTGGGTGGGTTTGGTACCTCTGCATTTTTCTGCTAGATTGATTCTTGCAAATAGTGATATTTAATTGATACGGATATCTTATCGTGCTAACATCGTCAAGATTTCCATCAGTCGGCCATCGCTATTATTATTATGATAATATTAGAATGTTAGAAAATTATTGTTTAATTTTTAGTGCATTTTATAAAAGCTTGTGACTTAAAATTTTTTTTTTACCAATTTATTAGAAAAAAATAATAGAGATAACCCTAAACTTTTGACAATTGTCAAATAATCTAGTGACGTATCGGAGTATGTTCAAAACTAACGCATGCGCAGTAACCGAAACCCTGTCTACCCGAAAAAGGAACATTAAGAATTAAATAGGGGTCCTGGATTCAAGTATCGCGTGAGAGAATGCATGAGTATGCCCCAGATATTTTAAATGTATCCGTTATTTGATTAATCTTCTCCCTAAATTACACTCTTGCAAGCGTATTTCCTTTTGAAACAACATTCCTTTATTTTCCTATTCTGTCAAATTTTTTACCAAAATATCAATATAAGCTTGTCTTGTCACATTTTTTCGATATAATCGACTTTATCAGAACAGCCATTGCTTAAGAGTGCCAAATTCAAGTTGCTATACCCTGTATAAACCCTGTGGGAAATAGACAAAAACACGTTAGGTTTTTTCCAATTAACACTAGATTTGCTTTGAACTGCCATTTTTGTTTTTTACATTTCAGAACTGGACAAAATCCACATCAAACCAATTTGGGAGCAAAAAAAGAAATTTTTTTGAATCACGAAACTGTTGATAAGATCAATTATTTTAAATGCCCTCATTGCATTTACCAAACCAAACGTAAGAGGAACTTTGTCGTACATCAGTTACAACATAAAAGTACAAGTGAAATTACTTGGTTTGAATGCAACCAATGTGACTACAAGGCGAAATACAAATACACTTTAAAAATACATCAGTTACGTCATAAAAGTACAAGTGAAATTACTTGGTTTGGATGCAACCAATATGACTACAAGGCTAAGGAAAAGTCCCAATTAAAAAGACATCAGTTACAACATAAAAGTACAAGTGAAATTACTTGGTTTGGATGCAACCAATGTGACTACAAGTCTAATAGGAAGAACACTTTAAAAACACATCAGTTACAACATAAAAGTACAAGTGAAATTACTTGGTTTGAATGCAATCAATGTGACTACAAGGCTATGGAAAAGTCGAACTTAAAAAGACATCAGTTACAACATAAAAGTACAAGTGAAATTACTTGGTTTGGATGCAACCAATGTGACTACAAGGCGAAACACAAATACAGGTTAAAAATACATCAGTTACATCATAAAAGTACAAGTGAAATTACTTGGTTTGAATGCAACCAATGTGACTACAAGGCTATGGAAAAGGGCAATTTAAAAAGACATCAGTTAAATAAACATAAAAGTTTAAACGAAATCAATTAGTTCAGATGCAACCAGTGTGATTACAAGGCCAAGCAGAAGTTACTATTGAAAAAACATTGGCTGCGACATAAAAATGCAAATGAAATCAATTGTTTTAAATGCGATCATTGCAATCACCAAACCAAACGTAAGAGTGATTTGATCATCCATTTGATGCGTCATAGAAGTCCAGATAAAATAACTTGGTTTGGATGCAACCAATGTGACTACAAGTCTAATAGGAAGAACACTTTAAAAACACATCAGTTACAACATAAAAGTGCAAGTGAAATCAATTGGTTTATGTGTAGTCAGTGTGACTACAAGGCCAAGCACAAGTATAAATTGAAAAAACATTGGCTGCAACATACAAGTGCAGAGAAAAACAATTGGTTTGGATGTAGCCAATGTGACTACAAGGCAAAGCAGAAGTGCCATTTAAAAGCACATCAGTTACGAACACATAAAAGTGCAAACGATATCGATTAGTTTAGATCAAATATGTTAAAGCATAAATAGATGTTCAAAGAATCGAAAAGTGAAGCACTCATAGCTGGCATTGGAAACAATGGCAAATTTAAATTGGCGGACGCGATTTTTCAAGTGCGCAGGCGTGTGTCTTGTCATGTAGACACAGCTGCCTAGTGGGTGCAGGCCATCTTTGTTGCTTATTTACATTTTGTGGTGTTTTGCGTTTGTCGTGGAAATTTATGTTTTTTTCTGTGAAAAATAGGAAATAATTCACGAAAAATATGTGCGGTTTGTGGAAAAATGTTTGGAAGAAGTAAAGGAGTGCTATTCCATAGGTAACTACTTCAATTTTTCTTTATAATTTGTTAATAGAGTTAAGAGTGGTTTATAATTACCATTAAACATTCTTCATAGTTCATTATTATACAATTTTATTCTACAATTTAATAAATTGTCACCAAATTAACTAGTTTTTAGAAAAAAATAATAGACATAACCCTAAACTTTTGACAATTGTCAAATAATCTAGTGACGTATCGGAGTATGTTCAAAACCATCAAAACTAACGCATGCGCAGTAACCGAAACCCTGTCTACCCGAAAAAGGAACATTAAGAATTAAATAGGGGTCCTGGATTCAAGTATCGCGTGTGAGAATGCATGGGTATGCCCCATATTTCGTTTAAATGCAGCCAATGTGACTGTAGGACCAGTCAGAGCTTTGTCTTGAAAAAGCATTTACTGTGACATAAAAATGCAGATGAAATGAATTGCTTCAAATGTCATAATTGCTACTTTCAAACCTAATGTAACTGTGTGACTTTATTAAACATTTGTTGCGTCATAGAATTAAAGATGAAATTAATTTGTTTGGATGTCATTATTGTAATTACCAAGGCAAACGTAAGGGTGACTCGTTCAAGATCTGTTGCTTGATAAAAGTCCAGATGGCGTACTTTAGCGGATTGTAACAAACGTACCTTTTTTGCTTTGCACTGCGTAAAATAGTAGTTTACCTAACTAGTGCGGAAAGTGCCTCTTTTCCGCACGCGATTGCAGATGGCCAAACGACGCGATAGCGGAGTTTGGCCAGCAATCAAGTGCGGAAAAGACACTTTAGGCACGAGTTAGGTACACTATTTTTTCTATAAGCGTGAGGAAAAAACTAAAAATTAATCAGAAAATTATTTATATTCAAAACGTTTTAATCAAATCAATTATTATTATTCACATTCTAGCGGCTTCTAGAACTGACTGGGGTAGATCTTCGTCCGAAGAAACCATTTAAAATCTGATTTTTTTGTTTGAAAAATTCAAAAGACGCTTGTATCTGCAAAATTGGCTTTGTTTTGACAGTTTGTTTGTACTTTGTTGCTATGGTGATTTAAGATGCCAAGTCTAAAACCACTAGTGTTCATTGTTGTTTGACATTGACAATGACGATATTTATACCGGGGAGGTTTAAAACTTATAATTTGAACCTATTTTACTGAAAACTTTATTTTATGGAAAATATTGAAAATATAGCAGAATTTTAGTCAATTTGAATATTTTTAGGATATTTCGTGTGCTAGGAAAGATACAAATGTATTTTGAACGGTCTAAATGTTATAGAACACCTCACTAGTGCGGAAAAAATATTTTTCCGCACTAGTGCGGAAAAGTGGCACTTTCCACACTAAAATGCGTGCGGAAAAGTGGACTTTTCCGCACGCTTATAGAAAAAATTATTTTTTCTATAATCGTGCGGAAAAGTCCACTTTTCCGCACGCATTTTAGTGTGGAAAGTGCCACTTCTCCGCACTAGTGCGGAAAAATATTTTTTCCGCACTAGTGCGGAAAAGTAAATTTGTTACGATTTTGAGGTGTTCTATAACATTTAGACCGTTCAAAATACATTTGTATCTTTCCTAGCACACGAAATATCCTAAAAATATTCAAATTGACTAAAATTCTGCTATATTTTCAATATTTTCGATAAAATAAAGTTTTCAGTAAAATAGGTTCAAATTATAAGTTTTAAACCTCCCCGGTATAAATATCGTCATTGTCAATGTCAAACAACAATGAACACTAGTGGTTTTAGATTTGGCATCTTAAATCACCATAGCAACAAAGTACAAACAAACTGTCAAAACAAAGCCAATTTTGCAGTTACAAGCGTCTTTTGAATTTTTCAAACAAAAAAATCAGATTTTCAATGGATTCTTCGGACGAAGATCTACCCCAGTCAGTTCTAGAAGCCGCTAGAATGTGAATAATAATAATTGATTTGATTAAAACGTTTTGAATATAAATAATTTTCTGATTAATTTTTAGTTTTTTCCTCACGCTTATAGAAAAAATAGTGTACCTAACTCGTGCGTAAAGTGTCTTTTCCGCACTTGATTGCTGGCCAAACTCCGCTATCGCGTCGTTTGGCCATCTGCAATCGCGTGCGGAAAAGAGGCACTTTCCGCACTAGTTAGGTAAACTACTATTTCCTACTTGCGTGCGTAAAAGTTCACTTTTACGCACGCATTTGCGTGCGGAAAGTTGAACTTTCCGCACGCCGTGAATTTTAGGCCTAATTAGACTTATTGACCCATTTATAAACTCAATTAAATTAAAAATTAAAACAGAATTTGTTTTTTGCTGTTTTAATGTAAAAAATACCAAATATATTAAAATGTAAAACCAAGCTTTTTATGCAACTAGGAAAAATTTTGTACCTAACTCTTGTGGAAAGTGCCTTTTCCGCCCTTGACGACGTGCCCGAACTCCGCAAAGCGTCGTTCGGGCAACTGCCGTCGCGTGCGTAAAAGTATCACTTTCCGCACTAGTTAGGTAAATAACTATTTCCAACAAAAAAAGTAAAAAACTACACTGAGAAAAAAGTTATACTCATTTTAAATATTCAGAAGTGTAGTGTCAAGCGCCATCTAACGACCACAGTAAATTGTCCATATTCGGGTTTCGCATCTCAAAAAAACAGTTTAGAATATTTAAAAAATTGTATTTTAAAAACACCCTATGTAAAAGTATGACGTACTGTAAACGTTGCGTACTAGGCCCTTATCTATACTTATTATTCACTTGTGATATCCCAAAGCCAGAAAATTGTCACTTAGCAACATTTGCCGATGATACTGGTTTATTGACGGTAGAATAATCTATTGAAAAATGCATAGAAAAACTTCAGGATGCAGTCACCAAAGTTCACAGTTGGACCACAAAGTGGCGAATAAAATTAAATGAAACCAAATCAATTCATGTTGATTTTACAAACAAAAATATAAATCACATACAAATAACAATTAACAACATTCCAGTACCATATTCGAATCAGGCAAAATATCTAGGTATGACACTTGATGCCAAATTGCGCTGGAAAGCACATGTTAAGAAAAAAAAAGAAGAACTTGAGATAAGGTATAGAAAAATGAACTGGCTAATTGGAAGGAAGTCCAATTTAACAATTCATAATAAGTTACTGCCTTATAGACAAATACTGAAACCAGTATGGACATATGGTATTCAACTATGGGGTTGTGCTAAAGAGAGTAACATTCTAGTTGTACAGAGATTTCAAAATAAAGTATTAAGAAACATTGTGAATGCACCTTGGTACGTTCGAAATAGTGACCTTCATCGAGATCTAAAAATCGAAACTGTAGCAGAGACTATAAAAAAGTACGCAAAAAGCCATGAAGATAGACTCCATCGGCATGTGAGTGTGGAAGCAATTCAGCTTCTAGACAATACTATGCTAGTTCGACGACTAAAAAGAGTGAAGCCGTTTGAGCTAGTAAACTAAGTGAATTACACATAAAACAAAATAATGCTATAAACACAACACAATTGTGAGTTACAGACTAAACAAAGCGGGGAGAACTGTTGAGTGAACCCTAAGTTTAAATCTGACTTTTCTAGTAAATTAAGTTAAAACAAAATTGCTAATTAGTCTTACTGACTAGATTGTAATAAAAAAAACACAGTGTGTTTGACAAATAAAAAAATAAAAAAAAGTGTCCAGTCCTAAATTCCAAAATATAAAAAAGTGCGGCGCACAGTTGAGTCCACTCATCTGATTACTCTTCAATCGTCATTCTAGGGCCTTTGTATAGTCGTCTCCAGAGCACATCGACGTCTAGGATCTAATCTAAATCACTATTTACAGCGGTAACTAAATAAGTAATAAATTGCCGTAATGGCGCGGGTTTTGTGGATTTGCCTACACAGCTTCGTGGAAATTCTTTTGCGGAGTGCCCAGTTTCGACTAGCATGCGTGAACTTTCTCAACTGTTTCACGCGGGATATTTCAATTCAATTTAAATTTATTTCTAAGAGATTTAGTACAACTTATTATATCAAAAATGATGCTCCTAGAAACATCATAATCCTAAAGACAAACGTCGCGCTAGGCATTTTTGTATAGTTACACAAGCAAATCTAATATTTTTTTTTTTAACGGTTAAGCGCACTCGCAAGGGGATCCCTATTACGCTCGAGAAGCGGCCAGTGCGCGGAAATGTTGGTGTGTGTTGGTTTTGAAACGGTTCAGGTTGTAACCTGCAGGGAAAACTGTCGCAGGGAGTTTATTCCACAGCGATGCTGTTCTCCAGAGATATGAATTCTGATATAACGAGGTTCTTGGTGCCTCTATTTTGACAGTAAATTGATGGTTACCGTCTGTTTGACGTGTTCGCCTAGTAGGTGCTACTCCCGGGGGGATCATAAGTGCCAACTCTTCAGAGCATTTTCCGTGATAATACCTGTAGAAGAGAGATAGATCGCCCACAGTTCTTCGATGTTCGAGACTATCCAAGCTACGGGTAAGTGCGGGGTCATTGATCAGCTTGATAGCTCGTTTTTGCACGGTGTTCAAAAGCATTAAGGTATGTTTGTACTCCATAGTTGGTCGAATCTGGGCTTTGTAGAGTGTCAGCAGTTGGCTTGGTGTATACAGATGTCTTGTACGAAACAGCACCCCAAGCTTTTGGGACGCCCTTTTAGCTATATCTGCCACGTGACTGTGCCAAGACATGTTGGTCTCTGCAGTGACTCCTAAGATGTTCAACTGGCTCTGCAATGTGACAGCACTTCCAGATAACATGATGTTTGGCTCACCGGTGCTGGTCTTTTTTGAAAACAGGGCTGCTTGGGTTTTCTGCGCGTTAAACTGTACAAGGTTTTTGTTGCCCCAGTCCTCTATTATCTCCAGGTCGTTATTTATCTGCGATATTTGAGTTAGTCTAAGATGATGGAATTCACGTGCGGATAGACACTGAGTGGGTGGTATGACTGAGGAGACTACATTGCCATCATCTGCAAAGCAATAAAGTGGATTTACTGTTTTATCTATGAGGTCATTTATGTAAATCAGAAAAAGTGTTGGCGAAAGGATTGCTCCCTGTGGCACACCGGCATTTATTTGGTAAGAGTTGGAGTTCCGGCCATCCAGTGCAACATAAATGGATCTATCCTTAAGGTAACTTTCAAAGCAAGTGCAAAGTTTCGGCGACAATCCCATTGCTTTAAGCTTGTTGAGCAGATTTTCATGCCAGACTTTATCGAATGCTTTTGATATATCTAAGGCAATTGTTCTTGTTTCGCCCCGTAACTCAATCGCTTTTTGCCATAAATGAGTGACGTATGTAAGTAAATCGCCAGTTGACCTATATTTTCGAAATCCGTATTGCTTGCTATTGGAGAAGAGCAGCAGGGAAATCAAAAAGAGAAAGAGTTACAAATCAAAGAATAAGAGAAATTATGACAGTGGGTGAACATACTTTAGTGGATGATATAAGAACAAAACAACTGGTGTGGTACAGACATGTACAAAGAATGAATGATGAAAGACTATGTAAACAAATACTACAATGGAAACCAACTGGCCGAAGAAAACGAGGACGGCCAAGGAGAAGCTGGAGAAAAGGAATAGACAGTAAAATAAGAATAAGAGGCCTAGATGATGAATTATGCGCAAACAGAAACGAGTGGAGATTGGGTATCGGAAGACATAGAACGTTCTGAAACCGATAAATATATATATTTTGTACCCATTTTTTGAGGTAACTAACTAACTCCTCAACTTCATTCATTTTCAAACAAGTTTCGTGGCTAATCGGGCAAAAAGGAGTTTTTTGTTTCCCTTATATTTTTCCGTGGGTAGCCTGAAAGCTAAACCTCACGGGGGTCCAAGATCTAATGGACACCTAATAAGTGTTGACAGTTAACCGTTTCGTCCTTATGGGACTCCTCAGAACACTGCTGGTCGATGTGACAAATCTTGCGAAGTTAATCAGACGGTTTTGTCTCTAATTAAATGTAGTTAGTGAGCGAACTATAGCAAGAGGCGCCATCCATCGAGATACGAGAGAAACAAAAAACCAAAAGCAGGCGAAAGAAAACACTGCTATACAATATCGATGCATTCGATCTTTTCATTGATCGATATTGTTACACTTTTAGCATTTAAACAAATATATTTAATTTGCATTTTAATGTCGGAACAAATGTCTTTTAATATAAGAATTTTGCTGGGCCTTGTAGTTATACTAGTGGTATCTAAACCAATTACATTCTTATGATGTAACTGGTGATTATTTAGCCTTGTAGTCAGAGGTTTTTAAAAATCGATTTCATTTGCATTTTAATGTTGAAGCAAATGTATTTCCAGTTGACGTTTCTGCTTGGCCTTGTACTCACATTGGTTGCATTTAAACCAACCAATTACTATTTGCATTTTTAAGTTTTAGCAAATGTGCTTTTAGTTGACCTTTACGCTTGGCCTTGTAGTCACATTGGTTGCATTAAAACCAGTCGATTTCTGTTGCATTTTTATGCTGCAGCAAATGTCTTTTTAGTTCCAATTTCTGCTTGACCTTGTGGTCACACTGTTGGCATTTGAACCAATTAATTTCATTTGCACTTTTATGTCGCAGCAAATGTTTTTTCAGTTTACCTTTCTGCTTGGCCTTGTATGCACATTGGTCGCATTTAACCCAAACGATTTCATCTGCACTTTTATGTTGTAGCAAATGTCTTTTTAGGTGATCTTTTCGCTTAGCCTTGTAGTCACATTGGTTGCATTTAAACCAAACGATTTCATTTGCATTTTTATGTTTTAGCAAATGTGTTTTCAGTTGATGTTTCTGCTTGGCCTTGTAATCACATTGGTTGCATTTAAACCAATCGATTTCATTTGCATTTTTATGTTCCAGCAAATGTATTTTTAGTTGACGTTTCTGCTTGGCTTTGTAGTCACATTGTTTGCATTTAAACCAATCGATTTCATTTGCATTTCTATGTTTCAGCAAATGTGCTTTTAGTTGACCTTTCAGCTTGGCCTTGTAGTCACATTGGTTGCATTCAAACCAATCGATTTCATTTGCATTTTTATGTTTTAGCAAATGTGTTTTTAGTTGTCCTTTCAGCTTGGCCTTGTAGTCACATTGGTTGCATTTAAACCAATCGATTTCATTTCCATTTATATGTTTCAGCAAATGTCTTTTCAGATCAGAACTCTGCTTGGCCTTATAGTCGCAGTGGTTGCATCCAAACTGCTTCTTATATTTGGTTTGGTAATCGCTATGATGACTTTCGAACCAGTTGATCTCATCAACGGTTTTTTGTTGTAACAAACTGTGCTGTTTTGCTGTCCAATTGATTTGATGTAGATTTTGCTCAGTTCTGAAATATAAGAAAAATAAATGGACCCATGACTGATCTGATACCTTCCTAGTGCTAGCCTTAGGGTCCCTGTATGTTGACATTCCAAATATGTCAACATATAAGGACTCCTGCTAGCCTATTAGGACACTTCAAGTAGTCATGATATATCAGCCTTTAAAACAGTTTTTTGCAGGGTTCTGCGGATATATATCAAGTGATATACAAGGTGTCATTAAAAGTTTGTATATATCAAGCTATAAATATCATGATATATATCGTGATATATATCATGAGATACAGGGTGTCATTAAAAGTTTATAACAAACTTTGACAGGTGATAGTACACATAAAAATAAGAAAAAAAGTTCATATGAACATAGGTCCTAAAATGCATAGTAGGGGAGCTACGGCCACCAAAAGGGTTAATATCGAAAATGGTTTTTTTTTATACAGCAACTTTAAAAAGCTATGGAATTTTACAAAAAATTGCAAATGTTAATTAATTTTGACCCTTCACATTGTGGTAAGGTAAAAAAATAATTACCTAACTCAAAAGGGTACTTTTGGTAGGGGTGGGGGGTTGTTTTAACAAGAATTTTTTTTGTATTGCATTTTTTTACATTTTGAGTCCATTCAGTTCGGTTCGGTTCATTGTTGTAGGTAATTTTTAAAAATGTACTTACTTAAATTGTTAACAAATACGATTTGAAAACAAATTTTTTTAGTACCTCCCATAAGCAGAATAACTTTTACGTTCAATTATCTCGTAAACCGTTGCTCTGGGCGAATTTGGAGTAGAGAACCTTTTCGACGTAAAAAGGTGAGAAGATTTCCAAAATGCACTTAGAATGTAAAAAAATACAATCCGAAAAAAAAAATTAAGTACCTCCCATAAACAGGATAACTTTTACAATCAATTATCTCGTAGACCGTTGCTCTGGGCGACTTTGAACAAGAGTACCTTTTTTATTTAAAAAAGGGAGTAGTTTTCTAGAATGGACTCAAAATGTAAAAAAATGCAATACAAAAAAAAAATTCTTGTTAAAACAACCCCCCACCCCTACCAAAACTACCCTTTTGAGTTAAGTAATTATTTTTTCACCTTACCACAATGTGAAGGGTCAAAATTAATTAACATTTGCAATTTTTTCTAAAATTCCATAGCTTTTTAAAGTTGCTGTATAAAAAAAACCATTTTCGATATTAACCCTTTTGGTGCCCGTAGCTCCCCTACTATGCATTTTAGGACCTATGTTCATATGAACTTTTTTTCTTATTTTTATGTGTACTATCACCTATCAAAGTTTGTTACAAACTTTTAATGACACCCTGTATCTCATGATATATATCACGATATATATCATGATATTTATAGCTTGATATATATCCGATATATTCAATAATTTTACTTATTAAACTAAAAAGGTTTTCTACCATTCTAAACATCAGAAAATTTGTCAGTACGCCCCTGTACAAAAGTATAAGTATCTGTAAAGGTGTAGTATCGATCGATTCGGCTGCTGCATAGGCATCGCGGAGCTGACTGGGAATCCCCTGTTTTACATCTGATTTACATACGATATCGACGATTTCTTATGTTTTCTGTTTTTCCAGGTTAGAGCAGTTACTGTGTTTTCCATCTGTGTGTACTTTTGATTTATTAGTAAGTAGTGATTTTTATTCAATATGCCAAAACCAAAGCATTCAGTTTGTTTATGAATGAAATTTTGAACGTTCCCGGCCTGTTTTATTCATTTTGTTTTTTTTGCTAAATTTGGCATTGATGCGCTCACATGTGATTTATTTTGACATGACAAATGACATTGGGCGCAATTTCCGCTCCCCCGAGAGAGTGGGGGACACTTGCGTAGAATCTGTGCAAGATAACGTGCACATGTGTGAGAGCTCCTGACAAAATAGGAATTTCCAGGGCGGCCGCCGCAAGAAAACGATCGTCAAGAGTGACAAAACGACCAACAAACGATGGTAAGTCATTTGTGACGCATTTGAAATTTTTTTGATTTTTACCTATTAATTTATTTTGATAACTTTTGTGCTAAAAATTCCAAAGTTACATTCATATAGTTTTTACCGGTCCTTCGCATTATAGTTTTGTATTTTACCCCATTGCTGCTACCTATCTACAGTTTCATAATGATATATATCAGATAATATAATAATTAAAAATGTTGATACTTTATAATATTAAGCTTGATCCCCACTTATACAAAACACTATTTACTAAACCTTAATTATTGCTTTTTTAAATATAAACAACTTTAAGTCAATGTTAGGAATCAATGGAATTTAAAAAAAAATATTTTTATACAATTAGGAACTCTCCGAGAAAAGAACGTATTATTATTAAAACTTAAACCTTGTAGCACTCCGATGGCTCAGATTGGGTTTTGGTAGATATAATGGACTATAATTGACATTGGCGCAAAAAATTCATTTAACTAGAGAAAGTAACTAATTTAAAATTTGTAGGTTAAATTTGAAAGAGAAATAAAATTGTGATATAGCCTCATGAAGAGGGACGTACCGCTGTTTTGAAGTTCCAAAGTGCAAGGTGTACACCTTTCCATAAGAGCTATGTGACTTGAAGTTCCATCAGGATGATGGCACGATAATTTTAATTATTTGCTGTATTTTAAAGTGAATTTTAAGGTTGTCGTTTTCTAGATATGGCGACGCGCAGCACACTTTGTCTGTCTCTCAATCCTGCGCTTGCAGTTTTTTCGCACATGCGCACAGCACTTCACCCTCTATAGGAAACGATATCACTATGTTTTAAATTTTATGGATATGTGAAAAACACGATAGAGGACGTTTGTAGTGCCAAAGTATATAAAAATAAAGAAATAAGAAATAAAATGATAATTCTTAAATTTAAAATAGAAATTACATTTTTTGTGTTTAATTCTCACATTTTAATGCAATTTTGCTTTAGGTAAATTTTATAATAACTAATAGTTGACCCATTTACTTAGGATTAATATAAATTTAAGACTAATAATTTTATGTTCAAGACAAAATTTTAGTCCATGGAAAATAGGAAAAATAAAAGAAAAATAAAGAGGTTTTTTATGGAAACCGAACAAACCTACTACCAGAGTTAAAATACGCGCAGCAAGAGTCAAGCTAAAACTATGACGATGACGAACTGCAGAATTTTCTACACCATCTGAACTGTATTCGAAAACGAAACGCCCTTTTCAGGTTAGAGTAAATGAACTTTTTTTTTAACTTAAATTTGGGTAAATGCTTTTGTTTGTCATCTAGTCGTAACAAAAACTTAATCGAATTTGATTATACAATAAATAATGAGAACCTAGAGCGTGTATCTGAACAAAAAGACCTAGGTGTAACCTTCGATGCTAATCTTTCATTTTCATCACATATTATTTCTAAAATTAGGAGTGCCCAGAAAGTTGCTGGGTTTATTTGTAGAAATACTAAAAGTTTTAACATAGACGTAAGCATATACTTATTTGACAGTCTGGTATTACCAATACCGGAATATGGAAGTGTTATCTGGTCCCCCCAATATGACATTTGGATTGGTATGATTGAGGGAGCGAAATTTTTTAAAAGCCATGCACTTTAGAAAGTTTGGGATTTATCCACAAAGAGGTTGTGACAACAACATCTTATAAAAAATGTTTGATAGATTATCTCTAAACCAAAGAAGAACTAAAATTTTTTTAACAACAATGTATAGAATTCTCAAAGGGGATGTTGATTGTCCTAATATAGTTGAACAACTTCCATTTGCCACAAATCGAATCAATTCAAGGTCAAAAAATAAGTTTTATTTAGCTTATCCACAAACAAATCTATTTAGAAGCTCTCCTATCATTGGCGTAGCTAGCCTTGCTTTTCAGGGGGGGCCGTGGCCCCGGTCTATCTTGAACAAAAAGCAAACATAGGTTTTAAAGAGTCGTGCAAAGTGTGCAATGAATACAAAAAAAATACGCGCATTAAATGTTCTAATATTTTAATATAACAAATTTAATAATACATTTACCAACTTATTTATATGTATACACAGGAAGTATGTGATTCAGCAATTCTACAAAGAAAGTTTTCTACGTCGCTGACTGAAAGCGTCTACCACACTATCTAAGTCGACCTCAACATCTTTTTCTATGAATAACAATGACAAACCTGAGTGTCTCTCTTGAGTCATAGTTGTTCTAAGCCAATTAAAAACTCTCCTCATGGCAGAGAAAGACCTCTCGCAAATTGCACTTGAAATTGGAAGAATACTCGCAACTTTAAAAAGTTGGTAGAGGTTTGGATAGGTGTTTTCTGCTATATGTTGTTTGATAGAATCATGACCAACAGTTTGATTTAACCGAAAAATACAATTCTTTAAAACGGTCATTTCAGCTCTTAGAGTAGAAGTATTAATATTAAAAATTTCCCGGTATTGCTCGACGAGTTTATTCCATTTAACGACGTGGGAAAACTTAATATGAAAATGGTTATGAAATTGTCACCAAAATCGGAAAATTTTCATAAGACACTAAACGCTAACTTCAAAAAAACTAAAAAGATTATTATATTTATTTTAGAAAAACAGTTTAAAAAGGTCTTTTATAACCTTACGACATCTACAACCCGATTTCGGAAACAGAGGGGCAAAGGTCGCTGTCTTTATTAAATGCGAAATTTAACTTACACTTCTATAATATTTTACAAGATGTCGCCAATATGTATGAAATTATGTTTAAATTTAAAAAATATTTTCGGGAAATTGCATAAGTGCAGAAAAGTTACCGATAATTTAAAGAGAAAAAGCCTAATTCCACAAGTCAAGGGCTTTTTCCTGAAATGTAAACATTATCTGAATGATTTTAAATTTTAATGCACCTATTTTATTTGAATATTTCCCGAATAATAATAGAAAAGTATGTATTTTCAGCGTCATGTTCTTTTACTAGTAGTCGGTAGGGGAGGCCTAAAATATCTTAGGGGGGGCCTGAGGGACTTCAGGGGGGGCCAGGCCCCCCCTGGCCTCCCCCTAGCTACGCCAATGTCTCCTATCTACAATTTATGCAACTTATTTAACAAGTATGCTTCAGATGTTGATATTGACAATGTTAGCTTTAAGAAATTCAAAAAAATTATAGATCAAAAAGTGCGCAGCAGTTAATCAATAAGTAATTATGTAATTTGATTTGTTTGTTATTTATCATGTGTAGTGTAAGTGACGTATTGTATAAAATCTTTTTTTTTTTTTTAATGTAAGTATCTGTAATTGGCTTTTTGCTGTAGATACTGTTGAAATAAATAAATAACATCTAAAAATTATCCAATTAGGGCATAATGAAAAATCCAGTTTAACACTCATACATGATCAAATGATCACAGGATTTAATGGTCAAAAGCTAAAGTTCTGCATAAGGAGTCGCATTGGCGAAAACGAAAGCCTATTGAAGCTGCCTTTATAATGCATAATAAAGAAGTTTTCAGTCAACCAAGCATATGGAAACCACTTTTTAAGGAAAACAAGTGTCTTAGTATAACTGGGTGGTTTAGTTTACACTTAAAAACGGTTCGAGATACTTACTAACCGAAACGTCGTGATTAAAAAAAATAAAGACAATGGAAGTCCGAAATTTTATTTTTACTTAATTATTGTCTACGAGTTTCAACTAAAATGTCAAGATGAGGTTTTTAACCTCAAGCTTCTGTTGAAAATTGAGCTTTGCAAGTGGGGACCAGTTTTTTTTATCTTCACTAGAAAAACCTGAAACCCCCCCCCAAAAAAAGCATGGAATTTGAGATATCTTGTACTTACTCAAATGAGCGGTCATCTAGCATGAGCTCTTCCTGCTTGATTTCTTCAGTCTTCAATTCACACTCCTCAACTTCTGATTTTACACTGAATAATGACGATTCAAGAAACTTGCTATCTGTATGGCTGAAAAATAAATGAAGATAAAATACTTTCGAAAAATTTAATCTGGGATTGTATGTACAAGAAATTGTATGTATATATATTTTGACTAGTTTAAAATTTTTGAAAATCCCCAAGATATATTTTATTTTATTAAAGAATATTGTTACCAAATTTTAAATTGCATTATTTCTCAATAACATGTTTATAAAATTAGCAGAACAACTTTGGAAACGAAAAATAATCCGTAAATTAGTAAAAATTGGCGTTGTCTGTTTAAAAAAAATGTTGTACTGCAAAATTTATTTAAAGTTAGCAGAACACCTATAGAAGTAATATATTAACCTAAAATAATTTTGGGGCACAATTTGCCGTTAATTATCCGTAAATAAATGGTAAAAACAAAAATTTGTCGTGTATGTCTTTTTAAATTTTTGCTTAGTGCATACTTAGCCGTTAATTATCCGTAAATTAGTTGTGAAAACAAAAAATTTGCCGTGTCCGTTAAACAGATATTGTGTTCTGCTAAATTTACAGGGTGTTACATAAATATGTGTCAAAAATTCAATTGACGAGGGGATTCTTTGCTTAATTTCAAGACTTTTTTGTCGCCTGACAATTTTTTTAAAAACGTTTCGTTACCGAGCTAGAGAGCTATGGATACATGATTTTCTAGGCTAACTGCTTTTAAAACCAGAAGATATTTTTCAGTGTTTAGCTTCTTTTTCTCCCTCTAAAACAAGTACATTCTTATGTTATGTTATCCTTCGACCCTTGTATAATGAAAAAAATTATATGGTAATAATTTACCAATAATTATTGTTTGCATAACCCATTATAAGTGCATTTTTTAAAACAAAATCCATCATCTTTTTATTTGAAACAATATCTAAATGTATCTTATTAAACTCCAAATAGCAAATTTTTAGAAGAGTATTATAATGAGTTTTAAAATCATTCATTTTTGATGGATCAGACCATTTTAATCCTTTTTAGACAGTTAATGTCATCGTACACTTTTCCATATGTGCGGAAAAGTACTTTTCCACACATGTGCTGAAAAATTTCTGCACACAGGTGAAAAGTCTTTGCAACAAAGTTGAATATTTGAAAGCTATTTTTAATTCTAAACATCTTTTTTTTATAACAATTTTCGATATTGTCAAAAAGAAAGGTACTTTACTCTAGAGCAAAAATCACATTTTTTTGACAAACCTCGTAATATGACTGAAAAAATTTAACATCTGATTGTTGCATTTTAGGTTTTGAACCATGCAGAACTTTTTATAAAGAATAACTTTTTTTCGTAAAGCTAATAATAAAAAAGTTTCTCATATGCCGCCAACTTATGTGGACACACTGTATATTTATTATGTAAAGCTTATACAGTGTGTCTCAGAAATAATATTACATTTATGCCTTATTTACCCATCAATTAGGCACAACTTTTGTGTTAATTTTATATGTCTCTCTCTTTATTTTGATAAGGACTAAAAAGCAGACAAATACATGCAAAATTAACACCAAATTTGTGTTTAATTGATGGGTAAATGAGGCATTACAGAGTAGATGATTCAGTTTTGCACTGCACTCTCTATACTTACCGATTATCAGCACCACATTCTGAAAACTCTTCTTTAACTTTCTTTTTGTCTGAACTAGAACTACATCTGATTCTTTCATCCCAGTCACTGCATTCTGGTTCTTTAACATAATGTGGGGATGTTTCATTTTTAATATCTGAACTTAAAACTAAAAGGTCAGCAGCCTGATCATCTAGCGTATTGAAAATGTCTTTGGGGTTTTTAGTCAGCTGATGAAAGTCTTCTTCTAGTAATTTTCTAAAAGAAGATTCCTCTGGGGAGCTTGTTTCTTTCGACATCTTTGTCGCAGAACACCAAATTATCTACAAAATACCAAAGGGAAAAAAATTATCTATTTTATTTTTCTTTGAATTTTGTTGTGTTTGGTCACGGTGTATAGAATCGTGGTGTTTGGTGGTCACTAAACTATAAACAAAATGGCGGCTTAAAAAACAATGGGAGATTGATGATGATACTTCAAGCGAACATACCGGGTCGCGGACGAAGGTTAGAAGATGAAATCCGTTAAAATAACCCTAGATAGGATGCATTCAAACAATCCCAGCAAACATGGATACAAAAAAATTGTACTTTTTTAGCACTGGTTTTCATGGAGCCCATAACGGCAAAGTACTAAGTAGGAAGTAGGGTAAACTGCCCAGTTAGCCGTCCACCACCAGTTTTCGTCCGTTTTGATCATTTTTGCCATAAAATAAGAAAACGAACTATGTGTGGCCTAATTTAAGTTGTTCGTTGGTCCTCTCCCCACCAATTGGTGAAAATCAGATTAAAATCGCGCCAAAACAACGTCAGTGCAACTTTTTCTTTAAGAGCATACACACGCTCTCACGTTAGTGGAGGTGCCTATGGAAAATAGCATATAAGTTGAGTAGTTTTACAAATATAATACATATTTTATGTTTTTTAGTTAGATTAAGATTTTCTAAATCCATAAATATATCTTTTAAATAAAATTATTAACAATTTCTTTAAAAAAATGGGGGATCGGCTAACTAGAATAATGAAAAGGCAAATTGAATTATTCGACCGTCGAAAACTGGGTTTTTAAGTTTTTGGTTCTCTCTTATGTTGTATTTATTTAAGTTAGATAAAGTTTAACAGACATAGAAGAAAGTTTTTATTATCTACAATCAATGTCCCAGTTCCCGACTGCCCTTTTTAAATTATATCTTTAGAAATTTTTGCAAGAAAAATCATTTTTGGGGGTCGAAATACTGGTATTACTCGAACTCTTGAAATCTGATTGGTCGAGAAACTGGGTTGCCTTGACCATACTAATTATTTCATTGTTTTTTATGGTCGAAATATAGGTTTTCTCGACCTTCTTTAAGAGGATTATCCCAAACGATAAATATGTATGCTTTGCTCTAAAAAGATGATGTGTGAATGTTATAACAGGTTATGATTTGTCTGAGCAATAGAATTCCAGTAAAGTTTTATCATATACCTACATATGTACATACCTACCTATATTAAACACACAAAATAAAAATTATTTTAATTACATAGGCATTTTATTATATATTAAGGAAATTTTATGGTACTTGAAGTACCAACCTTTGATGTACTTAAAGTACTTTGTTTTAATGTACCTACTTGAAGTAGGTACCTCACAAAATCAAGTACAATTTGTACATTGTTATAAATAGTTTAAGTAAGAAGAGCCTATTTGTATATTTAGTTGTACTTTAAGTAAAGTACTTAAAGTTTACCCTTTTTAACAAAAATATGTCCTTTATAGTGAGGGGTAGTACAAAAATACTCTGCCAATATATGGGCCCCTAAGCTTACACTAGGTACTATAGTTATAGTGTACGTGTGAGCTAATATAACTAAAAACTGAAATATATTTTATTTAACTCCAGACTAAATTACCTCTTGTTTGATACCACACAAGCCATGTTTTGACTTAAACACAAATTTTTGAAATCTACCCCCACCCTTACAAAAAAAACAAAAACTAAAATGTATTTTGTTAAAGTCCGGACTCAATTACCTTTCGTTTGATATCACACACGCCATATTTTCACTTAAACTCTAATTTTTAAAATATACCCCCACCCTTTTTTTTTAAATAAATTAAAATGTATTTTGTTTAACTGCAGACTCAATTACCTTTCGTTTAATATCACACACGCCATATTTCCACATAAACTCTAATTTTTGAAATCTACCCCCACCCTTTTATTTGGTTTGTGTTCGGTGGATTTTGTTCATTTTTAAATGGGACCATCTCGACCCAAGACCCAGCCTAGGTACCAAATTTCATTAAAATCGGCCAAACGGTTTTTGAGTTATGCGCGTTGGTCGTTACAGACAGACATACAGACACACAGACAGACAGACAGACAGACAGACAGACATACAGACAGACAGACAGACAGACGGCGCAACAAAAAAGTTTCAAAATCATCTGAAACGCAAAGATATATAAAAAATTTTGAAATCGGAGCAATTTTTTTTTTCTCGAAAAAATTAGGATCACCATAGCTCACACTACTATAGTATAGTATATGTGTGAGCTAAAAAATAACACTTTTATCACGGATCACCTATTGTAAGGACATTACGTCACTCACGTCTCATATTTACGGAAAGTAGGCTTGGGTAACACCGTGTTTAATGGCACTTTTGTATCGATACCGTGTCCGGTGTCATGAGTGTTGATACAGTCACAACAAATTGTATGACACCATAAGCCTTTTTCCTCGCAGTAACTACAAGTTACCAGGTAACCTGGTTACTCGTTTTCTGTTTTTCTTCGCTGAGTAACACTAACTATGACGCCACGAGTAACCACACAAAGCCTTCTTCCTCGAGGTTACTAGTCACTCATTTAAGTTACTCGAAATGACGTCACGGTTACTCGGAGTAACCGCTGTATGACGTCAGACAGTCAGCTGTAGATGACATTTCCAATTGTTTGTTTTTGTTTTTATCAGCAATTTCCGAAATGCAGAAAATAATTCGTTGTTTCCACCAATGCATGCCCACCCCGATTCAAAAAACGTATCACAGGCCATGGATTTGCACCAGTCTTAAATGCAGCGTTACCTGATGCGTTTTTTGAATCGGGGTGGTATTCTGTGGTAAGGCCGCAGTACCACAGAACACCATTTTAAGACTAGTTGCAGTTGAATTGATATAGTACCAACTTCAAGGGATGTGCTTCATTTTCTACCGTTACCAAACATAATTCGTTGTTAATATATATATATATATATATATATATATATATATATATATATATATATATATATATAAAATCAAACATTTTGAAAAGAAAAACAAAAAAAACCGATCTCAACCTCAAAACATTTCAGCAACCACGTCTGCTAGGCTGGTTACACTGTGTGGTTACTCGTGACGTCATAGTTAGTGTTACTCAACGAAGAAAAACAGAAAACGAGTAACCAGGTTACCTGGTAACTTGTAGTTACTGCGAGGGAAAAGGCTTACAGTGTAACCAGCACGTTTGCTACGTGGTTGCTGAAATATTTTGAGGTTAAGATCATTTTTTTTGTTTTTTTTTTCAATTACCAACGAATTATGTTTGGTAACGGTAGAAAATGAAGCACATCCCTTGAAGTTGGTACTATATCAATTCAACAGCAACTAGTCTTAAAATGTACTGCCTTTGGTGTTCTGTGGTACTGCGGCCTTACCACAGAATACCAAAGGAGCACCCTGTTTCCACCCCGATTCAAAAAACGCATCAGGTAACGCTGCATTTAAAACTGGTGCAAATCCATGGTGGAAACAATGAATTATTTTCTGCATTTCGGAAATTGCTGGTAAACACAAAAACAAACAATTTCAAATGTCATCCACAGCTGACTGTCTGACGTCATACAACGGTTACTCCGAGTAACCGTGACGTCATTTCGAGTAACTTAAATGAGTGACTAGTACTACTACTACTATGTCGGTTTAGAACGTTTTTCTACGTTGTCCGACTCCTATTCTCCACCTCCTTCGATCCTGACAATCATCCTCTGTCAGATTCTTTTGACTCATTGATCTTTGGATTGACTGTTGCCATTCTAGTTTAGGACGCCCTCTTTTTCTGCGCCCTATTGGTTGCCATTCTAGGACCTGCTTTGGTAATCTTTCGTCGTTCATCCGTTGTACATGGCCGTACCATATCAGTTGCCTTTTAGTGATGTCATCCGTTATGCTTCTCTCGATTCCCATTCTTTCTTTTATGATCTTATTTCTTATGTGATCTATTCTAGATATTCTCATTGATCTTCTTATTGCATCCATTTCGACACTTTCCATTTTTGTTTTGTATTTTTCTGTTACGCGACAAGTCTCTATTCCATACAACAGCGTGCTTTTCACCATTGTTTTATATATGTTAAATTTTACATTATTTTTTATCTCTCTGCTCCATAACATACTGTTAAGACATCCAATAACTTTTTTTGCTTTTACTATTCTTTTTTCCAACTCTTTACAGTCTGTTCCTGTCTTATCAAATGTGACACCCAAGTAACATACTCATTGCATGGAGATATTGTTTGTCAATTTTCTAGTACTAACTCACTGGATTCGTTTCCAATACATAAGTACCGTGTCTTGTCCACGTTCACTGTTAATCCCCACTTTTGGTATTCTTCTGTTAACTTTCTCATCATATACTCCATGTCTTCTTTATCATTAGCCACAATTACTTGATCGTCAGCAAACTGTAGTGTGTTTATGGTAAATCGGTCGTTAAGTTGTATTCCCATGCCGTGCACTTTACGTTTCCAGTTTTTTAGAGCTACTGCGATATATATTTTAAAAAGAGTTGGAGAGATACAACATCCCTGTCTTAAGCCTTTTGTTACCAAGAATTCTCTTGAAAGTCGATTTCCAATTTTAATTTTAGATTTTGACCCTTTGTATAGTTTTTTTATCGCTTTTATGTATGTATGATTGATATTAGTTTGCTCTAACACTGTCCATAATTTTTCACAGGTCCACAAAGGTAACATGAGTCTCTATATTTCTGGCGCTCCTTTTCTCAATTACTTGTTTAAGACAAAAAACATTATCACTACAAGATCTGCCTGCGCGAAACCCACTTTGCTATTCTTCTTCTTGTTCATGAAAATCATTCTCTATTAGATCTCTAAGAATCCTACCGTACAACCTACTTAGAGTACTGGTTACTGAAATTCCTCTGTAATTGTTGTAATCCAGCTTGTTTCCTTTTTTATGTATTGAAGATATGAATGCAATTTTCCAATCATTAGGTACTGGATGTCCATTTATGCATTGATTAATAATATATGTGAGATTTTCGAGTAGTTTCTCTGATCCATATTTGAGCATTTCCGCATATATTAGTGACTAGTAACCTCGAGGAAAAAAGGCTTCAAGACACTTCACAAGACGGCGGTTGGTGAGCTGGGGGGTGTCACTGACGCACTGTGCTCTATCCGAATGGTCGACGCGTTATATCTTGTCCAAATCTATTTACCAAAACAGACAGTTGTTTTAATTGTCGCAACACACAGTATTGTTGAAACAATTAAAAGTAACATCAAGATTGGTAAAAAGCCCGTGGATATAGGATATATGTATTATAACACGAATGCATGACACAGAGTGTCATGATACTCATGAAACCGTTGAAAATATAAGACGAAATACATACAAATTCAAATTCAAAAAGCATTTATTCATCTAAAGCTCAAAATCAACTACAGCTTATCAGACTAGTCACGATTGTTTTCCTTTTGCTTTGGTACTCATTTATTGCTTAATTAAAATATTTCAAAATTATGCTTTGCTATCGCAAATTATTTCACTTAAGTCTTAAAAGTTTATATATTTTTATTTTCTAAATCTAGACCAACATTACATTTGTAACAGTTAAATTAGTCAAAGTCAAAAGTAGCTTTATTGTCTGTAGAAAAAGATTACATTGACAAAGCCATGCTTATCTAACTTAACGTCTACCTAATCTGTTTTGCCCGCAGTAAGAAAAACGATAAATGCAATGGACTGTATAATTTAATTAATGAAAGCGCGAGCAAACATAAATATATTGATATGAATTACGAAATAATTAATAAGGTCCATAGGTTAATTGTTGGAACCACACAACGGTAATCAGATACAAATGCACTCACCAGTTTGCAGCCAAATTCTCCACTTCTAAGGGGCCCCTGATTGGATCTAATGATGTCACCATGTAGCTGAAGGGCTGAAGTTTCTAGTTCTATGCTTCAGTACACAAAAATCGAGCACTTTCAGGTGTAGATATTTGAAATAGTTGGAGAACGAAATTAACACGCCATTTTCTCGAGGCGGTCGACAAGGATCTCACTGGTTGTTGGTGCGCATGTCCAAATACGCGAAATGCGCTCTGTCCTTTATACAATTGTGTGGATTTAAAAATATATAAACAACCGCGAAATTTAGCGGGAGCTAACATAATCTGCACTGTATATGCTAATATTAGTAAGAAAATATAAGTATACATATTCATTACAATATAAATAAAGTAAAATAATAATTATAACCAGCAAATAAATTTCACTCCGGTTTTATAATAGTCGAATCCATAAAATTGGAAATGTGTAAGTAAGCCTACTTTAAAGTTTATTAAAATTTGAATCCAAGAAAGAATATTTTATTTCTATTTATCTAGTGAGAAAAAAATTCTTCCAAGCTATAGTAGCTCTTTGTTAGCTCCCGCTAAATTTCGCGGTTGTTTATATATATTTTTAAAAACACACAACTGTATGAAGGACAAGGCGCATTCCGCGTATTTGGACATGCGCACCAACAACGAGGGAGATCCTTGTCAATCGCCTAGAGAAAATGGCGTGTTAATTTCGTTCTCCAACTATTTCAAATATCTACACCTGAAAGTGCTCGATTTTTGTGTACTGAAGCATAGAACTAGAAACTTCAACCCTTCAGCTACGTGGTGACATCATTAGATCCAATCAGGGGCCCCTTGGAACGTGGAGAAAGTGGATGCAAAGAGGTGAGTGCATTTGTTCTGATTACCGTTGTGTGCCACCAATATTTTACCTATGTATGTTTTGATTATTTCGTAATTTCATATCAATATTTATGTTTGTTCGCGCTATCATCAATTAAAATTTATACAGTCCATTGCATTTCACGTTTTTTTAACCGTGGACTAACAGCTCTTTGTGGCTAAGAATTCCTTTGTCATCCTTCTGAATTTTTTATAGCAAACAATTTGCCTAATTTCCACCGATAAATGATTAAATATTTTTTTTCCATTGTATATAAATGAGTTTTTAAAGAAGGTTGAATGCGGAATTGGAAGTTGCAATAAAAAGGGACGACGACTAGAGTAAGTACTAGGTCTTTCTAATTCGCCTCGATATTTTTTAAACACCAAACAAACTGTCTCCAAAATAAAGATACAACATAATGTTAGTATTTTATATTCCTTAAATAAAGGTCTACAGGAACTACGTCTTTTTACTCTACAAAGATATCTGATTGCTCTCTTTTGTAAAGGAAATACCGATTTAAAAAGTTGATTTGAACAGCATCCCCAAAAGCATATGCCATAAGAAAGATGTGATTGAACCATTAACATATTAACCGGAGGAGACTAGGAAATAAACAAAAAAATCGGCCGTCTAGATAAACAATTTGTTTTAAAATCACCAAAATTATCCGATCTTTGCTTTACTTTTATTTCTTTTTTAAACCAATGCACCGGAAAAAGACGAAACTGTTCTTCTTACAAACCCTTACCAGATTAATTATACACGACCAAATATGGATATATAACAAGCGGTGATAACTTTAACTTGTGCTTCCAGCATTTATTTTGCTACTCCTTCGTTTTCCTTTATTAAACCAGTGCGAGAGAAAAAAACAAAACTATTCTCGATTACAGTCCCTCACTAAAACAAAGGAATTAGAAAGATGCCGCAATTGTCTAGGCCCGCGTAAAGTATATTATTTTGTTCCTCTTTTGTTAAACTGATGCGAGAAAAAGAGACAAAACTATTCTTGATTAGAAGGTAGTCCCTTTGGACCCATTAGTATTTTGTAAAGGGTCAATGCGGCGTTTTTGACCTGTCTCTTTACGATTCGGAATTGTTTTCGTGTTTTTTCTTAAAATATATTTTCGATCTGGACTCAAATTTAATCTTAAAAGACTTTAAAATGGTGTGGGAGTGTATTTTGTGCTAAAATCTCGACTATTTTAATCCAGAAGTTTCGTTTTACAAGTAAGTTAAATAACTTATTTGACCTTCAAAACAAAACAAAGACCAGTGCCGTAGAAATCAATATAAAATCAGAAAAAAAATTTTTGGGTATTATATAAATAATTATTTATTTGTTAAAACTGTTTAAACATAAGTTTAGTTAAAAATGTACAGGGTGTCCCAAGTTTTGTTTGTTTTGATACTTTTAACTGAACTACGAGCCGTGATTTTCAACAGATAAGGTAAAAAAGGTATCTTATTAATATGGAAAGTAACTTTTTTATGTATACCTTTTTTATTTAACCGTTTTTTTTTTGTGTAAACAGTTTTTTTAGATTTGGATTGAGGCAATTTTTTAGGTTGGGTTAGTCCTTTTTACCTACTCTGAATTTTTAACGTTGTCTAACCTAAAATAAAATACACCAAGCTAAAAGCATCCTAATCAAACATCTAATTGTCAATGGGTATCTATTCAGCTGTAAACTAAATTAAATTGCTTGTTTTAATAAGTTAGGTATTTACTTTTAATAAATAAATATTTTGCCGCCGTCACTGGTAAATCGATCGACCATAAAGAATAAACATACGTCTGCTGTGTGTCGCACAGCGTTGCCATCGTCTTTCCAAAAAATATTTCTATTCTTTTCCAACTTATTGAAGCATCTAGAGGTCAAATCGAATTGTTTTGATGAATTAATTTTTGCCGCGGTTCCTGGTCTCCTCCGGTTAATACGTTAATGGATTGAACCAAAGAATAGTATACATTTTTTGCCGTAACAAAATCCAAGTTCTGTGCTACTACTCTCAGAGCAAAACAGCCTGAAGCAATCTTATCATTTAACTTTTTAATATGTTCATCAAACTTAAGTGAATTATCAATTATGATACCCTTATTAATACCCTGGTTTGTAATATTTTCATTCTGTAGTTGTATATTATTGAGATCACATCTAAAATTTAAAATATTTATCTTTGAGACATTAAAAGATAATAAATTTGCATCACACCATTCCTTAATGAGACCAAGGTCGTTTTGAACTGTAACTGCGAGCCTTTCAGCAATAACATCATGCCACAAGAATGTGTTATCGTCCACAAAACTGGTGATTTTACCACTTATAGAAAGATGTGAAATATCATTCACAAATATCAAAAATATTAGAGGCCCAAGTATGGATCCTTGCGGAACTCCAACATTTAATTATGCATACTGCGAAACAGCTAACTGTTTCGGTTACAGTTAAGTCAAGAGTCGGAAATTCAACAAAGCAGTGTTGATCAAATGAAATTTATAGTTAACCTTGTAGTCACACTGATGGCATACAAACCCAATCACTTTTATGTCTTAGTTGATGCCATTTAAAAATACTCTTGCTTTTGGTTTCAAAGTCACATTCGTTACATTTAAACCAATCGCTTGCAATTTTATGTCGCAGCAAATGGGTTTTCAGTTGAGATTTACGCTTGGCTTTGTAGCCACAGTGGTGGCATTTAAACCAATCAATTTCGTTCACATTTTTATGTTGTAACTGGTGTTTCTTTAAACTGTTCTTCTGTATGGCCTTGTAGTCGCAACCAATCGATTTCATTTTTATGATGCAGCAAATGTACTTTTAGTAGACCTTTCTGCTTGGCCTTGTAGTAGTAGTAGTAGTAGTGTGGGGTAAGCTCTAGGCCTGGCGACTAGGCACATGAAGCGCCCTTTTCGCCAACCCCCGGGCATCCCCCCTACTGCATCCTTCCCTCGCTAAGGAATCTGCCCGTCTTTTGTACAAAGACCAGAATATCGGGCCACCTCAGATTCAGAAGGTCCTCCGTCTCAAAGGTCTCCTCTTCGAATACCTCTCTTCTTGCCTCCTTGTATGCTTCACATGATGATGCTCGTCCTCGGCCCAACATCGCTCGCACGTCGCGTCCTCCTTCACTCTCATCTTTGCCAGGTGTCCTTGTAGGACGCAGTGTCCGGTCAGGACTCCCACTATGGCTCCCACCTCTTTTCGTGTTCTACGGAGCAGCCAGTCCCTACGGGATTTGCTGTAGCCTGTCACATACTCCTTCGCCTGTCTGGCGTTTCCTGTGTTGGTCCACTCCCTTTGTATCTCTTTCTGGGTCCACTCTGTTAGGGCCGACTTCATTTGCCTTCTTGTGAGCCCCAGGAACGGTTCTGGCCCGACGCATTTCTGCTGGGATCCTCCCCTGGCGAGTCTGTCCGCTTTCTCGTTTCCGGGGACTCCCACGTGACCTGGGACCCATACGAGCTCTACCTCTCTTACGCCGGCCAATTCCTGAAGTGCATCCGCACACTCCTGCACCAAACCTGCGGACATGGTTGGTTTACACAGTGCTTTCAGCGCAGCTTGACTGTCTGAACAGATGCAGAGGCGTTTTCCTGTTTCGTTCCTAATTTCTTCCTCCCATGTTAACGCCAGTATAGCGTAAACTTCTGCCTGGAAGACTGTTGCATTGGATCCCAGCGGGTAGCTTTTTCCAATGCTCTTGCTTTCCACGTACACTCCTGCACCGGTCGAATTCCGGTCTGTCAGCCTTGATCCGTCTGTATAGCAGACCGTGGCGTCGCTAAGGAGTTCAACTCCGTCCTCCTTCCATGCATTCCTTGGTGGTATGGTTACACGGTATCTCCTTTTCTACCTTAACCGCTTTTCTGGCATCGCTAGCCTGTACGTCGATAAAGGAATCTCCTTTTCCGTCACAGTCGCGATTTCCGAATGTCCTTTTTGTCCACCGCTCCTTCTCCACACGCCCGCGTCCCTTATCCTAAAGTATGCTGCCATCGCTTCCTTCTTTATCCAGGTGGACAGCGATGGGAAACCCAGGATGGTATTCAGGTCTATGTTAGGAGTAGACCTTAGAGCTCCGGTGATGCTCAAGGTCGCCAGCCTCTGCATGCTTTCGAGCTTTTTGGCGTTAGTGGTTTTCATTGCCCCTGGCCACCAAACCACGGATCCGTATTGGATCCTTGTAGTTACATTGGTTAAACCAATCGATTTCATTTGCATTTTTATGTTGCACCAAATGTACTTTTAGTTGACTTTTCTGCTTGGCCTTGTAATCACATTGATTGCATTTAAACCAATCGATTTCACTTGCATTTTTATGTTGCACCAAATGTACTTTTAGTTGACTTTTCTGCTTGGCCTTGTAGTCACATTGGTTGCATTTGAACCGATCGATTTTATTTGCATTTTTATGTTGCACCAAATGTACTTTTAGATGACTTTTCCTTTTGGACTTGTAATCACATTGATTGCAATTAAACCAATCGATTTCACTTGCATTTTTATGTTGCACCAAATGTACTTTTAGTTGACTTTTCTGCTTGGCCTTGTAGTCACATTAGTTGCATTTGAACCAATCGATTTTATTTGCATTTTTATGTTGCACCAAATGTACTTTTAGATGACTTTTCCTTTTGGACTTGTAATCACATTGATTGCATTTAAACCAATCAATTTCACTTGCATTTTTATGTTGCAGCAAATGTTGTTTTAGATGGTGTTTCTGCTTGGCCTTGTAGTCACATTGGTTGCATTTAAACCACTCGATTTCATTTGCATTTTTATGTTGCACCAAATGTACTTTTAGATGACTTTTCCTTTTGGACTTGTAATCACATTGATTGCAATTAAACCAATCGATTTCACTTGCATTTTTATGTTGCACCAAATGTACTTTTAGTTGACTTTTCTGCTTGGCCTTGTAGTCACATTGGTTGCATTTGAACCAATCGATTTTATTTGCATTTTTATGTTGCACCAAATGTACTTTTAGTTGACTTTTCTGCTTGGCCTTGTAGTCACATTAGTTGCATTTGAACCAATCGATTTTATTTGCATTTTTATGTTGCACCAAATGTACTTTTAGATGACTTTTCCTTTTGGACTTGTAATCACATTGATTGCATTTAAACCAATCAATTTCACTTGCATTTTTATGTTGCAGCAAATGTTGTTTTAGATGGTGTTTCTGCTTGGCCTTGTAGTCACATTGGTTGCATTTAAACCACTCGATTTCATTTGCATTTTTATGTTGCAGCAAATGTACTTTTAGATGACTTTTCCTTTTGGACTTGTAATCACATTGATTGCAATTAAACCAATCGATTTCACTTGCATTTTTATGTTGCACCAAATGTACTTTTAGTTGACTTTTCTGCTTGGCCTTGTAGTCACATTGGTTGCATTTGAACCAATCGATTTTATTTGCATTTTTATGTTGCACCAAATGTACTTTTAGATGACTTTTCCTTTTGGACTTGTAATCACATTGATTGCAATTAAACCAATCGATTTCACTTGCATTTTTATGTTGCACCAAATGTACTTTTAGTTGACTTTTCTGCTTGGCCTTGTAGTCACATTGGTTGCATTTGAACCAATCGATTTTATTTGCATTTTTATGTTGCACCAAATGTACTTTTAGATGACTTTTACTTTTGGACTTGTAATCACATTGATTGCAATTAAACCAATCGATTTCACTTGCATTTTTATGTTGCACCAAATGTACTTTTAGTCGACTTTTCTGCTTGGCCTTGTAGTCACATTGGTTGCATTTGAACCAATCGATTTTATTTGCATTTTTATGTTGCACCAAATGTACTTTTAGATGACTTTTCCTTTTGGACTTGTAATCACATTGATTGCAATTAAACCAATCGATTTCACTTGCATTTTTATGTTGCACCAAATGTACTTTTAGTTGACTTTTCTGCTTGGCCTTGTAGTCACATTGGTTGCATTTGAACCAATCGATTTTATTTGCATTTTTATGTTGCACCAAATGTACTTTTAGATGACTTTTCCTTTTGGACTTGTAATCACATTGATTGCATTTAAACCAATCGATTTCACTTGCATTTTTATGTTGCAGCAAATGTTGTTTTAGATGGTGTTTCTGCTTGGCCTTGTAGTCACATTGGTTGCATTTAAACCACTCGATTTCATTTGCATTTTTATGTTGCAGCAAATGTCTTTTTAGATTACCTTTGTGCTTGGCCTTGTAGTCACACTGTTGGCATGTAAACCAATCGATTTCACTTGCATTTTTATGTCTTTGCAGTTCAGCTTTCGTCTTGGACTTGTAATCACATTGATTGCATTTAAACCACTCGATTTCATTTGCATTTTTATGTTTCAGCAAATGTACTCTTAGATGACCTTTCTGCTTAGCCTTGTAGTCACACTGTTGGCATCTAAACCAATCGATTTCACTTGCATTTTTATGTCGCAGCAAATGTGTTTTTAGTTCATATTTCTGCTTGGTCTTGTGGTCACACTGATGACATTTAAACCAATTAATTTCATTTGCACTTTTATGTCGCAGCAAATGTTTTTTCAGATCATACTTCCGCTTGGCCTTATAGTCGCAGTACTTGCATCCAAACTGCTTCTTACATTTGTCCTGTGCGCTTTTGTATTGTAACAAATTGTGCTGTTTTGCTCCCCAATTGATTTGATAATCGCAATGGGATCTTTGATGTGGATTTTGCTCAGTTCTGAAATGTAAGAAAAATAAATGGATCCATGACGGATCTGGACTGTTTTTGTGTTTTGAAAACGCTAGGCACCCTTCTCGCATGGTATTTGCGCTGACCGATCGAATTTGGTATTCACGTTCGTAAACGCGCCCTGAACTAGATGCCACACTAGGTTCGGTTCGGTTCAGTTCGTTTCGTTTCGGTTCGGTTCGAACCGAATCTGCTTGTTCCTATACCACAGTTAAAACCTGGGTATCGGACTTTAAACGTGGTCGTAGTAGCAATGATGATGCTCCGCGTTCTGGCAGGCCAAATACGGCAACTTCTGAAGAAATGGTGCAAACTATTCACAAGCTAATTCAAAAAGATCGCAGATTAAGACTTGAATAAGTAGCTGAGGCTCTGGGGATATCAAAAGAGCGCGTTCACCAAATTTTATGTGAAGTTTTAGGTATGAGAAAGCTATTCGCCCGATAGGTGCCGCGTTTGCTTACGCCCTATCAAAAGCTCGTGTGTCTAACCATTTCAGAAGAGAATTTGGCACTATTTAGACGTGATTCAGGGGACTTTTTGCATAGATTTATTACGTTGATGAAACATGGGTTCATTAATATACCCCTGAAAGTAAGCAACAATCCAAACAATGGACGGCAAAGGACTGACCAGTTCCAAAGAATGCAAAAACAATACCGTCTGCTGGAAAGGTCATGGCAACGGTCTTTTGGGACGGTAAAGGAATACTCCTCATAGATTAACTCGAAAAAGGAAGAACAATAAATTCAGAGTACTACAGCGACTTAATGGACCAGCTCAAGCAGAATATAAGCGAAAAACGCCCTGGTTTGGCAAAAGAGGAAATTTTTTTTCATCAGGACAATGTACCTAGCCACAAGTCCACTCTTGTAATGGCTAAAATCCATCAGCTAGGCTTTAAACTGTTAAACCTTCCACCTTACTCGCCAAACCTAACCCCGTCAGACTTTTATTTGGTTCCAAACCTAAAAAAAATTCTTGCTGGAAAAAAAATTTGTCATTGCAGCTACAAAACCCTATTTTGACGAGTTGGATTTAAATCAGACTTCAGTGATAGCATCAAATCAGTTGAACATCGTTGGGCCAAATGTATTACCTTATAAGAGGACTATGCAGAAAAATAAATTATTATTTATTTATTTTCATCCCATAGGTGAAACGAAACACCCTCTTCAGATTAGAGTAAATGAACATCTAAAAAGCCAATTAGGGCATAATGAAAAATTCGGTTTAGCGGATCATTCATAGTCAAATGATCACAGGATTCCATAGTTAAAAGCTAAAGTTTATCATAAGGAGTCGCATTGGCGAAAACGAAAACTTATTGAAGCTGCCTTTATAATACAGAATAAAGAAGTTTTCAACCAAGCATGGACATATCAAACATATGAAAACAAGTATCTTAGTATTAAAAGGGGGCAGGCGGTCTCACCTTACTGTACACCAAGTAGTAGCCTGTAGACTAGATTGTTTAGTTTGGAAACGACAACAAACCGCTCAAAACCACACAGAATTTATAGAAGCCAGAAATAGTTGCAAAATTACTATTGACGCCGCCAAAGAAACATACAATCAAAGAATAAAAAACAGGTTGCTGAATTGTCCAAGTAGTTCTAGGTCCTTTTGGTCTCTTACAAAAGCCGTTGGATCAAACTTCACCAAGTCATCCATACCACCACTTACAGATAAAAATACTCACTCAGCCACAACATCAGAGGAAAAAGCCAATATGCTGGCCAAAATCTTTTCCTCCAACTCAAACCTACCAGTGCCAAATGGAAAAACTCCACCGTTCATTGAAAGGGTTTCCCACAGTATGCCAGAGGTACCCTTTTGTCACAGAGAAATACGAAAATTCCTTAAAAAGTTGGATACAAACAAAGCAATGGGTCCAGATGGCATTCCCACGATAGTACTTAAAAATTGTGCTAGCGAACTCACCTCAACTTTCGCAAAATTATTCAATTTATCTTATAGGCAAGGAGTATATCCATCATTATGGAAGTCTGCCGCAGTACAACCCATTCCAAAGAAAGGAAAAAAGACAGATCTGTGATATCAAAAGTAATGGAAAGAGTTGTGAACAATCACCTAACCAAGTACTTGGAAAAGTACAAAATTATCAACGACAAGCAATACGGATTTCGAAAATATAGGTCAACTGGCGATTTACTTACATATGTCACTCACTTATGGCAAAAAGCGATTGAGTTGCGAGGTGAAACAAGAACAATTGCCTTAGATATATCTAAAGCATTCGATAAAGTCTGGCATGAAAATCTGCTCAACAAGCTCAAAGCAACGGGATTGTCGCCGAGACTTTTCACTTGGTTTGAAAGTTACCTTAAGGATAGATCCATTTATGTTGCACTGGATGGCCGGAACTCCAACTCTTACCAAATAAATGCTGGTGTGCCACAGGGAGCAATCCTTTCGCCAACACTTTTTCTGATTTACATAAATGACCTCATAGATAAAACAGTAAATCCACTTTATTGCTTTGCAGATGATGACAATGTAGTCTCCTCAATCATACCACCCACATGTCTCTCCGCACGTGAATTCCATTACCTTAGACTAACTGAAATATCACAGATAAATAACGACTTGAAGATAATAGAGGACTGGGGCAACAAAAACCTTGTACAGTTCAACGCGCAGAAAACCCAAGCAGTCCTGTTTTTAAAAAAGACCAGCACCGGTGAGCCAAACATCATGCTATCTGGAAGTGCTGTCGCATTGCAGAGCCAGTTGAACATCTTAGGAGTCACTGCAGAGACCAACATGTCTTGGCACAGTCACGTAGCAGATATAGCTAAAAGGGCGTCCCAAAAGCTTGGGGTGCTATTTCGTACAAGACATCTGTATAGACCAAGCCAACTGCTGACACTCTACAAAGCCCAGATTCGACCGACTATGGAGTACTGCTCACATATATGGAGTGCGGCACCCAAACATACCTTAATGCTTTTGAACACCGTGCAAAAACGAGCTATCAAGCTGATCAATGACCCCGCACTTACCCGTAGCTTGGATAGTCTCGAACATCGAAGAACTGTGGGCGATCTATCTCTCTTCTACAGGTATTATCACGGAAAATGCTCTGAAGAGTTGGCACGTATGATCCCCCCGGGAGTAGCACCTACTAGGCGAACACGTCAAACAGACGGTAACCATCAATTTATTGTCAAAATAGAGGCACCAAGAATCTCATTATATCAGAATTCATATCTCTGGAGAACAGCATCGCTGTGGAATAAACTCCCTGCGACAGTTTTCCCTGCAGGTTACAACCTGAACCATTTCAAAACCAACACACACCAACATTTCCGCGCACTTTCCGCTTCTCGAGCGTGATAGGGATCTCCTTGCGAGTGCGCATACCCGTAAAAAAAAAAGTTTACACTTGAAAACGGTTAGAGATACTTACTCGTGTTTTAAAAAAAAACGAGGACAATGGAAGTCCGAAATTTTATTTCTACTCAATCATTGTCTACGACGAAAAGACAGAGAAGAGTGGAAGATATTAGGAGAGGCCTATGTCCAAAGATGGATTGAAGAAGGCTAAATAGATAGAATATATGTGACAATTATAGAGGTATATCTGTGACTAGTACGCTAAGCAGAATATACGGTAAAATAATAAGAAATATAGTGGAAAGCAAATATAAAGACATGGAGGCAGAAGAACAAGCTGGTTTCAGGGCGGGTAGATCGACTTCAGATCATCTCTTTTGTATAACCCAAGTTATTGAAAAGAAAATGGCATACAGACAAGAGCTGCATCTGCTTTACGTCGATTTGCAGAGGGCATATGATAGTATACCACTAAATCTACTTTGGAAAGTGTTGGAAAACACAAACATAAGCCTACAACTAATTAAGGCCATCAAAGAGTTATACCGCAATAGTAAGGCAAAAGTTAAAATAAAAGCAAAACTAACCAAAGGCTTTCAAATAAATAAAGGTCTTAAACAAGGTTGCTGTATCTCGCCTACGCTCTTCAATATATACTTGGAACAAGTCCTTAAAGTATGGAAGAGAAAATGCCAAAACATGGGAATTCCGTTGGACGAAACCACCTTGTATACTTTATGTTTCGCCGATTATCAGATAGTAGTGACTTAGGATTATAACGACCTCGAATATATGACACGTAAACTAATAGAAGAGTACAATAAGTGGGGAGTAGAGGTTAATCGCAATTAGACAGAGTATATGTGTATCGGTGGAATGAAACAGGATCTAATCTTAAATACCGGGCAGCGAATTCAGTCCTGTGATGAGTATAAATACTTAGGTCTAAAAATTACAGCTGACGGAACACCAGACAAAGCTATAAAAGATCGAAACATACAAGGAAGAAAAGCAATAACTTTATTAAATGGAATAATTTGGGACCAAAGTATATCAAAACATAACAAAAAGCTTATATATAACACCATTGTCAAAAAGTATTATTACATACGGCTCACAAGTATGGCCAATCAAGGATAGAACAGCAAAAATGCTTTCCACTACGGAGATGGACTATTGGAGAAGAGCAGCAGGGAAATCAAAAAGAGAAAGAGTTACAAATCAAAGAATAAGAGAAATTATGACAGTGGGTGAACATACTTTATTATATGATATAAGAACAAAACAACTGGTGTGGTATGGACATGTACAAAGAATGAATTATGAAAGACTACCTAAACAAATACTACAATGGAAACCAACTGGCCGAAGAAGACGAGGACGGCCAAGGAGAAGCTGGAGAGAAGGAATAGACAGTGAAATAAGAATAAGAGGCCTAGATGATGAATTATGGACAAACAGAAACGAGTGGAGATTGGGTATCAGAAGACGTAGAACGTTCTGAAACCGATAAATAGATATATATATAAATAGATAGAATAGAGATTGTCTACGATTTTCAAACAAACCCCCAAACTTAAAAACAGTTTGCTATATCAAGGTTTAACTTCAAGCTTCTCTTGAAAATCAAGCTTCACAAGTGGGGGGTCAGCTTTTTTATACCTGAAACCCTCCAAAAGCATCGACATCCTGTACTTACTCAGATGAGCTGTCATCTAGCATGAGCTCTTCCTGCTTGATTTCTTCAGTCTTCAATTCAAACTCCTCTCCTTCTGATTTCACACTGAATAATGATGATTCAAGGAACTTGCTATCTGACTGACTAAAAAAAAATTAAGATAAAATACTTTTAAAAAATATAATCTGGGATTGTATGTACAAGAAATTATATGTATATTTTGACTAGTTTAAATATGTAAAAGCAGGTAGTTTTTGAAAATCCCCAAAATATGTTTTATTTTATAAACAAAAAGTGAAAAGGCAAACATTCCCAACTAACATTTATAGTAGCGGCTACATGTTCTAAAGGCTTTGCTACTTTCTTATAGTAGAAATGTGGTGATCCCAACCAAAATTTGTTACTTTTTAGTTCTAACTACTATTTAGTATCAGGAAATAGTAGATGTTTCGTAAAAACGACCCTCTAAACTACTTCATAGGATTGTTTCTTGATAGTCGATTCTGATAGTCTTCTCTACCACAATAGGACGTTGCTAAAGTTTTACTTTCTTTTTAGTCGTTATTTCGTAGTCGCCCTGACTTTTATATCCTACTTAAATACCACTAGAATGTTAAGCTTCATTGGAGTCCCAAACAAGTGTATCCGACAACTACATTATAACTTTAATTTTTACCACAAAAGTTTGTGTCATCATAGTAACATCTGATGTAACAATGTAGACAAAATAACTTTTTGGATCAACTTTAAAGCCGCAACTACTTTCAAGTAACCTTTTCGACTATCAGGGAATATAGTTTGGGACGCCATGTTTTTATGTAAGACAGAAAATTTAATATTTTTGTTGTCGTTTTATGAGCTCATATTAAAGAGCCATACTATTTTATAAACAAATTAGTTGAAGCTTACCAAAAATGCTCTTCTTAAGCACCATTTGTTGGAGTTAACTGTCGATTATGAAAACATAACCTCCAAAATCACAACACAAAAATTCCATCAGCTACCAGAAAACGGCTCAATTTTACGGGCGCACCGGTTTTTTGCAATATATATAATGCATGTTATACAAAAAACTTTGCGTCGCACTCGAATTTTGATCCTCTGCTCGTAAATTCTCACACTTTTGGATAACATAGTTCATATTATAACCATAACCAAACAAAAAAACTAAGCGAGTCTGTTTACTGTTGTGTCCACCATATTGTGTAACAATTCTACCAAAAAGAAACGATTATATTATTTGCAACTACATCGCAACTTTTATGCCATTACGGAAAAAAAACAGCCTCTACGACGTAGTAGATACCTGGCTACGACGTAGTAGTGTAGTTGTTACTACAGTGACTTTAAACACTTGGCCAAGTAGTTATAACCAGAAATTGGTTCCCCACTTAGGGAATTATAACGTCGCTGTATGGTATACTGAAACGTAGCGGGAGTACGTTGCGGTTACTTTTAAGAAATTCTTTCTAGTTGGGGTTTCGTCGTTACAACTTTAATTGTTTGTTGGGAATTGTAAGTATTGAACTACCAAAGCCATTCATAAGTTTTCGGAAAACTTTCATCTTTGCAGGCTACGATGTCTCAATACAAGAACGAGAGACTCTCAGGGTATTAATAATAGCTTTTTAGACATAACAATACAACCATGCGTTAAGTGGGACTGGAACTCTCAAGGTTGCGCAATACCGTGCCGTGATCGAGGCAGTCCCGTCGAATATAAGCTGCCATCATAGCAGCGCTATATCCAGAGCAGGACGACTACACAAGCGGACACGAACTCACACTGCTTGCGCAGTTGTGCCGTAAAATAGGGCAGACTTGTCCTAGACTTGACCTAAATTTGACGGTTTCTTGGAATTTGTCAGCTGAGCTGTAACTTTTTCTTTTACCTCCGTAAACTTAGCAAGCCTACCTCAATAAAAATTTAAAAAATATATTCCAGAATTTTGTGCTCCTTTGGTTTCCACGGAAATTTAAAAAAGTTATTGGGGTGCTAGCTTTATATAAAGCTAGCAAGCCCATACAGAAATTATAAATATTTTTATATTATATATATGTGAAAATTAAGTGCTTTTTATGTGCTCCCGTTTGCTAAAAAGAAAATTTTATTTACCAAGTTTTTAAGCTTTTTTTTTTAAATGTGTGGGCTGGCTAGGTTTATATAAACCTAGCAAGGACACCTCAAGAAAAATAAATAAAATACATTCCAGAATTATGTGCTCTTTATGTGCTAATTTCGTCCACTTTTTAAAATTCTTGTGCGCCTTTGGTTTGCATGGAAATTTAAAAAAATCATTGGCTTGCTAGCAAACCCATACAGAAATTATAAATATTTTTATATTATATATATGTGAAAATTAAGTGCTTTTTATGTGCTCCCATTTGCTAAAAAGAAAATTATATTTTTCATTCATTTTCAAGTGTGGGCTGGCTAGGTTTATATAAACCTAGCAAGGCTACCTTAATAAATATAAATAAAATACATTCCAGAATTCGTCCACTTTTTAAAATTCTTGTGCGCCTTTGGTTCCCACGGAAATTTTAAAAAATGATTGGCGTGCTAGCTTTATATAAAGCTAGCAAGCCCATACAAAAATAATAAATATTTTTATAATATTTATATGCGAAAATTAAGCGCTTTTTATGTGCTCTCGTTTGCTAAAAAGAAAATTTCATTTACCAAGTTTTTAAGTTTTTACATAAAACCTCTGTTATCTAAAGGAAATATTTTTTATAATCTTCCAAAAATGAACTTGCTTGTTAATTATTTAATAGAACTATAAAAATAAAATTAGTTTTATTTCAAAAAAAAATGTTTTAACATGTTTTTGTGTAGGTCACATCAAAATCCATCACTTTCCAGATATTCACCCATAAATATGTAGAACATAACAATAAACATAGCATAACATAAGAAAACAATCTCATACACCAATCTTATGATTAAATAAAATTTTAAAAAGATGTTAAAAATAAGAGACTGCCACATAAAGTGTCACATAAATAAAGTTGTTGCCTTAATCCTGCTAGCCTTATTGTGGAATTTCCAATAAGCATTTATTTATTTATTAAAGAAAAACACAAAAATGAAACATTATTTCCATATAGGGTAAAAAACTAAATATAAGATAAGGTTCATAAATTAGGTGTGAATTAATATTTAAGAAAATAACAAAATTATATGGACAAACATTTTAATAAGTTAATTTAGCAGTATTTCTAAATATGTATTTTTTTTTTATTTTTTTAGGTGCTATATTTTTATTATGTAAAGCTTATACAGAGTGTCTCAGAAATAATATTACATTTATGCCTCATTTACCCATCAATTAGACACAACTTTTGTACAGATTTTTATATGTCTATCTCTTTATTTTGATAAGGAGTAAAAAGGAGACAAATACCTTTTTTTTTTTTTTACGGGTATGCGCACTTGCAAGGAGATCCCTATCACGCTCGAGAAGCGGCCAATGCGCGGAAATGTTGGTGTGTGTTGGTTTTGAAATGGTTCAGGTTGTAACCTGCAGGGAAAACTGTCGCAGGGAGTCCATTCCACAGCGATGCTGTTCTCTAGAGATATGAATTCTAATATAATGAGGTTCTTGGTGCCTCTATTTTGACAGTAAATTGATGGTTACCGTCTGTTTGATGTGTTCGCCTAGTATTTTTTCAGTTCGTAAGTATCTCTAACCGTTATCAAGTGTAGAGATACTTACTAACCGAAACGTCGTGTTTTAAAATAAATAGAGACAATGGAAGTCCGAAATTTTATTTCTACGCAATCATTGTCTACAAGTTTCAAACAAAGAGTCCCATATATTTATTATGCCTCATTTACCCATCAAGTAGACACAACTTTTGTACAGATCTTCTATGTCTATCTCTTTATTTTGATAAGGAGTAAAAAGGAGACAACTACCTACACAATTAACACTAAATTTGTGCTTAATTGATGGGTAAATGAGGCATTACAGAGTAGATGATTCAGTTTAGTACTGCACTCTCTATACTTACTGATTATCAGTACCACATTCTGAAAATTCTTCTTTAACTCTCATTTTGTCTGAACTAGAACTACATCTTATTCTTTCATCTGACTCACTGCATTCTGGTTCATTAACATAATGTGGGAATGTTTCCTTTTTAATATCTGAACTTAAAAATAAAAGGTCAGCAGCCTGGTCATCCAGCTTATTGAACATGTCTTTGGGGTTGTTAGTCAGCAGATGTAAATCTTTTTCTAGTAACTTTCTAAAAGAGGATTCCTCTGGGGAGGTTGTTTCTTTCGACATCTTTTGTTTTATTTATTACAAAACACTAAATTAACTAATTTAGTTTTTTTTGGATTTCGTTGTGTTTGGTCCACAAATTAGGTTCACAGATTAGGTAAATAAGTATATTAGGTTAAATAAGATTGTTTGGTCATTAAACTGGGAACAAAATGGCGGCGTCAAAAACATAGGGAGATTGATGATGAGTCGAACATACCGGGTTTATTCCGAGCAGCGTACGAAGGTTAGAAGATGAAATCCGTTTCTATTAAAATAACCCTAGGTAGGACGCATTTCAACATAATGGTATTGAATTCCGCATCTGTGTAAAATTTCGGACCAATAGTTGCTGAAGGTAAGGCCAGGATGGTTAACCTGAATGGTAAAAACAGTGCCTATATTTTTAAATGCTAACTTGATTGATTTGTTGCGAAATGAAATAGAAGAGCTTTTAGAAGAACTCTCTATTAATAACTATAGAAATTTAATATGGCAACAGGACGGAGCCCCCCCACATAACATCCAGCCAGTAACGATTTTTTTAAATAATAGATATATGTATTGGATAGGAAGATACGGTACATTATTATGACCAGCAAATAGCCCCGATTTGTCTCCCCTTGATTTTTTTTGTGGGGTTACCTAAAAAATAAGGTGTATTATAACAGGCCGCAAACACTTTAAATTTTACAACAGAAAATAGAGCAAACAATTGTTGATCTTAACGAAAATTTTGCGAACTTTATATTTCAAGCTATCCACAGAAAATTTGTAAGAATGATTCAAAATTGTATTAATAATCAAAGAGGCTATGTAGAAAATTAAAAATGAAGTAATAAATATTTTTTTTTTCACAAAAATTGCATATGCATTTTTTCCGAGCCACACATTACTGCGCAGAATCATCCCGGATAGTGAATATTATTTAATTATATACCTTAAAAAAGCAACAGCATCACTTTTTGTGTTTTGAGATTTAAGTATTTTAAACATTTAAGCGCATATATCTCCAAAACTAACAAATAAAATAATACAATGATATATATTTTTAAAATCAGGGATAAAAGATCTATAAATACCTAAAATAATATACAGGGTGTTCCCTTTAAAAAAACCATCGACCTGTCAAATTTTGACATTTAGAATTCAAAATTCATAAACTTTGTAAAAAAATATGAAACTTTTGTATTTATCATATTTTGATATCTATTCAAATACACATTTTAGATATGGTGTAAAAATATACGGGAAAACCCTGCACAAATACAAGAAAAACAAAACCTTTCTTTACCCGCTTGAGTCATGATTTTTTTTTGTTTTTATGAACGTTTAAATGTTTTTTTAAATTTTGTTTTTGTTTTGTCTTATAACTACATTTTTCACATCCAAACAGCTCGACTTGACTTATGTCTTTAAGTATAAGCATGTGGTTTTGTAAATAAACTTTAAATTTAGCTTTATAATTGCATTGGTGACATTGAAACGACTCCACTTCACTGAGATGTTTATGTCTTAACACGTGTTTTTTTTAACAGATCGTTTGTTTTACCTCTATATTCACAATCAGGACATTGAAACCATTTAATTTCATTTATGTTCTTATGTCTAAGAATGTGTCTTTTTAAATTAGAACTGTCTTTAGCTTTATAATCACATTCAGCACACTGAAACCATTGAATTTCATTTGCGTTTTTATGCATAAGCATGTGTCTTTGTAAATTAGACTTTCATGTACCTTTATAACTGCAAAGAGTACACTGAAACCACCTTTCTTTTACGTTTTTGTGAAGTAAAGCATGTTGTTTTAAAATTTTTCTTGATCTACCCTTAAAATTACAGTCTTTACATGGCCACCATTCAATTTCTTCGTAGTTTTTATGAACGTTTAAATGAGATTTTATGTATCTTTTATATCTGGTCTTAAAACTACACTTGTCACATTCAAACAACTCAATTTCGCTTATGTCTTTATGTAGACGCATGTGCTTTCTTAAATTACTTTTTCGATTAGTTTTAAGATTGCAATGGTCACATTGAAACCACTTCAATTCATTTATGTCTTTATGTATAAACATGTGATTTTTTATAACACTGCTTGTTTTAGCTTTAAAATCACAATCAGCACATTGAAACCATGCAATTTTATGTTTAAGTATTTTATGTCTTTGTAAAGTAGAACTATGTTTAGTTTTATAATCACAATCAGCACACTGAAACCATTTGATTTCATTTAGGTGTGTAACAATGCGTCTTTTTAAATTAGAACTATCTTTAGTTTTATATTTGCAATCAGAACACTGAAACCATCGAATTTCGTTTACAAAATTTTATTTTTTATCATTTTTCACAAGAAAAAGAAAACCTTTCTTTACCCGCAGAGTCATGATTTTTTTTTGTTTTTATGAACGTTTAAATGTTTTTTTAAGTTTTGTTTTTGTTTTGTCTTATAACTACATTTTTCACATCCAAACAGTTCGACTTGACTTATGTCTTTATGTATAAGCATGTGGTTTTGTAAATAAACTTTAAATTTAGCTTTATAATTGCATTGGTGACATTGAAACGACTCCACTTCACTGAGATGTTTATGTCTTAGCACGTGTTTTTTTAACAGATCGTTTGTTTTTCCTCTATAATCACAATCAGGACACTGAAACCATTTAATTTCATTTATGTTCTTATGTATAAGAATGTGTCTTTTTAAATTAGAACTGTCTTTAGCTTTATAATCACATTCAGCACACTGAAACCATTGAATTTCATTTGTGTTTTTATGCATAAGCATGTGTCTTTGTAAACTAGACTTTCGTGTACCTTTATAACTGCAAAGGGTACACGGAAACCACCTTTCTTTTACGTTTTTGTGAAGTAAAGCATGTTGTTTTAAGATTTTTCTTGATCTACCTTGAAAATTACAGTCTTTACATGGCCACAACTCAATCTTTTCATAGTTTTTATGAATTGCAGTATGTCGTTTTAACATTTTTCTGGATTTGCCTTTATAATTACAGTCTTTACATGGCCACCATTCAATTTCTTCGTCGTTTTTATGAACGTTTAAATGAGATTTTATGTATCTTTTATATCTGGTCTTAAAACTACACTTGTCACATTCAAACAACTCGATTTCGCTTATGTCTTTATGTAGACGCATGTGCTTTCTTAAATTACTTTTTCGATTCGTTTTAAGATTACAATGGTCACATTGAAACCACTTCAATTCGTTTATGTCTTTATGTATAAGCATGTGATTTTTTATAACACTGCTTGTTTTAGCTTTAAAATCACAATCAGCACATTGAAACCATGCAATTTTATGTTTAAGTATTTTATGTCTTTCTAAAGTAGAACTATGTTTAGTTTTATAATCACAATCAGCACACTGAAACCATTTGATTTCATTTAGGTGTGTAACAATGCGTCTTTTTAAATTAGAACTATCTTTAGTTTTATATTTGCAATCAGAACACTGAAACCATCGAATTTCGTTTACAAAATTTTATTTTTTATCATTTTTCACAAGAAAAAGAAAACCTTTCTTTACCCGCAGAGTCATGATTTTTTTTTGTTTTTATGAACGTTTAAATGTTTTTTTAAGTTTTGTTTTTGTTTTGTCTTATAACTACATTTTTCACATCCAAACAGTTCGACTTGACTTATGTCTTTATGTATAAGCATGTGGTTTTGTAAATAAACTTTAAATTTAGCTTTATAATTGCATTGGTGACATTGAAACGACTCCACTTCACTGAGATGTTTATGTCTTAGCACGTGTTTTTTTAACAGATCGTTTGTTTTTCCTCTATAATCACAATCAGGACACTGAAACCATTTAATTTCATTTATGTTCTTATGTATAAGAATGTGTCTTTTTAAATTAGAACTGTCTTTAGCTTTATAATCACATTCAGCACACTGAAACCATTGAATTTCATTTGTGTTTTTATGCATAAGCATGTGTCTTTGTAAACTAGACTTTCGTGTACCTTTATAACTGCAAAGGGTACACGGAAACCACCTTTCTTTTACGTTTTTGTGAAGTAAAGCATGTTGTTTTAAGATTTTTCTTGATCTACCTTGAAAATTACAGTCTTTACATGGCCACAACTCAATCTTTTCATAGTTTTTATGAATTGCAGTATGTCGTTTTAACATTTTTCTGGATTTGCCTTTATAATTACAGTCTTTACATGGCCACCATTCAATTTCTTCGTCGTTTTTATGAACGTTTAAATGAGATTTTATGTATCTTTTATATCTGGTCTTAAAACTACACTTGTCACATTCAAACAACTCGATTTCGCTTATGTCTTTATGTAGACGCATGTGCTTTCTTAAATTACTTTTTCGATTCGTTTTAAGATTACAATGGTCACATTGAAACCACTTCAATTCGTTTATGTCTTTATGTATAAGCATGTGATTTTTTATAACACTGCTTGTTTTAGCTTTAAAATCACAATCAGCACATTGAAACCATGCAATTTTATGTTTAAGTATTTTATGTCTTTCTAAAGTAGAACTATGTTTAGTTTTATAATCACAATCAGCACACTGAAACCATTTGATTTCATTTAGGTGTGTAAGAATGTGTCTTTTTAAATTAGAACTATCTTTAGTTTTATATTTGCAATGAGGACACTGAAACCATCGAATTTCGTCTTCGTTTTTATGCCTTGCCGAATGACTTCTCAATAGATGTTTAGTTTTACCCTTATAATCACAGTCTTTACATGCCCACCAATCAATCTCTTCAGAGTTTTTATGGATAATTCCATGTGTTTTTAAGCTACTTTTATATTTGGTTTTATAACTACACTCTTCACATTGTAGCAACTCCAACTCACTTATATCTTTATGCCTTTTTAAAATATTTTTATCTTTACATGTATAACTACAATGTGCGCTAACTGATAAATGACTATCTTCAGCTTCTTCTGGTTTACAATTCAACTCCGTTTGGAAATTTAATTTGAAACGTTTCTTCTGATTGCTGAAATCTAAACTTGTAGGGGATATTTTTTCACATTGTCCTTCATTAGTGGCCTTAACTTGAAAACGTTGTGCAGTCTCTTTTTTAGTTGATTCTCGTGTTTTGTTTTGAGGGTGAATGAACTGAGAAATATTTGAACTGATTGAATCTTCATACAAACTATAACAAAAGAAAACTAGTTTTATTATATTACAATAACTTAAAATATATCCTCTAAAAAAAAACCAGACAATTTTTTTTCATTATAACTACCTATACCATCATGCCATGCTCGTTTTTGATGATCTTGCAAACATGTTTTAATTTTTTACCTCACACTACTACTGTACTATAGTTGTGTGAGCTATAGTAATCCTAATTTTTTCTAGTAAAAAAAGTTGCTCCGATTTCAAAAATTCTTTTATATCTTTGCGTTTCAGATGATTTTAAAACTTTTTTGTTGCGCCGTCTGTCTGTCTGTAACGACCAACGCGCATATTTCAAAAACCGTGCTGGTGTGCTAGTTTCTCTCGTATCTCGCTAGATGGCGCTTCTTGCGAGGTTTTTTTCACTACAGACATAGCATTAGAGACAAAACCGTCTAATTATTATATTCGCAAGGAGGTCAAATTGACCAAGCAGTGTTTTGAGGAATCCCATAAGGACGAAACAGTTGACACTAACCTACTCCGTTTTTATTACAAGATTTTATTAGGCTTCAGATGTTCTGTCTAACTATCTAACTATCTAACTAATTATCTAACTATCTAACTAACTATCTATCAAATCTTGTGAAGCGTTTTTGACACACTTCCCATTATCCGATTTGGATGAAATTTGGTACACACATAGTGGTCCTATGACAATACAACATTAAGAAAAAATATCCTTCCATCCCTACTCCTTCTATAGAAAAATGTGTTTTTGACCCACTTCCCGTTATCCGATTTGGATAAAATTTGGTATCCACATAGTGGTCCTATGACAACACAACATTTAAAAAAATATATCCTCCCACCCCTACCCCCACCCTCTTCCATAGAAAATGCGTTTTTGACACCCTTCCCATTATCCGATTTGGATGAAATTTGGTATACATATAGTGGTCCAATGACAATACAACATTGAAAAAAAAATCCTACCACTCCTACCCCTACCCCCATCTATAGAAAAATGCGTTTTTGACATACTTCCGATTATCCGATTTGGATAATAATGAATAATGAAAAAATGTCTGTATCGATCGATTTCTGGTAAAAAGTCTTTTTAATGGGACTTTTTTGAGGATATTTGAACTAAGTGACTTTTATGTCAACTAAGCTAATGTCAAAAATTTCACATAACATCAAAATTTTTAAATTGGAAGAAATTATTTTTCTTCGCGGTCGACTAAAAAAAGTGAATTTTTAATCAAGCAAAAAAAAAAATTATTGATTGATTTTATCATAAAATGAATTTTTATGCTTCTATGTTATGTCAGAAACTAAAAATAAGTTAAACAATTTAAATGGGAAAACGTGCTGTGTGATCATTTTTTCAAAACTTTAAAATAAACAAAAAAGGTATTACATGCCCCCACCCCTTCCAATTTAAAAATTTTGATGTTATGTTAAATTTTTGACATTAGGTTAAATTGACATAACTGTCACTTAGCTCACGTATCCTCAAAAATACTCTGCTAATCTATGGGCACCTAAGCTCACACTAATTACTATAGTTATAGTGTATGTGTGAGCTAATATAACTAAAAACTGAAATATATTTTATTCAACTCCAGACTCAATTACCTTTCGTTTGATACCACACAAGCCATGTTTTGACTTAAACTCTAATTTTTAAAATCTACCCCACCCTTTTTTAAAAACTAAAATGTATTTTGTTTAACTCCAGACTCATTTACCTTTCGTTTGATGTCACACACGCCATATTTTCACTTAAAATCTAATTTTTGACATCTACCCCCACCCTTTTTTTTAAATAACTTAAAATTCCTTTTGTTTAACTCCAGACTTAATTACCTTTCGTTTGATATCACACACGCCATATTTTCGCATAAACTCTCATTTTTGAAATCTACCCCCACCCTTTTATTTGGCTTGCGTTCGCTGGATTTCGTACATTTTTAAATTGGACCACCACGGCCCAAGACCCAGCCTAGGTACCAAATTTCATTTAAATCGGACAAGCGGTTTTTGAGTTATGCGGGTTGGTCGTTACAGACAGACAGACAGACGGCGCGACAAAAAAGTTTCAAAATCATCTGAAACGCAAAGATATATAAAAAATTTTGAAATCGGAGCAACTTTTTTTTTTCTTGAAAAAATTAGAATCACCATAGCTCACACTACTATAGTATAGTATATGTGTGAGCTAAAATGTCCCATTAAAAAGACTTTTTAGTTAGAGGAGGGATCTATTTCTATTAGGACTTTAGACCTTTTAGTAAATACTGGTTTCTATTTAATAAACTCGGTTAAAGTAATATTGACATTTACTTACTGTGATGAGGTGTCATCCAACAAAAGTTCCTCTTCCTTAATTTCTTCTTTAATCTTCAATTCAAAATCGTTGGGTTCCCACTTTACACCGGACGAAGAGAGCATTTGGGCATTTGTGTCTTCCACTCTGTAAAATACCAGCAATTTACTATACAGACAGGCTTATTCTAGTAGGTACAGGGTGTCCCAAATTGGGCACTTTTAGGGGGTTTAAGGTACTTCTAGGGGAGACAGAGAAAAACTGACCACGCATTGCGAGGCTCAAATTTCAAGAGAAGACTTATAGTGAAAACCACATTTTGAAATATCGTCTTGTCTTTGAGCTACGGGGGCTTTTTGAAAAGTCTGCATTTTTGAAGGGGGTCTATAACTTCGTTATTAGTCGAAATTTTGATTTAGAGTAAATTGCAGTTTTATACACTTTGCCACGAGGAATTCACCCGCTAAATTATATTTTAACTGTCACTTTTAGTTTTTGAGATATGACATAAAGTTGCATTTTTTCTTATGGAATGGCCTATATTTTAATTAATTTTCGAATTCGTCATTGAATTCTTTTCAAAATGATGTATCATATGTCATAGTTTGATTGAGCGGTTTAGGAGATATTCAGCTTTTTCACTTATTTCTAGTGCGCTATGATTTCCTGCTGAGGCAGGTAAAGGCACTCCAGTATTTTTATTATTTTACACAGCCAAAAATATAGTAAGCCTGGTTTGGAAAAATTATAATTCAGCTGAGGGCCCTCAAAGCCTAGTTATAAAAAGTTTTAAAAAATGATACATAGCTATTTCAAAATAAAATTAAAACGTTTTTGTGCAAAATAATTTTATATCAAAGCGTAATGTCAAATTGTTTAAACAATTGAAAACAATGACAAAACGCCAAGACGCAAGGCCAACTTGATTTGCATAGTATAAGACAACAAAACTATAGGAGCATTGAAGTAGGATTTGACCGCAAGGCTTTCACGTCAATGGCGCATGACGTCATTCAACGCACACTAGACAAAAATAAAAAACTTTAATTATCTCCGAAACCGCTCAATCAAACTATGACATATGATACATCATTTTGAAAAAAATTCAATCACGAATTCGAAAATTAATTAAAATATAGGCCATTCCATAAGAAAAAATGCAACTTTATGTCATATCTCAAAAACTAAAAGTGACAGTTAAAATTTAATTCAGCGGTTGAATTCCTCGTGCCAACGTCTATAAAATTGCAATTTATTCTAAATCAATATTTCCAATATTAACAAAGTTATAGACCCCCCTCCAAAATGCAGACTTTTCAAAAAGCCCCCGTAGCTCAAAGACGAGACAATATTTCAAAATGCGGTTTTCACTATAAGTCTTCTCTCGAAATTTAAGCCTCGTAATGCGTGGTCAGTTTTTCTCTGTCTTCCCTAGAAGTACCTTAAACCCCCCAAAAATGCCCAATTTGGGACACCCGGTACATATAAAATTAATCTCTCAATTTTCTTGATAACCCACCCGCCCCCACCTTGTCAAGTATAAGCCGAGCGGTTCATATGAACCAACGAAAGCATCAAGCCATCAGTATAATTCAATGCTGGTAGGGGTATTTTCCCTCGGAGTAGTTGTTTCTGTTGGTTTCACAAAACTTATGCTCTACACGGAGCTATCGCCTACATTCACCTGAGGATGGCCCAAAAGGTCGAAACCGGTCCGGTCGTGGATTGGCATGAATCACTTGTTTCTGATTATCGGGACGTGTTCCAGACGGGGATCACTCGTATCCCTGAGATCGACGTTGGAGATAGTGAAAACCAAACAGTTTTATGCAGGCAAATTGTTGCCAATTATAACTCTTTAATATTAACAGGCACTCACTTCGCTAAGTTGTTAGTATCTTCCAATATAAATTCTTCATGCTTGATCTCCTCTTTAATCTTCATTTCAAAATCATTTCGTTCTGACTTGGCAATGCTTTCAGATGATATAGAGTACACTTTCGCCATACTAAAAAAACAAGACCAAATATTTTTGCTAACTTTTATGTATAGGAGACAATTTGGCGCGGCCGATTTGCCGCGGGGACAATTTGCGGGCGAACGATTTGCCGCGTGGACAATTTACCGCAAGAATTTTTGTTTAATTTTTATTTAAATGTAGCTTATTTTTTCTTAAATCATAGCTCCTCTGTCCTCATGCTGGGAGATCAAAATCTGTGATAAATCTAACCGTGGTCAATTCATCAAAAATATCCCCCACAAAAAAAAATACTCAGCCAATATATGGACACCTAAGCTCACACTAGGTTCTATAGATGTACTCAATTACCTATCGTTTGATACCACACAAGCCATGTTTTAAGTTAAACTCTAATTTTTGAAATCTACCCCGACCCTTTCTTAAAAAAACTAAAATATGATTTGTTTAACTCCAGACTCAATTACCTTTCGTTTGATATTACACACGCCATATTTTCACTTAATCTCTAATTTTTTAAATCTACCCCACCCTTTTTTTTTAAACTAAAATTAATTTTGTTTCACTCCAGACTCAATTACCTTTCGTTTGATATCACACACGCCATATTTTCACATAAACTCTAATTTACACTACCCCCACCCTCTTATTTGGCTTGTGCTCGGTGGATTTTGTTCATTTTCAAACGGGACCATCTCGACGCAAGATCCAGCCGAGGTACCAAATTTCATTTAAATCGGACAAGCGGTTTTTGAGTTATGCGCGTTGGTCGTTACAGCCATACAGACAGACAGACAGACAGACAGACAGACGGCGCAACAAAAAAGTTTCAAAATCATCTGAAACGCAAAGATATATAAAAATTTTTGAAATCGGAGCAACTTTGTTTTTCTCGAAAAAATTAGGATCACCATAGCTCACACTACTATAGTATAGTATATGTGTGAGCTAAAAAAAATGCTTTTTTAAAAAAGTAATTTATAAATAAAAACTAAAAAATGTTTTTTTAATAGTACTTTTTTAAAAAGCAGTTTTCTTAAAAATGAATATATAAAAAAATCTAGAAAAATTAAATAAAAAAAATTCAAAATTTGTTTACTACACACAAAACATTAAAATAACAATTAAACAAAAATTCTCGCGACGAATTATCCCGCGGCAAATCAGCAGCGGTGAATTGGCAGCGGCAAATTGTCCCATTCCCACTTATACAGGGTGTCCCAGATAAAATAAGTACTATATGAGGATTTTAGAAACGGTTAGGTACAATTTTCGTTAAATTGGAACAAACTGTGTCGAAATCAAAAATATCTACAGAGGTTTTCATAATATCAAGCAAAAATCTGCTGTTTTTCAGTCTTATATAGGGTGTCTCGAAATTAGACACCAATATTTTAACTACATATTCTACAACCAAAAATAGAGATAAAAATTTATATTTTTAACTAAGGTCCATAATTGCTCTGTTTCCGAGATACAGGTGTAAAAGATAAAAAATAAAAATAGAATTTTTTAAATAGTATAAATAATTTTAAAAGGATTATTTTAAAAATTAGGTCCTTCAGGATGCCAAATCCAAATATGAACATTTTTTCACACTGCACTTATTAAAAATGACCATAAGTTTTTTCTCAGTGTAGTTTTTAACTTTTTTTGTTAAAAAAATAATTTTTTAGGCATTTCAAAACAAAAAAGCTCTTCTTGTTACAATCCACTAAACTAAGCCATTTTCCAGATTTTTTGGGTTTTAAAGTTTGCTGCCGCATTGGAATAATCAAAATATTTTGAAAAAAAAATTGTTACATTTTAGAATGAAGTTTTCTAAGTAAATTTGTTGTGCCCAATGTATTTTTTTATTTTAAAATACTCTACATACAGTGTAAAAACTGCCAGTCACACTACCACTGGAGTACAGCAAGAGTGAAAATCAGAAATAAAACCAGAAATTTTGCATGAAAATAAAACAAAAAGGTTAGTTTACAAAAAAGTGAGATTAGTTTACCAAAAACAAAAAATAGGGAAAAACAGAAAAATATGTTAGATATTGATGAAAATTGACTAAAGGAGATAATAATAATAATGCCTTTAATTATTACTCGACACCAGAAGAAGAAGCATACTTCTGGTTGAAAATCTTAAGTAACAGCATGCAGAGTATGTTATAAAAAAGCTAAGATATCTTAACTATAAAGTCTATCAACGGAGGCAAATTATGTAAAAAAATAACTTGAAATTGCTGTTTATAAATCCCTTGCCGAAATGATAATATACTATTGCATATCAATTTGGGGAGCTTCTTATAATAATATCCTTAGGCCAGTGAATGTGGCAGAAAAAACTATATATATATATATATATATATATATATGTATATAAATATATATCTTATTATACTACTATGTCGGTTTTGAACGTTTTTCTATGTTGTCCGACGCCTATTCTCCACCTCCTTAGATCCTGACAATCATCCTTAGTCAGATTTTTTTGACTCATTGATCTTTGGATTGACTGTTGCCATTCTATTTTAGGATGCCCTCTTTTTTTGCACCCTATTGGTTGCCATTCTAGGAACTGCTTTGGTAATCTTTCGTCGTTCATCCATTGTACATGACCATACCATATCAGTTGCCTTCTAGTGATGTCATCCGTTATGCTTCCCTCGATTCCCATTCTTTCTTTTATGATCTCATTTCTTATGTGATCTATTCTAGAGATTCTCATTGATCTTCTTATTGCATCCATTTTGACACTTTCCATTTTTGTTTTGTACTTTTCTGTTATGCAACAAGTCTCTATTCCATACAACAGCATGCTTTTGACCATTGTTTCATATCTGTTAAATTTGATTCTTTTTTATCTCTCTGCTCCATAAAATACTGTTAAGACATCCAATAACTTTTTTTGCTTTTCCTATTCTTTTTTCCAATTCTTTACAGTCTGTACCTGTCTTATCAAATGTGACACCCAAGTATACATACTTATTGCATGGAGATATTGTTTGTCCATTTTCTAATACTAACTCACTGGATTTGTTTCCAATATATAAGTACTGTGTCTTGTCCACGTTCATTGTTAATCCCCATAATATATCTTATTATGCATATGAAAAACAAAGACATTGAAACTGTCACAAAAGTGTAACTGCCACTGACAAGGACTATATTACATTTACAGAGTAATTTATTTTAGTACTGTGCTCTCTACTTACCGATTATTAGCAACACATTCTGAAAACTCTTCCTTAACTTTCATTTTGTCTGGACTAGATCTTATTTGTTCATCCCAGTTACTGCCTTCTGGTTCATTAACACAATGTGGGGATGTTTCCTTTTTAATATTTGACCTTAAAAATAAAAGGTCAGCAGCTTGGTCATCTAGCTCATTGAAAATGTCATCGGAATTGTTAGTCAGCAGATTGAAATCTTTTTCTGGTAATTTTGTAAAAAAAGATTCCACTGAGAACGTTGTTTCATTCGACATCTTTTATTTTGGATATGGCAGAACACTAAATTATCTATTTTATTTTTTTCTTCTTTAGTTGTGTTAGCCAGCCATTACTCAAACTGTGAACAAAATGGCGGCGGCAGAAGCACGTTGTTGGAAATTGTTGATGATAGTTCAAGCGAACATACCGCGTATATTTTGAGTAGCCTACGACGGTTAGAAGATGAAATCCGCTTAAATGAAAACACCCTAGATCGGAAGCATTTAAACATAATGGCATTGGATTGGTTTATTTTGAATTTCAAATAAATAGGGAGAAAAAAGCCTCCAACGAGTTGGTTAGAAACGTATTTGCATCGAACTCACTTCACAAAAAACCTAATATAAATAAACTAGGTAGTATAATGTGGACCAAAATTCTGTATTTTTTTAACGTCTTATTTCTTTAAAAAAATATGACTGACATAAGGACACTGGTACAAACTATAGCGCGGTTTAAAATCGTACAGGCAAAATAGCGCGGGTCATAATAGCGCAGGTATATAAAGTTATGTAATATCTCAGAATTTTTTAAAATATTTGAACCCCCTCTAATATCCCTTTAGTCTCCCACCACAACCAATAGTTAATCCTTATCCGCGAGTGCCCCAAAAATTTCTGTGCCAAATTTGGTTCACATCGGTTCATCGGTTTTGAAGTTATCGTCAGAGAAAAGGACAAACAGACAGACACCATAAAAAATTTGGTAGTCAGACCTTTTTAGACCCAAATAACTTATTTTGTGTGAAAAAAAAATTGGCGATCTCCATAGCTCTCCATACCTACGGTAGATATGGATGACTAATAACAAACAAGTCAATTATAATTTGCACTATATTTGTATTTATTTACAATTTTCTACAGTACTAATCTAAAAATTATATCTTATATTATTTAAGACACCTAAACCAAAAAAATGGGCTTTCTATAATTACTAATTAATTAATTATATTTAACAGTAATCAGTTGCTTGATCTAAGAAGAAAAAATTTTTCTAACAATTATCTAAATAGAGATTGCGATGTGTTAATTCAAAATATAGCTCTTTTTGCGCGTATTTTAAGCCTAACAGCCGTTACTACTCCTCAAGGTCTTTATACTTTTACACAGGTCACCTACAGAATTTGAAAGGTCATTGAACCTGACTAGATAACTGTAATAAGATTAAAATACGTCACCGGGTTGCCTTAATGGTTATTTGTTTTATGAAAACCCGATGACACAGCTAAAGTCGTCCAGCTAAGTTCACATGACTGGTCAAATTCTGTAGGCAATCTGTGGAAAGTATAAAGACCTTGATTAGTCCTCTCTTTTTGTATAAGTGACAAATAATATATCACACTATACAAGTGTAGTATTCTTAATTGGTCATATTTCACAGAACACTGTATGTTTGAACTACGGCTACCTTCAGGTTGGATAAAAATGTCAGTTGTGAGTTAGAAATTTTAAATGGTGAACAGAACGAACAAGCTTTCTTTATACCAAGTTTATAAAACATTAACAAAAAGCTAAATAAAATAAATACTTAAATCAACTTAAATAGTACAACAAGAACATACTCCCAGTACCGTTCTGCCATACTTCAGTACCTATTGTTTGAGACCATCAACAAGTAGGCACTTTCAGAGTGAGGCCTGGTTTTACTAGTGGGCTACGTCCGAGAGTCTGCGCGCCGAGCGGCAGCGCTCGCTTCCAGCTGACTTCGATCAACCTTATTTACCTAATCTGTGCGATCATAACATATTGACTCGTTTAAGCAGTTTCACTCTATATGAAATCCTTGAGAAGTATTTAATCGATAAACCTCTGGCCGCGTACATTGTTTTAAAAAAAAAATTTTTATTATAGATGGCAGCAGTTGGCTTTTTTCTCAGTCCCAAGTGAGCCCCTAAGGGTAGGCAGCACAATTAACATGCTTCCCATTCATTTGATATTACAAAATAAAGCAATGATCAAAAAGTGTTATTGCGTCTTTTTCTTTAGTATATAGAAGGAGAGAGTAACTTGACTTCAAGGGTTAGATCAGTAAGTTGATCACCCAACAGCCATTTTCTAGCAGAATCTAGTCAGACTTTGTGAATTTGATGAGGTTGAAATATATTTTTAAAAATATGTTTTATTTTGTGGATATTTTTAGACTTTTTTGTGAAAAATTAAAGTGGTTACAGCTTGGGCATTCTTGGAATTCATTTATCCAGAAGGAACATGCAGGTTAGTGGATTAAAAAGCAGGATTAGTTTTAGGCCGCTAGTAATTTCTGTACCTAATGCGTAATTTCGGTAATCTTTTAATAAAAAGGTGAACATTAATTACCGTTTCAAAGGATTAGGAAGCATTCTGTTCAAACAGAAAGTAAATATTTTTGCAAACCATAATTAGCTAGTTTATAGGTATAATTAAGAAAAATGGGTAAATATATAAAATAGGGGAGACTAGGGATAGTTCATACATTTTTTAAAAATATTTTTGAATAAAAATATAGATGACATTTTTTAATATTTTTTTGCATTATAATATATAGCTTAATATGTAATGATTTTGAATGATTTTAGTGTGACAGTTTGCTAATTAATGTATCAATGATCCCTATATCTGTACCCCAGAGCCAGACTATGTTTGACTTTTTTTGGTTTGAACAACCTTAATACAGACTTAACATTGTTTGCCTAACGATGTCTATGGACTTAATATTGGTTCATATCGAGGTTTATAATTAGCAAATAAAAATACATTAAAAAATAAGTATTAAGGTTGTTCAAACCAAAAAAAGGCAAAAAAGGATTTAACATGCAATAATAATATATGATATATTAGGAATATTTGATACAAGTTGCATAATACATGAATAAAGAAAAAATATTTATTTGTGTTTCAGTGAATTCTCTAAAATATGAATCTTTAATAATCCCTCAAATAATAAGCAGCCAAATGCAAGTAATTCTCACCAAAATAGGTACCAATGATAGTAGTAGTATTTAAATTTTGCCAGATTTTAATACAAAACAATTTTCCCTGAACTGCTGGTTTAGTGGTGCCTTAAGGGAGATCCATATAAAATATCCATACAATATTTGATATTAATAAAAATATATCTACAAAGGTGTGCTGTTTTTAATTATTGTAATGTTTATTTTTTTTCAGAATTGAAAAAGCGTTGACGATCCTCCATTCTTAGTTCAGTAAATTTGACTAGAGAGAAACAGCTGACACCAAAAGCCAAAAAGCGTTATCGAAGAGTGGTAACTGACAGTAAAAAATTAGCCAACCAGAGCAGGACAATCATTTCGAAAACGTCTAGAGATAGCTGACAATTTTTCCAGTCACTATAAACATATAATTAAAAGGGTAAATAATCAAACCTTATTTTGTTATGGTTACCGAACTGGCAAGATTTTTATAATACACATATCCTACCCTCAGAACAAAAGTGACACATCTCAAAATTTTAATTTTAGGATTTTTACTTTTTGCGGTTTGTCAATCACTATCGATACATTGTCAAAGAAAGTCACAATTCAAATTACAAATAATAAAATAATATATTTAAAGTTTTAAGTTACCACAGCTTCTTATGGTAACCGCAAAAGTTTTTTGCAATTTTCCAACAATTTAATTTTTTGAGCTTTTTGAGGGTGTGATATATGTGTAAAAATATTTAACTATTGTAACAAACTCTCTTACTTAATTAATAAGTGTCATTGAGATTCATGTATATTTTGTAAATTGTATTAATAAATTTTTTTTACCAAGTTTCAATCCTTTTTGTATTCCTTTTATTTAAAAAGTTAAGTAAGTTTAAATAAAAGGATTAATTAGTCACTTATTTCCTTTATGAGACATTGACAACTTTTACAGTTCAGTTGCAGTGGTTGCTTTTGGAAACAATTATGAAAACCATAATTTATTATCAATAAATAGTCTGACACGATGAAATTAGTAAAAGTTGTCAAAAACACCATAAAGGAAAATCAGACTATAAAAAGGACCAAGAAACAGGCAAAATTAAAGTTTGATTTTTTAAATCTTTAATTTTGTCTTTAAGTACTCTGTAAGAAAGTCGCAACTGTTATTAGCATATATTATCCAAATTGGTTATGCTAATTTACAACTGCAACCTTCTTGCTTAGTATGGAAATCTTGGCCCTTTTTGCAAAAACCTAAGTATTGATTCCAAAATACAAATCAATATTTTGTTAAGAGCGCCATCTATGTCAAACCTAAGAACTAATCAAAATGTTTGGCCGCACAGTTTAAGGTGCCTGTAATACTTCTCAGAGCTTAGCAGGGGAGAAAGTCTTCTGGTCTGCAAAGCGGACCGAACCGTGGTCTTCTGTGTGTGCGATCAACTACACCAATCAAGAAATATTTAATTTTTGTTTGTTATCATTTTTTAAGCATCAAAAGACCTGTTTAAGTAAAAAATAAATAGTTAAAAATTTGCAAAAAGGGGTGTTAAATTATTGAACATATAGGCAAATTACCAAAACCAACATTGGAGAGGCATTACCGAACACCTATCTTGAGAAGATTGTTACAGCAGTGATGACAGAGCGGTAAAGAAAGAGTATTCTCTCACTTATAGAAATGCATCAAGAAAATTTCTTACATTTGAAGGAAGTTCACGAGGTATAAAGTCTTAACAAAAAAGTTTCACGGGCAAGACCTCAGAGGTAAAGGTAGCTACGGGGACGCGTAGCTACCTTTACACCCTGAAAAAAGTCTGAAAATAAAAAAAAATGAATTTTTATTTTGCCGTAGTTTCCACGTATTAATAAAATAGTATAAGCACTAGAATAATTGATGCTATTTTAAATTTTTAGAGAAAAATATGGATTCACTGGATCTACTGAAGCAACTTTCAGTTGACGATATAGGAAAATACGTGCCAACTTTGGGAGAAATTAAAAAATGGACTAAGAGAATTAGGTAGCCAGTTGAAAACCAATGATGAGGTAATTGTTTTGTGCAAGTTGTGACGATATTATTTTACTAATAAAATAATTTTGATTTTTCTTTGATTGTTCCCCTATCACTTTGACTTTAAAAACCCTAATTTTTATAAAATCTATACTAATAAAACAACTGTAATCAACAAAATCGTTAACTAAAAACGCACAGGTCAAACCACTTGACCAACAGTCATGAAAAATTCAAGTAAAACCTAGAGATGCCCTGCTTAGAGTAATACATTAATGAAGCTCTCATCAGAATCGGTTTAGTAGTTCTGGCGTGATGATCAAACAAACGGACAGACAGACAAACATTTTAATATATGTCGTTTCATTAGAAAGCAACACCAACAGTTGAAATAATCGATTTTACAGAAATAGATATTTATTATATGTATAGATGTGTCTATTAGCTCACACATAAACTATACTATAGTAGTGTGAGCTATGGTGATCCTAATTTTTTTGAGAAAAAAAAAATTGCTCCGATTTCAAAAATTTTTATATATCTTTGCGTTTTAGATAATTTTGAAACTTTTTTGTTGCGCCGTCTGTCTGTCTGTCTGTCTGTAACGACCAACGCGCATAACTCAAAGACCGCTTGGCCGATTTTAATGAAATTTGGTACCTAATTTACAATGGAAACAGAGAACAACAGAGAATTAGCATTCCTTGACGTACTAGTAACGAGGAAAGAGGGACGACTAGGACATACCGTATACAGAAAACCTACTCGCACAGAGCGCTACCTAAACAACACATCTAACCACCACCCGTGCCTACGAAAAGGGGTAATAAGAACATTGGTAGAGAGGGCGAAAAGAATCTGCGAACCAGAACATCTAGACAAAAAATTTAACCATCTTAAAAACGCCCTCGTAGCAAATGGATACACTCAAAGCGACATAGATAAATGTATACGACCAAAGCCGAGCACTAGAAGTAACAGTAGAGGTGGACTGAGCAGCCGTGAAGTTACTTCAAGAGCCTTTCTGCCCTACATCCCTAGAATGACAGATAGGATCGGACGTATTCTGGGAAAACACAACATAAAAACGATCTTCAAGCCATCTAAGAAGATCGAGAACCACCTCAGATCTGCGAAGGATATAAGGAACCCACTAAGTTCTTCGGGGGTATACCGCATTCCCTGTACCTGTGGAAGTGTCTACATCGGAACAACCAAACGGTCCGTAAACACAAGAATCAAAGAACACAAAGCCAACTGTCGACTCGGACATACGGAAAAATCCGCAGTTGCAGACCACACACTAAACAATGAAGACCACCGAATAAAATTCGAAGACACACAAGTTCTCTGCGCTTCCTCTTCATACTATCCAAGACTCTAAGAGAAGCAATCAAAATTTATAAACACCAGCAGAACTTCAACAGATCTGAAGAAACTCTTAAAATTAACAGAACATGGGTACCGGTTCTTAAAAACACTAAACGGCTCGTTTACAATAACAAAACTGAATCAAGGGAATGTGACCAATCACCGACCAGCTCTGATATACGCCCCGCCCACCATAGCGTATATAACCTGCGCCCGCGACAGACTAACCACCAATCTTCGAGAAGCCGACAAACAGTCAACATCTCCTGAAGATGCCATCCACTCGAGATGGCGAAACGTCGAGAACGAATTTCCAACGACGGCCGAACAGCACGAAAGCACACTCACCAAAATATATTTTAATTTATTTAAAAAAAGAGGGTGGGGGTATATTTTAAAAATTAGAGTTTAAGTGAAAATATGGCGTGTGTGATATCAAACGAAAGGTAATTGAGTCCGGATTTTAACAAAATACATTTTAGTTTTTTGTTTTTTTAAGGGTGGGGGTAGATTTCAAAAATTTGAGTCAAAACATGGCTTGTGTGGTATCAAACAAAAGGTAATTTAGTCTGGAGTTGAATAAAATATATTTCAGTTTTTAGTTATATTAGCTCACACGTACACTATAACTATAGTACCTAGTGTGAGCTTAGGGGCCCATTAGTATTTTTCTGTAACTTTTAACTTAAAATTACAAAGCACTTCTTTTGATGTTTTAGAATGAGCCTCCAGCAAAAAGACCTCATATTTCTCAGGAAGACGAAGATCTTATTGAATTCACAAACAGTTTTCCCACTCTTACTGAAAGTCCTTCGGCCTCCTTCAGAACAAGATTCTGCGAAGAGCCGATTGAAGGCTCAAGTGCCATCTTGTGCACCGTCGAAATATGATACAATAAAAAATTGTGACCTATTGGATATTTTAAAACAAAATATTGTTGGAAGGCATTAAAGTGCCAAAATAAGTTAGAACTAGACTGGAAAAATCGAAACAAAATTGCAGATATTATAATTGCCTATTTTCTTAATCAGGGCAAAAGACTTAACAACATATATCTTTCTGTTTTGGCTGATAAAATTTGTATTGCTTTTCCGTATGAAAAGCGCAGTACTTATTTTGTTTGTCTAATAACTAAGAAAAAATTACGACATAATAAGCCTGAAATTGCAAGGTGCAAGCTACTGGACAAACACAGGAACAAATTATCTGCTCTGAAAAAGTATCTTCAGTTTGATGAATCAACCTCGGATGAAAGTAATAATGAAAATACCGTTGATCCAAATAAGATTGCCGAAAATTTTTATTGAGGTGGAACTTTTGATTTTACTTGTTTTTGTTAAAAGTATTTTTACCATTTTATTCAGCCATCAAGATATTTTTCTTTAAATATTATCCAAACCATGGTTTTTTGTTACCGATGCAAAAAATTTATTTTTTTTATCACAGGTGCGAAAATCGCATGAGCTTTTACCCAAATTTGAATAAAACTTGAAAATGGTGATATTGAGAAAATCTAAATATAATATATAAGTTATATAACAAGTTTTCTCTATGTAAAAAATACAAAAAATAATTAGCTTTTAAAAATTTAAATAGCCAACAATAATAAGTCACTCACAGGTTATTTATAGTATAAAAATGGAGACCTGCAATCGACTTTAAAAAAAAAAAAATATGTTTTTTGTTCTTATTTTTAAATAAAAAACTTTCTTTTACAACTCAAGGTCAAACAGGGCTTTTTTTTAGGGCTTAGAGTTATGGTGAATGCGATGGAACATTTTATTTGTGAGCACCTCTGCTCGCTTCATTCGCACATCACAAAAATGTTGAATTTGCATCGTACGCAGGTGTCCGATATACACTACAATTGCGAGAAACTGAACACGTGTGTGAAAGTGAGCTAATGGGAAAAGAAGTTTCGCAACATGGGATAAGTGCATTTTCAACTGCCGATTCTTTTCATATTCATTGATTCTTTACTTACTGATTGGTAAAATTAATTAGAACCAGCAACGCCTAAATTTTTCGCCGAACACCAATCAACATTAGAATATTGGAAAAAAATTATGTAACCCAAAAATAATAAACAGCAGGTTTGGTTTGGTTATTATAAAAAAAAGTGCTGCCAAAGCAATTTTTCTAACTAGGTTGCTTAATTTTTAGACTTGGAAAAATATAAAAATGAGAACGAAAAAAAAGTAAGTAATCTTGCCTGTCCAAAACCACTCAATGTAGCCGAAAAACGGGTTACCGACCATCTGGGTAAGGCTACCGTAGAAGGGCACAGGGTTTACAAAACACGTGCCAAATTTATAAAGCTGACGGAAAAGGTTACTTAATTTTTAGACTTGGAAATATATCAAAATGAAAACGAAAAAAAAAGTTCACCAATAATCTTGCCTGTCCAAACCCACTCACTGTAGCCGAAAAACGGGTTACCGACCATCTGGGTAAGACTGCCGTGGAAGGGCACAGTGTTTACGAAACACCTGCGAAATTAATAAACCTGGCGGAAAAGGTTACTTAATTTTTAGAGTTGGAAATATATCAAAATGAAAAGAAAAGTCACCAGTAATTATGCCGGTCCAAACCCACTTACTGTAGCCGAAAAACGGGTTACCGACCATCTGGATAAGGCTGCCGTAGAAGGGCACAGTGTTTACGAAACACCTGCGAAATTAATAAAGCTGGCGGAAGAGGTTACTTAATTTTTAGAGTTGGAAATATATAAAAATAAGAACGAAAAAAAAGTCACCAGTAATCTTGCCTGTCCAAACCCACTCACTGTAGCCGAAAAACGGGTTACCGACCATCTGGGTAAGGCTGCCGTGGAAGGGCACAGTGTTTACGAAACACCTGCGAAATTTATAAAGCTGGCGGAAGAGGTTACTTAATTTTTAGAGTTGGAAATATATAAAAATAAGAACGAAAAAAAAGTCACCAGTAATCTTGCCGGTCCAAACCCACTCACTGTAGCCGAAAAACGGGTTACCGACCATCTGGATAAGGCTGCCGTAGAAGGGCACAGTGTTTACGAAACACCTGCGAAATTTATAAAGCTGGCGGAAGAGGTTACTTAATTTTTAAACTTGGAAATATAAAAAAGTGAAAACGAAAAAAAAGTCACCAGTAATCTTGCCTGTCCAAACACACTCACTGTAGCCGAAAAACGGGTTAGCGACCATCTGGGTAAGGCTGCCGTGGAAGGGCACAGTGTTTACGAAACACCTACCAAATTTATAAAGCTGGCGGAAAAGGTTACTTAATTTTTAGACTTGGAAATATATCAAAATGAAAACGAAAAAAAAAGTCACCAGTAATCGTGCCTGTCCAAACCCACTCAGTGTAGCCGAAAAACGGGTTACCGACCATCTGGATAAGGCTGCCGTGGAAGGGCACAGTGTTTACTAAACACCTGCCAAATTTATAAAGCTGGCGGAAGAGGTATATATGCTTTTTTTTATGCCGGAAACGAAAATGTCCATGCATATTCGTAGAATATCCTATATATTTTTTTCTAATTCATGTTAAAGCGAGCCAGGTCATCAAATAAGTAGAGAAGATGCTATGACCTTAGTTTTAGCCAGTATTTACCTTAAACCAAGTTTATGACGAGAGACGAAGGCCGTACAAAGATTATTTCTGTTATACAAAAATTAATAAGAGATGAGCAGCTGAGAAATCGATTATCACCTAATGCGAATCAGGTTGATTTTATTGGCGAAGTAGCTAGAGGCATAGATGGGAAGTTTAACGCTCAAGTTGTTCAGAGATTTGGAGCGTTTATAGATGCTGACTGGCCAATTAATGAGAATAATATACAAGGGATGGATATTCACGAAGCCATTCGAATCTTGTTCTATCTCTCCACTAAGGTTTTAAATGCTAACTCGTTGACAGGTCTTGATGTAATAATGCATGTTGGAGTTTCCATTGCAAAACGTGATAATCTTACTGACGATTTCAAAGCTAAAATAGAACGTGTCCTATTAGATGACATCAATCAGACTATTAATCTTAATGAAGAAGTAATTAAAAAATTCTATGTTCTTTGGAAATAATATCAATGCAGCTCGTGCCGAGACTTTCAAGACATTATGGGAAGCAGTAATCCCTCAGGAAGCATTACGTCTTCAATTGACTATTCAGCAGCTAGTAGGTAGTGGGCTTACTGCGTTTATGATTATCGGTAGGGCAATGAGATATTGTAGGAAATATATATCCCAATGCAGTTAATGGTAATTTGTACTACGGATTTAATCAAGATTTAGGTCCAGTAAAAAGCACTAATTATCCAAATCGCATGGGTTGGCAAAGAATTATTAATTAGAATTAACGGTGAGAGGTCATTAACAAACTATCGTGGATGGAAAGCAACAATACCAGAACGTCAAACAATTGATACTGCGATTAATGCATATGCTGCTAGAAGAGCAGAAAGACATCAGGCAGCTGGGGATAATCTGGCATGTGATGCTAATGGAGATATCATACATCAAAACATTGATATTAATAATGCGATTGAAACTATTAATGCAGTTCATAATGCTCATTTGTTTGCTTAAATTGCTGAGATAATGACGCAGAATTAAAATATTTACATTTAGAGTTTCTTGAGATGAATGGTTTCTATATAATGATAGTTAGATGATAAATTATCATATATTATTAGAGTTATATAATCAACTGGTTTATCATTAATCTCTTATTATCATGAGGTAAATTTATATCATCAACATTAGATTAAGACAGAACCAAAATCTGAAGAAGGACACTTAGAAGTTAATGACTATGTCAAACGTTTAAGACAAAAGCGGCACGATATCCATGAAGTGGTTAGAGAGCGAATAGAAATAGCCAGTGACCGCATGAAAGCGAGATATGACCTGAAAGCAAACTCTTCAGGGTTCAAAGAGAATGATCAAGTCTGGCTATACAATCCTCAACGCAAGAAAGGAAGATCACCTAAGTTGACACCACCATGGGAAGGACCTTATAAAGTTGTTAAAAAATTAATGATATTGTCTACCGAATTCAGAGAAGCCCGAAGTCCAAGATGAAAGTTGTTCATGTAGACAGACTAAAACCTTACCTAATGTTGATCGAGACGATCAAACCTGAAGAGGAGGATAGTGTTACAAATTTAAGTTATTTAAATTTTATAGCTAGAATTTATTTAGGTTTAGAGTAGTATTAGGTTGACTTATCTTATGGTTGTATTCTTAGTCTAGGTTTTAGTTGCGTTATCTGTGACTTGTGGTCGCATTAATACGAGAACTTTCCAGACGTCGAAGACTGCTGGAAAGTTCGAGAGAGATGGACGTCACAGATAACGTACTGTAGTGGTCGTGAGATATTAACACGAAGTTAATAGACCGATTATAGTAGTGAATTATCAGCGAGTTATTAGTAAGTGTAAGTGCGTGTTTTTGTACATAATTATTGAAATAAATTGACATATCGTTTATGACATTTACGAGTTTTATTTGAAGCAGTGAACCCGTAACATTAACAAGCTTTTATCTATGTCAGTCTTAATGGGTGTCTCTTTGCGTTACGTCACACTAGTTTAAATATCATAAAAAGTCACTCTAATTTTGATTTAGGTAACAAATTTATGGCGCGTTTTTGCCATTCTATATTCAAGAGTAGATAAACTAAATACGTCATAAAAGAAATAAACCGAAGTATCACCTAAAAACAAAGTTAAAGATACTGTCGGCCATTTCAAGCGAATTGGATTTTTCTTATAAAATACAAAAGACTTAATGGTAAAACCAATATAAATCTTATCTACGTTTCAAGCCAAAAGATTCAGGAGAACAAAAACATGTTAACCTCTCGATGGGAAAGCGTCCTGCCCATTGCAGGGCTCCAATCATGCCACTTTTTTAGGGCTGTGTCCGAAAAAATGTTGGAAATTGGTCACACCCATCAAAACAATCTAAGAAAGATATCTATAACAAAACATTAATCATTAATTTATTGTTAAAATTAGTTCGTCGTTATTGTTTCCTTTAATTTATTTGATGTTGTTATTTATACTAAAATAAATTATAAAAAAATATTCCATAATTCTTAAGGTTTTTTGTTTCGTCCACAACCAATAAATATTATTTTTTCGTCACGAATTCTTATAGAAAATTTATTTCTTCATCAATTAGTGTGATTTACTAGTATTTGGTTATAAACTAAAAACTATATCTTTTTTCTTAAAACAACCATTTCAGAAATTTTTGTTGTTTTTATGTTAACTAAAATGATCCGTCCACAACCGTCATTTATTGATATTATCTCTACTATAAAAAACATGTTGCTTGCATTTATATTTTCCAAAATATTGTCTAATTAATGAAGAATATATTTGCTAATTTTGGTGTTAAAATATTACATAACAAATTGGCTACAATTTTTTTTGGATGTCCTATTTTGTTATTTGTCCCGTCCACATGCTTGAAATGGCCGCTATGCCACTATCATACAGGATATATATGTTGACACAGTTAATTATAAACTAAATAATCAACCAAAATTATTCTTATCTTTAAACTTTTTGAATGATTTTGTCGATTAAACACCGTCAGATCAATCTGATTACCGCCCTTATATTATAACCTTAAGAGACTTTCTGTAAGTTCATCAGAACTCACAGGTTGTTTAGATGGACCCTATACTTGATGTTGTATTAAAGTGACACCGCGTCATCAAAACCTTGATGGGCGGGAAAAGAGTAGAGGGGTACATACAGTGGCACGCACTTTAATTTTTTTTATTCATGTTGATTCCCAAAATGAGGCACTGCACTAAGTAGTCATTAGCCTACTATTTTACTTGCTTTTTATTGATGTCTTCTTCTAAACGATTTCATTAGAAAGGAACATATATACTCTTATCTGGTTGTTACGAAAATATTATTGATTTAGCCGGGCTTTGACGTTTTCTATTCGTTGTTTTAACTGTTTATGTTAAACAAATTATGACGGAGATTTTCACAAAGCACTATTACCGTTTTTGCAACTAAATCAATGTTTGCGCACATTTTAATATAATTTTGGATCTTGTTCATTCCGGGTTATTATTTATTTAAAAAATAATTTATTTTATTATTTATATTATACCTTTTTTAAGCATTTTTTGTTTTTACTATATTTTTAAATACGGCCTTTTGAATTAATTAGGCCACAATTGGGCTTCCTATAAGCAATGAATACACAACTCTATAAGAAATGCAGCTTAATTAAGGCCACTCGAGCCCCTAGCATAAAGCAGCGGGTAGATGGATCTGTTGTTACTTCGGCAAGTACGTAGAGCAGCGGGTAGATGGATCTACTGTTACTTCGGCTAGTACGTAGAGCAGCAGTGAGAGGGTGCTATTTTTAAAGATTTTTGGCGGCCTCTCTCTGCGAAATCTGAGAACTAAAATTGGGGGCGACTGCTCGATCGGGAAGTGGGCGCCATCTCTCTGCGAAAGAACTAACTCGTCCTGTGGCCTGGGTGAGTAAAGTTTTTTATATAAATGGGGTCTTTTCATAAAAAATATATTTTTATGTCTTTATCGTATCATTTGTAAACCCGATTAAGCAATAATAATTCGTAATTATATCGTGATTGCTTTCTTTAAAGCTCTTACCTATGTGTTCAAAAGGAAATTTTACAGTATGTGCAATAGTATTTATTTACACTAATTAATGTTTAGGTTAATATTTAATTATGGTTGTAAAATCTCTATAGGAATATTTTAAAATATATAGCTTAGTTACAATAGTAGGGTAGTCCGTGAATATTTATTGGAAATTATAATAATCAACAATTTTTCATTCTTATGATGATTTTCTGATGGGTTCAAAAGGTGAGTAGTTAGTTCTAAATCTTTTACAATAAGCAGAAGAGATCATGAACATTATAAGAAAAGTACTCTGGCTCATCTCAATTGGTGGAAAATATACCTGACAGAAAATTTGCGGATCCAAAAAGTGAGTTATATTACACACTAGAGTTGGCGGGAGAACAAACAAGCTCCCGTTACGACATCGACAGTGTATTTTCTTTTAAATCTGTGTAGTAAAGTCCTTGCCATGGGCAGTTAAACTTTTGTGACATTTCCAACCTTTTTATTTATCATAGGCATACTGACAGCAACAAAAAAAATTTTGAACAATGGTATGTCTTTGAGTTGTTTTTATCCGCGCATTTTATTTGTTATCCTACAGTCAGCATCTTTTTATCCAGAGTCAATGACAGTTTTACCTTTAAATTTATACCAACATGACATGTTTACTTGTTAATATATTTCTGGTTAGGAAATATGTTTATTTCATGTCAAACTTAAAAAAGTGTAACTGCGAATGGCAAGGACTAAAGACAATGGAATAAAATTCATTCGACTTGATATGACAGGAGGAGCAAGAACTGGGAGGAGATAAACAGAAGAATTTGCTTCTATTTGCTTCTCTTTCTAAGCAGGCTTCCCCATGGCCTTTTTCCTATGTGGTATATTTTTTAAAACTTGTAATTTAAAGTAATTACCTTTCGGTGTTGTATAGTCAATGCTTTCGAACCGATGTTTTTTTAACTTTGAACCATTGAACTAGCTAAATTATTGTTTTTTAATCTACACACAATGACTACATATTATGTATCTGCTACATGCCATTCAGGGCATTCATCTATCTTTTTTAAACTAATAAGTGTTTACAAAATTGTGTTTCAAACATTTAATTATGTGTTTTTCAAAATAAAGTTTCGAAAACAAATACGACTTATTTATTATTAGGGATTTTTTGGGACTTTTAAAATAGCGGGTATTTTAGTCGATATTATCGTTAATTTCACTAATCTTAAAGATGACATTTGGATAGTTGGTTTAAAAATAAAGACCCTGCCATTAAAATTGACAAAATATTTTTATTTACTTACTTTTTGCAACGTAAAGTTATAAAACACTCGTAAAAACACTGCAAACATGTCAACAAATAGCCAGACTTTCTAATCTATCAAGTTTAAGTTAAAGCACAGACTATGAACAGATGGCAAAATTGACGCCGCGCAAACAAACCATTTTTGTGAACTCTGATGATGATTTTTAAAAAATGGTTATTTTAACTAAATAGCACTAGACCCTTTTTTGCCAATTCCAGATTTTATACCAATATTTTTCAAATTGTTTTTCAAACTGATTTAAACTTCAAACTAATTACAATTCGTTTTTCGAGCTAAATAACATTGGATATGTTTTTTAAATTAAAATGATTATGACTTAAGCTGTTGTTCCTTAGGTCAACATTTTTAAATTGCGTAACGCAGAAATTTTCTAGAGCATTTTAAAGAAAAAAAAATTAAAAGCATTGAGACCAAGAGTGTAACGCAAGGCTACACCCCTTGAGGGTTACGTAATTTAAGAATAGTGCCTTAAAACTACATACCTATTTACCGAATTATTTTGCAAACTAGGGCGGTATCTATTATAATGGATAGCTCTCTACATAAACATTGCTTGATATTTATCGCAAAAAGCAATAATATTTTGTAATAATTTTTATTTGTTCAGGATGACTTACAAGCTTTTTAGTTTCATAAGAAGACCTGTAATTTATCACGATGATTATGATGATTATTTTAAACTATTAAATAACAATAATAAATATATTAATTAAAGGTAAATAAAATAAATATATTGTTTTAAGTAAATCGATTTTATTAAAAAAGTGCCCTAAAAATAAAAAATAATTTAACAGGTTTCTTTTTACTACAGTTTAGTTTTAACAATCGCGATGGCGCGATTATTAAAGAAGCCCACTAAATCTAGATGTATACTCGCAACCATTTATATCGGCCTTAAAAATATGTATTTAAAAAAGTGTTTTTATATTTTTTACTTTTTAGTCTTAATTAAAAAGAAACAAAATGCAGGATGGTTCATTATTACAGTCGAACCTCTGTTACTCGAACCTCTATAACTCGAACCTCTCTATAACTTAAACCTTTTAAGTGGTCCCTGCACTTTTTATATGTATTTTATCCTCTTTTACTCGAATTTCTATAACTCGATACAAGGCCAACATAAAAATAGAGGCCACGACCCTGAAAAAATCAGCTGTTCTCCCGGGGTTGAATTTTAGATTGGGTCTTATGGGAGGTCAGACGTTTTTTTATGATATTTTCAAAATGGCACTTCAGATTTCCGCAAAATTTCAGTGAAATATTCTCAGACACCATCCCGATATTCCACCAAAGGTTTGTAAGGAAGCAACATGATTAAAAGGTTTAAATCTTCAAGATTTAGCATTCCTTATTTTGAATTCAAATTACCCGCCATGTACCACATGCCAACTGTTATATTTGACATGTATTTGACTTTGTCATATGTGATTGTCACATTCGCTTCTACAAACTTAATTTTTGTGTGAGCTAATGAAGCGGCTATGAAAAATTAGGGCTTACTATACATTTAAAAAAAATTGTTCTGCCAGAATAAAGTAAAAACAATCTCAAAAACGGCTTTATTTAAAAAAAATCAAATATCCATGAACCGTCATTTCAACTTCAATATTTCAAAGACAATCAGCTGTGTCGTAATGTGACCATAAAAAAAAAAATCAGCCCCGGATGTGACGTCAACAAAGTGGAGGATCGTGGCCCGTCCATTTTGATAGCCCTGCTCGATACTGTTTTAGTTGTCCCTTTAAGTTCGAGTTATAGAGGTTCGACTGTATTTATAATAAATCATAAATATAAAAACCGCATATTCGTATCTGTTTCGATTTCAAAGTTCAAAATTTATCCCCTATAGAGTCTTTACCAACCGATTTTTTTACTAAAATTGTTTTGTTACCAGATTAAAGATTTGATTCAAAAGTAATGAATTTACTCCCTTTACAACCCTTACTCACGCCTACCCACGTTGTTTGTTAATAAAATTTTATTGTCACCAGATCAAATCATAAACGTGAAAACCGCATATTCTTATCTGTTTGGTTCCAAAGTTATGAATTTATCCCCTTGACACCCCGCATACCCTACCGGACCAAATTTTTTTATATATTATTATATTAAATACTCTGCCAATCTATGGGCACCTAAGCTCACACTAGGTACTATAGTTATAGTTTACGTGTGAGCTAATATAACTAAAAACTGAAATATATTTTATTCAACTCCAGACTAAATTACCTTTTGTTTGATACCACACAAGCCATGTTTAGACTTAAACTCAAATTTTTAAAATCTACCCCCACCCTTAAAAAAGGCAAAAACTAAAATGTTATTTGTTAAACTCCGGACTCAATTACCTTTAGTTTGATATCACACACGCCATATTTTCACTTAAACTCTAATTTTTCAAATATACCCTCACCCTTTTTTTAAAATAAATTCAAATGTATTTTGTTTAACTCCAGACTCAATTACCTTTCGTTTGATATCACACACGCCATATTTTCACATAAACTCTAATTTTTGAAATCTACCCCCACCCTTTTATTTGGTTTGTGTTCGGAGGATTTTGTTCATTTTTAAGTGGGACCATCTCGACCCAAGACCCAGTCTAGGTACCAAATTTCATTAAAATCGGCCAAGCGGTTTTTGAGTTATGCGCGTTGGTCGTTACAGACAGACATACAGACAGACAGACAGACAGACAGACAGACAGACAGACAGACAGACAGACAGACAGACAGACAGACAGACAGACAGACAGACATACAGACAGACAGACGGCGCAACAAAAAAGTTTCAAAATCATCTGAAACGCAAAGATATATAAAAAATTTTGAAATCGGAGCAACTTTTTTTTTTTCGAAAAAATTAGGATCACCATAGCTCACACTACTATAGTATAGTATATGTGTGAGCTAAAAGTTTTCACTATAGTATAGTAGTAGTGTGAGCTAAAATAAATCGCAATATTAGCTCACACATATACTATACTATAGTAGTGTGAGCTATGGTGATCCTAATTTTTTCGAGAAAAAAAAAGTTGCTCCGATTTCAAAATTTTTATATATCTTTGCGTTTCAGATGATTTTGAAACATTTTTGTTGCGCCGTCTGTCTGTCTGTCTGTCTGTCTGTCTGTCTGTGTGTCTGTATGTCTGTCTGTAACGACAAACGCGCATAACTCAAAAACCGCTTGGCCGATTTTAATGAAATTTGGTACCTAGGCTGGGTCTTGGGTCGAGATGGTCCCATTTAAAAATGAACAAAATCCACCGAACACAAACCAAATAAAAGGGTGGGGATAGATTTCAAAAATTAGAGTTTATGTGAAAATATGGCGTGTGTGATATTAAACGAAAGGTAATTGAGTCTGCAATTAAACAAAATAAATTTTAATTTATTTAAAAAAAAAAGGGTGGGGGTATATTTTAAAAATTAGAGTTTAAGTGAAAATATGGCGTGTTTGATATCAAACGAAAGGTGATTGAGTCCGGAGTTTAACAAAATACATTTTAGTTTTTGTTTTTTTTTAAGGGTGGGGGTAGATTTCAAAAATTTGAGTTTAAGTCAAAACATGGCTTGTGTGGTATCAAACAAAAGGTAATTTAGTCTGGAGTTGAATAAGATATATTTCAGTTTTTAGTTATATTAGCTCACACGTACACTATAACTATAGTACCTAGTGTGAGCTTAGGGGCCCATATATTGGCAGAGTATTTGATAGACAGTCAGACATGCTTTGTGAAGTTAAATAAAATCGTTTATTAAAAACAAACTAACAAGATATCCGTATCATCATTACCACGCCCCCAAACTTGTTTCTTGTTTGTTTTAGATATGTTTGCAAAAAATTAAAATTAAAAATGTTTTTTGACAATATTTAACAAACTAAAATTAAATTACTTTGGACTTGCAAATTGTGCAAAAACCCTTCGAAACAGGAAACGGCTTAACGTGCAATGAAGCACTTGGAGAACAGGTTTTTCTGAGGGTTCGAAGGTAGATTCCGATATGACTTATGACCACACGATTTTGCGTGTAGAAAATAAGAGCCATTACATAAAATCTTATAGCAGAATTTGCGGGAATGACCATGACCTTGTGTTTGGCCCTAATAGATTTATAAACAAACTTCCCGATAACCTTTCATTTGTTTGGTGTTCCGCGCTCTAACCAGGTTGGTTCTAAAGTAATCAGGATGAAGTGTGAATATTTTAATTGTCCAAACACTCGGTACAATTCAAAAGTGGTTTTTTTTTTCATTTCCTACAGACCCTTCCTTGTTGCAAAAATGGAATTATAATTGCGGCAACGTTAGTTTAATGTTAGGAAGTGAAGGGGGTAGACATTATATTTGTGACCAACATTTTTTGCCTAAGTATATTTTGCACAGCAACCGTCGAAAATGTTTATCGAAAACCGCAGTGCCAATTAACTGGGTCACAGATAGTGGTAAGTTTGTATATTAGATGTACCTATAAAATAATACAAAATTTAGTTGATAAGTACAGGGTGTCACAGATTCAATGCATTTGGGGGGGGTTTCAGGTATTTTTATGGGAAATTGAAAAAACTGACCCCCACTTGCGAGTATCTGCGGTCCGCGGTCATTACCTATGACCAAGGGAGGGGCCATTGGTTACCCTAAGGGTGAAAATTTATCTTGCTGTCATTTTCTGCCCAAACAAATTGCTTAGGTGGGTCACAGGTCCCATGGTTCGATGTCCTAAAAAAGCTTAAAGTAGGGAGGTATAACGTATATTAGTTCAGGCCCTACGGGGTCGGGTACTGCGTTTAATGATAGAAGCAACACACTTGGTATGGATAGACATAAGACTCGTCCGAACATTTTACGAAAGGGAACCACCCCCCCACCCCTGGTAGGGGGGTGGTTCCCCCCCCTTAAACGTGCTTTTTGATAGTTTATTGCTAATAACTCGAAAACTGTCAACTTTTTCAAAATTCTTCTGGAGATCATTTTTCAAGCGGATACAATTTCTTTTCCAACGATGTACCTTAATGCCCTCTGACGACAGTGGTGCTCATTCCATTGGCGTACGATAAAAGGGGAAAATCTTTAAAATAATTTCTCTACATTTTTTTCTCTATAATAATCTTTTTTGTGGTATTTTTTATCCTTTACACTATTTAAAAAAAATATATATTTTTGGTTAAAAGCCCATTGTATACACTTACATACTTATTACGCTAGACATATTTTTTCTAAATAGCCGCCTTGAAATAAAAATAAATGTGTTTGTAGAAATCCCTAAATTAGACAAAAATTTTGTAAATGAGAGTGAGTGAAAAAATATTTCTGGTTAGTAATAACTTAAAACTGACTTTTTCTTGTAATTTTTCTTTAAAGTGGGGGTAAAGGGGCATCCCCCTCTCATCCCCCTCAAAAGTGCTCTCTTACAGTATTTTCCCAAATATTTGCAAACTTTTAACTTGGCAAAAACCAACTAAGTAACAATTATTAGGGCTGATAAAAAGTCCTTTCTAACGATGTATAACACGCCACCCTACATCAGTGGCGCACGTTTTATATGGATTTAAATAAATAAGAGGTGTAGAAAAAACTTGTTTTAGCTCACACATATACTATACTATAGTAGTGTAAGCTATGGTGATCCTAATTTTTTCGAGAAAAAAAAAGTTGCTCCGATTTCAAAATTTTTTATATATCTTTGCGTTTCAGATGATTTTGAAACTTTTTTGTTGCGCCGTCTGTCTGTCTGTCTGTCTGTCTGTCTGTCTGTATGTCTGTCTGTCTGTCTGTCTGTCTGTCTGTCTGTCTGTCTGTCTGTTTGTCTGTGTGTCTGTATGTCTGTCTGTAACGACCAACGCGCATAACTCAAAAACCGCTTGGCCGATTTTAATGAAATATGGTACCTAGGCTGGGTCTTGGCTCGAGATGGTCCCATTTAAAAATGAACAAAATCCACCGAACACAAACCAAATAAAAGGGTGGGGGTAGATTTCAAAAATTAGAGTTTATGTGAAAATATGGCGTGTGTGATATTAAACGAAAGGTAATTGAGTCTGCAGTTAAACAAAATACATTTTAATTTATTTAAAAAAAAAGGGTGGGGGTATATTTTAAAAATTAGAGTTTAAGTGAAAATATGGCGTGTGTGATATCAAACGAAAGGTAATTGAGTCCGGACTTTAACAAAATACATTTTAGTTTTTGTTTTTTTGTAAGGGTGGGGGTAGATTTCAAAAATTTGAGTTTAAGTCAAAACATGGCTTGTGTGGTATCAAACAAAAGGTAATTTAGTCTGGAGTTGAATAAAATATATTTCAGTTTTTAGTTATATTAGCTCACACGTACACTATAACTATAGTACCTAGTGTGAGCTTAGGGGCCCATATATTGGCAGAGTATTTTTTTAATTTTCCTAAATTTTACTGTCCTCCATGTCTGGTTTTCAAACTTATTTGTAAAGCTGAAGAAATTTCCTTTTCAACGATGGTTAACACTCCCCCCTCAAGGCAGCGGTAGATCTAGCATAGACAAATGGTCAAATTAATACACTTAAATGTTGGAACAGTATTAAGTATTGTTCATACTCGTCTTAGTCTTTTGTTTTTGATTAGTCTTTGTCCTTTGATTAGTCTTAGCTGTCTTAAACAAAATCGGCTGTTCATACTCGTCTTTTGTTTTTGATTAGTCTCAGTCATAACCCACTGAAAAAAAAATTCAATTTCATTAAAAAGGCCCTCTTCAAACGTCATTTTCTACACAAAACAATCTTATTTAACCTAATCTGTGCACGAAACACAGACACGAAAGAACAAAAGCGAAAAAGAAAAAAAAACAAATAAAATTTTGAGGTTATGTTGAGATTTTCTGTTAAAAACATGATTAATGGCAGTAAATTCAAAATTTCGGCCGCGCGCTTGCGCTCTTCGGACGCCCTGTAAAAAAAACAACAAATATCAGCTGATGTCTGTCACTCGTCTTAGTCGTTGTCCTAAGGATTGAAAGTTGGCAACTCTTAAGACAAAGACTAATCAAAAACAAAAGCAAAAACATTGTATGAACACTCCCATAAGAAACAGTGGTTTTAACTTTCTTATGACAAGACATATGACTAAACCAAGACAAAAGACTAGACAAAAGACGAGTATGAACGATCCATTAATACACACACTACGTTCAATGAGAGAAGCGACACACTTGGTATGGATATACAGTATACTCCTCCCCAATAATATAACGAGGGGGATCCACCCGCCTACTCTAGATGGGGGGTGGTTCCCCCATTAAATATTTTTTAATTTTTTTTTCTAACAAACCGAAAAATGTCATTTAAACATATTTAGGGTTGGGACCACCCCCACACCAAGAGGAGGCGGGTGGATCCCCCTGGTTATATTATTGGGGGGAGTATACTGTATATCCATACCAAGTGTGTTGCTTCTCTCATTGAACGTAGTGTGTGTATTAATACTGTTCCAACAGGGTTGTCTTAAATGAAAACTCAAGGTTATACCAAATTTGACCATTTTTGGTGCGTCTATGCTAGATCTACCGCTGCCTTGACGAAGAAGTGATATACATCGTTGGAAAGGAAATTTCTTCAGCTTTGAAAATAAGTTTTAAAACTAGACATGTGGGACAGTAAAATTTAAGAAAATTTAAAAAAATAAGTTTTTTCCACACCTCTCATATATTTAAATGCCTATAAAACGTGCGCCACTAATGTAAGGGGGGCGTGTTATACATCGTTAGAGGGGACTTTTCATTAGCCTTAATAATTGTTACTTAGCTGTTTTCTGCCAAGTGAAAAGTTTGCAAATAATTGAGAAAATACTGTAAGAGAGCACTTTTGAGGGGGGTGAGAGGGGGCATACCCCTTTACCCCCACTTTAAAGATAATTGACAAGAAAAAGTCACTTTTAAGTTATTGCTAACCAAAAATAATTTTTTACTGTCATTTTTATTTACTCAGTTACAAAAATGAATGTTCAAAATTTTTGTTTGATTTAAGGATTTCTACACACATTTATTTTTATCTAAAGACGTCTATTTAAAAAATACTCTGCCAATCTATGGGCACCTAAGCTCACACTAGGTACTGTAGTTATAGTGTACGTGTGAGCTAATATAACTAAAAACTGAAATATATTTTATTCAACTCCAAACTAAATTACCTTTTGTTTGATACCACACAAGCCATGTTTTGACCCAAACTCAAATTTTTGAAATCTACCCCCACCCTTAAAAAAAACAAAAACTAAAATGTATTTTGTTAAACTCCGGACTTAATTACCTTTTGTTTGATATCACACACGCCATATTTTCACTTAAACTCTAATTTTTAAAATATACCCCCACCCTTTTTTTTAAATAAATTAAAATGTATTTTGTTAAACTGCAGACTCAATTACCTTTCGTTTGATATCACACACGCCATATTTTCACATAAACTTTAATTTTTTAATCTACCCCCACTCTTTTATTTGGTTTGTGTTCGGTGGATTTTGTTCATTTTTAAATGGGACCATCTCGACCCAAGATCCAGTCTAGGTACCAAATTTTATTAAAATCGGCCAAGCGGTTTTTGAGTTATGCGCGTTGGTCGTTACAGACAGACATACAGACAGACAGACAGACAGACATACAGACAGACAGACAGACAGATGGCGCAACAAAAAAGTTTCAAAATCATCTGAAACGCAAAGATATATAAAAAATTTTGAAATCGGAGCAACTTTTTTCTTCTCGAAAAAATTAGGATCACCATAGCTCACACAACTATAGTATAGTATATGTGTGAGCTAAAATATGTCTAGCTTAATAAGTATTTAACTGTATACAATGGGCTTTCAAGCTAAAATATTTTCTTGAAAAAAAAATAGGGCTAAGGATAAAATACTGTGCCAATATATGGGCCCCTAAGCTCACACTAGGTACTAAAGTTATAGTGTACATGTGAGCTAATATAACTAAAAACTGAAATATATTTTATTCAACTCCAGACTAAATTACCTTTTGTTTGATACCACACAAGCCATGTTTTGACTTAAACTCAAATTTTGAAATCTACCCCCACCCTTAAAAAAAACAAAAAACTAAAATGTATTTTGTTAAACTCCGGACTCAATTACCTTTCGTTTGATACCACACACGCCATATTTTCACTTAAACTCTAATTTTTAAAATATACCCTTACCCTTTTTCTTTTTAAATTAAAATGTATTTTGTTTAACTGCAGTCACCCAAAGTGCTCTACTCTTACCAAGTTTTCTTAAACTGACATTATTTTTTCAACAATAAAAAATAAAAAACAAAAAATAAAAAAAAATACGGTTTTAAAATTTTTCTCGAACATTTTGATGCTATGTAAAAAATTACATTTACAAAAGTTTTAGACATTTTTATGGCCTATTCCCTACCCCTTTCTAGCCCACAAACCTAACTTGCAACGCCCCTGCTCACGCATGTATATTTTTAACTTTGTTTTTCACGGCTCTACAATTTCGAATGCTTAAGTCCTGTTAATAATTTTCTTTTTTTTTGCCTTAAAATATTGTTACAAATTTAAGTTATTTAAATGTTATAATTGGAATTTATTTAGGTTTAGTGTAGTATTAGGTCGATTTATCTTAAGGTTGTATTCTTGGTCTAGGTTTTAGCTGCGTTGTCTGTGGCTTGCGGTCGCGGTAGTGCGAGAACTTTCCGGACGTCGAAGGCTGCCGGAAAGTTCGAGAGAGATGGACGATCCTATATATAGGGCCGGGGTCGCGCACCAGGAGTCAGTCACAGATAACGTGCTGTAGTGGTCGTGAGATTAACACGAAGTTAATAGACCGATTATAGTAGTGAATTATTAGCAACTTATTACTAAGTTTAAGTGCGTGTTTTTGTACATAATTTGTCGAAATAAATTGACGTATCGTTTTCAACAATTGCGAGTTTTAATTTGTCGTTGTGAACCCGTAACAATATTATCTCTACTATAAAAACATGTTGCTTGCATTTATATTTTCCAAAATATTGTCTAATTAATGAAGAATATATTTGCTAATTTTGGTGTTAAAATATTACATAACAAATTGGCTACAATTTTTTTTGGATGTCCTATTTTGTTATTTGTCCCGTCCACATGCTTGAAATGGCCGCTATGCCACTGTCATACAGGATATATATGTTGACACAGTTAATTATAAACTAAATAATCAACCAAAATTATTGTTATCTTTAAACTAAACTAGAAGTAACAGTAGCGGTGGACTGAGCAGCCGCGAAGTTACTTCAAGAGCCTTTCTGCCCTACATTCCTAGAGTGACAGATAGGATCGGACGTATTCTGGGAAAACACAACATAAAAACGATCTTCAAGCCATCTAAGAAGATCGAGAACCACCTCAGATCTGCGAAGGATATAAGGAACCCACTAAGTTCTTCGGGGGTATACCGCATTCCCTGTACCTGTGGAAGTGTCTACATCGGAACAACCAAACGGTCCGTAAACACAAGAATCAAAGAACACAAAGCCAACTGTCGACTCGGACATACGGAAAAATCCGCAGTTGCAGACCACACACTAAACAATGAAGACCACCGAATAAAATTCGAAGACACACAAGTTCTCTGCGCCTCCTCTTCATACTATCCAAGACTCTATAGAGAAGCAATCGAAATTCATAAACACCAGCAGAACTTCAACAGATCTGAAGAAACTCTTAAAATTAACAGAACATGGGTACCGGTTCTTAAAAACACTAAACGGCTCGCTTACAATAACAAAACTGAATCAAGGGAATGTGACCAATCACCGACCAGCTCTGATATACGCCCCGCCCACCATAGCGTATATACCTGCGCCCACGACAGGCTAACCACCAGTCTTCGAGAAGCCGACAAACAGTCAACATCTCCTGAAGATGCCATCCACTCGAGATGGCGAAACGTCGAGAACGAATTTTCAACGACGACGGCCGAACAGCCCGAAAGCACACCCACCATTGGACGATGGCCGCGAAAGCCTTTCACAATTTGTCTTATCTGGTTGTTACGCAAATATTATTGATTTAGCCGGGCTTTGACGTTTTCTATTCGTTGTTTTAACTGTTCATGTCAAACAAATTATGACGGAGATTTTCACAAAACAAATTACCGTTTTTGCAACTAAATCAATAATTTTGGATCCTGTTCATTCCGGGTTATTATTTATTTAAATAATTATTTATTTTGTTTAATTTTGTTTTTAAGCATTTTTTGTTTTTACTATATTTTTAAATACGGCCTTTTGAATTAATTAGGCCACAATTGGGCTTCCTATAAGTTACTCTAATCAATCATAATTAAATGGTTAATTAGTTGTTAAAATAATTATAATTAAGAATAAAATCTTAAATCCATTTTTCTACTTTTAAATAAAAATAAAAATACACCAGTGAAACTCATTTAGCGCCCTTCTAAAAGTTAAAACTGGACATATATGCGCGAACTCGCTTGTGAATTCAATAATGAAAAACAGTAGCCTTTCGCCTTCAGCGAGTCTCTTTCACGATCAACCGAACAATTTAAAAATAAACAATGCATTTTTTCCTGATAAGAAATACGTGACAATGAGTTCCGCTTGCACGTTTTTCGGCTATGATTAATAAAAATATATTTAACATTAAACCAAATTACACCAAAAAATTTTCACTTTTGCTAATTAACGCGATTACGCGTGTGATCAATATTACTGGCATAGAAGCTGGACACATGGAGTCAACGCTCTGGAAGGCCTTCCAGGATTTGGAATGAAGACAATACAGCCGTAAGTGATTATATTTTTTAGTGTCGAAATTTGCTTATAAAATTATATTAACAATAATAATTTCTTAGTGCATAAATTTAGTGCTAAGCTTGAGCGGAGCTGATTTTAGTAATCACATATTTTTATTTAGGGAAATTTCTACCCTTTCAGCTTGATATTATCGGCCAACTTAAATGCTTGTAAAATTAAAATAAACATAATCCATAATAATTCTAAAAAAATAAAATAAAATATAAAATTCTAATTTCGATTTACAGTCCACTATGCAAACCAATTTTAACTGGGCGAGAAGTAGACAGATCCTCTTTTATGTTTCGGATCTTTATTTATTAGGTAAGTACCTATTTTATCTCTCCTTTAAAAGGTCTTAGTATTTTATCATTCAAATATTAAACCCCGAGCGGCACACTGCATGTACAAAGTGAACCACTAATTTTTTAAGGCTTCTTTACTTAGATTTTGCCGCAAAACTTGGTTTACCATAGCTATGACGCGGTGTCACTTATATACAACATCAACTATAGTCGTTAACAAGTTCCCAAAAGTCATTTGAATGAAGCATCAAAAAGACATCGCTCAATTCGAATTTTAAGGAGCCGCTGTTTTTGTAAAGGCCGAAATCCAAGACCACAGTACGACTTTGATTACCTTCTGTGTCCAGTAAATGACAAGTACCTGCGTTCTCGCTCAATCCCAACTGCATGTTGTGCAACAGATGAAAGTTATTGATCGCGCCGACAGTTCCAGGTGTGCTGATAGTGTTGATAGCTTTCTGAAAATGTCCCAGAAAAAAGTAACTATATGGGAATTTCGAAAACGGTAAGAGATACGAGTTTGTTTAAATGCGCTATTCCAAGCTCAACCTTAACAATATCTACAGGGGTCTTCAAAATATCGAGCAAATACTATATGTTTTTCGAAAAATTATAATATTTCTATTTATTTTTCTTTGAAAATATCTGTTCATTCCGGGTTATTATTTATTTAAAAAATAATTTATTTTTGTTTAATTTTACTTTTTAAGCATTTTTTTGTTTTTACTAAATTTTTAAATACGGCCTTTTGAATCAGTTAGGCCATAATTGGGCTGCCTATAAGTTATTCTAATCAATTATAATTAAATGGTTAATTAGTTGTTAAAATAATTATAATTAAAAATAAAATCTTAAATCAATTTTTCTACTTTTAAATTAAAATAAAAATACACCAGTGAAACTTCCTTAGCGCCCCTCTAAACGTTAAAACTGGACATGTTTACGCAAACTCGCTTGTGAATTCAATAATGAAAAATATAAGCCTTCGCGCGTCTCTTCACGGTCAACCGACAAATTCAAAAATAAAGAAAAACAATGCATTTTTTCTGATAAGAAATACGTGACAATAAATTTCGCCTGCACGTTTTTCGGCTGTGATTAATATTAATATATTTTACATTAAACCAAACACACAATAAAATTTTCACTTTTGCTAATTAGCGCGATTACGCGTGTGCTAAATACTATTGGAATAGAAGCTGGACACATAGAGTCATCCCTCTGGAAGGCCTTCCACGATCTGGAATGAAGACAACACAGCAGTAAGTGATTATATTTTTAGTGTCGAAATTCGCTTATAAAATTATATTAACCATAATAATTTCTTAGTGCATAATTTTAGTGCTAAGTTTGAGCGGAGCTGGTTTTAGCAATCATAAATTTTTATTTAGGGAAATTTCTACCCTTTCAGCTTGATATTATCGGCCAACTTAAATGCTTGTAAAATTAAAATAAACATAATCCATAATAATTCTAAAAAAATAAAATAAAATATAAAATTCTAATTTCGATTTACAGTCCACTATGCAAACCAATTTTAACTGGGCGAGAAGTAGACAGATCCTCTTTTATGTTTCGGATCTTTATTTATTAGGTAAGTACCTATTTTATCTCTCCTTTAAAAGGTCTTAGTATTTTATCATTCGAATATTAAACCTCGAGCGGCACACTGCATGTACAAAGTGAAACACTAATTTTTTAAGGCTTCTTTACTTAGATTTTGCCGCAAAATTTGGTTTACCATAGCTATGACGCGGTGCCACTTATATACAACATCAACTATAGTCGTTAACGAGTTCCCAAAAGTCATTTGAATAAAGCATCAAAAAGACATCGCTCAGTTCGAATTTTAAGGAGCCGCTGTTTTTGTAAAAGCCGAAATCGAAGACCACAGTACGACTTTGATTAGCTTCTGTGTCCAGTAAATGACAAGTACCTGCGTTGTCGCTCAATCCCAACTGCATGTTGTGCAACAGATGCATGTTGTTGATCGCGCCGACAGTTCCAGGTGTGCTGGTAGTGTTGATAGCTTCCTGAAAATGTCCCAGAGAAAACTAACTATATGGGAATTTCGAAAACGGTAAGAGATACGAGTTTGTTTAAATGCGCTATTCCAAGCTCAATCTTAAAAATATCTACAGGGGTCTTCAAAATATCGAGCAAATACTATATGTTTTTCGAAAAATTATAATATTTCTATTTATTTTTCTTTGAAAATATCTGTTCATTCCGGGTTATTATTTATTTAAAAAATAATTTATTTATGTTTAATTTTATTTTTTAGTCATTTTTTTGTTTTTATTATATTTTTAAATACGGCCTTTTGAATTAGTTAGGCCATAATTGGGCTTCCTATAAGTTATTCTAATCAATCATAATTAAATGGTTAATTAGTTGTTAAAATCATTATAATTAAAAATTAAATCTTAAATCAATTTTTCTACTTTTAAATTAAAATAAAAATACACCAATGAAACTCCCATAGCGCCCCTCTAAAAGTTAAAACTGGACATGTTTGTGCAAACTCGCTTGTGAATTCAATAATGAAAAATATAAGCCTTCGCGCGTCTCTTCACGGTCCACCGACAAGTTTAAAAATAAAGAAAAACAATGCATTTTTTCTGATAAGAAATACATGACAATAAAATTCGCCTGCACGTTTTTCGGTTGTGATTAATATCAATATATTTTACATTAAACCAAACACACAATAAAATTTACACTTTTGCTAATTAGCGCGATTACGCGTGTGCTAAATACTATTGGAATAGAAGCTGGACACATGGAGTCATCCCTCTGGAAGGCCTTCCACGATCTGGAATGAAGACAACACAGTAGTAAGTGATTATATTTTTAGTGTCGAAATTCGCTTATAAAATTATATTAACCATAATAATTTCTTAGTGCATAGTTTGAGCGGAGCTGGTTTTAGCAATCATAAATTTTTATTTAGGGAAATTTCTACCCTTTCAGCTTGATATTATCGGCCAACTTAAATGCTTGTAAAATTAAAATAAACATAATCCATAATAATTCTAAAAAATAAAATAAAATATAAAATCCTAATTTCGAAATAGTCTATTTTGCAAATCAATTTTAATTGGTCGAGAAGTAGACAATATCCAAAATAAAAGGCTAATATGTCGTAACTAATGACACTTACCTTTACCGGTTCCTCTGTAAATGATTTAATAAATTAGGCTTCCAATGATCCTTGTAGTCCCAGTGATTGCATTTAAACTAATTGATTTTACTGCATTTTTATGGCAAAACATGTTTAGACTCGACTTTTGATTGCTCTTGTAGTTTACACATTTATGGTGTGGCTGATGTGTTTTTAAATTGGACTTCTTATTGGCCTTATAGTCGCACTGATCACATCTAAACTAATAATTTTCGTTCGTACTTTTATGTTTTAATAGATGTGCTTTTAAATAGGATTTCCTTTTGGCCTTGTAGTCACATTGGTTGCACCTAAACCAATTAATTTTATCAGCACTAGTATGCAGCAGCAAATGTCGGTTCAATTGAGACTTCTGCTTGGCCTTGTGGTCGCAATGCATGCATTGAAACCAATTGATTTCAGTGGCACTTTTATGTTGGAACTGATGACATTTTAAACTGTATTTTCTATTGGCCTTATAATCACAAAGGTTTCATTTAAACCAATTCATTTTACTGAATTTTTATGACAAAACAAATGAATGTTTAGACTCGACTTTCGATTACTCTTGTAGTTTACACATCTATGGTGTGGCCGATGTGTTTTTAAGTTGGATTTCTTATTGGCCTTATAGTCGCACTGATCACATCTAAACTAATAATTTTCGTTCGCACTTTTATGTTTTAATAGATGTGCTTTTAAATAGGATTTCCTTTTGGCCTTGTAGTCACATTGGTTGCACATAAACCAATTAATTTTATCAGCACTAGTATGCAGCAGCAAATGTCGGTTCAATTGAGACTTCTGCTTGGCCTTGTGGTCGCAATGCATGCATTGAAACCAATTGATTTCAGTGGCACTTTTATGTTGTAACTGATGACATTTTAAACTGTATTTTCTATTGGCCTTGTAATCACATTGGTTGCATTTAAACCAATCGATTTCACCTTCACTTGTATGCAACAGCAAATGTGGTTTCATTTGAGACCTATGCTTGGTTTTGTAGTCGCACTGGTTGCATTTAAACCAATTTATTTCGGCTGGATTTTTATGTTTTAACTGATGACATTTTAAACTGTATTTTCTATTGGCCTTATAATCACAAAGGTTTCATTTAAACCAATTCATTTTACTGAATTTTTTTGACAAAACAAATGAATGTTTAGACTCGACTTTTGTTTGCATCTATGGTGAGGCTGATGGGTTTTTAAATTGGACTTCTTATTGGCCTTATAGTCGCACTGATCACATCTAAACTAATCATTTTCGTTCGTACTTTTATGTTTTAATAGATGTGCTTTTAAATAGGATTTCCTTTTGGCCTTGTAGTCACATTGGTTGCACTTAAACCAATTAATTTTATCAGCACTGGTATGCAGCAGCAAATGTCGGTTCAATTGAGACTTCTGCTTGGCCTTGTGGTCGCAGTGCATGCATTGAAACCAATTGATTTCAGTGGCACTTTTATGTTGGAACTGATGACATTTTAAACTGTATTTTCTATTGGCCTTGTAATCACATTGGTTGCATTTAAACCAATCGATTTTACCTTCACTTGTATGCAACAGCATGTGGTTTCATTTGAGACCTATGCTTGATCTTGTAATCGCAGTGATTGCATTTAAACCAATTTATTTCGGCTGGATTTTTATGTTTTAACTGATGACATTTTAAACTGTATTTTCTATTGGCCTTGTAATCACAAAGGTTTCATTTAAACCAATTCATTTTACTGAATTTTTTTGACAAAACAAATGAATGTTTAGACTCGACTTTTGTTTGCATCTATGGTGAGGCCGATGTGTTTTTAAGTTGGATTTCTTATTGCCCTTATAGTCGCACTGATCACATCTAAACTAATAATTTTCGTTCGTACTTTTATGTTTTAATAGATGTGCTTTTAAATAGGATTTCCTTTTGGCCTTGTAGTCACATTGGTTGCACTTAAACCAATTAATTTTATCAGCACTGGTATGCAGCAGCAAATGTCGGTTCAATTGAGACTTCTGCTTGGCCTTGTGGTCGCAGTGCATGCATTGAAACCAATTGATTTCAGTGGCACTTTTATGTTGTAACTGATGACATTTTAAACTGTATTTTCTATTGGCCTTGTAATCACATTGGTTGCATTTAAACCAATCGATTTCACCTTCACTGGTATGCAACAGCAAATGTGGTTTCATTTGAGACCTATGCTTGGTCTTGTAGTCGCAGTGGTTGCATTTAAACCAATTTATTTCGGCTGGATTTTTATGTTTTAATTGGTGACATTTTAAACTGTATTTTCTATTGGCCTTATAATCACAAAGGTTGCATTTAAACCAAATCATTTTCTCCGTACTTGTATGCCGCAGCAAGTGTGCTTTCAATTGATACTTGTACTTGGTCTTGTAGTCACAGTGGTTGCATTCGAACCAATTGATTTCGCATTCACTTTTATGTTGTAACTGATGTGTTTGTAAATTAAACTTCTGCTTGGACTTGTAGTCGCATTGATTGCAAGTAAACCAGTTAATTTCATCCGAACTTCTATGATGCAACAAATGTCTATTTAGAGTATACCTCCGTTGTGTTTGAAAATTGCAGTGATGGCATTTCAAACAATTAATATCATCAACATTTTTGTGCTGTAACGAATTGTCATCTTGTGCTTTCCAAGTGCTTTGAAAATCGCTATGGGACCCTTGATGTGTATTCTTTCCAATTCTGAAATGTAAAAAAAAAATTGCAGTTCGAAACAAATCTTTCCCTGGCAAATCTTGTCGGAAAAATCGGGACAGTTTTTTCTTGCTTGCCACTTTTTATAAAGGGCAGAGCAGAGCAATTTACTTATATTGAATTCTTTCGAGAAAGTTAACTCGCCACTCGTGGTCCACTGACACTGTTAGAAACAAAATTTTTTTAAAAATATTTAGTAGAAATGGAAAAGCAAACAAAATATAATCGAACCAAAAATAAAACGTAGAAAACTGAAGATATCAAAAAGTAATTTATCAAGATGTAAAATGTAGAAACCGTAAAGTGTAGAAATGGCTCAGTCATCTACCAGAGGGCGTTGCCAACTGAGGCCGTAGAAACAGAAGGCGATATAGTATAATATATGTAAGGACATGACTCCACTCTTATATACAGGCGAATCTCTCTAATCCCTGTATTCTCCAAAGTTTTTAAGGCTCTACTAAAGTTCAATTGAGGAAAATAATATTTTTGTTGAAGAGCAGCTTCGCTTCAGGCAGAGCAGATCAACAACTGGAGCAGTTCTGAGTCTGGGTGACTTCATAGTCGAGGGCTTTGAGGAGCAGATTGTGTCTTCCAACTTCTGTGACCTCTCCAAAGCCTTCAACTGTAGAGTACAACGGGCTGGATGAATTGAGAGTGAGGATTATGCCTGATTACCTTGCAGATCGTAGGCAGATTGCGGAGATACACGGAGAGAGGTCAGAGGAGAGAGCAATGAGACATGGTGTTCCCCAGGGGTCAATACTAGGCCCACTACTATTCTTAGTAGATATAAATGACTTTTCCACTTCACTTTCAAAATATCATGTGATGGTGTACGCAGATGACAATGATTTCTCTATAAAAGCTAAAAACCTTGATGATGCTAATACTGAAATGTCCAGACATGTAGAAACAGCTAATGATTGGTTTATGTCAAATCGCCTAAATGTAAACATAGAGAAAACTGAGCATATGAAATTTCCAACTAAAAAGATTGATACCCCAAATAATCCAGATCGGCGTAAAATTTGGGAATAACTTTGGATGCAAAACTTACATTTGAACAACATGTTAATGTAATTTCAAAAAAACTATGCTCAGCTACTTATGTTCTACGTAACATCTCCAAAATCGTTGACAAAAAAACTTCAGTGTTGGCAATTTATGGACTGTTCCATTCCATCTGCACATACGGGCTCCTTGCCTGGGGGCACTCGTCGCATGCCTCTAGAGGAGTCTTTGCCCTCCAAAGGAAGGCTGTTAGGATTGTTGCTGGCATAGGATACCAAGATGATGTTAAAATCTATTTCAAAACTCTCTGGTATATTTTCACAAAATCTCTGAGAATTATACACGAAATGAAGAAATTTCTTGATTATAATACAAGAGGTCGGCATAATATTCAGATATAGTTCTTAAGACTTCTTGAGTTCTTATGACTTCCTGGAATGCGACACGTCATTATGCACCAGCGTTTTTTAACAGGTTGCGCTACTTTCGATAAGAAGTTTACCTCAAAAACCTTTTAAATTTAAATTTAAACAGTTCCTATTAAGTAAGTCCTTTTATTCAATTGAAGAATTCCTAAATTATGACATCTCTGATGGGGGGGGGGGAACTTTAACAGACCTGTACTGTACCTATCTGTATTGTAATATGTTTTATTTTATTTAGGTATTTTTGACACAATGTTTTCACAAACTGTAAATGTTTTTCGATGAAATATATTCTACCTCTACCTTTACTACCTATATTTTTTTTAAATAATTTGATTTTTTTCATATTTTTTTATATTATAGTTCCCCTTTCCTCTTTTTGGGAGGTTGAAATTGGTGTTAGCCTAACCGTCAAATGATTACAAACGAATCCTAACCTGCCCAGGCATGCCCTGTTTAGAAAACGTTTGCGATTAATTGACCACGCTTTGGTTAGTTACTTTATTGTAACACCGATTTCGACCTCCCGAAACAGGGGAGATATAATTTAAAAATTCCACCTAAAATTTTTATTGTTAACAAACTATCATTTCATACTAACACGAAGAACTGGCAAAAGTAAAGAGCCGGACCTCTCCACAGCGCTACGTGATGAAAGAGTACCACATTCCCTTCTTTATCTAAGGCCATAACTGACGCAGCTGACAGTGGCCTCTACCGGTAGAACAGTAAACCAGTTGTACACTTAAAGATTTTTATGTTTTACTTTTCTATGATTATTCTTTGATAAACTCAATTTTCTACAAATTTTACTTTTGTTAATTACGATTTTTACGAATTATGTTTTGAAGGTTTTAAATTTCTTTAAAAAACTTTTCTACAAATTAAATTTTCTACACTTTGAGGGGACCCTTGGCTGCTGTTCATTGGCGTAGCTAAGGGGGGCCAGGGGGGGCCTTGCCCCCCCTGAAGTTCCTCAGGCCCCCCCTAAGATATTTTAGGGCTCCTCTACCGACTACTAGTAAAAGAACATGACGCTGAAAATACATTTATTATTCGGGAAATATTCAAATAAAATAGGTGCATTAAAATTTAAAATCATTCAGATAATGTTTACATTTCAGGAAAAAACCCTTGTCTTGCGGAATTATATTGAATATTTCATACATATTGGCGACATCTTGTAAAATATTATAGAAGTGTAAGTTAAATTTCGCATTTAATAAAGACAGCGACCTTTGCCCCTCTGTTTCCGAAATCGGATTGTAGATGTCGTAAGGTTATAAAAGACCTTTTTAAACTGTTTTTCTAAAATAAATATAATAATCTTTTTAGTTTTTTTGAGGTTAGCGTTTAGTGTCTTATGGAAATTTTCCGATTTTGGTGACAATTTCATAACCATTTTCATATTAAGTTTTCCCACGTCGTTAAATGGAATAAATTCGTCGAGCAATACCGGGAAATTTTTAATATTAATACTTCTGCTCTCAGAGCAGAAATGACCGTTTTAAAGAATTGTATTTTTCGGTTAAATCAAACTGTTGGTCATGATTCTATCAAACAACATATAGCAGAAAACACCTATCCAAACCTCTACCAACTTTTTAAAGTTGCGAGTATTCTTCCAATTTCAAGTGCAACTTGCGAGAGGTCTTTCTCTGCCATGAGGAGAGTTTTTAATTGGCTTAGAACAACTATGACTCAAGAGAGACACTCAGGTTTGTCATTGTTATTCATAGAAAAAGATGTTGAGGTCCACTTAGACAGTGTGGTAGACGCTTTCAGTCAGCGACGTAGAAAACTTTCTTTGTAGAATTGCTGAATTACATACTTCCTGTGTATACATATAAATAAGTTGGTAAATGTATTATTAAATTTGTTATATTAAAATATTAGAACATTTAATGCGCGTATTTTTTTTAAATTTATTGCACACTTTGCACGACTCTTTAAAACCTATGTTTGCGTTTTGTTCAGGATAGACCGGGGCCACGGCCCCCCCTGAAAAGCAAGGCTAGCTACGCCAATGGTGCTGTCAAAAAATTGTCTCAGTGCCTTTTAAAAAGAAAGACAAATTCGGAGAACCCGTGCCAAAAAACGTATGCAACACTGGGTTTGTCAGTTTTCCCACAATAATACAAAAATTGCACTAATTCTCAAAAGAATTCGTTATTATATTTAACGCCTTGAGGAGATGGGTGCTCTGAGAAGAGTGACGGTAGTGGTCAATCCTTTGCGAAAACACTTGAAGGTGATTTAACATAGTGAGCAGGCGTAGATATTTTTCGAGCGTCGCACTGACAACAACATACAACTAGACAGTTAAATTCTTCTATAAAAAAGCAGACTTTAAAAAAAAACCCTGAAGCGTAAAAATGGCTTTTGCTATGTTAAGATGCAGTTTTTAACTTCAAGCTTCGTTTAAAAATCGAGCCTCACAAGTTTTTTCTATCTTCCTAGAAACACCTGAAACCCACTTTGAGACACCATCACTTTTGAGACACCCTGTACTTACCCAGAAAAGCTGTCATCTAGCACGAGCTCTTCCTGCTTGATTTCTTCAGTCTTCAGCTCCGACTCATCAGGTTCTGACTTTACACTGAATGATGCAAAATCAAAGAAATTGCTATTTGACTGGCTGAAAAATTAAGAAAAAATATTGTTACAAATTAAAATTTTATAGTTACAATTTATTATGGAGTGTAGTCTTAGGTTGACTTATCTAATGGTTGTATTATTAATCTATGTTTTAGTTGTGTTATCTATGACTCACACTCGTACTTGGACGCGAACCTTCTAGTATCGAAAAAGGATAGATAGTTTGCGAAAGATCGAAGACATAAGGCCGGACATCGCGCCACGAGAGTCAGTCAGAGATAACGAGCGAGATATTAACACGAAGTTAATAAGCCAATTTCAGTAGTGAGTTATTAGTGAGTTTTAGTAACGGTTTTGTACATCGAGTTGTTCAAATAAATTGACATATCATTTTTGACATTTGCTCATTGTAATTGTTGTTGTGAACCTGTAACAATATTTTAAAAAATTTGCTGATATTAAGGTGGTTTTGGTCAGGTTTTTTGGCAGTCTGTTACCCTTACCATAATTCTGCGCGGGCGCAGCAGCCCTCTGCCATGCTGTTATCTTTATTGACGGTAACGATAGGCGCTAATTAGTGCCAAGTAACGATTACCTTTACCGTTAGCCAAGCACCCAAAACCTGTATCATGTATCAAACCAACCAAATTATGGTGATGTGTGAATCTGTAATAGGAGATTTATGCGTTAGAAAGTTTATTTTCTTTTGTTTTATTTTCATTAGATAAGAGCATGTCAGAGCGTTGCTGCGCATGTGCAGAATAAAGATAAGGGTGACAGATAGGTAAAAACCTGGCCAAAAGCATTGTATTTAAATTTTAAAAAAGCCTAATTTGTGACCACATACGATATTTTTATCTTAAATGAAGACTGCATTCGATATAAATTTACAGCCTCCTTAAAGGGAGATCTCATACGGAAAATGTCTGTACTTCAGTTGTTTACGTATAGATGGCACCGAAAATTTAGTGGCCTTAATATCCATTGCAATAGAAAAAAAATCTCGCCATCTATTCGCAAACTACTACTAACAGCATGACAGAGCACTGACAGTGGCGGATCTAGGGGGGGCACTAGGGGCACCTGCCCCCCCCGAGAATTTTTTTAATATACAAAAAATGACTAAAAAGTAATGTTTTTGCTAATAAAAATTCAAAATTTTTGCCTGCGGCGCATGAAAGTGTCTATTGTTCTTATCATCAAAATTACAACCACTGACTAATTCAATAAAATGCTGCTTTAAAAAAATATATACCGTTTTTTACCAACAGAGAATGTCACCTAAAGTGCCCCCCCCCCCCCCGAGAAGCACCTCTGGATCCGCCCTTGAGCGCTGATACGCCCGCGCAGAATAAAGGTAAGGCTAACAGACTGGCAAAACCTGACCAGAAGCAAAAACTTTTTATAGTAATGAACAAACAATATATGATTCTTTTATATTTGAGTTTTATTATCTAGGGTAAGCTAAATCATCAGAAACAAAAATAATTGAAAAAATAATAATTAGGGGAATACCCTATACAAAAGATGAAAAAATGGAAGAGATAGTTAGAAACATGACAACAAAGTTGAGAATCCAAATCAAGGAAGAAACTAAGGTAACAAGAAACATTGTCAAACAATGCAGAGGTAATTTGTCTTAAATACAATACCATGAACCTAGGAATGTATCTTGGGGGGGGCCGAGGCCTCTGGGGGCCAACAGCTAAAAAGGGCGCTTTGCAAAAATCATGCCACCAAAAAAAAAAAAACAAAAAGGACATCATATCTTTCGCGGGAACACGACGAACTACGCCAATGATTGGGGGGGGCCCAAAGCCTCATGATGTCAAATTTTAAGCTATTGTTTGTGTTTTATCATGAAATATGTAGAAAATATGTAAAAAATTCAAGGCTTGGGGGGGGGCCCTGGATGCGCCCATGATGTACTTACCCAATGAAGCTGTCATCTGACATAAACTCTTCCTGCTTGATTTTTTCAGTCTTCAGCTCCAACTCCTCAGGTTCTGACTTTACACTGAATGATGACAAATCAAGGAAATTGCTATTTGACTGGCTGAAAAATTAAGACAAAATATTTTAGAAAATTTGTTATTAATTAAAACTTTTTATAGTAATGAACAAATAATGTATGAGTTTTTTATATTTGAACTTTGTCATCTAGGCTAAGCTAAGAAAAAAAAATAATTAGGGGAAAACGAAAGAAACTAAGGTAACAAGAAACATTGTCAAACAGTGCAGAGGTCCTTTGTCTTAAATACAACACCATGTACTTACCAAAATGAGCTGTCATCTGGCATAGGCTCTTCCTGTTTGATTTTTCCAATCTTCAGCTCAAGCAACTCGGGTTCTAACTTTACATTGAATGATGACAAATCAAGGAAATTGCTATTTGACTGGCTGAAAAATTAAGACAAAATATTTTAGAAAAATTCTTGTTAATAAATAAACCTTTTTATAGTAATGAACAAATAATAAATGACTCTTTTATATTTAAACTTTGTTATCTAGGCCTTTTATGTAACCATGTTGTATTTCACTAATTAAGTTATGCCTATTAAAAAAATCCATCAGATGTTCACGAAATGCAACTTCAAAAACTTTTGAAAAGGATGATATCAGGCTTATTGGTCTGTAATAACTAATATCACTGGGATCACCCTTTTTGTATATAGAGGTCTAACTTTTGCTAGTTTTGATTTGTCAGGAAGATTACCTGATTGAAAAGAGTTGTTTATGATATACAATAATGGCATTTCTAGTTCTGTTGCACAGTATTTTAGTAAATTATTAGAAACTTCATCAAACCCACAGCTAAATTTATTCTTTAAGTTTTTTATAATATGAATTATTACACTAGAACCGAACCGAACCGAACCGAACCGACTTACCAATTATCTGCAGCACATTCTGAAAACTCTTCTTTAACTTTCATGTTGTCTGAACTAGACATCTGTCTTGATCTTTCTACCCACTTGCTACATTCAGGTTCATTATCATCATTTGGGAATGTTTTCTTTTTATTAATATGTGAACTTAAAAATAAAATGTCAACAGCCTGGTCATCTTGCCCTTTGAAAATGTCTTCAGGCTTGTTAGTCAGCAGATGGAAATCTTTTTCTGGTAATTTTGTAACAAAACATTCCTCTAAGGAGGTTGTTTCTTCCGACATATTTTGTTTATCTATGTCCAAAACGCCAAATTACCTATATTTAAGTTTTTCTTTCTGAGATTTGGTGGCGTTCTTTTTGTATAGCCATTATTCAAAATGAAAACAAAATGGCGCCCGCAGAAGCAATTGAACGATGTTTAAGCGAACATACCGGAAATTACCGCGTTTATTCCAGGTAGCGTACAAAGGTTAGAAGATGAAATCCGCTTAAAATTTAGACTCACAGACCGCACTAAGCAGAACTGCACTGCGCGACACAATTATTTTAATCTATAATGACGTGTCGTGAAGCGCAGCGCACTGCGGGATACTCGTAGGATTTCTATAAAAAAAATCCGTGGGAATACTTCATACAAATTCCATGATATTATATTTGGTCGCGTAGTGTCGCACAGTTCCGCTTATAGTGCGGTCTACTTATGTAAACTATAGCTTTCTCTTCTGTTCGAAAGACACTTGGCTCTCTGTTTGACCAAAAACTGTGCTTTAGAAAAAACTTTAAGCTTTCTGTTCTATTTGAAGGACTCAAGCTTGAAAAGTTTCACTTTAATTCACTAGAAAGTGCTTTAGAAAAACTTTTCAAGCTTTCTGGTCTATTAGAAAGACAGAAGCTTGAAAATTTTTACTTTGAATTTTTACTTGAACTCGCTAAAAAGTGCTTTAGACAAAAATTTCAATCTTTTTGTTCTGTTTGAAGAGCTCAAACTTAAAAATGTTTACTTTAAATTTTAATTGTTACTTTAACTTACTTGAAAATTTTTACTTGAACTCGTTAAAAAGTGCTTTAGAAAATTTTCAAGCTGTCTGTTTTGTTCCAAGGCCTCAACAATTACTTTGAAGCTTGATACTTCTGGTTTCAGAACCGGTTGAAATAAAAAATGCATTAATGGGAAATAAACAATATATTTTTTACTTTATCCTTTTTATAGAGGCCATATCGACCTCTAAGGTACATTGAATGTCAGTTTTACAATTTCGACAACTTGTGTTGCCTTTAACGCAATTCAGACAATATTTAAGGCAATTACTAGGCAGACATAGTACTAGAATTCTAGATGGCTTCAAGCACATGTGACAAAATTGCGATAACCGATACTGTAGATAATGTTTAAAATTAACTCCCAATGTGTCTCGTATAAATGGACAATGGGGCGACCACAAAGCGTGTAGTTCCCAATCAGTAAAAGGTGGCCCCTGCACCTTTTGGTTCTAGGGCCCTGTCACATGGCACTCAATATTGGAAAAAACGCCTGTATAAAAAAATCCAGGCATTGCTAGATTTTGTACGTTTGCACCGGCAAAATGTTCTCAGCTCCAATTCCAAAAAGTTTGTACTCTATGTGAGTACAACAGTAAAGATAATCTTTCCATTACACTTTGAACTTTAATGAACTAACTCATGTTGCTAAATTTAACAGCTGAATCGAACTTACACCTAACATTGACCTATTTTATTTGATTTTACATTATACTAACCTATTTTATCTGATATTAGATTATATTAACCTATTTTATTTGATATTAGATTAACTAACCTATTTTATTTAATATTAGATTAACTAATCTATTTTATTTGATATAAGATTAACTAACCTATTTTATTTGATATTAAATAAACTAACCTATTTAATTTGATATTATATTAACAAACCTATTTTATTTAATATATTATCTGACCTATTTTATTTGATACTAGAGTAACTAACCTATTTTAATTTGAATTCGTGGGTTAGAGGACTGGACAACAATGAAACTACCAGATTTATGGCAACGTTTCGGTTTTAATTAAACCTTTTTCAAGCCCTAGAATGAAAGAGAGGCACTTTAGAAATAGAAAACATAATTTTACAATACAATCTTTTTTGAAAAAAAAATTTTTTGTCATAGAAATAGAAAATAGAAATAGACTAATGCTTACTCAATCTCCTGTTTCGTAAGTCCGTTTGGGATGGAATAAAGCACTTGCATCATGATTTTAAGCGAATAAAATTGTTGTTATTTTTAATAAAACTGGCTGGTATTTTGAGGTTATGTGATCGCTATGATGATGATTGGCTTTCAATGAAGTAAGATATTAGAGAGATATTGAAAACAAAAAAAATTAAAGACGTGCACATTAGAGAATTATTGAAACAAAGTTATAAGTACGTTCGTGTTTTCTGTCCCAAACCGACTGCCGACCCGTAAGGAGTGAGAACCTGCAAAATGATAAAAAATAAATAAAATTTTTGATACATTTAAAACAATGCACACGTTAAAATACCATACAACTTACATACACTCACACTCTAAATAACTTTTTTGTAAAAAAAAAAACACAGAATGGTTAAAGCTATTTCCTAAACACAGAAGTCAAAACAACTACTAAAACTTAAATCTATGTGTTTTCACTTGGGTACTTATGTAGACTAGATAGTTTGGGACAGAAAACACGAACGTACTTATAACTTTGTTTCAATAATTCTCTAATGTGCACGTCTTTAATTTTTTTGTTTTCAATATCTCTCTAATATCTTACTTCATTGAAAGCCAATCATCATCATAGCGATCACATAACCTCAAAATACCAGCCAGTTTTATTAAAAATAACAACAATTTTATTCGCTTAAAATCATGATGCAAGTGCTTTATTCCATCCCAAACGGACTTACGAAACAGGAGATTGAGTAAGCATTAGTCTATTTCTATTTTCTATTTCTATGACAAAAAATTTTTTTTTCAAAAAAGATTGTATTGTAAAATTATGTTTTCTATTTCTAAAGTGCCTCTCTTTCATTCTAGGGCTTGAAAAAGGTTTAATTAAAACCGAAACGTTGCCATAAATCTGGTAGTTTCATTGTTGTCCAGTCCTCTAACCCACGAATTCAAATCAAAATTTTCCAAAAGGACACGAAATGGCTATTGTTAACCTATTTTATTTGATATTATGATTTATTTGATTATCCTGGCAGGGTCGCCATATGATTGAAAAGTATGCAACTGAGTTGATTAGTAAAATAGAAGTGATTTCGGCTACGACAGAGTCGGTCGTAGTAATGTTCATGGCAAAATGTTTCGCCTGTATGTTCGTTTTAGTTGTTTTTTTTGCGTCATCATCATAAACGGCATTAAACATAAAAAACAAGCTTAAAAAAGGATTATACGTTACGTAGTTATGGTCTAAATTTCCGATATTTTATGTACACCTACCCTTAATCGATTTTCTTTACGAACTGTCGCAAGAAAAGATAACAGCTAGGGGAAAAAATTGGTGTCATAAACGTCCTCCGTCCACTTTACCGGGGTGCACAGAGGACAGGTGTTGGCTGTGGATTTGGCTATCCTGAAACAATGGGCATAACTACGTATAAACGTTTAAATCTTTTTTTCTTACATACTACATATTTTATTCATACAGTTGTTCTTATTTTAGATACAGTAATAATTTCACATGAAACCTATGCTGTAAAGTAAACATATTTTGAAAATTGATCATTTTCAGATGTCGGTTGACATTTCTCATTCTGTCGAATGAGTAGATATAGCTTTTATTGCTCGGAACTAATTGAAGAGCCTCTGTTTGTCCCTCAAGAAAAAATGAAAATAATCAGTTTTTACAAACAAAATATGTAACTAACTGCAAAACAAAGTACAATTTATATTTTTACATTAAAATTTTTATTATTGTTTCCCAGCTTGTATGCAGGAAAATCTCAAACTTGTCAAAATATAATTTACCATGAGTGTTGAAAATATAATAATTCTTAAAATATTTGAGAAAATTCTTGGAATTATTTCTCAAAACATTTGACTTTGAATTTATTTCACCAATTGGTAGGACCTGGAATTTTAAATTTAAATCGTTCACAAACAAACAAGAAGTAGTTCACAGCAAAACAATCTAAACAAGAACCAGGCAATAGTAATAACAAATTTTTAAATTATTTTTTTATTTTATTTTAAATTTAATAATTTATTTTTATTTAAAAATAAGGTTTTCTTAAATTTAAGTTTACAGTAAATGCAAACAGTTAATTTTTAAAAGTATACTTTGTAAATAGTTAAAATTTAAAATCTTACAATGTACAGTAAGTAGTTAATTGTTAATAGTTAAAAGCTTACAATTAATAGTGGGCGTCGTCTACTATTTAGACCACGCCCCATACTCTTCCTAGAAATAGACTTGCCATTGTTGACCCTATCATTTTATATATATATATATATATATATATATATATATACGTAACTTTTACAGTTTTCGATTTTCATCTCAAGGTTGTTCGAAAAGTTTTTCACAACAATGCAACAAAAAAATAATTTTTTTTTAACGAATTTTAAAAATTAATTTAAAAACGCCTGCACTTGCAAAAACCTTAAAATTAAATAAAATACATGTTTGAAATTTTTCGAAATGCTGAGCTTATTAATACCAAGGTGTCTCACATAAACTGGAGTTCTCAAGTCCGAAAATTTATTTTTAAATGTTCTGTAGAAAAATCGAAAACCAAAAAAGTACAAAGAAATTTTATTCAGAAGTTTCGTAAATTCGACAGACAGCTAATTCGAATCAAAAATAAAATTAAAAAAAAATTACAAATTTTAATTTTGGCTAAGGAGATGAAGTTAGAGTTTGTTTGAACCGAACCGCTCCGAATCCATAACTAAGCCATTTTGGGGTAATTGGAAAATTAACAAAATTGTGGATAACTTCACTAGGCTTAAACTTAACGATGGCTATTTCCTTACAGCAGTGGCGCACCCAGGAATGTGTCTTGGGGGGGCCCGACAGCTATAAAGCGCGCTTTCAAAAAACTTGCGACCAAAAAAAAAAAAGGTCATCATGTGTGGGGGAGGCCGACAGGTACAAAGGGCGCCCTCAAAAATCCTGCGCCCAAAAAAAAAAAAAAAAGGTCATCATGTCTTTTCGCAACTACGTCACAACTTGGGGTTGGGGGGGGGGGGGGCCGAAGCCTCCTGATGTCAAATTTTAAGGTATTTTTCATGTTTTATCATCAAATATGAAGAAAATATATTAAAAATCTAAGGCTCTCTAACCCCCCCCTGGGTGCGCCCTTGGCCTTACACATAAAATCAGAATCTTTGTATTGAACACCCTGCACGTCCACAATATACATTTGATCGAAACTGGTTGCGCTCATCTTGACGCTTTTTTGCTTGATTGTTACTAAATTGCTTCTTCAACTGGCTAACCAAACCTAATCAAACTTAACCAAACCTAATCAAACTTAACCACACCTAACCAAACTTAACCAAACCTAATCAAACTTAACCAAACCTAACCAAACCTAACCAAACCTAACCAAACCTAACCAAACTTAACCAAACCTAACCAAACCTAACCAAACCTAACCAAACCTAACCAAACCTAACCAAACCTAACCAAACCTAACCAAACCTAACCAAACCTAACCAAACCTAACCAAACCTAACCAAACCTAACCAAACCTAACCAAACCTAACCAAACCTAACCAAACCTAACCAAACCTAACCAAACCTAACCAAACCTAACCAAACCTAACCAAACCTAACCAAACCTAACCAAACCTAACCGAACCGAACCGAACCAAACCTAATCAAACTTAACCAAACCTAATCAAACTTAACCACACCTAACCAAACTTAACCAAACCTAATCAAACTTAACCAAACCTAACCAAACCTAACCAAACCTAACCAAACCTAACCAAACCTAACCAAACTTAACCAAACCTAACCAAACCTAACCAAACCTAACCAAACCTAACCAAACCTAACCAAACCTAACCAAACCTAACCAAACCTAACCAAACCTAACCAAACCTAACCAAACCTAACCAAACCTAACCAAACCTAACCAAACCTAACCAAACCTAACCAAACCTAACCAAACCTAACCAAACCTAACCAAACCTAACCAAACCTAACCAAACCTAACCAAACCTAACCAAACCTAACCAAACCTAACCAAACCTAACCAAACCTAACCAAACCTAACCAAACCTAACCAAACCTAACCAAACCTAACCAAACCTAACCAAACCTAACCAAACCTAACCAAACCTAACCAAACCTAACCAAACCTAACCGAACCGAACCGAACCAAACCTAATCAAACTTAACCAAACCTAATCAAACTTAACCACACCTAACCAAACTTAACCAAACCTAATCAAACTTAACCAAACCTAACCAAACCTAACCAAACCTAACCAAACCTAACCAAACCTAACCAAACTTAACCAAACCTAACCAAACCTAACCAAACCTAACCAAACCTAACCAAACCTAACCAAACCTAACCAAACCTAACCAAACCTAACCAAACCTAACCAAACCTAACCAAACCTAACCAAACCTAACCAAACCTAACCAAACCTAACCAAACCTAACCAAACCTAACCAAACCTAACCAAACCTAACCAAACCTAACCAAACCTAACCAAACCTAACCAAACCTAACCAAACCTAACCAAACCTAACCAAACCTAACCAAACCTAACCAAACCTAACCAAACCTAACCAAACCTAACCAAACCTAACCAAACCTAACCAAACCTAACCAAACCTAACCAAACCTAACCAAACCTAACCAAACCTAACCAAACCTAACCAAACCTAACCAAACCTAACCAAACCTAACCAAACCTAACCGAACCGAACCGAACCAAACCTAATCAAACTTAACCAAACCTAATCAAACTTAACCACACCTAACCAAACTTAACCAAACCTAATCAAACTTAACCAAACCTAACCAAACCTAACCAAACCTAACCAAACCTAACCAAACCTAACCAAACTTAACCAAACCTAACCAAACCTAACCAAACCTAACCAAACCTAACCAAACCTAACCAAACCTAACCAAACCTAACCAAACCTAACCAAACCTAACCAAACCTAACCAAACCTAACCAAACCTAACCAAACCTAACCAAACCTAACCAAACCTAACCAAACCTAACCAAACCTAACCAAACCTAACCAAACCTAACCAAACCTAACCAAACCTAACCAAACCTAACCAAACCTAACCAAACCTAACCAAACCTAACCAAACCTAACCAAACCTAACCAAACCTAACCAAACCTAACCAAACCTAACCAAACCTAACCAAACCTAACCAAACCTAACCAAACCTAACCAAACCTAACCAAACCTAACCAAACCTAACCAAACCTAACTAAACCTAACCAAACCTAACCAGAACTAACCAAACCTAACCTGGCGCACAAATGTCCTGCGCACAATTGACCCAGCTCCGTATTAGAGTCCCATTCAACTTATAACCAAGTCGTTGCTTGTTGTTTCATCATCTTGGTCGAATTCAACGCGTTTTGATAAATAAGACTTCTTGTCAGTTAGTTCTCCTAAGGAGCCTACAGTTGCTGCAAATTTATCCAAGATACCTTTGAATCCCCGTTTTGATTTATCCAAGTTGATCTTAATATTATCAAAATAAGTATTATGCCACTCAGCCGTTAGCAGTTTATTTAGAATAAATGATTATCGTTTCTACGATATAATTTTTTGAATAAAGTTTTTGATATTTTTTTGACATTTCAACTGTAAGTTCCTTACGGATCGTACCATAAATCGGCTGAGCTGACTTGCTATCAGCAAAATATGTATATTTGCCACAATCGCGCAGTTGATTTTCACAAGCTAGTTTAATAAACTTGGTCATTATAGACTGCGCTTTTTATCGATTGTGGTCATTGCTGAAAATCTGCTCAGCAAACTAAAGCAATGGGATTGTCGTCGAAATTTGAAAGTTACTTTAAGGATAGATCCATTTATGTTGCACTGGATGGCCGGAACTCCAACTCATACCAAATAAATGCTGATGTGCCACAGGGAGCAATCCTTTCGCCAACAATTTTTCTGATTTACATAAATGGCCTCAAAGATAAAGCAGTAAATCCACTTTATTGCTTTGCAGATGATGGCAATGTAGTCTCTTCAGTCATACCACCCACTCAGTGTCTATCCGCACGTGAATTCCATCATCTTAAACTAACTTAAATATCGCACATAAATAACGACCTGGAGATAATAGAGGACTGGGGCAACAAAAACCTTGTACAGTTCAACGTGCAGAAAACCCAAGCAGCCCTGTTTTCAAAAAAAACCAGCACCGGTGAGCCAAACATCATGCAATCCGGAAATGCTGTCACAATGAAAGAGCCAGTTGAACATCTTAGGAGTCACTGCAGAGACCAACATGTCTTGGCACAGTCACGTGGCAGATATAGCTAAAAGGGCGTCCCAAAAGCTTGGGGTGCTATTTCGTACAAGACATCTGTATACACCAAGCCAACTGCTGACACTCTACAAAACCCAGATTCGACCAACTATGGAGTACTGCTCACATATATGGAGTGCGGCACCCAAACATACCTTAATGCTTTTGAACACCGTGCAAAAACGAGCTATCAAGCTGATCAATGACCCTGCACTTATCCGTAGCTTGTATAGTCTCGAACATCCAAAAACTGTGGGTGATCTATCTCTCTTCTACAGGTATTATCAGGGAAAATGCCCTGAAGAGCTGGCACGTATGATCCCCCCGGGAGTAGCACCTACTAGGCGAACACGTCAAACAGACGGTAACCATCAATTTACTGTCAAAATAGAGGTACCAAGAACCTCATTATATCAGAATTCATATCTCTGGAGAACAGCATCGCTGTGGAGTAAACTCCCTGCGACAGTTTTCCCTGCAGGTTACAACCTGAACCGTTTCAAAACCAACACACATTAACATTTCCGCGCACTGGCCGCTTCTCGAGCGTGATAGGGATCTCCTTGCGAGTGCGCTTAACTGTAAAAAAAAATCTAAAAAAAAACCAAACCAAAAAAAAATAATTATATTAAACAAAAAATGAAAAAGCCGCGGGCTTCGATCGCAACAAAAGAACTTATTCCGAACTTAAAACGGGCTTCGAAGATGTCGAAAATTATGCAAGCTGAGGTCCCCCCCACCCAACAAGTTTTTTTCTCACGGTCATTGCGTATTGGCCAACCCTATAAATGTCGAGCTATATGCTACATTAAATCAGTCTTTATGATACAATACCTATATACAATACTAAAGTAAACTAAAATGAAATCTGTCTTAATGTTATGTAAAAAAATGGAATTTCACTATAATAAAATACCATCAATTAAAACGTTATTAAACTCAAGGGCGGATCCAGAGGTGTTTCTCGGCACTTTAGGTGACATTCTCTGTTGGTAAAAAACGGTATATATTTTTTTAAGCAGCATTTTATTGAATTAGTCAGTGATTGTAATTTCGATGATAATAACAACAGACACTTTCATGCGCCGCAGGCAAAAAATTTGAATTTTTTTAGCAAAAGCATTACTTTTTACTCATTTTTTGTATATTCAAAAAATTCTCGGGGGGGGCAAGTGCCCCTAGTGCCCCCCCTGGATCCGCCACTGATTAAATTCGAAATTGTCGAGATCTCAAGGGCGGATCCAGTAGTGCTTCTCGAGGGCGGCACTTTAGGTGACATTCTCTGTTGGTAAAAAGCGGTACTACTGCCCCCCCCCCTGGATCCGCCCTGTTTCTTTTAATACCTAAATTATATATTATTTTCTACACCAGGCGAAACATTTTGCAAGTTTAGGCTACAAATTCAGGATAATTTATTAATAAACGTGCTTGTAGTTTCGATTATAATAACAATAGACACTGTCATGCGCTGCAAGTTTAAATTTTGAAAAATTAAAAAAAAAATTAGCAAAAACCTTACTTTTTACTCATTTTTTGCAGATTAAAAAAATTCTCGGAGGGGGCAAGTGCCCTTAGTGCCCCCCCCCTGGATCCACCAGTGCGAGATCTATCATCGGTAAATGAAGCTTTGCTAAGTTACACAACATATCAAAGAGAAGCTCTTGTATGTTTCAGTTGTACTTGCTCTATAATGATAAAATAGATAATCCATATAGTGATGAATTTGGAATTCTCGTCTACGTCTTGTAGTCCAGCGATCACGGCCGGTAACAATAAACTTGCGTGTCTATTTAAGTGCCTTTTGGCCTTATATGCTATAAGATTAGGTTCTAAATTGATATAACTTTTATGTTCCGTAATTCTCAACTTTCTCGCAAGCTCGTCAAATTTTAGAGCTTTTGTCTTCGAAAAAAAAACTAAAAAATAAGACAAACAAGTCTTTTAATATTTTATTATTATCACCGTCACCATATTATACTAATTGGAAAATCTGCATGTTCGATTTAATTAGATCTTTAAAAATTGTTACTGCTGTATTTAGGATCGTAGGTTATGTCGAACTTTTGGCTTTTTCAGCTATATTAAAGGATTTGAATCTAGGAGGCCTACCACTTACAAGTTTTTTAAACTGTTCGTCAAATGACAGTTTTTGTTTTGATGCAACTGAGGAAGCCGAACTTGCCTCCATAGAATGTTCTGAATCCGTCCTACAACGCTGGATTGCTGTTTGTCCCGCCGCCGTAGTAAAATAGCTTTGTCTTGATCTGGGTTCTTGCTGGTAAACCTGCTGGACCTAATACGGTACTTCAAGTTCTTAGACTGGAGTATTTGGCGTTTGATTAAATGGATAGATTAAAATTATTGGTTGGGTTGAAAGACATTTTCTGAAAATAAAAAACTGTAAACAAAATTTGGCAGGTAAAATTGAAAAATTTAAAACTGTAATCAAAATTAAAATTCGGCAAAGTAAAATTGAAACAGATGAAATCAAAATTAAAGACCTCGGTGCAGGAACCGAGTAACGCCACTGTTGGTGCAAGCAGTAAATTACCTATTTTCTTTATTTTCTGCGCGAAGAATAAATTTAAATCTCGTGCTATTTTAAATGCATATGATTTCGCCGGCACTGGACATGGGGGGACAACCAGCCCCGACAGTGTGCGTAGAAAACCAACCGTCAGAACACGAGACTTCGAACAACACCTTTGCCGAGAAAACATTTACAAAAGTGAGAAAAATTGTGTGATTGAGGCGTTGGAACGTCAAAAGTGGAGCCCCAGAAGAATCCAAAGTAAGTGCCATTTATATAATGCATATGCATCGTTTTTCCTAGTATTTCTTAACGTCAATTCCGAAAAATGTCTTAAATGTGTGAGCAAAGCCTAACCAGCTAGCCTATCGAAGGGTATTTACGTATTTTCCAGTACTTGCACGCACAAACACATTTTTAAATTGTTCGGTATAAGATGGAGTTACCCGGATTTTGCACCTTAATTAAAGACGTAAAGCTTGATAGGTAACTGGGAAAATTAATGAAAAATTGTAAAACTACAAAGCTTGACTTGAAGTTAGAAAAACGACCTAAACATTTAGCAAGTAAAAAACGGACCTAAAGATGAGAAAAATTCTCCTCTCTCAATTCAAAAAGAAAAACAAAAAAATGTTCATATGTTAATTTTAAAACGACAAGATACTCCCTCAAAATCGGGTGAAAGTCAAGCGTTCAAGAATTCATACACAGAGCGCTTTACTAAGAAAATGCCTAAAAAGTAAGAGTCAAAATAAAACAGTAAAAACGGCCGTTTGCAACCAGGGAGACGGGGCTTCGGGCAGGATGTGATAGCTCTTCCAAAAATATAAAAAATTAACTTACTCCAAGATACACAGGTTGTTAAAATTAAAATTTTGCAACTTGAAGCTTTAAAATCTATGGCTGCATTTTAGAGGGTAAGTTACTGCGATCACAGTCCTGCGCGCGCACATATACAGAGCAAGCAACAGCGCACTAATCGGGCATAAGGATAACAATAGACCCCTTTTGAATGTGTCTATTTCAACAATTCAGTGTCAGGACTAAGGTTGTTTTATAAAACGAAAATACTAAGGCCTTTTTCAGTTAGTTAAATTTGAAGAAAAAAACACGAAAAAGACAAAGTTGTGGACGCACCCAGCTCGAATACGTAGTAATTAAAGACGCTGAGCTTTTTGAAAGATAAGTTCTAATAAAAAAATAAATTAGCTAAATTAAGTCACTCCTTTTTCAAAGTTGTTTTGAATTTTTTAAATTTGAAAAAAGACGAAAAAGACAAAAAACTTTTTTGTGAACCAAGCTCTACTGTGTGAACCAACTTCTTTGAGAGTTAATTTTCAGCAGAAAAATTTGTTTTTTAAAATTTTTAAAAAAAAAAAGACAAAGTTGTGACGCACCAATCTCGACTAAAAGGTAAATAAAACCAGTCCTTTTTCAAAGTTGTTTTGAATTTTTTAAATTTGAAAAATGAAAAAAAATTAAAAAGACAAAATTTGTGACGCACCAATCTCGACGAAAAGGTCCGAATGGCCTCGAATGGAACTGCTTACTGGAAGCTGCTTATTTGCTCCGTAGGTTGCTCTTTGGCCTTTGCGGAAAGCATATGGCCTTATGCTTAGTCCTTTGCGTAGCACGATTCGGTCTGTACATAAAAAAAATATAAGGTTCTTACAAATGTTGATTGCAGAGTATAATTTTGCTTGCAAACTATAATTTTGAACAAATTTACTAACACAAGGTTTGGGGCGAAAAGCCAAAATCTTGTAAAAATTCCCCACATCATCCCATGGTGTCTCAAAGAAGCACCCTACACAAAAAGCCTTTCTCTACCATTATTTACTGCTTGTCCTATGCTCGCACTTTTTGCGTTTGTAATAGAACAGTAGATTGTACGGTAGGATTCTTAGAGATCTAATAGAGAAGGATTTTCATGAACAAGAAGAAGAGCAAAGTGGGATTCGTGCAGGCAGATCTTGTAGTGATAATGTTTTTTGTCTTAAACAAGTACTTAATTGAGAAAAGGAGCGGCAGAAATATAGAGACTCATGTTACCTTTGTGGAACTACAAAAAGCATATGATACCGTTCCAGTAGAAAAACTATGGACAGTGCTAGAGCAGACTAATATCAATCATACATACATAAAAGCGATAAAAGAACTATACAAAGGGTCAAAATCTAAAATTAAAATTGGAAATCGACTTTCAAAAGAATTCCTGGTAACAAAAGGCTTAAGACAGGGATGTTGTATTTCTCCAACTCTTTTTAAAATATATATCGCAGTAGCTCTAAGAAACTGGAAACGGAAAGTGCACGGCATGGGAATACAACTTAACGACCGATTTACCATATACACACTACAGTTTGCTGACGACCAAGTAATTGTAGCTAATGATAAAGAGGACATGGAGTATATGATGAGAAAGTTAATGGAAGAATACCAAAAGTGGGGATTAACAGCGAACGTGGACAAGACACAGTACTTATGTATTGGAAACGAATCCAGTGAGTTAGAACTAGACAATGGACAAGTAATATCTCCATGCAATGAGTATGTATACTTGGGTGTCACATTTGATAAGACACGAACAGACTGTAAAGAACTGGAAAAAAGAATAGTAAAAGCAAAAAAGGTTATTGGATGTCTTAACAGTATTTTATGGAGCAGAGAGATAAAAAAGAATGTAAAATTTAACATATATGTAACAATGGTGAAAAGCACGCTGTTGTATGGAATAGAGACTTGTCGCGTAACAGAAAAATACAAAACAAAAATGGAAAGTGTCGAAATGGATGCAATAAGAAGATCAATGAGAATATCTAGAACAGATCACATAAGAAATGAGATCATAAAAGAAAGAATGGAAATCGAAGGGAGCATAACGGATGACATCACTAAAAGACAACTGATATGGTACGGCCATGTACAACGGATGAACGACGAAAGATTACCAAAGCAGGTCCTAGAATGGCAAGCAATAGGGCGCAGAAAAGAGGGCGTCCTAAACTAGAATGGCAACAGTCAATCCAAAGATCAATGAGTCAAAAAAATCTGACAGAAGATAATTGTCAGGATCGAAGGAGGTGGAGAATAGGCGTTGGACAACGTAGAAAAACGTTCTAAACCGACTAAATAAAAACATTGAAAAAAAAGAACAGTATCTAAAAGAAACAAACACCACTAAACTTACTTTCTAAAAATGCTGGCGCGCAGAGAAACGGCTTAGTATAATATCAGAGACATAGACCAAAAAATTTTCTTAAATATTTTTAAAATTAAATTAACACAATTATTTAGAAAGAAGTACATTTATTATCATTTTATTGTAATTTTGGGTGGTGACTATCTTTATGCATTAAATTTTGGCTACAAGTGTGTCTAATTACAAATATTATTACTATTTAAATGAAAAGCCAATGAAAAATAAATATAAAAAAACATCTAGTATAAAATGTTGACTTTAGTAAATATCTTTGCCATATGATTGCCTAATACTGATTAATGGTTTTTTGAAATTTTTATACAAATAAGTCGCCTTTTTTTTTATCAGAAATATAATAATAAAATGAACAAGTTAGGTAAAAATATATCAACATCTAAGTTTTGGTATTTCCAAAATTTGATATTCGACAGGATTCGCTTTACCAGTAATCTCAATAGAATTGCTGGAGTATTACGATCACGAAAATATAACATTTATCTGCTACGATCTGCTATAGATGGCTATGGAATTAACAAAAATTGAGCGTTTTTGTAAAACATACTATATTTTTGGGTCGTCCAGTATATGGTTTAAATCCTGTAAATTAATTTTTTTTTATTCAAGAGGTTGCTCATTGTGCAATTCAACTCATTTCTAGCTTTTCCAAAGTTTTTTGTTTGTATTTGTAAAAAGAAATGTCCTTTTTGAACTAATTGGATTGGTTCTGTGAGCCAGAAACCTAAGAACTACTCTGTGCAACGAAAATTGGACCTTGTTTAAATTTTGAGAATACTACTCGAGCGTCTTCTTTGAGACCTTTGGCACTTGAGATCTTTGGTACTTTGCGATCTTTGGCACTTTGAGATCTTTAGTAATTTGAGATCTTTGGCACTTTGAGATCTTTGGCACTACTCTTTCGCAAACACTTACCTTACAGCAACTCAATGGGCGGACCAGCACAGAAAAAGTATGCAGCAGGTTGGCAGAGCGCGGCGTCTGTAGAAAAGAAAAACAATAATTTTTGCTTCACCCCTTAAAAAAAGATCCTTGTGCCTTGTAATTTTGATCCCTTGCAACTTGTAAGTTGGTTCGACAATTCGGAACAAAGTAATTTTCAAAAAATTGAGGCCCCGCCACACCCCTGAGCTAGACTACCCTGTGCATTGAAAAAAAGAACCTACCTTTACAGGAATGCAGCTGACCAAAGAAAATGCAGCAGTTTGGTTCGGTTCGTGAAGCAGCGTCTGTTAAAAGAAAAAAAGCTATTTACCAAGAGCAAAAGACCTATGTGAAACTTTGTAAAAATTCAAAGTAGTTAATTTTTGAAAAGAAAAAAAGAAGCTACCTTTACAGGAATGCAGCAAGTTGATAAAAAGTATGCAGCAGATTGAAGCAACCTTTACAGGAATGCAGCAGCTTGATAAAAAGTATGCAGCAGATTGAAGCTACCTTTACAGGAATGCAGCAGCTTGATAAAAAGTATGCAGCAGGTTGATGTGGTTCTGTTTGTGGCAGCGTCTGTTAAAAATAAAAAAGTTATTTACCAAGCAAGAGTTAAAAAACCTATATAAAAATTCAAAGTACATAGGTAATTTTTAAAACGAAAAAAAAGAACCCACCTTTACAGGAATGCAGCTGACCAAAAAAGTATGCAGCAGGTTGTTGTGGTTCTGTTCATGGTAGCATCTGTTAAAAAGAATAAGCTATTTACCAAGAGCAAAAGACCTATGTGAAACTTTGTAAAAATTCAAAGTAGTTAATTTTTGAAAAGAAAAAAAGAAACTACCTTTACAGGAATGCAGCAGGTTTATAAAAAGTATGCAGTAGCTAGGTTGATGTGGTTCTGTTTGTGGCAGCGTCTGTTAAAAAGAAAAAAGCTATTTACCAAGGGTCGATAGACCTATGTGAAACTCTAGGGGTAAAAATTCAAATTACAAGAATGCAGCTGACCAGCAAAGAAAATGCAGCAAGTAAGCTGCATTCTATGAGTAAAAATTTAAAGTAATTTTTAAAAACAATGTGCCTCAAAAAAACGGCGGCGCGGTGTTCAAAAAAACATCATTTGTAATTAGGAAACTCAATTTGAACCAAACTTAGTGAACTTGTTTTTAAAAAACACTCCTTTCTTTAAATTTTGACACAAAAAAATACACCAGCAATTAAAAAAGTCTCTGACTGTATTTGCACATATTTTTTTTTGCATTGTTTTCAAAAATTTGAAAGTTTTACTCAAGGAACTGGCTCAAATTTGGGTCTTTAGAAGGGGTAAAACGCAAATATCATCAAATAAATTTGGTAACAAAATTCAGTGTTCAGTTTTGAGCCCCCCCTTCCCTGGGTAAAAGGAAAAATTGATTTGGTTTCAAAATTCAGTGTAATTTAGTGTTCAGTTTTATTTTTGAAAAGACTTCCCTGTGCAACAAAAAAAAGCTCTTGTAAAAATAAAGTTGATCTGAATGTCCAAGAACATTTGAAAAGAGAACAGATTGCAAAAAAATTACCTAGACCAGGTTGGCCAGGTATGCAGCAGGTTGACTCTGGTCTGTGAGCCCCCTCCCTGTGTAAAAATTAAAAGTAATTTGGTTCCAAAATTCAGTGTAATTCAATGATTAGAAACAAAGTTTGAAAAGAGAAAAAAGCCCAAAGGGAAACTTCTGCACTTTAAAAAGTTGTGTGCTGTAGAAATTATCTACCTTATTAGAAGCTGTAAAAAGAGATTTCGCTGAAAAAACTCGCACTGGACAAACATTCAATGAATGAATCACAATTACCTGAGTATTCAGCTGGCTGTAACAGATTTTCTTTTTTTTCAAAAACCTTTTTTCCCCCACTCCTCTAACTTTAAAAATCCTATATCTTAAAAACAGATGCATGTTGACTGTTATGTTATATAAACTTTTTTCTCACAAATAACCGCCTCTATCACCTGCTGCACTATGGCCCCTAAGTTATAGGACACCCTATATATTTATATATTTTAACAATTGAAAAAAAATTAAAAACTAAATCTAAGGACAGTATAAACCTATAACAAAACGCGCCGATTTTATTTTTATATAAATTATCTATAATCTAATATTAAAAAATTCAAGTTATCAATATGCATTTTTTTTTACGGATTAATAAAAGTAGCGATTCAAGTGATCATTCGAATAATAATCCGATTTTTGAAATCATTCTAAACGATTCTAAAAGACATGCGATTTTGCCCAACGATACTGACTACCTATAAAAAGTTGTTTTCAAACTTTAAAATAAAAAAATGCAATACCCTTACCGAATTTCTGAATGTAATAGATCACGCTGCACTAGCTAGATGTAGAAATTTAAATTATAATAAAGTAAATATTTATTAATTTTACAAATTGTTGGGATGCTTTGTTTGTAAACTTTTGCCAGCTCATCGAGTAACGGTTTATGGGCCAAATGGCCATATACGGTCTGCCATAGGGCCTGCCAAAGAAATTAAAGAAAAAAGAACCCAGTAGACACTTTTCGAATTCGAATGGAACATTTTCATTCACGAGTCATTCATACATCATTAGTTTGTTGCTCACGTGTTTATTTTGATACACGACTTCAGCAAATTTCATATTTTTGCTATGCTTTCTAAAAGAGTTTAAAAAATTGTCAACTTTGATGCACGTTATCTCGAAAACGAAGAGTTTTGACCTTCATGTTATATAAATTTTTTTTCTTATTTTGACCTCATCTATCATAAATACGAAACAAAAGAACCACCTATGCGAGCCCATCCTGATTCAAAAAAACGCATCACGTGACGGGATATGGATTTGCAGAACCGAACCGGTTTTAAATGAAGCTTCACTTCACCTGAGAAACAGAAAATAGGTTCGAGTTTGTAGAGGCAGGCATGGGGATCGAACCCATTACCCTCTGATCGAAAAGTGAACCCGCGTCCACTGAACCATCAGGGCCCCATAGAAGTTCCTGTAAAATTTTAATAAAAGCGTCTACTTTTTAATCCAAGCTATACGTTTGTTGTAGCAGTCATTTTCCATTAATGGTTTTAATACGCTTTACTAGTACTGATATATTAAAACGTACGTGGTCACACCACAGAACACCCAACGATTATACACTAGATAGGATTGCTCAGTTTGCCGAATCTGTCTGCAATATATGTTCAAGGTCAAACTCTCTGTTACGTCTCCACTTGTGCTGGGCAGAAAGCGCGCCTATCGTTATATTGGATTTTATGTGTTTTTAGAGCTATTTTCTTTATGCAAATTAAATTTTATGCAAAATTGAGGCATTGTCTCGGGCATTGTACATTTAAAAATATTGTCTTTACAGGGATGACAAATGATTTTATATTTGAAATATCTGTTAAAATTAAAGTGGAATAAAAAGCTACACATAATGTCGTAGTACCTATACAGGGTGTTCCATAACTTAGGAGCCATAGGCCAACAGGTGATAGAGGAGGTCATGTCTGATAAAAAAGTTCCTATAATGCATGGGTCAAAACTCGTTCTTTGTTGAGATACAGAGCATCAAAGTTGGCAATTTTTTTAACTTTTTTGATAATAACTTTTTCAAAAAACGCATTAAAAACATGAAATTAGATAAAGTCGTGTATCAGAACAAGAGCAATAAATTGAAATAAAACTTATTTAAAAAAAAAAAATTAGTCGGTCAATTTTTTTTTAGAAAAAACTATTTTTTTGTTATAAACTTTTATAAATGCCATATTAAACGCAATGTTTTTTTATATTTTTTGTTAATAAAAACAAGCCTTTAGCGACACATAATAATAAATAAAATATTATTGATATTTTTTAAAAGAATAAGTAAGCAAAAATTAATTAAAAAAAGATAATTTTTTATAAATTTTTGGAGGTAATTTTGACAGCCTGTATCTTCTTAACGTGTAATTTTATTAAAAAAAGGATCACAATTAGCTGAGTATTCAGCTGTCGGTGATTTTCTTTTTTTTTGCAATACCCTTTTTACCCCACTCCTCTAACATAAAAAATCCTATCTTAAAAACAGATGTGTGTTGACCCCATGTTATAAAAAGTTTTTTTTCGGAAATAACCTCCTCTATCACCAACTGCACTATGGCCCCCAAGTTATGGGACACCCATAATTTGTCCAATGGTTTTAAAAGTATGTAAAGCAATTATTTTGCGATAATAATTAACAACGGAATATATAGGCAGACGAAAAATTTATTGATTTATTTAAAAAAGGAAAAGCACAAATATTGTTCGTAACAAATAGACAAAAAACAAAGAGGAAAAAATGCACATAATGTATAGTTTAATTATTACAACCGCTTTTTAAAGCATTTTAAGAGATTATTAATTAGATAAATAAAAAACGGGAATATAGAACATAAAAAAAGTATTTATTATGACATTTTTACAAAAAAACACAAAAGTACAGATACATACAATAAATTAAAAATATTAATATAAATAATAATATTCAATTTAGAAAAATATTATTTTTCAATTCACAATCTTTTGCAATTTTGTTCATAGATATTATTAAACAAGAAGCCCATTTGCTGAGAAAATCGTGGCCATTTTTTTACCCTGTAAACAAACGTTCTTCTCTGTCCTGAATCGAATTTTTACACACTGTTAACAAACCAAACGTGAAAATGTTTATTTATATGTCTTTTCTTAGTAGCACTGCACTGAAACAATCCAAAAAACACAAACTATTCAGCGAAATATCAACAAAACTCTTTTGAAAATACGAATAATATTATATACAACGAACGTAAACATAGGATTTAGCACAAGTGGTGACGTCACGCCGCTCTCCGTACTCCGCACAATTTGTTAACACAGGTTAAATGGAACTAAGCAGTCCTTTATGTCTATAGTCCTTGCAGAACACCAAAGGGATGTCACACGGTCCGCACGTAAGCATTTCAGCGGATCGTGATCAGCAAATTAGATGACTGTGTGGCTAAATGGCCCAAAGAGTAAAGTTGTTTATTGTTTATATAACCTCACTTTGCGATATGAGCATATCTTTAATGAGCATGAGCGGGATTTTGTGTTTTTGTTCAAGTTAAGTTTTTCCTGCTGTGTTTTCTTGATATTGTTTAAAAAAACTACTAATTTTCTATTTCCATTATAGGGCTATGGATACCCAGTAACATGTTATGTTTTTGACAAAAAATGCAGCAGTGGTGGGCTACCTGTACAATTTTCGTATTCTTTTGGGAATACTGAGGCTTTCCAAGGTCATGTTGCACTAGTGCAGTCTCATATTTTTTTAAAGTTACACTGAAGAAATTTTTTTACTGCACCAAAACAATGTCAGCAGACCACAAGTTTTACTAATTTTCTCAGAAGAATTCGCTATACATGTTTAATTTGTAAAAACAAAAAGTAAGTTCAATTAAATAATTAAAAAACAGTCACAAATATAGGTAGCCTTATTACCAAAGAACCACAAATGTAATAAATGACACTAAAATTGAAAAAAATCATAGTTAATATTTAGGTATTTTCACAGGTATCCATATAGATCAAAATTTGTTCCCTCTTTAAAGTTAGAAAAGTTTTTTGCAAAAGTACTAAATTTAAAATATGCAGTTCTATTATCAATTTTCCATTACATGCTGCCAATTTGGGGAATGTGCAATAGGACAATTTTTAGAGCTGCAAAGAGGTTACAAAACAAAATTCAAAAAATTTTATTTCAATTTGATTCCTTAACATCCTTAAGCAGTGTATATAGGAACTCTGGAAATACCAAACCCTGATTCAATCCTTAAAACTGAACAATCAAAATTTATCTACATGACCATACAGAACAGTAAAATATCATACAAGATAGAAATTCATAGAAACAATACTCGAAACAGAACAATTTACAAAAAATTTGAACAAACAAACTTGTCTACTTCTGATTCTTTAAATCAATTCTGTAAAACATGATTCCATTAATGACTCAATGAAAAAACAAAACTATAAATTGTTTTGTAACAAATTAAAAGGGGCAAAAATGAATATGTTGATGTTTACCTATGGCTATTTTGAATGGATTTAATGCGCTTTGATTGAATGGGGTTGTTTTTATTATAGAGTGACAAAAAAGCAAAATATTTTTATATTTAGCCCAAAAATCACAAAAAGTAGATTTAATGCATTTTGGTCAGTTGCTCCTCATATGAAAAGTGCAGTAGGTTCCCACAGCGGTGTTTTTGCGACCTTGGTGTTCATCGTTCCCGCGATTTGCTTGCTTTCCGTAAGTTGTACTAGCTCAGGTGTGGGGCTCATCGCAACAGGCATGTAGAAGCGATACCCGCATGTTGTCCTTGGTTCCATGGTGGGGTAAATTATGGAAAATGCATGGAAGCAAGGGTAAAATGAAAAATAGGTTTTTGTTAAACAATACAACTTGTCAAGTGCTTTATGAATGAACTTAACATTAATTTAAAGTATTATACTTGCAGTGGCAAAGCGTGGGGGGGGTTTATCGCCCCCCGCCCCGAGGGTACTAGCGCCCCATGGTTGCCCTAAGCTTTATTAAGTAGCAGGACCGGCAACGGCAAAGCTGTCGGTAGGAAACTAAAGACATGATGACCTTTTTTTTTTTTGTTTTGGTTGCAAAATTGGAAAGTAAAGACATGCTGACTGATTTTTTGGTCACATATTTTTGATGGGCGCCCTTTTTATCTCTCGGCCTCCCCCCGCCCCTTCAGGCACGCTATGCTGCTGTATACTTGGTGTATAATTCGAAATGTAAAATAAAGGAAAATTCTAAGCCCAAAATATATCAAACTATAAGCGAAAACGCAATATAAATTTAGCCTTTATTATTATTTTTTTTTTTAGTCAGTTCCTGGCAATATAACAAAAAACATCAGCGAAATCTGGTGAGACATCGCTTTGCAATCCATGTTGAGAACAAAATGTTTCTGAGATTTTAAAAGAACAAGGAAAGTGTGCATTTAACGACAACAATGTACAAAGGTGAAATTCCCAGCTGCAAATTTAAGTCAAAGTATAAGAAAAGCTTCGAGGGTAGTGCAAGACATAAAACAAAAATGAAGAGACATTTGAGGTCTTGCGATAAAAATGTTCTTTTTGAAGACACAACTGATATATTTTCTAAGTATGATATTGAAAATAATATTTTTAAATGCATAGCTTGTGAATATCAGAAAAACAGCAAATACCAAATAAAGAATCATTTTCTAATAAAACACAAAGATCCAAATCAAGTAGAAATATTTTCGTACAATAAATGTAAGCTTAAAATGAAATACAAACCACGTTTTCACGTACATAAAAAAATTCATAAAGAATCTGCAAGTTGGTTCAAGTGCGCCCAATGTGATTTCAAAACAAGATATAAAGAAAATCTTCCTACACATTTAAAACAACATCAGGATCCAGAAAATGTTCAATATTATTTTTGTGACCAATGCGAATACAAAAGCTTTCAACAAAGTAACGTTAACACGCATAAAAAGATTCATAGACCGCGAGTTACAAAAGATAAGTGTAATATTTGCAAGAAAGATCACCCTTTAACAATAACCGAGAAAAGAGGAAAAACATATACATGTTTCCTTTGTGATTTTCAATCTGTTCATTTAAGTAGTATTAAAGAACACCGGTTAAAGTTTCACACAGATACAAACGGTGAGTCCGTTTTTAGTTGCCCTTATTGCTTATATTCAAGCAAAAGAAAAGATTATATCAAAATTCATTTGATTACCCACAAATCAGCAGGCGAAGCAGTCATTTACAAATGCTGTGATAGAAACTGTAATTTTGAAACTAAGTACAAGTCACATTTAAAAAAACATTATTTTATGAATCATGAAGATAAAAAAATTGTAAAGATATTAGAATGCACAAAGTGTGACTACAAAACTCAAAGCAATAACTACCTCTATAAACATGTTAAATACAATCACGGTGATAAATCTGATAAGTATGAATGCGATATATGTCTATATGAAACGAGTTACAAATGTAACCTACAAAACCACATGAGCCGTCGCCATTCTATAAAATCTAGAGTTCTCAGCTGTCCTGATTGCAAATACCAGACTCTCAATGAAAAATATATTATTAAACATGTCAAGGTAAAGCACGGAAAAGCCTATGACAAAGACACTATCAAGCAAACAAAAGTCAAAGGCAATGAATCATACAAATCCAATTACTTGCAAAAAGATACATTTTCATGTTTCTTGTGCAATTTTGCAACGAATTCTAATAAAGCAATTTTAGAACACAACTCAAAATTTCATACTGATGCCAAGGGTCAACCATCATATAAATGTCCTTACTGTCCGTATTTTTCGGTACGAAAAAGCACTGTACAGAATCACTTATATACACATAATTTAAAAAACGCAGAAATCTTTAAGTGCTTAAATGCACATTGTAATTTTAAAACTAAACGTAAGGACAGCATAAAAAGGCACAAAGCAAAGTGTCTAGTTTCTAATAAAAGCATAAATATATTAAAATATTCTAAATTTAATTACAAAACAAAAAGGAATAATCTTACAAATCATTTGAAACTAACTCATTATGAATGTTATTTGTGTTCTTTTAAAACAAGAACAAAAAATGTTCTAAAGACACATATCACAGAGCTACATAAACCAAAAGAGTTAGTAGTAAAACTTTTAAAATATAAAAATCTGTCCGGAGATGAAATTATGAAGCAAGAAAGAGGAAAAAATAAACAAATTGAATTAAAAACACATACATCAATGCTACATAAACCAAAAGATTTAATAGTAAAACTTTTTAATTATAAAACTCTGTCAGGAGATGAAATTATGAGACATGAAAGAGGAAATAATTACAAAAATAACAAACAAATTGAATTAAAAACACATACATCAGTGCTACATAAACGAAAAGATTTAGTAGTAAAACTTTTAAAACACAAATCATTGTCAGAAGATGAATTCATGAAACAAGAAAGAGGGAAACATTACAACAACACCAAACAAACTCAATTAGAGACGCATTCAACAAATCTAGAAAAACCGAGAGTGTTAGTGGTAACACTTTTAAAACATAAAACTTTGCCAGAAAATGATATTATAATACATAAAACAGCGATACGAGAAAACAGAGAAATAAACGGACAATATAATAACGAAAACGGAGAAAAGAATAACCTGGATTTTAACGAAAATAACGAAGAAATAGTTCAACTTAAACTAGACGTAGATATAGGTGATATTAAACGTGAAGACTATGAATATCCACTGGAAATCATCAGAGAAATTAGGGAACCCAACAACGAAGACCATAGAAATATGTAATGTAAATGCATATTATGGTTTTAAAACTAAACGTAAGGATAGCATAAAAAGGCACAAAGCAATGTGTCTAGTTTCTAATAAAAGCGTAAATATTTTAAAATAATCTAAATTTAATTACAGAACAAGAAGAACATTATATCTTACAAATCATTCGAAACTACGTTATGAATGTTATTTGCATTTTTTTAAAACAAGAACAAAAAATATACTAAAGACACATATAACAGAGCTACATAAACCAAAAGATTTAGTTATCAAACTTTTAACAGGCGATGAAATTATGAGGCAAGAAAGAGGAAAACATTACAACAATAACAAACAAATTAAATTAAAAACACGTACAACAATGCTACATAAACCAAAAGATTTAGCAGTAAAACTTTGAAAATCCAAAACTTTCTCAGAAGAAATTATGAGACAAGAGACAAAGTTACAAGAACAGAAAGTTTTACTGGTAAAACTTTTAAAGCATAAAACTTCGTCAAAAGATGATACTAATACACAGAAAACAAAGAATTAAACGAACAATTGAATACCAAAAACGGTGAAAAGAATAACGTGGATTATAACGAAGATATACTCCAACTTAACCTAGACATAGATATAGGTAATATTAAACTTGATGACTACGAATCATCAGAGAGATTAGGGAAGCCAACAATGAACCATGGAAATATGGAACTGTACCAGACAACAGCCAAGCCAACATATGCCTTATTCATTCTTTTAAGACTGACAATTCCTTTTTACTGAACACATATTGTAATTTTTTGGTAAGAATTGACTTGTATTTTATGTTTTGTATCATAAAAAATATAAACTAAAAAAAATTTACGATAGTACATCTAGAAAATTATATTTTATAAGGATGTACTAAGAAACATTAGGAAAATTGCCTTAGTTTTCAAAAAATATTAGTTGTTCATATCATTATCGGACTTTTGTTTACAAAAATCTAGACCATCAGTGACGTAAAAAATTCAACATATACCTATATATAACCAACCACCAAGAGAATATTTTCTTGATATTGCACAAAAAATGTCTTGCCTCTTTATTTTAATGTGAAACAGAAATTGTTTTAATATAAATTGGAACTGAATTATTCTAAGTAACCGTTTTCTCTGGAAGCAAAATATTACTTATATGAAGACAATTTGCTTTGTTGCAAAATGTAGTACATATATTGAAACAATAACAAAACAATCAAAGAAGAAAAATAAAGTCTCATTTCAAGATTAAACGCTGCGTTGAACTAAAAAGAAATATTTTAATTCAAAACAAATTGAAGGGTCCAGTGGAAAAACGATGAGATTCAATTTTTTCCGAAATCGACATTTTGACGCCATGCGATAGCTTATGTAACGTAAAGTAGTAATACACTAAACCTTACAGGGGATAAACAATGAGATTCCACTAAAAGCTACGGCTAAAAATAGGCAGCACTGTGGCAAAACGATGAGATTCCCACTTTAAATTTCGTTTTACCAAACTTTTTGAAAAATGGTATCTCATCGTTTTTCCACTGGACCCTTCAATTGTTTTAAAGTAAAACAATTTATTCAAGAAAAATACGTATTTTCGTTGAAGACAAAAAATTTTACCGTGTAGTAGTTAGTTTTTTGGGGGTTGAATTTAAGCGAAGCTGGTAGAAGCTAATCAATGGTGGTAGTAGTGAGAAACTAATCAAAGGTTGTTGATGGTAGAATATAGGCTGTATACTTTGTGATAGTAGTTTTTTGTGATAGAAACTAAGAGAAGATGACGGTAGTTAGTTTTTTGATGGCAGAAACTAAGGGTAGGTGGTAGTAGTTAGAAGGTAATATATACAGGGTGTCCCATAACTTAGGGGCCATATTGCAGCAGGTGATAGAGGAGGTTATTTCCGATAAAAAAGTTTATATAGCATGGGGGTCAACAAACATCGCTTTTTAAGATATAGAATGTTAGACGAGTAAGGGGGGAAAGGGTTTAAAAAAAAATGTGTCGGCCAGCTGAATAATCAGTTAATTGTGATTTAAAAATGTGGTATTCCTTTTTTTGATAAAAAAAGTTAAGACCGTCAAAATAACCTCCAAAAACGTATAAAAAATAATCATTAAAAAAAAAATTAGTTTTTGCTTACAAAATATCAATAGCATTTTATTAATATGTCTTGCTAGACACTTGTTTTTACTAACAAAAAATATTCAAAATAACATTGCGTTTAATATGGCATTTATAAAAGTTTTTACCAAAAAAATTGTTTTTTCTAAAAAACATTGACCGACAAATTTTTTTTAAACTAATTTTTATTTCAGTTTATTGCTCTTGTTCTAATACACGACTCTACCAATTGCATATTTTTACTGCGTTTTTTTTTAGTTATTATCAAAAAAGTTTAAAAAATTGCCAACTTTGATGCTTTGTATCTCGACAAAGAAAGAGTTTTGACCCATGCATTATAGGAACTTTTTTTATCAGACATGACCTCCTCTATCACCTGTTGGCCTATGGCCCCTAAGTTATGGGACACCCTGTATAAGGCAGTAGTAGCTAATAGAAGGGGGTAGTAGTGGTGTTTTTTTGCTGGTAGAATTTAATCGTAGGTGGCGGTATACTATAGTTGGTTTTTTGGTGGTAGAAAGTAAAGGAAGGGGGTAATAATTGGTTTTTTGTTATTAAAAGATAAGCGATAGTGGTGGTAGTTGGATTTTTGACGGCAAAAGCTAAGGGAAGGTGGTATAGTAGTGGATTTTATGGTGATAGAAGCTGAGCGAAGGTAGTTTTTGGTATAAAACTAGGTAATAACTGCGTTAAAGGTCATTGTAGCTGTTTAGACGTGGTAACAACTTGGACTTATAAGTTAGTATTTGTTTTTACCACAAAACAAGGCGGCGAAAACGAAGAGAATTCGTTGGTCAGTAAAATAAAAATTCTCCGGTATGTTCGCGTAAACTTATCTAGGTCTACGTGTTTACGGTGGATAGAATAGACCGGTGTTCGGATCTTATATATATATATATGTCGAATTTTGACGTCACTGGTGGTCCAGCTGATTTTTGTAAACAAAAGATAGATCTGTTATGAACAACGGAACAACTAATATTTTTTGAAAACTAAGGCCATTTTTCTACTGTTTTCTAGTACACCCTCATAAAATTTAATTTTCTAGATGTATTGTCGTTATTTTCTTTTAGCCCGCTTTATTTTTTATTACACAAAATTTAAACTACAAGTCAAACTGAATGTGATCGTTTAATATCAAAGGTGAACCGAGGACTATTGACTAGTAAACAAAGAGGTATGTCAGCGGATAATTTTTGAAGCTGAAACGAACACATTCATTTCTTCGATTTTTAGTTTTTGTGTAAAGACAAATGAAGCGGGCTAAAAAAAATAACGACTGGTATGTCTGACAAATATTATTTTATAAGAATATACTAAAAAATAGTACGAAAATTGCCGTAGTTTTCAAAAGTCAAAAAATATCAGCTGGACCACCAGTGACTTGAAAATTATTATTTTCTCTATGCTTGAAAATTCGATATATATTTATAAGATCCGAACACCGGTATATTCTATCACCGTGCTACGTGTTTAGGGTTCAATTGTCAGTTGTCACTAGTGCCGCCATTTTGTTCCCGGTTATTGTTTTGTACTTGGTTTTGTTTTTAAATTTCATTGTTTTTATCCAAAACTCCAAACTCAACAAAAAGAAAGCTAAAGACAAAGTGCTACAAAAAATTTTATGCTTTTCTGCTTGTCCTGAGTTCTGACAAAGTTTTAGTGATGCATAGCATTTTTTTTGATATTTTATGTGGGTCGCTGCCTAGCTGGTTAAAGGCCTGATGCAGTAGAGACTCTTCAAAGTTATTCTAGGTAGTTGTGGCTTCACTGGTATTCACAGTTTTTCTGAAAACGAAGTTGCAGACTGACTTAAGAGTAAGAATATTGTATTGTTAGTTCACTCTCATGTTTTTTACAGTTGGGTAAGCTTAACAACTTCAGAGCCGCAAATCTCGGCGGTAGGCGTGGGTGAAAAGGGACTTGAGAAAAAAAATTAAGGTTCATAAATAGTACAAAATTAGTGTAACATATTTTTTTTCATAAATCTCATGTTTCTATGGGAGGGGGAGGGGTAGTATGTAAGTTTCACTGGAAATTGTGAATTTTTGTACTGGTTTATTAACAGGCCAGTTAACCTGTAAACAATGTTTTCTTAATTATTTGGGTTTATATGGAGATCTGAATTTTCAAAGTGTGGCAATTTTTGTCCTATAAGATTCCCTATCCTAAAAATTGCTAAATGACGTTTTTTCCAATCTGAACTCAAAGTGTGGCTTTTTCACATCTTTATGGCCGCACTATACTGTAACTCGGTGCTTTTGTTAATAAAATGTATAGTTTGGGAGATATGAATTTTCAAAGTTTGGCAATTTTGGTTCTGTGGGATTCCCTATCCTAAAAATCGCTAAATGATGTTTTTCCATATCTGAACTCAAGGTGTGGCTTTTTCGCTTCTTTATGGCTCCACTATACTGTGACTCAGTGCTTTCGTTAATAAAATGTATAGTTTGGAAGATATAAATTTTCAAAATTTGGCAATTTTTGTCCTATGGGATTTCCTATCCTAAAAATCGCTAAATGACGTTTTTCAGAATCTGAACTCAAGGTGTGTCTTTTTCACATCTTTATGGCTCCACTATACTGTAACCAAGGGGTGATCAGCTGAACCAAATTTGTACAGTGTCCTACAGGACATTAATAAATTTTTGGTCCTGTAGTGTCCTGTACAAGTCCTGTATAGTCTTTTTCTACAGGACCCCACAGGACTTCCACAGGACTCCACAGGACGATACAGGACCCCAAGGGTACGGGCACCTAAGGGGTGCCCTAAGCATGATTAAGTATGAAGACTGGCAAAGGCAAATTGGCCCTCTAAGAAAAACGAGAGTTAAGATGTGATGAACTTTTTTTTTTGTTTTTTTTACTATACTATACAGGACTTGTACAGGACATATACAGGACTTGTACAGGACACTACAGGACTAAAAATTTATTAAAGTCCTGTAGGACGGTGTACAAATTTGGTTCAGCTGATCACCCCTCGGGTTCTTACCACATTGGAAATGTTTTTCTAAACTTGACTGTTACGGCTGTAAATGACTCTTAGGCACAGTGCTAAATTGAACATAAAGAGGTTTGGCTGTAATCACAAAGTTTAAAAAAACATTTCGAAACTAGTAAGAACCATTCATTTTAAAATTTGTATTGGAAAACTTGGCTTTACTTCTATCTCAATTCTTTTTACGGAATGCTATTTTCACATACTTGGCTTTCTTTACATGAAATGTTTTTGTTATGATAAAATATTTTTTCTTGTTTTCAGATAATGTCTGGAAATAAATGCGAATATTATTTGTGTGGCAGAACGACCAGAAGTCATCCTAATCTGAAAAAGTTAGCTTTTCCTGTGCGTGACACAGAAAGGAATAAAATTTGGATTAGAAATTCAGGTAAGCGAATTTCCGAATTCTATGGAGTTATTATTATGTTTAAGCTTTGAAAAATATATTTTTTTTTCAAAATGGTGTTATTTGAGTTTTTTAACAGGCAAAATTTTTCACAAAATTTGGTTTGAAACATAGCCTCCAACAGAACAATTTATTTTTAGTAAACTATACTTCTAACACCCAAAACTAATTACATAACTTGTTTAAAAAATGTAAAATTTAGTACCCGTAAATTAAAATTCAAGAAGTTTTCGTGGCTAATTGGGTAAAAAAATAAGTGTTTTTTGTTTCTCTAGTATTTTTCCGTGGGTAGCTCGAAAGCTTAACCTCACGGGGGTCCAAGATCTAATGGACACCTAATAAGTGTTGACAGTTAACTGTTTCGTCCTTATGGGACTCCTCATAACACTGCTTGGTCAATGTGACACCCTTTCTAAATTAAGTATACAGCTTTATCTCTCACCTTACATTCAACAAAAAGCGCCATCTACCGAAGTACGAGAGAAACTAAAACAGCAGCCAAGTGAGCTAGTTATTGGTTTTTTTCTAAAAACAGTAAAAAATAGATGTTGTTCATCCAGTTCTAGAGAAGAAAACATAAGTTTTAAAAAAAACGTTAAGATATTATACTAGTAGTGAAAACTGAATTTTATTTTTCACTTTTAGTTATTGATATATAACATAAAGTATTTGATTTAAAAAATCGACGTAAAATTTTCTTCAAAATCACGTATCCCCTCATAATTTTTTTTAAAGAAATTTTAATAGTAGTTTACCTAACTAGTGCGGAAAGTGCCTTTTTTCCGCACGCGATTGCAGATGGCCAAACGACGCGATAGCGGAGTTTGGCCAGCAATCAAGTGCGGAAAAGACACTTTACGCACGAGTTCGGTACACTATTTTTTCTATAAGCGTGAGGAAAAAACTAAAAATTAATCAGAAAATTATTTATATTCAAAACGTTTTAATCAAATCAATTATTATTATTTACATTCTAGCGGCTTCTAGAACTGACTGGGGTAGATCTTCGTCCGAAGAATCCATTGAGAATCTGATTTTTTTGTTTGAAAAATTCAAAAGACGCTTGTATCTGCAAAATTGGCTTTGTTTTGACAGTTTGTTTGTACTTTGTTGCTATGGTGATTTAAGATGCCAAATCTAAAACCACTAGTGTTCATTGTTGTTTGACATTGACAATGACGATATTTATACCGGGGAGGTTTAAAACTTATAATTTGAACCTATTTTACTGAAAACTTTATTTTATCGAAAATATTGAAGATATAGCAGAATTTTAGTCAATTTGAATATTTTTAGGATATTTCGTGTGCCAGGAAAGATACAAATGTATTTTGAACGGTCTAAATGTTATAGAACACCTCAAAATCGTAACAAATTTACTTTTCCGCACTAGTGCGGAAAAAATATTTTTCCGCACTAGTGCGGAAAAGTGGCACTTTCCACACTAAAATGCGTGCGGAAAAGTGGACTTTTCCGCACGCTTATAGAAAAAAATTATTTTTATTAAACGTAAAATTTAGTACTCATTATTTTAAAAATCAAACAAGTTTCGTGGCTAATCGGGTAAAAAAGGAGTTCTTATTTCTCTCATATTTTTTCGTGGGTTGCTTGAAAGTCCAACCTTACGGGGGTCCAAGATCTAATGGATACCTAATAAGTGTTGACAGTTAACTCTTCATCCTTATGGGACTCCTTAGAACATTGCTTGGTTAATGTGACACTCTTGCGAAGTTAATTAGTCGGTTCCGTTTCTAATCCTATGTAACCAGTGAGAAAACTCTCGCAAGAAGTGCCACCTACCGAGATACGAGAGGAACTAGAACAAGAGCAGGCGAAAATAAACTGCTATACATATCGATCAATGAAAAGGCCAGATCAACGCTGATTGCGTTTTTACCCGCCATCAGACACGTGAGCGTCAATAAGCGGAATTTTTAAGCCAAATAATACTAACAAACGTGATATTTAGTACTCGTGAATTTAAAGATCAAACCGTGGCTAATCGGGTAAAAAGGAGTTTTTGTTTCTCTCATATTTTTCCGTGGGTAGCTTGCAAGCTCAACTTCATTAATCGATATGTATAGCAGTTTATTTTCGCCTGCTCTTGTTCTAGTTTCTCTCGTATCTCGGTATATGGCGCTTTTTGCGAGAGTTTTCTCACTGTTTACATAGGATTAGAAACATATTGACCAAGCAGTGTTCTGAGCAGTCCCATAAGGACGAAGAGTTAACTCTCAACACTTATTAGGTGTCCATTATATCTTGAACCCCCGTGAGGTTGGGCTTTCAAGCTACACACGGAAAAATATAAGAGAAACAAAAACTCCTATTTACCCGATTAGTCACAAAACTTTTTTGATTGTCTCACTGTTTAAATAGGATTAGAGACGGAACCCTCTCTATTTTTATTATTTACAATCAATCAATAAAATATCAAAAATACAAAGTGCCATATGTTATTCCTTATGCCTATTTTTGACAGCAACTTTCTTAAGTTAAAGGGAACACCCTGATTGACTTAGTGGATATTGCCAGTAAACCGATCATATTTATAGTTAAATTACAAGATATTTATTTTTGTTTTTAGGAAACCTAAAACTATTGGAATTTGATTCAAATGCTTTGAAGAAAAAATTTCTTTGCGATCTCCACTTTGAGCCAAAGGATATTATGGGCAAAAATATTAGCAGATCTGCGGTTCCATATAAGTATTCAGAGGATGATTCCCAAAAAGAAGAGCTCGGTACTACAGAATTTCAACTGCGGAGTAGGAAAGTTTATGATAATCCAGTTGCATCAACAAGTGATTTAGCAGCATTCCAGAGCTCAATTAGGTATGTTGCGATTAAGTTATATTAATTACTATATAAATAAATGAATCCATAACGGATCTGATACCTTATTAGTACATTTCAAGTTAATTACACCCTATAATAACCTTAACAACACTTGAAGTATGCTAATGGTCTAGCAAGGTATCAGATCCGTTCTGGATCAATTTATTTTAACCCAACTGCAGCACGGCGAAGGAAGGGTAATGTTTTTCGATTGTTTTATGTATGTAAGTAAATATGTTTGTGTCACGCTAGAGGCTAAACGGCTGAACCGATTTTGATAAAAAAGGTGTCGTTGAATTACTACTGATCCCGAAGGTGCTATAGGCTATATTTTTTTAAACATGAATTAACATGGTGTTCAGACGCCATTTGGTCACATAATGTAGGCTTTAAGGCATACAAATTATCTAATTTTCAGGCGATTTTATTGAAATTCCTTTGATTACCCATTACCCTCTAATTTGCTGTAGTTACTTTGCAGTTCTCCCTTCTTCCTTCCTGTCATTCCCACCACCTTATTCAAAAATCATATTGATATAATTTTATCAAATACAGAGCGATTTCAAAAACTCTTTCTGCATACGCTTTCAGATTTTTTTCTCAGCATTATGTTACTACTACTTACTTTTTTCGACATTATTTTACTAGTTCCCTCCTCCCTCTTCTTCACTCAATGGAAGGTAACACTGTTCGCGTCCGTAGAAAATCTACTCTTACTTTTTGGGTAAAGGTAAATGAATTGTAAATGCATAGTGCTTTTTATAAGGCTGAATAAAAATTAAACCTAAAAGTTGGACATAAAAAAAAATAATTTAATAAAAAAAAACACCCAACTACTAAATTTACTTGTAACTACTAGTCGCAGTTGGGTACAAAATTACCGAATAACCTAATTCATAAAAATACAAATGTGTATAATTTCGTAAGTGCGCTTTGGGCATCAAAGTCAAAAGTTGAAGCATGTTGTACATCATAGGTATACCTATCAATTTTGTACTCAACTGCGATTATTTCTTACAAGGAAATTTAGCATTTGGGTGTTTTTTTTTATTTAAACATTTTTAGTTAAAAAAAAAGCCAAACCTAAAAATGTTAAAACTTTTCAGGAAATACAAGGTGTTTCATTTAATTTATTTTATTGTATGTCAAAAATTTGATAAGGTATTGCCATATTTCAATTTTAGGATCAGATTCTGACGATTCATGAAAAAATTCTACAACTTTGCCAACTTAAACTTAAATCTACGTTGGATCAATGTTAAGGAAGATAGCTGTTGAGTACAATATTGGGTGTTCCAAAGTTCCTCCCTAATAGTAGCAAGCAAATGAAACACGAGGTTCGGTGGGGATCCTTTTAAAGACGACGCGCGAAGATGCGAGCCATCCACGATTTCGGCGACTTTTGGAAGAGATAATAGAGGCCATTTTAAAAGGCGGGGTTATGAAAAAAAAGCAAATCTAGGCTATCTTTGTTTCGGATTCCTTTCTCGCACAATAGGAGAAGCTTTTAAGAATTTTTTTGAGACAGGGGGTATAATCAATTACTCAGTACATGTTTTTCATCACTAAAAAGCCCCTTGTATTTTACTTAGTAACTGTCTCCGTTAATATTGATTATAATTTTTTGTAATGTTATTTAAATTTTTTAGCCAAACAGATAACAACTCGCCATCGTTCGGTTTAAAATCAGAAGTTGAAGTGTTTGAAATTAAGGTTGAAGATATCAAGCAGGAAGAGCTCATAATAGACGACAGCTTTTCTGAGTAAGTGTTTTATACAGGATGTCCCATAAGTAGCATAACACCTAATTATCTCGAACATGTTTCAAGCAAAACCTCAAGGGCTCATAACTACCAATTAACCTGGCTCCGACGCACTATTTAAAGGTTTGTTTGAGGTATCCCACTTTTTTTAAACGAAAACGATTTTTAAAAATATAAAACATATGACGTGCATGCATATTTGGAAGTCCCAAAAGTCCATGTTTTGACTAGTTTGGAAATTTTTTCTAAACTTAACTATTACGACTGCAAATGACTGTTAGACACACAATGCTAAATTGAACATAAAGAAGTTTGGCTGTAATAGCAAAGTGTAACAAAAACATTTCCTACTAGTTAGAACCTTTCATTTTGAAATTTGTATTGGAGAACTTGGCTTTACTCCCTCTTACTCTCAATTCTTTTTACGGAATGCCATTTTCGCGTACTTGACTTTTTTTGCATAAAATGTTTTTGTTACTTATATTTATTTATAAGTTATGGTAAAAAGTCGAAATGATAGTTTCGAACAAGCTGTAAGTGCGGAGAAGATACTTTCCGCACGAGTAAGGTTCAATATTTTTCCTGTGAGTAGGTAGGAATGTGAAAAATATATTTTTATTTTGTTTCATATATTTTGATAAGTTTTCGTTTAAATAATAATTAGCGACCGTTGAAAAAAGTCAAACTGACAATATTTTTGTTTAATTGTTATTTTTTTATGTTTAATTCCTTATTGCCATTTTTTATGAGCCTCTGTTTTACTTCTTATCAAAATAAAGAGATAGACATATATAAAATAACACTAAATTTATACTTAAAAGATGGTTAAATAAGGCAAACAATAAAGAACACTAAAAAGTAAAACAGCGTACCTGACAAAAAAATCGCGCACAGAATGCGGTCACATTAATTCACGCCAGCACTGTGGAATATTCGTATTTTCCGCACGCAAATGAGTGCACGAAAAGCTCATTTCCGCACGCTCGTAGAAAAAAATTGTTAGTTTTGGCATCCTGTATCTTAAAAAAAAGAGAATATACCCTTTATATTGTCACGAAGGGCGCTTAACGTAAAGTCAAACCAATATTTTCCAAATAATTAAATTATTATTATTATATTTATTAACTTTTTGGGACAACCTGTAAGTCGATATAAACCGATTGACGTCAATAACTATTATTGCAACTTGGCAGAAATAGTTGTTAAATAGGCTGGCAAAACATATTTCCGAGCTTTTTTTGTGACAGAGACTCGTGAGAACTAAATACTGCGGGGCGAGACGTTGCCTCGCCGAACTAAAGTTTCGGCTTTTTTCCCTATAACGAACGTGCGGGCGGCCACATCGAGTGACGTAACTGACTGACGATAATTTGGGTGTGAACTGGGGTTCCTAGATAACCAGCCGGCAGCAAATCCTGTTGATTTCACGTAAGTTAAGGTGTTGCTCTTAATAGCCAACTCACCAACCTTTGTTGTATCAGTTACCGGTTCTTAGTATTTATAATACATCTTTTAACCCCCTACAAGTGTTATTTAATTTGCATCCCTTAGTTTTTAAACAAAGATCTCCGTCGGCTCGAATCGAAATAACTCCGTTAGATCAATTTGACCGGCGCGGTATCATTTAAACAATTGTTAATAACGAATAAGTATTGGGGTTGTAAGGTAGTGGCTGGTAATTAACGACCGGGCAATACCTGTAACCAGCCCCAGGCCCCCCTATTCGTGACAATATACCCAGGAATCTTCAATTTTTCTTGATTTATATCAATAGTTATGAAACAGCCTGTATAAAAAAGTTATATGGCATAAACTAAAATTGCGTTTTCGTATTTTGCAGCAACTCTGACAGCGATTATGAACCAAGAAGCAAGAAGGCCAAAGTAGTAGAAAAAGTTTTATTTGGCAGGTAAGTTTTCATTTTTTAAGCTAGAAAACTTAAATCCGTCTAAATAAAATGCATCATTTTATAATATAATACGATCACTTTGTTTGAAACTCCTATCATCGAAAAAATAACTTATGATTTTTTCGTTGACTCTGTGCAAGCTATGCTTGACAATTACGCTTGCTTAATTCGGCTTGGTTAAGCAGCGGGATTAAAGTAACGAGTTTACTGCCAGGGAGGAAGCAGCCTCACACCCTGCAATGACCAATAAGGCTTATGGTACAGTAAACTTAAGTAGATACAGTGAGAACAACTATCAAATGTTAAATCCGGTTTATTATCAGTGTCATCAGTTATCGTAGTGTAGTGTTTCACTTCAATTCTTTATTTGAAAAATAATGAGTGTGTGAGACAACATATACAAAGGTATATGATATCAGTGTACAAGGCAGAGAAAGCAAATGATGAGCTGACTGGTTATCCTTTTCAATTGCATACCTAATCACTCGCACTCTAGACGAAAGAATTGCAATGAAACAGAGTCTATATATATATATATATATATATATATATATATATATATATATATATATATATATATATATTTGTTAATCATAAAATTCGTTATTTACTGTTCCAAAAAGCCCCTAATAGCCTTTGTCGGGGTCTGGAAAAAGCGCCTTTGTCTTCCAAATGTAAAAGGGTAGGCCAAAATTAATTCCTGATTTTTTAATCGTCATTTATTTTTGTAGGAAATTGATGAAGTGTGCCATTTGTCGGCGTTCTGAGCCAGATGTTGTATGTTTTACAAAAGAAAAACTAAAGGATTTACAAGAAATGCTTGCATTTCGTAAGAAAAAACGTTTTATGTATGGCGACATTCAAATATTGGATGGTGAAGGATATCAAGTTTCATGTTTTCGAAAAGTGATGATTATCAAAGGCTGTTATAAAAAAGAATTCCAGGAGTTTAAAGAATTGAGAACGGTAAGTACCCTCCTATTTATGTACATGATCTGGGGGCACGGCAGGGCATGTGCAGTTCGCGCACACTGTACAACCTTTTCTTGAAATATTTCAGCCTATATTTGACCTATCAATACCTCTACTTCGGAATTAGTGACAAAACTCAAACTTCGCACAGCCGTAGATCTTGATAGAGTTAATCCTTTTAAGTTTCGTGGACTTTTATAAAACGACAAAGTACTTACTGATTTTTCAAAAACGTCGAATTGACCACTCACTCACTCATGTATTGTTTAATCCGCGTTGACATTTATACCTATTTTTTATTTTTTAGTTATTCTTTAAGTTTCCTGAATTTTGTATTCCCTTGAATGCACACAAATTTATACCTTAACTTTAGTTATATTTTCTTAAATTGTCGCGATTTTTCTAATCCCATAAAACTACACTCTGTAGCACTTCCGTTAAGTCACCCGACCAGTTCGGATCAATTAAAATACGGACCATCCGTATAGTGTTCTATTACACGCGCTTCCCAGAAACGCACCAAATTCAGCCCATAGCCGCAAGATCATCGAGAGGGGTACCCCTAGACCTGTCAACACCCAAGCTGAAGGTAAGTGCTACCCTAATCAATGGTTTTATGGGTCGTATCATTGCTTTATCACTCAGTTGGTAAAACTAAAGTTAAGACCCTGTCTTCTTGCACCCCCTGTGTGCACATATATAGACCATTAAAATTATACTGTACTCCCAGACATGCTGCAAAGTTGAAATTTGGCAGACTGATAAACATTATGACTAAACCCTTGGAAAAAATCCAATTTTACTTTACTCCCCGCTCTTATGTATGTATGTATGTAAAAGTCACATTGCCCACTTCCAGAAACGCTAGAGAGTTGAGCTTTGGCAGACTGATAGGTACAATGATAAAACTATAGGACAAAATTAAAAAACCCAAAATTTTAATTTATTTCCCTTCCCTATACTTATAGACCGGCAAACGTTTTCGTCCCGCCATGGACTTTTTTTTCCTTGGTTTTTTTAAATTCTTTTTCATTTAACCTCTTGTTACGGGTTCACTGCTACAAATAAAACTCGCAAATGTCAAAAACGATATGTCGATTTATTTTGACAACTCAATGTACAAAACACGCACTTAAACTTACTAATAACTCACTACTGAAATCGGCCTATTAACTTCGTGTGTTAATATCTTGCGATTACTAGAGTTCGTTATCTCTGACTGACCCTCGTTGCCCGATGTCCGGCTTTTATATGGGGTCTTCTATCTTTCGCGAACAATCTATCCTTTTTCGATGCTAGAAGCAGAAACGAGTATACTAGTTTCTGCTAGAAGGTTCGCGTCCAAGTACGAGTTTGAGTCATAGATAACGTAACTAAAACCTAGACTAATAATACAACCATAAGATAAGTCAACCTAATACTACACTAAACCTAAATAAATTCTAACTATAAAACTTAAATAACTTTTGTAACAGCAGTGCTCTTTTAAACATAACCCTATAAAAAAACATTGTATTTATAGCTTCAACCTCAACAAGAACTGGTGGAATCAGAAGAGAACAATGTAAATAATTGTCAAGATTTGGCCGTAGACATTTCAATTCCAGGATCATCAGGAAATCCTGAAAAGGTAAGCTTCAGTGTTTATAAAGAACATTAAAAACTATGTTTTAACACTATAAAACAAGAGTAGCTTTTTCTTAAAATTGTTAATTTGGGTCCAATATTTTTTAAGGGAAATCTGTTACCCGTATTTACTATAGAGTCTCCAGTGCTAAGTGCTACAATCCTTGGTCTACAAGGTTTGACTTATTTTTCTCGTAAATGCAAAATAACTACAAAATATCGAAAATACAAAATATTGAAACCACAAAATATCGAAACTACAATTTATCGAATTACAAAATATCGAAACTACAAAATATCGAAACCACAAAATATCGAAAATACAAAATATCGAAACAACAAAATATCGAAAATCAAAAACAGAAAATTTCTGAACCTTCACCTAACCTGACCCTAACCTAATCTGATATAACCACACGAAAATCGATAGTTTCGAAAACCTAACCTAACGAAACCTAATCAAATCTAACCGAACCGAATCAAACCGAACCAAAGCAAACTAAAACACCAATTAAAAAAAAAAAAACTTTCCTGACTTCTTTTCCGAGATCCTAGAAGGTGTGAATTCGAACCGAACCGAACTGGACCGAACTGAATCGAACCGAACCGAATCGAACCGAACCTATCCAACCCTAACCATACCCAACCTAATCAGCAATGTTGTAGTTTAGTTTGGTTAGGTTTGGTTCGGTTCAGTTAGGTTTGGTTCGGTTCGGTTCGGATTTACACCCTCTAGAATCCCGGGAAAGAAGTCAGGAAAGTTTTCTTTTTGAAAAAAATTGTTGGTTCAGTTTGCTTTGGTTTGGTTCAGTTCGGTTCGGATCATTTCGGCTAGATTATATTAGGTTTTGTGACATTAGATTTTTGAAATTTTCTATTTTTATGAGGTTAGGTCAGATTAGGTTTAGTTAGATTAGGTTAGGTTATGCCAGGGTCGTGTTAGGTTAAGGTTTCGAAATCTTCGATATTTTGTGTTTTCGATCATTTGTATTTTCGATATTTTGTATTTTCGATATTTTGTGATTCGATATTTTGTAGTTTCGATATTTTGTAGTTACGATATTTTGTGGTTTCGATATTTTGTAATTCGATAAATTGTAGTTTTGATATTTTGTGGTTTCAATATTTTGTAGTTTCGATATTTTGTATGTTTTCGATATTTTGTATTTTCGATATTTTGTGTTTTCGATATTTTGTGTATCGATATTTTTTCGCCTTTTGGCAGCTATATTTAAACCTCACTAGGAGATGTCCAATAAAATCAGTGTAAGTGAGTGTCAGCTGTCAGCTATATTTTACATGTTAATTATTTACTAACAAATTAGCGATGATAAAACCGATTTTCAATTCTTTTGGTGGATATGTTACTGAAAACAGATTCTAATATATCTTGCGCTTTTTACAATATTTAAATTTTGATACGTATTTAATACAGTAATGTATCTACAAATATAGTTTTAAGTTATTAATGTATTATTTAGCTTAAAAAAAAATTGTATATAGGTTTTTTTTATCGATCATGGATTATTTCTATAGTTTTTAGAACTCTAAACCACCCCTCAGGGGTGGTACTATAATTTGAGACTATTTTTAATGAGAATTCTATGACTGCACGGACTAAATTTCTAAAAAATTACATTTCTCACTGAGAAATGCTTACTATCATATTGCATATTAGGGTAAACTAAATCTTTGCAGCTATTTGACCTGTAAGTATTAAAAAACAGTGGCACACCCAGGAATATGTCTTGGGGGGGGCCCGGAGTCTCTTGGGGGGGGGAGGGAGACCTCATGATGTCATATTTTATGCAATTTTATCTTTTTATTCATAAAATATGTTGAAAATATCTAAAAAAATCTTAGGCTTGGTGCGCCCATGTAAAAAATTACACTTAAACCGGTCGGTATCAAATGTATAAACTTGATACTTAAACCCGGTCTAAAATGCAAAGTTTTAAGGTCTTGGTGTTTGAGATTACCTAATTTTAATCGTTGAAAAGTTCACTCAATAACGACTTCGCCCAAGTAATATGAGAATCTGCTCCAAAAACGTTCTTCCAACAACAATCAAAGCAATACTGTTTTCAAAATGTTTCTAAACTACAACGGATATTTTGGTATGTTTTTCTTTATAAACACAAGCCAAATAAAAGGGGGGGGTAGATTTAAAAAATTAGAGTTTATGTGAAAATGTGGCGTGTGTGATATCAAACGAAAGGTAATTGAGTCTGGAGTTAAACAAAATACATTTTAGTTTTAAAAAAAGGGTAGGGGTAGATTCCAAAAATTGGATTTTAAGTGAAAACATAACTTGTGTGGTATTAAACGAAAGGTAATTGTGTCTGGAGTTGAATAAAATATAGTTCAGTTTTTAGTTATATTAGCTTACACGTACACTATAACTATAGTACCTAGTGTGAGCTTAGGGGCCCATATATTGGCAGAGTATTTTCATTATAATTATTTAAACATTTTATAAAAAAAATCCTATTTTGTGTTTCTAAAGTTCACCTGTATTATATTCCTTTTTTTTTAATAGGAGTTATCAACCATGGAAGTAAATGAAAAAGAATTTAAAGAAAAACCTCGGGACCTTGAGGAGAAAGACGTAAAAGGTGATAATTTATGTGTATTTTGTAATCTTAGGTTCACACGAACGGGGAATACAAGACAAGATTTATCTTTTTGTAAAAAAACTGAAACGATTGCAAATATTACAAGAATAGCAAAATTTCTGGATGAGCAGGATCTAGTTAACCGAATTGAAAATTGTACAAATGTTTCATATCATAGAATCTGTCGCTTAAGATTGCAAAGTAAATTTCAAGGGAAGTTGCGTTCTATAACTCCAAAGGAAGGTAGTGGTTGGCATGACTTTAGAACTATTCACAAAGAGACTTTTGAGGATTTGTGTGTTTTTTTAAATGACGAAATATTGAATAAACAAAACGTATACTATTTATCAGATATTTTTAGACGATATAAGTATATTTTCCGGGAAATTATTGTTGATAATTTTTCTGAATCGTTTTATGATTTGAAAGACAATTATTCTCCTCAGCATCTGCAAGAAAAAATTTTAGCTAGATTTCCTAATGTCATCGAGATATCGGCTATTAACGATTCGCCCAAAAAAATTGTTTATAGTAAGTCGTTAACTGATGACCAGTTGATTTATCAAAAATGTGCAAAATCATCATCAGAACGTCAAAGAAATGAAATGTTGGCTTTTAATATAAGACATGAAATTAAAGCAATTAAAAAGAAAGAAATAAAAAATTTTCCACCAGAAGAAATTATCAAAGGAGAATGTGAAATTTCAGAAAACTTATATCATTTTATTTCATCTTTAATTAAAGGGCCTTATGCACGAAGACAACAATCAGTTGATGATGTGAGAAAAATAGAATCAATCTGTCAAAATATTATACACAGTGTTTCCATTGATTGAGTGTGGAAAAGGTATAAATTTTAATTTAGATTCCGATTTTCTGGGAATCGCTCTTGCTTGGTCCCAAACTGGGATGGTTTTGAACTGATTTCATAAAAAGTGTAAAGTATCTTTGTTTTGTTGCGGCTGATTCGGTTGTGAAAATTTTGTTTAGAGGATACATCTGTCATTTTGTCAAAAATGAATAAATTATAATAAATTATTATAACACAAAAAAAATATTGCAAACAAAAATTATTATGAACAAGAAAAATTAAGAAATTATTCAAATGTGCTGCACATACTTAGTTTTAGCTCACACATATACTATACTATAGTAGTGTGAGCTATGGTGATCCTAATTTTTTCGAGAAAAAAAAAGTTGCTCCGATTTCAAAAATTTTTATATATCTTTGCGTTTCAGATGATTTTGAAACTTTTTTGTTGCGCCGTCTGTCTGTCTGTCTGTCTGTCGGTCTGTCTGTATGTCTGTCTGTCTGTCTGTCTGTATGTCTGTAACGACCAACGCGCATAACTCAAAAACCGCTTGGCCGATTTTAATGAAATTTGTTACCTAGGCTTGGTCTTGGGTCGAGATGGTCCCATTTAAAAATGAACAAAATCCACCGAACAGAAACCAAATAAAAGGGTGGGGGTAGATTTCAAAAATTAGAGTTTATGTGAAAATATGGCGTGTGTGATATCAAACGAAAGGTAATTGAGTTTGCAGTTAAACAAAATACATTTTAACTTATTTAAAAAAAAAGGGTGGGGGTATATTTTAAAAATTAGAGGTTAAGTGAAAATATGGCGTGTGTGATATCAAACGAAAGGTAATTAAGTCCGGAGTTTAATAAAATACATTTTAGCTTTTTGTTTTTTTTAAGGGTGGGGGTAGATTTCAAAAATTTGAGTTTAAGTCAAAACATGGCTTGTGTGGTATCAAACAAAAGGTAATTTAGTCTGGAGTTGAATAAAATATATTTCAGTTTTTAGTTATATTAGCTCACACGTACACTATAACTATAGTACCTAGTGTGAGCTTAGGGGCCCATATATTGGCAGAGTATTTTTTTAGATGCTTTGTATGCGTTACCCACTCTCAATCCGTGGACATTTTACTTGATATCATGGAATTGTTTCCCAATTTTTTTTTAAACTGAAGATAATACCCAACATATATACTTTGACATAATGCTGATGAAGCGTCATCAACTAATAGTCAGATTCAGGAAAAACATAACTCTAAATATTACTAATTAATTAATATTACTTTTAAACGTATTGCAAAATGTTTTGTTCTTTTCGTTACACAATTTTTTTATTATTTGTTGTGTACATTTTCCAGTATAAAGATTATGAGCTTATTTTAAAAGTAAACATACTGAAAAATTTTAATATTTTGTTAAAAATTTCATTTAACAATCCTTATTTTTAATTTTAACTATCATACAGTGAAAGTCTAGAAAAACTAAGTTAAAATACTTAGACCTAATTATTATCAGTGTCGCTATTGCTAGCTGTGGTACTTTTACACAAAAGTTCGTTATATTAATTTTGCTGACGAAATTTTCACTTATCTAATATTAAATTCTACAAAATATGAACTTTTCCAATCGTTTAGAAATAATTTCGTTATATATTTAATGCTTAGTTGTTATTATATTTTATTACAAATTCATTAGAATACGTTAAAATATGCATAAATAATTATTAATCCTATAATTCCTGTACATATTTATATTTTAGTTTTAAATTAAAAATTAATCATTTTTTGTTTTGAATTCTATAAATAGAGTATTTTTATAAGAGAATCTATTTTTTAGTTTTCTTTATGAACCGAACCGAACCTAGTTTTAAAGTGTCCAATTTTTAACAATAATCACAGAGAGCTTCTTAAAACAAATTATAATACCGCTTGAACAAGTCCACATCTAGGAGGCTTAATTTCCATAAGAGGATAAAAACAGATAGAGTATAGCATGTATTAATGAGAGACCGCGATACGCCCGATTCCCGTCAAACGCGTTTCAGCGTTGCCAAGAATAACCATGATAAATAACTACAGGCGCAAGTGATCCGTTACCTACAATGCTCGTAGGTGGTGAGTGGGCGCAGTCGTCAAAGGGCGAGAATTATTAGATGACTTGATTTTTAGTCCACTTTACAAAAGGTGGACCAGTAAACGTAAAAATTAAATTTTTTGCTTTTATTAAATATGACATTTAGGTCCTAAAACTCCGAAATTACCGAATGAAATTAATTATCTGTTTGAAAACATGATAAATCAAGAACACTTTAAACAATTTTACTTTAAAATAGAATAGAATAGAAATGTTCTTTTTGTATTTCAAACAAAAAGTGGAGCATTGCTCTGAAAGCCAAAAAATTCCTAAGGTAAAGGTAAAATTTTTGCTACCTGCGGCGTGTTTTTCTGGTTCCAAACTTTTTTCAGTTTTCGAAAAAGTAGCATTTAAAGTACTATTCCTTCAATATTTTCTGACAATTTTGTCTCTGACGCATTTACTCACGAAATGTCTGCTTCTGTTTTCAAATTTTCATTTGTGGTTTAAGAGAGACTACTACTCATAATTTTGATATTTATTTGAGCTTCATACCCAATTGCCGTCCCCTCCCCCTAAGCACAACTAACATTTATAGTAGCGTAAGGCAAAACCTCACCGATTTTTAATAGACAATCTCTCTAGAAAAATTAGAGGTCTGTGGCAACCCTGATCAAGACTCAAGGTAAACTTCGAGGTGGAGATGTCTGGGTCCAGGTTTGGATCTATTTTGATCTTTAAGGACCTGTCCTTAAATTATGTAACGCTCTAGGGGGGTTGGACGGTTTTGCCTTACGTTACACTCAACATTTAATGTTTTTTTAATGTGTTTTCTCTTGAAAATGCGTTACGAGGGGGTGTAAAAAATCCTGAATTTTTGCGTTACGTAATTTAAGGACATTTCCTAACGTGACCCGTGTACATCAGTAGTTACGAAAGGAAAAGTATTAAAAATTGGTAATTTGACTTTAAAATGGATTTCATCTTTTAGCTTTCGTACGCTACACGGTGGGAATAGCACCGGCACGATGACCGGTTTGCTCACGTAAACTACGCCACATCTGTCATCCCTTCAATTCGCAGCCGCCATTTTGTTTCCGGTTTGTGTTTTATTTTTGAATGATCGCTTTACTTATTTTATTAGTTGTGTATAATTAACGTTTAAATCTAAAATAAAAAAGTAAAAAAACAATGTCGAAAGAAATAACCCCCACAGAGAAACCGTTTTTATCAACATTACAAGAAAAAGACTCTCTGCTAAGTAAGAATTCTGAAAATATTTTCAAAGAGCTAGATGACCCACACGCTGTGAACCTTTTATTTTTAAATTCATATATTAAAAAGGAAACATCCTCAGATTATATTTATGAATCTGAAAGTAGCAAGTCAGACAAAAAAATAAGACATAGATTTAGTTTAAATAAAACTAAAGTTAAAGAAGAGTTTCCAGAATGTAGTGCTAATAATGGGTAAGTAGAGGCCACAGGTACAATAGATAGCTTTTCTTTCTGGGGGTACTCCTATATAGAAAGAGGTGTTATTCAGTGACAGCCTATAAGGTTTTAGGGTAATCAGAAAAACTGGCCACTTTTGCTACCAGAGGCAAAAAATGAAATAATTGTTAAAAAAAACAAGAAACTTAAGTCTTATTTCATGATACAAACTTGCTCAGGGACACTACAGTCCTCCAGTATCCCAACTTATCTATGTGCGTGAGAGAATAGAATAGAATAAAACAGTGCTTTCTTGTCAAGAACAAAAATTCAGTGGACAAAGTAGGCTAAGTGTAACTTATCTATACTCTTTAAAATAATATTTAAACAAATATATATAATAAAAGTTACATATCACAGTGATAGTTATATAAAATAATAGTTGCACTCATCTACAACAGGTTAAAAATTTTCTTAAGAGAGAGAGAGAGAAAGTAAATTAAAAAAAGTATGAACAAAAACAAATAAATAAAAACAGATCTAAATTTGTTAAACTTAATAAGGCTAATAACAATAAATAAAATCAAATATTGTAAACCATCCTTAAAAAATTTTGCTAGGTTGTAAAAAGCCAAGTTTTTTAGTAGACATTTCAAAATGAAATGTTCTCACTCATTTGGAAATATTTGTTTAACTGTGTTGGGGGACAAAAGTAGTATGTTCAGGGACAAATATAATTTGTGGAAAAAAAGGTTTTAGGTTCACAAAAGCTCTCTTATAAAAATTTAACTAAAGCAAAGGCCCAACAGAAAAATATTTGTGATGGTGGTTGTCTTTTTGTCTAACCAAATTTGGCACAAAAATTTTGTAATGTCCATAACTTTTTGGTGGGAGTGGTGGGCTGCAAAAAGGTTTTGAGAACCACAGCAGCTAGCAAAATGTTGTTTTCAAAGTTAGATTAAGAATGATATTTTCAACAAAATTTGTCATAATTTATAAATATCAAAAAATGATAGCAGAGTAAAGTAATTTTCAGAAATTTATTTAAAAAAAAAACCCAGAATGGTTAAGCCCTGGATGGCTGTACATGCCTGCTGGTGCTAGTTTTTATTGAAATGTATGTTATTTTAATTTTTCAGTAATTCAGATGGTCATTTACTTGACTCATACTCAGTCAGTGTAAAATCAGAAGAACTGAAGACTGAAGAAATGAAGCAGGAGGAGCTCATGCTAGAAGACTGCTTAATTGAGTAAGTATTTTGTGATTCAAATAAAAGATTTAAGCAGAAAATTTTAATAAAATACTACAGGGTGACTGGTGTGTTGATGTAGTGCCATATAGAAATGTTGAAAAAAGAAATGTTGAACCATAATTAAAAAGAATAATAAAATAAACAAAAATAAATTAAACAGAATGTGAATATGTCGATTTGTAAACTTTAGAATCATAGATTTTGTAAACTGTAGTTTTGTCAAACCATAAAAATGTCATAAATAGTACAGTCAAAATGCAAGTTCGTTGATTTTATATTTCACCTGCATTAAATGCTTCATGTTGGCAAGTGTACTATCATTTATCGGACTCTATTTTCCTAACAAGTGCTACATCATTATCATTTTCTGAACGTATATACTAGGCACAAACTACTTTGCTGTTATTTTTAGTCCACTTTTACATTATTAATTGTAGCTACTGCATTGATAAGAAATTTAAAATTAAACTTGACACAATTTGTCGGCTTATTACAGGCTATAACAGAAAATTTAAGTTTGTGTTAATTTGTAAAAAGTAGTAGTCTCAAACTTTTGTTCATTCCGTTAATGCAGCTTAAAACACCATCTTAATTTTACTAGTTATAACTAGAGGAACGTCTTTTTAACGTGCTGTATATTGTTTTACTTAGTTTTGTAACTGTAAGAAAATACAGGGTGTTTCTTTTATCAATATGTAAAAAATTTTAAACACATAAAATTCATAATTGCATAATTTCAAAAAAAGGTATTTTTGATAAAATCTGCTAGGGTGAGCCGTTTCCGAGATATTTCCGTTTTTAGTGTTCGATGCCGCAAAGGAATATTGAAATTATTTTTGATCAAAAGATTTTGCTGCTACCTTTAAGGATTAAATTTAGTCAGTAAATAAGTTATTAATTTTTTTTTGTCATTTAGTCATTTTCGGTAGGTATCAGTCAATTTCTGGGAAAATAGTTTCACTTGGTTCAATTAAAATAAAAATCACCCTGTATCTCTGAAACGGAGCAATTTCGGACTAAGGTAAGTTGGTTTAAATCGACTTATTTTGACCTCAGGAATATGTGCTAAGATTTTTTAGAGACACCCTGTATATAGTGTTGTAGTGACAATAAATTTTAAAAAATATCAAAAAAAACAATATGGCAGATTTTCTTATTTTTAATTCAATTTTCTTAAACTTAAAACGTTGCGGTGCTTGAGGACACTCAATATAATTTTTGTTTCAAAAGTATGAACTGATATGTCCCAAATTTGAAACAACAAACTTAAAAAAGAACATGGCAAATGCCAAATGGTGGACTTTCTTATTTATAGATGGAAACTTGGAACTTTGCTGTTAATAAGATCATTTAATGACATTTTTATGTCAAATAATAAAAAATAAAATGGAGGTTTCGAAATTGCAGGATTTCTCATTATAAATCAAACAAAAAAATCCAAATGATCGGTCTAAAAATTGAGACTTAATTGAAAAAATAATGTTTTATACATATTGATGCGATGATTTGTTAAAAAGTTACTTTATTTTCAATATGTCAAAAAACTCAACATTAGTTAAGTTTCGAAAACGGGAAAATGTGTTTTTAAAAAATTTTATTTTTCAAAATTGACAAATACAATAGGTCTTAACAGTCAAGCTGTTAGCAAAAGAATGATTTTAATTTACAGCCGTTTACTACTACTATGAACAACTAGGGATTAAATTAATGCTGAATCTAACTTTTCATTATGCTGAGTCTAGAAGTATGCATACGTAACTCATTAATGGATTTTAACCAAAATTTAATAACTTCTTTACAGGGAAAATTTCATAAAAATCTGTTCAGCGGTTTAGGAGCTATCATGTTTGCACAGACACACATACACAGACACATACTTACATACAGACACACACAAAGACACATACATACACACACACAAACGTCACGCCTTTGTTGCTAAAATTCCGTCAAAAACATTACCTTCTCTAGCCATTACTGCGCGAGCTAGGAAGGTAAAAAATACTTGTGGATTCTATTTAGGCTGACTGTTTTTCCTGAAAGTTTCACCAAAACCGATTTATTATGTTTAAAATTATTGCAACGCAGGTAGAGATATAAAAGATAAAATAAATTTTTAAAAAGTTGATAGCTTGGCAGTAAAAAATTATTTTTAACCTCCATTTTATTTTTTACGTTTTAGAATTGAAAAAAATCGACACTGTGACTACAAGGCGAAAAGGAAGTTCGATTTAAAAACCCATCAGTTTGATAATGAAAGAGCAGTGGTATACAATTTAATTAATGTGAAGAGATTTCTTAATTATTCATACGAGGAAAAGGTTAAATTAAAAGCAACTGGTAGACCAATACCAGATATTAATATTATAAAATCTGGTATAAGTAGAGGTAAAAGTTATACACGTAAATTTAATAGAGATATTTATTTAAAAAATGATTGGATTTGCGGATGTAACAAAAAACATGCTTTGTACTGTTTTCCCTGCTTACTTTTTGGGGGCGATAATTCTTGGACGGTAATAGGAGTTACCGATCTAGAGCACTTGAGTATGAAGATAAAAAAACATGAAAACTCTAGAAGCCATCTTCATAATTGTATGGAACTTGCGTTATTAGGCTCAACTAATCTTATGGCTCAATTAGATTCTGCAACTCGGTTAAATGTACAGAGACATAATGAAAATGTATCAGAGAATAGGCATATTCTATCAAAAGTTATACATTCTATTAAATTATGTAGAGTTTTTGAATTGGTTCTTCAGGGACATGATGAAAACAATCCAAGGATTGTAAATTTTGCATCTGAATTAGATGTCGCTGTAAGTGAGCACCTAGAAAATTCTTCAATATTTAAAGGCACCTCCAAAGAAGTACAGAACGATTTGTTACAGTGTATGCTTGAAGTCTGTCATGAACAAATAATTGAGGAAATTAATAATTCCCAATTTTTGGCGATTATGGTTGACGAAATAACGGATGTTACTGTAAAATCTCAACTGGTAGTTATTTTTAGATATGTTCGTAATGGTGAGCCCATTGAACGTTTTTGGGACTACTTAATTCCTGAAATATGGAATGTAGAAAGTCTGAGCAAAACAATTTTAGCTGTTATAGATCCTTTAATTGAAAATTCTCCTAACAAACTAATTGCACAAAGTTACGACGGAGGAGCGGTGATGTGCGATCAACATGCAGGCGTTCAAGCAATAATTAAAAAGAAGTATCCTTTTGCTCACTATGTACACTGTTATGCCCATCAGCTAAATTTGATTATGTCTAAAGCTGCTTCAACAAATAAACAAGTACGCGTATTTTTTGGAAATTTACAAGACATTCCTGACTTTTTTTAATAATTCTCCACCACGAATAGAAGTGTTGAACAAGATGGTGAACAGAAGGATCCCTCAAAGTATTACAGTCCATTGGAATTTTAATATACATGTTGTGTACGAAAATAGAACCTCTCTCATTGAGTGTATGCATGAAATAGAAGATCAATTCTTCAGTCACACAGTCTGTGGTGCAGCCGCCTCTATTCGTCGTACATTAAATGATCCAGTGTTCAATTTTTGGCTGACTTTTTTCCATCATGCGATGCCCCACGTAGATACCCTAGTAAAGCAATTGCAGCAAAATAGAATTGAAGCTTTTCTAGTAAGTGACGCTATCGATAATTTTGAACGCAGTATTATGCAAGTTCGCAATAATATTAATAACATCATTAGCGAAGCATCAGATATAATGAGCGATGAGCCACCAGAAAATAAACGCAAACGTCCATGCAAATTTGACCAGCGGATTCCTGCATTAGAGGTGTGTGATGTTATTATAAATTGCGCAAAAGATCGTTTTAATTTCAAAGAGCATCTTGTGGCTGCATCACTTTTCTTTTCGGAATATTTTGGAGTGTTGTATTGCGGTAAATTTCCTGAGGATAAACTCACTTCAGTATGTTCTTTTTATCCCACATTTGATAAAGGACGATTGCGATGTGAATTGTCTGTTATTTATTCAAGAAATGATTGCAGGACATTAAATGGCGCACTACCTCTGCTAAAATGTTTAATAACACTCAATCTGGGAACGACGTTTAAGGAGACTAGAAAATTATTAGAAATTGTGGTAACAACTCCTATGACAACTCCAGAAGCCGAGCGACGTTTTTCAACACTAAAGCGAATCAAAACATTTCTTCGAAATACAATGACCGAAGATTGTTTAACAGCTCTTTCCATGCTATCTATTGAAAAAGAGTTTATCGGCGAAATAGACAATTTTAATGAAAAAGTTATTACAAAATTTGCGAACAGAAAAGAATATGGAATAAACTTAATTTATAAAAAATAGGTAAGTTTTATTGCAACAATTCCAAAGCACTTTTATATTTTTACCATGAGACGCCAATGCTGAATGTAATGTTGTTTTAAAGCTGATTAGTTGTGTTTGTTGAATCAGTACGATTAACAAAATGTTACGACGATTTTTCTTAGTTTTGTATATTTTACTAGATACATACAATGAGCTATGCGATACAAACAGTGTACGTTCATAAATCGTAACTTTGAACTGTCCTGCATAACTGCGTTTTGAAGCTGAATACTATATTATTTAAAGAATAATCATAACGTTGTCATGACAACCGACGGACGCCTTCACCTCGCGGGATATCGAGTAGACACAGGCGAACAAAAAACAAAAATCGCTTCAACAATAGCTTGTCTGTACACTGAAGGCCGACAGAATCCGCACTGGGGAACTTCGCTCGTTCGGTTTTGTTGACGCGGCGCGACTCCGAGTTTTAATATTTTGTCCTGTCTAAGATTATTAAATTTAGTCACTTGAAAAAATACTCTGCCAATATATAGGCCCCTAAGCTCACACTAGGTATCTACTATAGTTATAGCGTACGTGTGAGCTGATATAACTAAAAACTAAAATACATTTTATTCAACCCCAGACTAAATTACCTTTCGTTTGATACCACACAAGCCATGTTTTGACTTAAATTCAAATTTTTGAAATCTACCCCCACCCTTAAAAAAACAAAAACTAAAATATATTTTGTTTAACTCCGGACTCAATTACCTTTCGTTTGATATCACACACGCCATATTTTTACGTAAATTGTAATTTTTGAAATCTACCCCCACCCTTAAAAAAAAACTAAAATATATTTTGTTTAACTCCCAACTCAATTACCTTTCGTTCGATATATTACACGCCATATTTTCACATAAACTCTAATTTTGAAAATCTACCCCCACCCTTTTATTTGGTTTCTGTTCGGTGGATTTTGTTCATTTTTAAATGGAACCATCTCGATCCAAGACCCAGCCTAGGTACCAAATTTCATTAAAATCGGCCAAGCGGTTTTTGAGTTATGCGCGTTGGTCGTTACAGACATACAGAGAGATAGACGGCGCAACAAAAAAGTTTCAAAATCATCTGAAACGCAAAGATATATAAAAAAAATTTGAAATCGGAGCAACTTTTTTTTTCTCGAAAAAATTAGGATCACCATAGCTCACACTACTATAGTATAGTATATGTGTGAGCTAAAATATATAACTTTAATCTTTGTTAGAGATAAATTATTTATTTTTATTATATTGGTTTCAGATGTGGCATGGCAAGTTGTTCAGTTCAACAAAGCAATATCGAAACCAAACTGAAGGTTCAATGCAAGCACTCTAATTATCAGACCAATAAAAAGAAACTGTTCGAAAGACATTTACTAAAGCATAAAAGTGCTGAAAAAATCAGTCGGTTTCGATGCAACCAGTGTGACTATAAATCCCAGCAGAAGTATCACATGGAAAGACATTTGCTGCTGCATAAAAGTTCGGATGAAAAAAGTTGGTTTAGATGTAAACAATGTGACTATAAAGCTAAGTATAAGCATAACCTAGAAAGGCATTCGCTGCAGCATTTAAGTGCTGATAACATCAGTCGTCGGTTTAGATGCAAACAATGTGACTACAAATCCAAGGTAAATGATAACCTGAAAAGACACATAATGCTGCTGCATAAAATACTCTGCCAATCTATGGGCACCTAAGCTCACACTGGGTACTATAGTTATGGTGTATCTACGTGAAAGCTAATATAACTAAAAACTGAAGTATGTTTTATTGAACTCCAGACTCAATTACCTTTCGTTTGATACCACACAAGCCATGTTTTGACTTAAACTCTAATTTTTCAAATCTATGCAAACTAAATCTATTTTGTTTAATGCCAGACTCAATTACCTTTCGTTTGATATCACACACGCCATATTTCCACTTAAACACTAATTTTTGAAATTTACCCCCCCCCCCCTTTTTTCTTTAAATAAACTAAAATGTATTTTGTTTAACTCCAGACTCAATTACCTTTCGTTTGATATCACACAAGCCATATTTTTTCATAAACTCTAATTTTTGAAATCTACCCCCACCCGTTTATTTGGCTTGTGCTTGGTGGATTTTGTTCATTTTTAAATGGGACCATCTCGACCCAAAACCCAGCCTGGGTACCAAATTTTATTAAAATCGGGCAAGCCGTTTTTGAGTTATGCGCGTTGGTCGTTACAGACAGACATACAGACACACAGACAGACAGACAGACAGACAGACAGACAGACATACAGACAGACAGACAGACAGACAGACAGACAGACAGACAGACAGACAGACAGACAGACGGCGCAACAAAAAAGTTTCAAAATCATCTGAAACGCAAAGATATATAAAAATTTTTGAAATCGGAGCAACTTTTTTTTTCTCGAAAAAATTAGGATCACCATAGCTCACACTACTATAGTATAGTATATGTGTGAGCTAAAATCAATCGGTTTAATTGCAACCAGTGTGATACAAGACCAAGCATAACACTAACCTAAACATTTATTTGTTGCGGCTTATAAGTACAGAAAAAAAATTACTTGGTTGGTTACAAGCCTAAAGAGATGCCGAATTTTGTGAGACCTAATAACACCAAGGAAATCTTATGGCATAAAAAATGCCTTTGGCCGAAATCACTAGCGAAAGAGTCAAATACTGCGACATGAGAAGAGGAAATAAAATCAAAATTGGTTTAAATGCAATCAGTGTGAGATCAAGCGGATCAAACCAGAATAAGCTTTGCTACGACTTGTGTGACAAGGGAAGTTGTTAGGTTACGTTCAAATGTTTGTGTCAACATGATAATTTTCTTGTGGTATACGAGTTGTCTAATAACATGAACGTCCCTCAAGATTAAAGTAGTGTCTCTTATTTTTGACAATATCGTAATAACATATTTTAATCTCACAGAAAAACGTATTATTATTTAAAAATAAAGACATATATTTATAATAATTTTAGCTCACACATATACTATACTATAGTAGTGTGAGCTATGGTGATCCTAATTTTTTCGAGAAAAAAAAAGTTGCTCCGATTTCAAAATTTTTTATATATCTTTGCGTTTCAGATGATTTTGAAACTTTTTTGTTGCGCCGTCTGTCTGTCTGTATGTCTGTCTGTCTGTCTGTCTGTCTGTCTGTATGTGTGTCTGTAACGACCAACGCGCATACCTCAAAAACCGCTTGGCCGATTTTAATGAAATTTGGTACCTGGTCTGGGTCTTGGGTCGAGATGGTCCCATTTAAAAATGAACAAAATCCACCGAACACAAACCAAATAAAAGGGTGGGGATAGATTTCAAAAATTAGAGTTTATGTGAAAATATGGCGTGTGTGATATCAAACGAAAGGTAATTGAGTCTGGAGTTAAACAAAATACATTTTAATTTATTTAAAAAAAAAAGGGGGGTATATTTCAAAAATTAGAGTTTAAGTGAAAATATGGCGTGTGTGTTATCAAACGGAAGGTAATTAAGTCCGGAGTTCAACAAAATACATTTTAGTTTTTGTTTTTTTTTAAGGGTGGGGGTGGATTTCAAAAATTTGAGTTTAAGTCAAAACATGGCTTGTGTGGTATCAAACAAAAGGTAATTTAGTCTGGAGTTGAATAAAATATATTTCAGTTTTTAGTTATATTAGCTCACATAACTATAGTACCTAGTGTGAGCTTAGGGGTCCATATATTGGCAGAGTATTTTTTACTAGTTTTAACAAGAACAGTTATTCATCATCCTCGTAAAGATATCTACTTATGAAACTAAAACAAAATTTTCCACAAACAAGTAAAATAATTTTTTTTTAATATTGACTATTTTATTAACCAAAATTCAATATTTATTTTAGACACCTCAAACATCAATCACAAATATTTGATAACTGAATATTTTATTTTAGGTTATGTAAAACTTGTTATTAAAAATTAAATTTTTTCGAATAATTAATTTAAATATCCCTTAAATAAGAGCAAAGATTTTTAAAAACATCCTGTATGTAAATTCAAATTATATTTCATAACCACCAATGCAACCTAAACGTTTTTGTTTTTATACAGGGTGTCCAACAAAACGGAATAGTCTTTTCGAGCATTTTCAAAAAACATGCGAAAACATCGATTTTGTTCGCATTGTTTAACTATTCTCTTACGAAGTATAAGATTTATATACCATCCCAACTAACATTTAAAGTTATCACGACGACACTCTCACCAGTAACAATTTCTTAACAGTAATATTTATAGTTTTTGTGTGAATTGCATGCTCTTTATATTATTTAATTAATAGATTAGGCTTGGAACATATTTTCCAAAAATACCCCATATGCCATAGTTTGGGAGATATTAGCAACTATTTTTTAAAATGATAAAAAGATAACAGTACCCTTATTCCAAATTATGTTAGTTCCCATGTATTGTCGTTACCGGTTGTCATTTTGAGTGTCATTTAAAATAAAAATATTTGTCATTGTTACCATGACATGGAGACTAATATAGTTCGAAATAAGGACACTGAAATTAACACAAAAGTGGTAATGTTATTTTTTTATTTTTTATTTATTTTTATTTATTTCATTTATTGACGGACAAAATGCCCATTTTTTAAAAAAGGTACAAAATAAAAATACAGAAAAAAAAAAATTGTGCTTAGTACATAACATAAATAATCTAAAAAAAAAAAACAAAAATAATACAGTGAGGTAATAAACCAGAGTTAAGGTACCTGGGAGAGTTGATTCAAAAACTGTTTTTTAGACCCGAAAAAATCAAGAGAGGGGCTCTGATTAGCCAGTGACATACTTCTAGAAAAGAATGAATTTTTGCCATAGTTAGAACGATGAAAAGGAATATGGAAAAGATGATGATTTCTAGTATTAACTTGAGGAGCATTTAGAGTTATTTTACTAGTAAGGCTCGGACAGTCTACTAAAGAGTTTAAGATTTTGAAAAGTAGTTGAAGGTCATGGTGTTCTCTTCTTGTTGACAAAGGAATGAGATTTAATCTTTGATAAAGAGTTTCATATAAATTTAAACAATGATCCCTAATATTTCAGAAACTATTTATCAAAACTGCGACGAATGGAGTATTTTTGGAAAGTATATTCCAAGCCTAATCTATTAATTAAATAATTTAGGGAGCAGCAAAAAATCCATCCACAAGAAAGTACGCAGCGCCGGCGCCGTGAATGAAAATGTGGAACTGCTGTTAAATGGAAGAACACTGAAAACAGGTAAGCTTCTAACGTGTTTTTGTTCAATAAACGGTTGTTCTCCCAGACTTCAGGCCCTCAGCCGTCTAGACGTTAAAACAATATTTTTTGGTAGATGACTTGTTGGTCATTCTAATGACCACTTTTTGACGTAAAGAACACATCGTTTGTAGACCCCTTGCTACATGGGTCTTTCAGCTGTCACGTGTAATTTGTTTTTTAATTATCCCTGTATATAGCAAAAGTGTAGTGAATGCAAAGCGTTTTTATTCAGCAAAGGTTTTATAACTAATTTTTGTTGTTACATTTGTAGCCTTTAGGTTTAAACCCGATACATTCATCCCTATATGCCCCTGTAATACGTATATCCCTAAAAGTCCAGTTGTCACAGCCTGCTGCTGCACAAGTTATCTGCACAGCAGTGTTTTTTTTCGCAGTGGACATTGTTCCATAAACATTAAATATGTTAAGGTCTTTGATAACGACGTTGTTGCTAGGATGACCTTTGTCAAAATAATCTTGTTCTATGCTGATGGCGAAATTTGTAATATTCCGGACTTCGATGTTTTTGTAAGTGACGTTTGAAATTTCGCCGGAACCACCATTGTGAACGGTTTTCACGTGGATACCATAATCAGCATCTATCACCTAAAAATGTTTTCAAATACTTTACTATATACAAACGAAAAAAAGCAAAAAAGTTCATATCGGTCAAAATTCTTTTTGTTCTTCTTTCTTTTTACCCGATTAGCCACTTTTTAAAACTTTATAGGTTAAAAATGTAAGAAAAAAAATAAAATTTGGTGAATTCCTTCGACAACAATAATGCTTAAGACGCCATGTCACAACTTACCTTAGAATTTTCAAATACTACATTTTTCGCAGTATTTTCGACTCCACTTGAAGTGCTTAAGCCGACTGCGAAACTCAACCCATGACTGCCGTGACATTCTATGTTGTCGAACACCATATCTGAACCGCTATTGATTACGATACAATCGTCTTGATTCTTTATCAAAATATTCCTAAACAGTAAATTTTTTCCGTGCGACACTCCCATTCCGTCAGTGTTGACACCAAGTTTTCCAGCCTGAGAATCATCAATAACCCAATTTTGGTAGATAGTGTCCGAAGAATCAAGAGCGGACATACATCCTACTGGAGCGTTTAGGAAATAGAGGTTGTCAAATAGGGAACCTCCGGTTGTAGACACCTCTATAAATCTGGGTTTGACTGTGCCAACCCCACCTACAAGTGAACAAAAGTCAAATTAAGTCGAGAAGCACCTTCCGTCATTATCAGAGTTTGACGGTTTTTTTTCTGAGTTTGTTTATTACAGAAAAGTTTAAATGTAAAAGTTTTATAGTTAATTAAAAGCTTTTTAATCTATACGACAAATGCTGTCAAATGTAATTCTATAATTCAAAATCTAATATCAACTTTGTTATATTAAATGGAACACTCTGTGCATTATCTCATTTTTAAATCTGCCTTTCGTTTGCTGTCATGTCTATATTGCAATAATCACTGCAATAATCACTTTCTGATATATAACGCACTATTTTCCTATTAAGATACTATACACTTCATATCTATTTGGTGTTATCCATCAACGTAATTTGGTTTTATATTTATCGTAATAATGGCAATTTGCAAATACATTTTTAAAATCAGAGAGAAAGTTCGGATTTAAACATGAAACAATATACATTTAATATAAGAAAGTTATTATCAAATTTTGACATATTGAATGACGTTGGATAGTATCTGTCATATGGTTTCAAAGGCTTTTGATAAACTACAAAACAATTAGAACTAATAATAAAGGCGCTAACCGGGGTTAAAAATATGGTGGATCACCCTGTATCTTAAACTCTTTAGAAGTGCCCGATTTAGATTATTCAGTACATACCTGTTCCATCCCACCATAGATATCCCCTCCCGTCGAAAACATGTCCTTGTTCACCCCTAACTGTGATACCGTGCCCATTAATTGTAATCAGTGGTCCCTTCCAATGGGAAAAGGCCCAAACTATTTTTCCTTTAAAAGTTAACTTGGCACCATTTTGTAGATGAAAGCTTAAAGTGGTACTTGCAGGTATCACCAAATCGTTAACTTCAATTTCCATGCATTTTGCGGCAATCCCCTCAGCATGAATGTAGTTTTTTACGATGCAGTTTGGATCAACAGCAAATGCTGTAGTGGTTATAGTTGCAATCAACACGAATAATATTTTTAAAAGCGACATTTTATTATGTTTTATTGAATGATAAAGCAGTTTCATCGCTTAAATAGTTACTTAAAAAAAAACAAAGTACTTCACTCAAGTAGGTCCAAAACAATAAATCTATAGGGTGTCCGTCGTTACTTTTTGTTTTTATAATTTAATCATTAGTACACATGCACACATGTTGTACACATGTACACATACACACATGCACACATACACACATGCACACATGCACTGATGAAAAGTCCTCTCTAACGATGTATAACACGCCATCCTTACATCAGTGGCGCACCTTTTATAGGCATTTAAATAAATTAGAGGTGTGAAAAAAACTTGTTTTTTTTTTAATTTTTTTAAATTTTACTGTCCCACATATCTGGTTTTAAAACTTATTTTTAAAGCTGAAGAAATTTCATTTCTAACGATGTATATCACTCTCCTCTCAAGGCAGCGGTAGATCTAGAGCGGTAGGAATACTAGAGAGCTGAGCTGTAGAAGGCTTATTTTTTAAATATTTTGTAACAAATGCAATAAAAAACATGCAATAACAAACAAAGAAATGCAATAAACATGGTTTAAATATTAACAAAGACCTTATTGAAGAAGTCAAAATATCTACCCTTAACATAACGTTTCGTTAGTACTAACTTTATCAGCTAACGAAATACGTGACGTCACGTATTCCGTTAGCTGATAAAGTTACCATATATAAAGCGGCATAAACTCTCTATTTTATTATAAGCGTCTTCTGTATAAGTGCAACCCTTAAAATTACTTTTTTGGAATTTCCCGCTATATAATTAATTTGCGAGGGATTACTGTTTGCTACCTGTAGCTATTAGGGTTACCACCTTAAAGGATTAAGGATTAACAAAGAGCTGCAAACAAAGCCGCTTAAAAATCCGGAAAAACTCATGACATTTTTAATACATTTCATTGCTTCAACGAGAAAATGAGCTACAAATTATCACACCCCAACCTAATCAAAAAGTTGAAAAATTGAGCATAAAGTACACCCAAATATCCATTGGTAATGAAAGCAAAATTTTCATTATTTCCTAGATGTATTTATAGAAAAAAACAAAAGCTACAAAAAATCCTATCGTCAGTTATTTGTGTTTCCTGAAAAGTCGTATTTTTAGCTCACACATATAATAATCTATAGTAGTGTGAGCTATGGTGATCATAATTTTTTCGAGAAAAAAAAAGTTGCTCCGATTTCAAAAATTTTTATATATCTTTGCGTTTCAGAAGATTTTGAAACTTTTTTGTCGCGCCATCTGTCTGTCTGTTTGTATGTCTGTCTGTCTGTCTGTCTGTCTGTCTGTCTGTCTGTCTGTCTGTCTGTCTGTCTGTCTGTCTGTCTGTCTGTCTGTCTGTCTGTCTGTCTGTATGTCTGTCGGTAACGACCAACGCGCATAACTCAAAAACCGCTTGCCCGATTTTAATGAAATTTGGTACTTAGGCTGGGTCCTGTGTCGAGATGGTCCCATTATAAAATGAACAAAATTCACCGAACATAAACCAAGTAAAAAGGTGGGGGTAGATTTCAAAAATTAGAGTTTATGTAAATATATGGCGTGTGTGATATCAAACGAAAGGTAATTGAGTCTGGAGTTAAACAAAATAGATTTTTAGTTTTCAAAAAAGGGTGGGGGTAAATTTCAAAAATTAGAGTTTACGTGAAAATATGGCGTGTGTGATATCAAACGAAAGGTAATTGAGTCCGGAGTTAAACAAAATACATTTTAGTTTTTGTTTTTTTTAGGGGTGGGGGTAGATTTTAAAAATTTGTGTTTAAGTCAAAACATGGCTTGTGGGGTATCATACGAAATGTAATTTAGTCTAGAGTTGAATAAAATATATTTCAGTTTTTAGTTATATTAGCTCACACGTACACTATAATTATAGTAGCTAGTGTGAGCTTAGGGGCCCATATATTACCAGAGTATTTTAATTACGTGTCGTTTTGTAACCAAATCTTATTTTGTTTTAAAAGTTAACCATAGAAATGGGATTTAGATTTTTCAGATGCACAAGAATTTAAAAGAATTCTTCCCTTAGGAAGAGGCCAAGGAGCCCGCAATATCTAAAATATGTGTTTTTTTATGTTTTAATCAGTGTTTAAATTTGACATAACTGTTAAATAGAATTCGCCGCGATATGTTTTTGGAAAATAAAGTAGTTTTTATCGAAAATTTTAAAAAATGGTGCGCAGTTAAAATTTAAATTTAAATAACATATTTCGGTTGATGTAATTGTATTTTTTAACTGGAATTAATAAATAAGATATATTTAGCGGTAGAATACTGCATACGCATATAATATATCTCATTATTTTGTTTTCCATCTGCACATTTTTTCGAAAAAAATATATTTTAGTCAGGCCAGGCGTAAAGTTGTCCTAGACTGAAGTGTCCCATCAAGAATTTAACTCGACGTGTGTATAAACGACTTTAACCCCTTGTCATGATTTTCCCGCTAACGTTTTTTACATACAGGATGTTTTAAAAGTCCGAGTCCACCACCACTATCTTTTGAACTATTGAAGATAACTAAACAATATAATTGATAACAGCTTAGGGGGCGGCAAATATATTTTTTTTTAATAGAAACTTCTATGGAGTGGTACCTTGTTTTAAAACTTTTTGAAAAACTAACGTTTAGACACTTCAATTATTTACGTCAAATCTGTCAAAAGCTATAGACTGTCAAATCTATTTTTTTTTTAAGTTTTTGTAAAAATTATCAAGTTTTACCAACAAACGAATGGCTTTGACAACTGGTTCGAGCGCATGCGAAAGTTCATTAATTTTCGTGGAGAATTCTTCAAAAGTTATCCACTGTTTTATTCATGCAGCTGTGTATCCAAAACCCTCTTATCCTGTCAAATAAGGTGTCTTAGAAATATGTTTAATCCTTAGGTATAAGGGAGGTATTCAAAATCCGACATAAGTCGGCTGCAAATAAGGTTTACTTTAAGGGTTGTTATAATCTTCTACCGATACCGGAGGTACGAAAATTCCCTATTAATTTAATTACTTTATTGAGTAGGTACTCCATGTACCTGACCAAGATTCAGCGGCATCGCGACATAATTTATTTCATTTTATTGTCAACTTTCGTTTTGACAGGTAGTCTTTCCGTCTAGTGTTCTTATAAAACGTTCTTTGTTTTCAAAAAGTGTTTTTGTTAAATTATTGTGCGCTGATCGTTTGGTATGAAGAAAGTGATGTGAAGGTAAGTTTTTATATTTATCTTGTTATGGACCATTTATACATTACCTAACGCTCGATGGGGTAAATGGAGTTGCCTTGTGTAACACAAGGCAACTGAATAATTTTTTATGTAATTTTTCTTAAAAATGCTTTCGAACATTTGTGAGTCAAGCAATAAAAATATAACAATTGTTTTGACATAGTAATAGCAAAAAAGTTTGTTTTTTTTTAAATTTTTTAAAATTTTCAACATGGGTTTAAAATTTTTCTGGTAAAAATTAGTAATCTTTAAGTATAAAATGATCCACTCATAAAATACTTGCAAAAGTAAAAATCATTACTTAGTATTTGATAATTAATATGTCAAACGAACTTACCTTAAGTGAAGTTTGATATTAATTATGTGAAACACCTTTTTTTGAACCTTGGCTAAAGTTTTCACAAGATTTACAGATCACTAACCAAAATTTTTTCCCTGGTCTATACCACTCTGTCATGCATGCCATTCATTTATCTGTGGTACAGACAGTTTCATTTCTTTAAAGATTGCATCTGCAACTAATATATTATATTTATGGATGGGAACAGAAAGGCTGGGAGTGTGATCTGAGGAAAAAGGTGTTTCACATAATTAATATCAAACTTCACTTAAGGTAAGTTCGTTTGACATATTAATTATATTTCACACCTTTTTCCTCAGATCACAAATGTAGTTGTTCAAAGCACATATTAGTTGCAGTGCAAGTTATTTTTGTGCTAAAAGTTATGTCTTTTATTTAAATAAGGAAAGTAGTATATATATATATATAGTAGTGTGAGCTATGGTGATCCTAATTTTTTATAATTTTCATAATTTTTGATAATTTTATAATTTTTGATAATTTTATAATTTCTGATAATTTTTGATAATTTTATAATTTTTGATAATTTTTGATAATTTTCGATAATTTTCGATAATTTTCATAATTTTTGATAATTTTATAATTTTTGATAATTTTCATAATTTTTGATAATTTTCATAATTTTTGATAATTTTCATAATTTTTGATAATTTTCATAATTTTTGATAATTTTCATAATTTTTGATAATTTCATAATTTTTGATAATTTTCATAATTTTTGATAATTTTCATAATTTTTCATAATTTTTGATAATTTTCATAATTTTCATAATTTTTGATAATTTTCATAATTTTTGATAATTTTCATAATTTTTGATAATTTTCATAATTTTTGATAATTTTCATAATTTCTGATAATTTTTGATAATTTTCATAATTTTTGATAATTTTCATAATTTTTGTTATTTTTTGATAATTTTCATAATTTTCATAATTTTTGATAATTTTCATAATTTTTGATAATTTTCATAATTTCTGATAATTTTCATAATTTTTGATAATTTTCATAATTTCTGATAATTTTCATAATTTTCATAATTTTCATAATTTTCATAATTTTCATAATTTTCATAATTTTCATAATTTTCATAATTTTCATAATTTTCATAATTTTCATAATTTTCATAATTTTCATAATTTTCATAATTTTCATAATTTTCATAATTTTCATAATTTTCATAATTTTCATAATTTTCATAATTTTCATAATTTTCATAATTTTCATAATTTTCATAATTTTCATAATTTTCATAATTTTCATAATTTTCATAATTTTCATAATTTTCATAATTTTCATAATTTTCATAATTTTCATAATTTTCATAATTTTCATAATTTTCATAATTTTCATAATTTTCATAATTTTCATAATTTTCATAATTTTCATAATTTTCATAATTTTCATAATTTTCATAATTTTCATAATTTTCATAATTTTCATAATTTTCATAATTTTCATAATTTTCATAATTTTCATAATTTTCATAATTTTCATAATTTTCATAATTTTCATAATTTTCATAATTTTCATAATTTTCATAATTTTCATAATTTTCATAATTTTCATAATTTTCATAATTTTCATAATTTTCATAATTTTCATAATTTTCATAATTTTCATAATTTTTGATAATTTTCATAATTTTTGATAATTTTCATAATTTTTGATAATTTTCATAATTTTTGATTATTTTTGATAATTTTCATAATTTTCATAATTTTCATAATTTTCATAATTTTCATAATTTTCATAATTTTCATAATTTTCATAATTTTCATAATTTTCATAATTTTTGATAATTTTCATAATTTTTGATAATTTTCATAATTTTTGATAATTTTCATAATTTTTGATAATTTTCATAATTTTTGATAATTTTCATAATTTATGATAATTTTCATAATTTTTGATAATTTTTGATAATTTTCATAATTTTTGATAATTTTCATAATTTTTGATAATTTTCATAATTTTTGATAATTTTCATAATTTTTGATAATTTTCATAATTTTTGATAATTTTCAAGCAAAAAGCGAAAAGCGAAAAGCGAAAAACGAAAAAGAAAAGCGAAAAGCGAAAAGCGAAAAGCGAAAAACGAAAAGCGACAAGCGACAAGCGAAAAACGAAAAGCAAAAAACGAAAAGCAAAAAGCGACAAGCGAAAAACGAAAAACGAAAAACGAAAAGCAAAAAGCGACAAGCGAAATGCGAAAATAGAAAAGCGAAAAGCGAAAAACGAAAAACAAAAAGCGAAAAGCGAAAAGCGAAAAGCGAAAAGAGAAAAACGAAAAGCGACAAGCGAAAAGCAAAAAGCGAAAAACGAAAAACGACAAGCCGACAAGCGAAAAACGAAAAGCGAAAAACGAAAAGCGAAAAACGAAAAACGAAAAGCGAAAAGTGAAAAACGAAAAGCAAAAGGGAAAAGCGAAAAACGAAAAAGAAAAGCGACAAGCGAAAAGCGACAAGCGAAAAACGAAAAGCTTTTTCGAAAAGCGACAAGCGACAAGCGAAAAACGAAAAGCATAAAGCGACAAGCGAAAAACGAAAAGCGAAAAGCGAAAAGCGAAAAGCGAAATGCGAAAAGCGAAATGCGAAAATAGAAAGGCGAAAAGCGAAAAGCAAAAAGCGACAAGCGAAAAACGAAAAGCGAAAAGCGACAAGCGAAAAGTGAAAAACGAAAAGCAAAAAGCGACAAGCGAAAAGCGACAAGCTAAAAGTGAAAAACGAAAAGCGAAAAGCGAAAATAGAAAAGCGAAAAGCGAAAACCGAACCGAAACGAAAAACGAAAAACAAAAAGCGAAAAGCGAAAAGCAAAATGCGAAAATAGAAAAGCGAAAAGCGAAAAACGAAAAACGAAAAGCGACAGGCGAAAAGCGACAGGCGACAAGCGACAAGCGAAAAGTGAAAAGTGAAAAGTAATAAGTGAAAAGATGTGAATAGTGAATAGAAGTTAGTAATGTAAAGTGAAAAGTACGGCACGGTTCAGTACGGCACGGTTCAGTACGGCACGGTTCAGTACGGCACGGTTCAGTACGGCACGGTTCAGTACGGCACGGTTCAGTACGGCACGGTTCAGTACGGCACGGTTCAGTAAGGCACGGTTCAGTAAGGCACGGTTCAGTAAGGCACGGTTCGGTTCGGTTCGGTTCGGTTCGGTTCGGTTCGGTTCGGTTCGGTTCGGTTCGGTTCGGTTCGGTTCGGTTCGGTTCGGTTCGGTTCGGTTCGGTTCGTTCGGTTCGGTTCGGTTCGGTTCGGTTCGGTTCGGTTCGGTTCGGTTCGGTTCGGTTCGGTTCGGTTCGGTTCGGTTCGGTTCGGTTCATTCGGTTCGGTTCGGTTCGGTTCGGTTCGGTTTGGTTCGGTTCGGTTCGGTTCGGTTCGGTTCGGTTCGGTTCGGTTCGGTTCGGTTCGGTTCGGTTCGGTTCGGTTCGGTTCGGTCGGTTCGGTTCGGTTCGGTTCATTCGGTTCGGTTCGGTTCGGTTCGGTTCGGTTCGGTTCGGTTCGGTTCGGTTCGGTTCGGTTCGGTTCGGTTCATTCGGTTCATTTCGGTTCGGTTCGGTTCATTCGGTTCGTTCGGTTCGGTTCGGTTCGGTTCGGTTCGGTTCGGTTCGTTCGGTTCGGTTCGGTTCGGTTCGGTTCGGTTCGGTTCGGTTCGGTTCGGTTCGGTTCGGTTCGGTTCGGTTCGGTTCGGTTCGGTTCGGTTCGGTCGTTCATTCGGTTCGGTTCGGTTCGGTTCGGTTCATTCGGTTCGGTTCGGTTCGGTCGGTTCGGTCGGTTCGGTTCGGTTTGATTCGGTCGGTCGGTTCGGTTCGGTTCGGTTTCGGTTCGGTTCGGTCGGTTCGGTTCGGTTTGGTTCGGTTCGTTCGGTTCGTTTGGTTCGGTTCGGTTCGGTTCGGTTCGGTTCGGTCGGTTCGTTCGGTTCGGTTCGGTTCGGTTCGGTTCGGTTCGGTTCGGTTTGGTTCGGTTCGTTCGGTCGGTTCGGTTCGGTTCGGTTTCATTCGGTTCGGTTCGGTTCGGGTTCGGTTCGGTTCGGTTCGGTTCGGTTCGGTTCGGTTCGGTTCGGTTCGGTTCGGTTCGGTTCGGTTCGGTTCGGTTCGGTTCGGTTCGGTTCATTCGGTTCGGTTCGTTCGGTTCGGTCGGTTCGGTCGTTCGGTTCGGTTCGGTTCGGTTCGGTTCGGTTCGTTCGGTTCGGTTCGGTTCGGTTCGGTTCGTTCGGTTCGGTTCGGTTCGGTTCGGTTCGTTCGGTTCGTTCGTTCGGTTCGGTTCGGTTCGGTTCGGTTCGGTTCGGTTCGTTCGGTTCGGTTCGGTCGGTTCGGTTCGGTTCGGTTCGGTCGGTTCGGTTCGGTTCGGTCGGTCGTCGTTCGGTTCGGTTCGGTTCGGTTCGTTCGGTTCGGTTCGGTTCGGTTCATCGGTTCGGCGTTCGGTTCGGTTCGGTTCGGTTCGGTTCGGTTCGGTTCGGTTCGGTTTCGGTTCGGTTCGGTTCGTTCGGTTCGGTTCGGTCGGTTCGGTTCGGTTCGGTTCGGTTCGGTTCGGTTCGGTTCGGTTCGGTTCGGTTCGGTTCGGTTCGGTTCGGTTCGGTTCGGTTCGGTTCGGTTCGTTCGGTTCGGTTCGGTTCGGTTCGGTTCGGTTCGGTTCGGTTCGGTTCGGTTCGGTTCGGTTCGGTTCGTTCGGTTCGGTTCGGTTCGGTTCGTTCGGTTCGTCGTTCGTTCGGTTCGGTTCGGTTCGGTTCGGTTCGGTTCGGTTCGGTTCGGTTCGGTTTCGGTTCGTTCGTTCGGTTCGGTTCGGTTCGGTCGGTTCGGTTCGGTTCGGTTCGGTTCGGTTCGGTTCGGTTCGGTTCGTTCGGTTCGGTTCGGTCGGTTCGGTTCGGTTCGGTTTCGGTTCGGTCGTTCGTCGGTTCGGTTCGGTTCGGTTCGGTTCGGTTCGGTTCGGTTCGGTTCGGTTTCGGTTCGGTTCGGTCGGTTCGGTTTCGGTTCGGTTCGGGTTCGGTTCGGTTCGGTTCGGTTCGCGTTCGCGGTCTTTCGGTTCGGTTTCGGTTCGGTTCGGTTCGGTTCGGTTCGGTTCGGTTCGGTTCGGTTCGGTTCGGTTCGGTCGGTTCGGTTCGGTTCGGTTCGGTTCGGTTCGGTTTCGGTTCGGTTCGGTTCGGTTCGGTTCGGTTCGGTTCGGTTCGGTTCGGTTTCGGTTCGGTTCGGTTCGGTTCGGTTCGGTTCGGTTCGGTTCTGTTCGGTTCGGTTCGTGTTCGGTTCGGTTCGGCGGTTCGGTTCGGTTTCGGTTTCGGTTCGGTTCGGTTCGGTTTCGGTTCGGTTCGGTTCGGTTCGGTTCGGTTCGTTCGGTTCGGTTCGGTTCGGTGTCGGTTCGTTCGGTTCGGTTCGGTTCGGTTCGTTCGGTTCGGTTCGGTTCGGTTCGGTTTCGGTTCGGTTCGGTTCGGTTCGGTTTCGGTTCGGTTCGGTTCGGTTCGGTTCGGTTCGGTTCGGTTCGGTTCGGTTCGGTTCGGTTCGGTTCGGTTCGGTTCGGTTCGGTTCGGTTCGGTTCGGTTCGGTTCGGTTCGGTTCGGTTCGGTTCGGTTCGTTCGGTTCGGTTCGGTTCGGTTCGGTTCGGTTCGGTTCGGTTCGGTTCGGTTCGGTTCGGTTCGGTTCGGTTCGGTTCGGTTCGGTTCGGTTCGGTTCGGTTCGGTTCGGTTCGGTTCGGTTCGGTTCGGTTCGGTTCGGTTCGGTTCGGTTCGGTTCGGTTCGGTTCGGTTCGGTTCGGTTCGGTTCGGTTCGGTTCGGTTCGGTTCGGTTCGGTTCGGTTCGGTTCGGTTCGGTTCGGTTCGGTTCGGTTCGGTTCGGTTCGGTTCGGTTCATAGTTCGGTTCGGTTCGGTTCGGTTCGGTTCGGTTCGGTTCGGTTCGGTTCGGTTCGGTTCGGTTCGGTTCGGTTCGGTTCGGTTTCGGTTCGGTTCGGTTCGGTTCGGTTCGGTTCGGTTCGGTTCGGTTCGTCGTTCGGTTCGGTTCGGTTCGGTCGTTCGGTTCGGTTCGGTTCGGTTCGGTTCGGTTCGGTTCGGTTCGTTCGGTTCGGTTCGGTTCGGTTTCGGTTCGGTTCGTTCGGTTCGGTTCGGTTCGGTTCGGTCGGTTCGGTTCGGTTCGGTTCGGTTCGGTTCGGTTCGGTTCGGTTCGGTTCGGTTCGGTTCGGTTCGGTTCGGTTCGGTTCGGTTCGGTTCGGTTCGGTTCGGTTCGGTTCGTTCGGTTCGGTTCGGTTCGGTTCGGTTCGGTTCGGTTCGGTTCGGTTCGGTTCGGTTCGGTTCGGTTCGGTTCGGTCGTTCGGTTCGGTTCGGTCGGTTCGGTTCGTTCGGTTCGGTTCGGTTCGGTTCGGTTCGTTCGGTTCGGTTCGGTTCGTTCGGTTCGGTTCGGTTCGGTTCGGTTCGGTTCGTCGGTTCGGTTCGGTTCGGTTCGGTTCGGTTCGGTTCGGTTCGGTTCGGTTCGGTTCGGTTCGGTTCGGTTCGGTTCGGTTCGGTTCGGTTCGGTTCGGTTCGTTCGGTTCGGATCGGTTCGGTTCGGTTCGGTTCGGTTCGTCGGTTCGGTTCGGTTCGTTCGGTTCGGTCGGTTCGGTTCGGTTCGGTTCGGTTCGTTCGGTTCGGTTCGGTTCGTTCGGTTCGGTTCGGTTCGGTTCGGTTCGGTTCGGTTCGCGTTCGGTTCGGTTTCGGTTCGGTTCGGTTCGGTTCGGTTCGGTTCGGTTCGGTTCGGTTCGGTTCGGTTCGTTCGGTTCGGTTCGGTTCGGTTCGGTTCGGTTTCGGTTCGGTTCGGTTCGGTTCGGTTCGGTTCGGTTCGGTTCGGTTCGGTTCGGTTCGGGTTCGGTTTCGGTTCGGTTCGGTTCGGTTCGGTTCGGTTTCGGTTCGGTTCGGTTCGGTTCGGTTCGGTTCGGTTCGGTTCGGTTCGGTTCGGTTCGGTTCGGTTCGGTTCGGTTCGTTCGGTTCGGTTCGGTTCGGTTCGGTTCGGTTCGGTTCGGTTTCGGTTCGGTTCGGTTCGGTTCGGTTCGGTTCGGTTCGGTTCGGTTCGGTTCGGTTCGGTTCGGTTCGGTTCGGTTCGGTTCGGTTCGGTTCGGTTCGTTCGGTTCGGTTCGGTTCGGTTCGGTTCGGTTCGGGTTCGGTTCGGTTCGGTTCGGTTCGGTTCGGTTCGGTTCGGTTCGGTTCGGTTCGGTTCGGTTCGGTTCGGTTCGGTTTCGGTTCGGTTCGGTTCGGCTTCGGTTCGGTTTCGGTTCGGTTCGGTTCGGTTCGGTTCGGTTCGGTTCGGTTCGGTTCGGTTCGGTTCGGCTTCGGTTCGGTTTCGGTTCGGTTCGGTTCGGTTCGGTTCGGTTCGGTTCGGTTCGGTTCGGTTCGGTTCGGTTCGGTTCGTTCGGTTCGGTTCGGTTCGGTTCGGTTCGGTTCGGTTCGGTTTCGTTCGTTCGGTTCGGTTCGGTTCGGTTCGGTTCGGTTCGGTTCGTTCGGTTCGGTTCGTTCGGTTCGGTTCGGTTCGGTTCGGTTCGGTTCGGTTCGGTTCGGTTCGGTTCGGTTCGGTTCGGTTCGGTTCGGTTCGGTTCGGTTCGGTTTCGGTTCGGTTCGGTTCGGTTCAGGTTCGGTTCGGTTCGGTTCGGTTCGGTTCGGTTCGGTTCGGTTCGGTTCGGTTCGGTTCGGTTCGGTTCGGTTCGGTTCGGTTCGGTTCGGTTCGGTTCGGTTCGGTTCGGTTCGGTTCGGTTCGGTTCGGTTCGGTTCGGTTCGGTTCGGTTCGGTTCGTTCGGTTCGGTTCGGTTCGGTTCGGTTCGGTTCGGTTCGGTTCGGTTCGGTTCGTTCGGTTCGGTTCGGTTCGGTTCGGTTCGGTTCGGTTCGGTTCGGTTCGGTTCGGTTCGGTTCGGTTCGGTTCGGTTCGGTTCGGTTCGGTTCGTTCGGTTCGTTCGGTTCGGTTCGTTCGGTTCGTTCGGTTCGGTTCGGTTCGGTTCGGTTCGGTTCGGTTCGGTCGGTTCGGTTCGGTTTCGGTTCGGTTCGGTTCGGTTTCGGTCGGTTCGGTTCGGTTCGGTTCGGTTCGGTTCGGTTCGGTTCGGTTCGTCGGTTCGGTTCGGTTCGGTTCGGTTCGGTTCGGTTCGGTTCGTTCGGTTCGGTTCGGTTCGGTTCGGTTCGGTTCGTTCGGTTCGTTCGGTTCGGTTCGGTTCGGTTCGGTTCGGTTCGGTTCGGTTCGGTTCGGTTCGGTTCGGTTCGGTTCGGTTCGGTTCGGTTCGGTTTCGGTTCGGTTCGGTTCGGTTCGGTTCGGTTCGGTTCTTTCGGTTCGTTCGGTTCGTTCGTTCGGTTCGGTTCGGTTCGGTCGGTTCGGTTCGGTTCGGTTCCCGTTCGTTCGGTTCTTTCGGTTCGGTTCGGTTCGGTTCGGTTCGGTTCGGTTCGGTTCGGTCGGTTCGGTTCGGTTCGGTTCGGTTCGGTTCGGTTCGGTTCGGTTCGGTTCGGTTCGGTTCGGTTCGGTTCGGTTCGGTTCGGTCGGTTCGGTTCGGTTCGGTTCGGTTCGGTTCGGTTCGTGTTCGTTCGGTTCGGTTCGGTTCGGTTCGGTTCGGTTCGGTTCGGTTCGGTTCGGTTCGGTTCGGTTCGGTTCGGTTCGGTTTCGTTCGGTTCGGTCTCGGTTCGGTTCGGTTCGGTTCGGTTCGGTTCGGTTCGTTCGGTTCGGTTCGGTTCGGTTCGGTTTCGGTTCGGTTCGGTTCGGTTCGGTTCGGTTCGGTCGTTCGGTTCGGTTTCGGTTCGGTTCGGTTCGGTTCGGTTCGGTTCGGTTCGGTTCGGTCGGTTCTTCGGTTCGTTCGGTTCGGTTCGGTTCGGTTCGGTTCGGTTCGGTTCGGTTCGGTTCGGTTCGTCGGTCATTCGGTTCGGTTCGGTTCGGTCGGTTCGGTTCGGTTCGGTTCGGTTCGTTCGGTTCGGTTCGGTTCGGTTCGGTTCGTCGGTTCGGTTCGGTTCGGTTCGGTTCGGTTCGGTTCGTTCGGTTCGGTTCGGTTCGGTTCGGTTCGGTTCGGTTCGGTTCGTTCGGTTCGGTTCGGTTCGTTCGGTTCGGTTCGGTTCGGTTCGGTTCGGTTCGGTTCGGTTCGGTTCGGTTCGGTTCGGTTCGGTTCGGTTCGGTTCGGTTCGGTTCGGTTCGTCGTTCGGTTCGGTTCGGTTCGGTTCGGTTCGGTTCGGTTCGGTTCGTTGGTTCGGTTCGGTCGGTTCGGTTCGGTTCGGTTCGGTTCGTTCGGTCGGTTCGGTTCGGTTCGGTTCGGTTCGGTTCGGGTTCGGTTCGGTTCGTTCGGTTCGGTTCGGTTCGTTCGGTTCGGTTCGGTTCGGTCGGTTCGGTTCGTTCGGTTCGGTTCGGTTCGGTTCGGTTCGGTTCGGTTCGGTTCGGTTCGTTCGGTTCGGTCGGTTCGGTTCGGTTCGGTTCGGTTCGGTTCGTTCGGTTCGGTTCGTTCGGTTCGGTTCGGTTCGGTTCGGTTCGGTTCGGTTCGGTTCGGTTCGGTTCGGTTCGGTTCGGTTCGGTTCGGTTTCGGTTCGGTTCGGTTCGGTTCGGTTCGGTTCGGTCGGTTCGGTTCGGTTCGTTCGTTCGGTTCGGTTCGGTTCGGTTCGGTTCGGTTCGGTTCGGTTCGTTCGGTTCGGTTCGGTTCGGTTCGTTCGGTTCGGTTCGGTTCGGTTCGGTTCGGTTCGGTTCGGTTCGGTTCGTCGGTTCGGTTCGGTTCGGTTCGGTTCGTTCGGTTCGGTTCGGTTCGGTTCGGTTCGGTTCGGTTCGGTTCGGTCGGTTCGGTTCGGTTCGGTTCGGTTCGGTTCGGTTCGGTTCGTTCGGTTCGGTTCGGTTCGGTTCGGTTCGGTTCGGTTCGGTTCGGTTCGGTTCGGTTTCGGTTCGGTTCGGTTCGGTTCGGTTCGGTTCGGTTCGGTTCGGTTCGGTTCGGTTCGGTTCGGTTCGGTTCGGTTCGGTTCGGGTTCGGTCGGTTCGGTTCGGTTCGGTTCGGTTCGGTTCGGTTCGGTTCGGTTCGGTTCGGTTCGTTCGGTTCGGTTCGTTCGGTTCGGTTCGGTTCGGTTCGGTTCGGTTCGGTTCGGTTCGGTTCGGTTCGGTTCGGTTCGGTTCGGTTCGGTTCGGTTCGGTTCGGTTCGGTTCGGTTCGGTTCGGTCGGTTCGGTTCGGTTCGGTTCGGTTCGGTTCGTTCGGTTCGGTTCGTTCGGTTCGGTTTCGGTTCGGTTCGTTCGTTCGGTTCGGTTCGGTTCGGTTCGGTTCGGTCTTCGGTTCGGTTCGGTCGGTTCGGTTCGGTTCGGTTCGGTTCGGTTCGGTTCGGTTCGGTTCGGTTCGGTTCGTTCGGTTCGGTCGGTTCGGTTCGGTTCGGTCGGTTCGGTTCGTTCGGTTCGGTTCGGTTCGGTTCGGTTCGGTTCGGTTCGGTTCGGTTCGGTTCGGTTCGGTTCGTTCGGTTCGGTTCGGTTCGGTTCGGTTCGGTTCGGTTCGGTTCGGTTCGGTTCGGTTCGGTTCGGTTCGGTTCGGTTCGGTTCGGTTCGGTTTCGGTTCGGTTCGGTTCGGTTCGGTTCGGTTCGGTTCGGTTCGGTTCGGTCGGTCTCGGTTCGGTTCGGTTCGGTTCGGTTCGGTTCGGTTCCGGTTCGGTTCGGTTCGGTTCGGTTCGGTTCGGTTCGGTTCGGTTCGGTTCGGTTCGGTTCGGTTCGGTTCGGTTCGGTTTCGGTTCGGTCGTTCGGTTCGGTTCGGTTCGGTTCGGTTCGGTTCGGTTCGGTTCGGTTCGGTTCGGTTCGGTTCGGTTCGGTTCGGTTCGGTTCGGTTCGGTTCGGTTCGGTTCGGTTCGGTTCGGTTCGGTTCGGTTCGGTTCGGTTCGGTTCGGTTCGGTTCGGTTCGGTTCGGTTCGGTTCGGTTCGGTTCGGTTCGTTCGGTTCGGTTCGGTCGGTTCGGTTCGGTTCGGTTCTCGGTCGGTTCGGTTCGGTCTCGTTCGGTTCGGTTCGGTTCGGTCGGTTCGGTTCGGTTCGGTCGGTTCGGTTCGGTTCGGTTCGGTTCGGTTCGGTTCGGTTCGGTTCGGTTCGGTTCGGTTCGGTTCGGTCGGTTCGGTTCGGTTCGGTTCGGTTCGGTTCGGTTCGGTTCGGTTCGGTTCGGTTCGGTTCGGTCGTTCGGTTCGGTTCGGTTCGTTCGGTTCGGTGTTCGGTTCGGTTCGGTTCGGTTCGGTTCGGTTCGGTTCGGTTCGGTTCGGTTCGGTTCGGTCGGATCGGTTCGGTTCGGTTCGGTTCGGTTCGGTTTCGGTCGTTCGTTCGGTTCGGTCGGTTCGGTTCGGTTCGTTCGGTTCGGTTCGGTTCGGTTCGGTTCGGTTCGGTTCGGTTCGGTTCGGTCGGTTCGGTTCGGTTCGGTTCGGTTCGGTTCGGTTCGGTCGGTTCGGTTCGGTTCGGTTCGGTTCGGTTCGGTTCGGTTCGGTTCGGTTCGGTTCGGTTCGTTCGGTTCGGTTCGGTCGGTTCGGTTCGGTTCGGTTCGGTTCGGTTCGGTTCGGTTCGGTTCGGTGTTCGGTTCGGTTCGGTTCGTCGGTTCGGTTCGGTTCGGTTCGGTTCGGTTCGGTTCGGTTCGTTCGGTTCGTTTCGGTTTCGGTTCGGTTCGGTTCGGTTCGGTTCGGTTCGGTTCGGTTCGTCGTCGGTTCGGTTCGGTTCGGTTCGGTTCGGTTCGGTTCGGTTCGGTCGTTCGGTTCGGTTCGGTTCGGTTCGGTTCGGTTCGGTTCGGTTCGGTTCGGTTCGGTTCGGTTCGTTCGGTTCGTTCGGTTCGGTCGGTCGGTTCGGTTCGGTTCGGTTCGGTTCGGTTCGGTTCGGTTCGGTTCGGTTCGGTTCGGTTCGGTTCGGTTTCGGTTCGGTTCGGTTCGGTTCGGTTCGGTTCGGTTCGGTATCGGTTCGGTTCGGTTCGGTTCGGTTCGGTTCGGTTCGGTTGGTCGTTCGGTTCGGTTCGGTTCGGTTCGGTTCGGTTCGGTTCGGTTCGGTTCGGTTCGGTTCGGTTCGGTTCGGTTCGGTTCGGTCTTTTCGGTTCGGTTCGGTTCGGTTCGGTTCGGTTCGTCGTTCGGTTCGGTTCGGTTCGGTTCGGTTCGGTTCGGTTCGGTTCGTTCGGTTCGGTTCGGTTCGGTTCGGTTCATTCGGTTCGGTTCGGTTCGGTTCGGTTCGGTTCGGTTCGGTTCGGTTCGGTTCGGTTCGGTTCGGTTCGGTTCGGTTCGGTTCGGTTCG